>CM046339.1:26689803-27289803 GCA_025403435.1 Artocarpus heterophyllus
CGGTAGCAGCAGCATGGTTCAACCTGCTACTAATACTATGCATCAAATGGCCACCACACAGACACAAGGCTTTTATCTTGCTTCTGAGTATTGGCAGACCCAACAACCAGCTATTGATGCTGCACCACCAGCACGACCTCTTTCCCACCCGTGCAGTAATGTCAACGCCACGGCCACCGCCACGGCCACCCACTTTCAAGATCTGCATTTGTTCAAACCTTCCGGTGACTGGCTTTTATTCTTATCGCTTTAATTAGTTCACCCTTCTTCAGTCGTATTTTGATTTGTAAAACCGTATAATTTTCACACTAGTGGTGGTGTACTTTTCCTTTCTACTTGCAATAACCATCCAGCGTCTGATCATTTAAACATACTCAAATTTCATTCATATTTATGCTTTCAGATGCTTGCAATAAGCATTTGGGAATCTTTATCGGTCATGTATGTTTTGAAACCGTTAAATTTGATCAAAATTACTTCTTTTTTTTTTTTTGTAGATCTAATAACTGAAAAACTAATACTCACCTATAGGTATCTTTACGGTCCCATTGGAGAAATTACTTTATGGTTTTTCTTTTTTGAAGGAGACTAAATGCACTTAAATTTATGTCAATTTTAAATAGAAAATTACATTTTGCGCTATACTTTTCAAGAATGTATTTATTCATATGACACTTAAAAAAAATTATGCCACTTGTTAAGGGTGAGCTTGGCGCCACCGTCGAGGAGCCGTACTTCGGATGTCGGTCAAACAGCTCGGTAGAGTTATCAAGGAGCATACTATTGATTTTGATGACCCTGGATACCACGTTCGAGGTCCCTTCAAGGCTACCAGGACCTTACACCTCAATAGGTTGCCGTCTCGGACAGAGTACCAGCTCGGGTCGGATTACTCTCACTTGAAAGTGGGCTGTACTCGTCATTATAAGACAACAAATGGCAAACAACTCATCGTTCGATGGAGGCAAATCTATCGACGGGAGGATGTGACACTTGTCACCTACCATCTAACACGTCTTGATGTGACACCCAGATTGTGGGCAAAAAACCCATCTAACATTTGGTCCAAGTGATAGCCTATAATAGGATGCATTTATTGCATCCTACTCTCACTTGAAAGTGGGCTGCTACTCACCATTACAGACCAACAAATGGCAAACAACTCACTGTTCGATGGAGGCCAATCCATTGACGGGGGGACATGACACTTGTGATCTACTACCTGACATGCCTTGATGTGACACCCGGGTTGTGGCAAAACCCATTTAACACCCGGTCCAAGTGATAGGCTATAAATAGGACGCATTTATTGCATCCTAGCATGCATGCTCCTTCCCACCTAACAAACTCTCGTCCTCTGCGAGCAACTCTTGCCTTTGATCATCGGAGAGCCATTGTCTATTGACTGACCAGTCCTTCCTCTTACCTTTGAAGCGTCCCTCCTCTTATGCAGGTGTACCCGATCAGGCAGAGAGGAACTGGGAAGAGCTGAGCACCGTGCGTAGCCGCACGTGATGTTGATTCAACGTCGGACCTCGGTAAGCATCAACATTTGGCGCTAGAAAGAGAACGCCTATGCCTTCACTTAAAGAAACCAGCCACAACGACTCCGAGGACCGAGATGGTAACTCGAGGGAATGCCTAAGATGACGCTGCCCAACATGAGGGGTCGGGAGACACGCGAAACCGGCACCAAAATTTGGTTAGGCCTAAGGGCCGCCCTCGGGACGAGGTCCCGATCCGGGGGCAAGGGAGCACGGCCAGGGCCAAACAAGTACAGGATCCAGTGGCCCAAATCCGATCCATGAGCTTACAACGCAGTTTGGATTTTCACACAACAGCTCGCTTAATAGGCTCAACATTAGGGTTGCACCTGGCCTTCTACCTCTGGCCCCAGTTGACCAGGCTAGAGGTCGGGCAGGACGGGATGCAGTCAACTCCAACAAAGCTGATTCCGAGCACTCAAGGAGTTCCACTCGTGTCGTCTCGGCCAATAATAGACTCGTCCAAGAAGGCCGGCTTGGCCCTCAAGCAGCACGGGTTCCATCACCCCAAGGTTTCCGAGCATACGTATTTGGCCGGCTAGGACACCGAGGAGAAGTGCAGCAAGGTCGCCAACCTGGAGCAGGTGACCGCGTAGAGGGCGGAGCACCCTATAGGGTCGAACTGCCCAAGGATACGAACAGTTGTCAGTTCTGGCAGCTACAGCGCCAAATCGATGAGATTTGCAACAATCGTTTTGGCTTAGATGACGTAGGGGCCCTAGACCCACCGTTTTCGGACGCTATAATGCAAGCCTTTATGCCGCCCAAATTCAAGGTCTCACAAATCAAGGCCTATGATGGGATCGCAGATGCATACGAGCATGTTAAGCTGTTTCGAGGACACATGTTTCTCCAAAATGCCAGTGACGCAGCGATGTGCAAGGCCTTTTCATTGACACTTATCGGACCAGCTCGGTAATGTTTCCGGCGACTTGAGCCAGCCTCCATCACTTCTTTCCGGCAACTCGCCGATGCCTTCTCGCAGCGTTCTCCATGACGAAGACGAGGAGAAAGGAGATCACTTACCTATATGCCATCAAGCAAGAAGATGGCAACGTCTGAGACCATATCAACCAGTTTACCCCAGCAGCTCTTGAGGTCAAACACGTTAAAGACGAGACCCTCAAGCACATTTTTGTAGGGAGTCTCTGAGACGAAAAACTCACTTGGTCGTTGGCCTTCGAGCAGTCAAGCATGTTTTCACAAATGCTTGGCTACGCGCAGAGGTACGCCGATGCCTTGGAATATATGAAAAGCCACAGGGAGGAGGCCGGCCCCAGTGGGACGAAGAAAGAGAAGAACCAAAAGAAGGCGCCGGAACAGAGCAATGTCGAGCAAAGCAAGAAACAAAAGAAAGAAAAGAAACCTGAGAAGCCAAAGACGCTGGTTGGATTGGTACCTAGGATAGGCCCTAAGACCCTCTTATTCAAGAGGATCCGGGTTCAACTCTTGGGGGACGCGCTTCCCCCTTGAGAGGCAAATCTGAGTAGAGACTCCCTAAGCAGCCTCTCCGACAATACGTTTGAGGTACCCGCTAGGCTCCAACCGGGAACCAAAATACCTCAACACAAAAATGCGCGTTCGGGTGAGGCACTCAACCCCAAGTTAGGTCCTAGGGTAGACCTCCCCTACGTATTGTTGGTCCGAGAGGGCCCCAGCTCGGGGAGAGACCCAGCTCGGATTTTTGTTTTGCCTCCACTGAAGGAGCGTTCCCTAGGAGTCGAACCTGTTTCCTCTTGAATAAGAGGGTCTTAGGGGGGCGACTAGTATAGGGTACTCACATGCCCTTGTGCTCTGCCGACCGAGAAACAGGGATTCCCCTCTCGGATTAACTTGGTAATCACTGAGATATTAAGCTCGGCATCAACATAATTGAAAAAGGGGGAAGCTCGAAAAACTATGGTTCAGGAATGCCTCTCCGAGGAGCATCTAACCTGGTTCGTATTTCTAATTCAATTTCAAGGCCGAGATCTATGCTAACTTGGTGAACGAAGGCTTAACTACGTTCTCGAGAAACCCCTCGCCCTGAATTATGAAAATGTCTACCCGAGAACAGTCGCACTGAAAAATATCAAACGCATAACATAGAAGAATCCGAGAAGCGGATGAACTTGGGAAATAAATTCATTAAAAGTGGTGGTGGGGAGGTACAATTAACTGGGCACCTCCCGAGCCTGGATAGACAAATCACAAAATAAAA
Organism: Artocarpus heterophyllus; assembly: GCA_025403435.1. Taxonomy (NCBI): domain Eukaryota; kingdom Viridiplantae; phylum Streptophyta; class Magnoliopsida; order Rosales; family Moraceae; genus Artocarpus; species Artocarpus heterophyllus. Next base: position 26,693,548 of record CM046339.1, read on the forward strand.
AACAACAACAACAAAAGACAGCCTAAGTCTGGGCCCCATCCCTGGCATTGTCTTCACCGCCGTCAGTGCTCTGCTCGTCCCCGTTGTCATCGCTTGTCCACTTCGACAACCTCTTTGCCTGGCTTCTGTTGCTGAATAGTACCCTGCTCTGGCTCGACTATGAGTGACCAGTCGAAGCCCTTAGCCTCAAGATGCTTTCAAATCAGATAATATCGAAGGTCCATCATGTTGAAGTAGTAATAATCGACGTACTCCGAGGACGTGTTGAACTCTTCAACGCCCTGGGCAAGTCGGCCAGAGAGGTCTTCCATGAAACACCAGTTCTCGGCCTGCAATGCTGCTAGCTAGTCCCTGAGCTGGGTGACCTCGTCCTTCGCCTGCTCGGCGTTTTCCTCGCCTCCTCCACCTCTGCCTTAGCCTGGTCGGCTTCTTCCTTTGCCTTTCGAGCCTCCTCCTTGGCCTAAGAAAGAGACGCCTTGATTTGATCAAGCTCAGTGTTTCCTTGCACCGAGCTGCCTTTTGACCTCCAACTTGTCGAGGAAAGTCTTCTTGTGCTTCTCTTTCTCCGGTTGAATTCCTTCAGCCCAGTTGAACAGGCCATGTGCAGGAAGGGCGCTCATCTGAGGAGAACAGAACTTCAGTGCTCGACGAAAAAAAGAGGAAAAGAGAAGAAACTTAGGGCGGGATAAGCACTCACCTTGGCGGCAGAGCGGAAAGCAGCGTCGGACAAGCCCTGGAAATCCTCTCCTCAGAGGTTCACCAAAAAGTCTTCTTGGGGGACCACATCCTCAAGGCGTTCGATGATGGTCCGATTGTAGTTCGGGCGCCTCCTCGGGAGGTCTCTCGACAAGGGCACCACGGTGGTAATGGTGGCGGGAGGTGTCTCGCTCGATGAAGCCCTGGTCCTCGTCGGTTAGGGCAGTTGCTCTTAGACTGTTGTGGGTAGCTGCTCGGGTCACGGGGGAAGCTCCATCCTCGGAGTCCTCTTGCGCTTCCTCCTGACCTCCACGGCTTTGTCTTTCTTTTGCGGAGGCTCTCCATGAGAGCCCGTCTCTCCTTATCAGTGCTCGGCCGTGAAGACGTCTCTACAAAATCCAAATCCTCCCAAGTCAAATCCAAGTCGGCACGTAAAAAAAAAAAAACTCAGGGCTGACCTCTGATCCAGAGCTGGCTTGGCGGGTATAGGTGCCAAATCAAGTCCTCGAGGTCTTCGTCCACTATAGGTGGCCTGCGTCAAGGAGCCACTCGATGAGTCCCCGGAGCTGGACGATGATGGCTCCCTCGCTGGCCACCCGGATTGGGAATGCTTGGCCCTAGGGACGTCCACGGCGCTCGGTCTTGCGACTGTCACCCTGCCGACTGATCGGACAAGGAGGATGTTTGTTGGGGGATTATTTTGTTGGGTTCTCCCAACCAGCCATAACGGGAGAGGGTCTCATTCCCGAGCAGGAATGACTGTTGCTGGTTGCCTCCAGCTTCTCGAACAGGTCTTCGACCGCCCTGATTACGCGGCTCGACGCCCACGGCCTCTGGACCAAACGTGCCCCTGTTCAAATGTCCTTGGGACACGCTGGTCAGTAGGGACGACCTCACCTACCCGAGCTAAATGGTTGCCCCCGACATAGAACCACTCATATTTCCAGAGTTTGTCTGAGTTAGGTTTGCCCAAAATAAAGTCCTTCCTAAAGTTGGTGACATAGTACCACCCAGACTGCTGGGGAGGTTCTTTATCTTATATACTTGTTTAAACGCTTCCAAACAACATCTCTGTAATCTGGTGATACTTCCAAAGGACGTACATCCCGATTAGCGACCTGTAGCTGTTCGGGTTAAGCTGAGTCGGGCACACATTAAAGCCATTTAGTGCCCGAAGAAGAAACGGATGGAACGGGAGGCGCAGCCTAGCCCTGAAAAACTCCACGTATAGTGTTATGCAGCCCTCTAGCGGAGTCAAGGTGAATCGTTTTCCTCTGGCGCGATTGAGGATGACGTCATCCGGGATGTTGAACTCGACGCGTAGATCCCCAAGCTGAGACTCCATCATGGTGCTAGAGTAAGTTGTTACCAGAAGTTTGCCCGGGCCTGGTCACCCTGTAGGCTATCACTCCTAGGACCCGAGTAACTCGGACCCTCTCGTCCTCCTCGATTTTGCCGCCCCTGCTAAGCCTCCTTGGCTCCTTGCTCCTCGTCAGAGATGTCGATGGTGATTCTGCCAGCGACCTGGGCAGGGACCCCCAGATCTCGGTCGGAGTTGTTTGAAACATCGCCCGCTGCCTCTAGCTCAGCTCACTCCCAGGCAGTACTGGGGAGGAACTTGCGGTGGCCGCTCCGATGTAAGGGTTCTCGCCCATACACGGCCTCACTGGGTGCTCCCCATCCAACAGGTTGAGGAACTCCTACTCAGGGACGGTCTGGGAGTCGACCCTCAATATTTGGGCCAAACGGCTAGCCCCATCTCGCTCCGGGACAAACTTTCAATATCAACCTCCATGGAAGACGAGCTGGTCGTAGGGTTGCTTTCCAACTAGGAATATCACGTTCTGAGAGTCTGACACGTCACTTATTTTTCGCGCTCCTCAAAAAAATTACCTGATCGGGCTGTGGTAGCTTAGGAACGTAAAGTCTTTGGGATAGCAACTACAGCTCGGAAACTAAAAACTCAGTGGATGCGAAATCTAACCTTAATTGTGTGAAAATGACAAGAAGAAAGGCCCTATTTATGGCCATTTCAGGCGAGAAATCTGGGTGCAGAAAATAAAGAGGCGCGATGATTACGCCCGTCAAGCGGGCAGTTGACCGTAGAGCGACACGTGTCTCTCGGTTAATCAACGCAACCTTTCGTTTCGCACCCACCTCGGGACGCCGCTTGGTCTTTCCTTCTTTAGCTAACCTCACCCACCTCTGCATAGTCCACCCCAGCCAGGACACAGGACCAGGTGAGCTGGGGGGCTATTGCTGAGGCCGAACACTCGACGCCACCCAGCCGAGGAGCCGTACTCGAGGTGGTCCGCCAAACTGCTCGGCAGAGTTACCAGGAGCATACTACTGATCCTGATGACCCAGGATACCACGTCCGAGGTCCCTCTCAGGACTACCAGGACCTTGCACCTCAGCAGGTTGCCACCTCGAACAGAGTACCAGCTCGGGTTGGATTACTCTTACTTGAAAGTGGGCCGCTACTCGCCATTACAGGCCAACAAATGGCAAACAACTCACCATTCGATGGAGGCCAATCCATCGACGGGGGGACGTGACATTTATCACCTATCACCTGACACGCCTTGATGTGACACCCGGGTTGTGGGCAAAACCCACCTAACACCCGGCTCAAGTGGTAGCCTATAAATAGGACTCATTTATTGCATCCTGGCATGCATGCTCCTTCCCACCTAACAAACTCCCGTCCTCTGTCGAGCAACTCCTACCTTTGATCATTAGAGAGCCATTGTCTATTGACTGACCAGTCCTTCCTTTTACCTTCGAAACGTCCCTCCTCTTGTGCAGGTGTACCCGATCAGGCAGAGATGAACTGGGAAGAGCTGAGCACCGTGCGTAGCCGCACGTGGTGTTGATTCGACGCCGGACCTCGGTAAGCATCAACACCACTTGTATAACTTTTTTTTTAAAATAATTAGAGCTCTAATTTTTTTTCCCAAAAAAATCAAATAGACAAATCGTAAGTCCCGGACATCTATGAAATGTTTATGAAAATTTCCTCTTTATTTAACCCCATAAGAAGCATGAATTTCACTTGGCTCTTTGACGAAGACGTTATGTTGTGTGGTAGTTATGAATTCACGTTGAAACTTGCTTGGCTGCATCTATTTGTCATATAACATGTACATTTAATTTCTGTACCATAGTATGTTGGGTACATATTTAATCGTTTTGCCTTTTATTACCTTTCTTTATTTCAAAAGAAGAAATCCTCTCTTCTAAAGTTTCGAGTGCCCACTTTGCTTAATTGCACTGCCAGTGCATCCAATTCTCTTCATCAATTCAATGCCGTTCAGGGCTGGGCCGTACAAACACAACTGCCGTAGGAAAACTTTTTTTTTCCCACCGGGTGGGGCCCACCCTACTGAAAGGGCCGAGCCATAGCCCGATCGGGATGTATAATGCTGCCTACTACCGTGTTATATTGTCATCAGATCGATTTGATAAATACCGCTTGTATGACGTTCTTTTTCAATTAGGTTAGGATTTGACAAAGATGTGTTATCTAAGTGTCCATTTGAGAAGTAATTTAAACCATTTTTTATAGTTCTAATTACTTTTTCATTTAAATTTTGCACAAGAAAACATTATAGTAAAATAACTGAAACCGTAAAAGAACAATTTAAACCACAATTGCTAACCAGACGCTTATGGTATTTTAGCTATAAAAATGATATGAATTAAATAAAGAAAAAAATAATAAAACACAATAATAATTAATAATAGTGAAAAAGTAATATAACACCTAATTACTCCTATTTATTCTTAAACCTACTTTCATTACCCTTTTTTTCCTCCCAATAACTTCCATCCTTCACATTCATTTATTTAATTCCCAAGGCTGCGTTTTAATTATTCATATAAATTTAAAAAAATCATTTTTTGGCTAAAAAAAATCAACACTTAGCCCTTACATGGGCCTTTTCTCCTTCTTCTTCTCTCCACCCCCACCCCAAGACATCTTTGGTTGTAGAGAGGTAGTTGATCAGAGATTTAGGTAGATGTTGTGGGTCGATCCGGCATGTGATTTTTATTTCTCATTTATAGAATGTCAGACGTTCTAATTTTCTTTTCTTTTATTTTTATGTATTTATTTATTTTACGCGCAACGTTGAGGACTTGATGGGGCTGTGGACCAGAAGGTCGCAAGCCACGCATGCATACGCAGAGAAAGGAGCACACCAATCTCCAACTCGAGACCCGAGTGAGAGTCTGCAATATTTGCTCAAAAAACACCTGACCGACTTTTTTTTCTTTTTTTTTTTCTTTTAACTCGACTTCCCAACTAAGCCGGTGGAATCTTCGTATGTCTCGTATCCATCCATGCCCTAACACAATGAGATTAACAATAAATTGAAAGCAGTACCAATCCTAACAAAACAGTCCCAGTCAAGTACATTATATATTAAACTAAGGTCTATAACATTATAAATAGTAAAATTTTAACCCTATAAAAATAAAAATATTTTTTCCTTTCGGTTACAAAGGATGCGCAGAAAGTGAAACCCTTCTTGGGAAAAAAAAAAAAAAGTAAAAAACCTGCAAATCTTATAGCGTGAGCTAACTGTAATGTGTGGACCATAGTACACTTGTATCATTGTTTAAAAACTGGGGCCTCTTAGACGACTTTTTAGACTTTATATGAAGAAACATGAAAAACAGAAATGTTTTTTTTTCCTCTAAGCAAAAAAAAAAAAAAAAAAAAGTAATTTTCTTTTTCTGTCTCTTCAAAGGAATACGCGATTGGAAATGCCAATGATTCCATTTCGTCCCATTGAGTGAGGGGTATAGCACGAAAGTTGAGCACAATTAGAAATGGAGGGATGAATCCAGGAGGGAGGGGATATAAAACAATGTACTAAGGAATCATTATGGGGTCATTTATATTGAGAATCAAGATTTAAAGAACAAGCTAATTGCGATAACTTGACTTTCAAGATTCGCTTAACTTGCAAAGGCCTATACGACGACAAGACCAATGAGACCACAACATAATGATGTAGCGGAACAAAAACCAAGTCAAGCCACCAATCACTTCAATGGACACGACCCGTAGGACCATAACATGTGGATCCGCATCACTGGCAACAAATGTGTGTTAGGGAAGTGGAATTTTCAGCCCTTTGATCCTAAAGCAACTGACTAACATCAGCCAATTTTTCCTAAGAGGCCGAATTTCCTCAAGCACCAGCTATTTCTTAAAGATACTTAAAGGGCATAGAGACAATTTAGGATCAACAAAAACCAGAAATAGAGACCATAGAAACCTTCAGCTAATGGGAATATTTCTAACATGCACAGCAATTTACCCACTATAGAATAGATGAGTAGATTCCAAAAGTACACGGACTAACTATTAGAAACCAGAACCAACCTGTAAATCTTTGCCAGATCATACTGGCTGACACAAGGTGCAATGTATGATCCACAAAGACCACAAATACCATAGCAATAGAATACAACTGACACAAATCATGAGAAGGTAGAATAACTTGACAACAGCCGCAACATGAGGACGACAAGACTGACTTTCAGACACCCACATTGAGCAATGCTGGACGACTCTGGACCTTCTCAACCCTCAAATCCTAGAACTCACTGGAACAGTAGATAATCTTAAATTAAAGGATGCATTGGAAAGATAGGGAAAGCAAATTAGAAAGGCAAGTCAAAACCATCGAAAAAGAAATAACAGAGGGCTTAAAGGAGCACAAATTTGTAACCTTATTCGATCCATAAACATGAATAGTTTCAATAGAATATCAAACATTGTACCGTCTACATGAATAACAAAAAGCCAAAACAATTTCCAGATTGAAGTGGACATACAGAAAAGAAATGGGACACAACAAACCTGATCGTTTTCTTCGGGTGTTGGTGAAGGGGATTTCTTTGACTCAGCTGGCTTATCAGCCCCACAGTTTTGTCTATTACACTTGGTTCTGAATGGATAATTAATATTATTACATTTCTCACACTTCCAGCTACCTTCCGGCATCTTTTGTTCTAACAAAAGAAAGATGCATAAGTTAGCAATACAACAAAAAGACAACAACATTTTGTAGGTTTAAATTAAACGAGGGTGGAACCCAATTGCATAGCAATCAATTAACGGACTTACTAGAATTTTTGTCAGACTTTGATGCCTGCATTGCAGAAGATCCTCACGTCTTAGAGAAGTTACATAACAAATTGAACTCACCAAACAGGCAGGGAAAAAAAAAAAAAAAAACTTAGAAACAAATTATATAATTGAAAGGGAGAAGACAGACCTGAGAACCAGGCTTGGGAGTGTTACATTTTCTCATGTTGCAAACAGTTCTAAACGAAAAGTTGATATTTCCACATTTTGGGCATATCCAGTCATTATCACGTGTTGCATCTAAAGCACATCAAAAATGTAAAAATCTTAGATTAGTTAATAAGGGAGTCATAATGATAAGCAACTAATAAATAAGACGTTCACTATATCCTAAGTCACTGACCTGCACCCTTCTTTTGAGAGTTATCATCTGGGAAAAATCCAGGCCTTGGCCCCTGTAAAACAAAAATCACTCATATATTGTACCAAACGAATGCTGTACCTCAGAGTAAATGGGATATCAGACAGTTCCCGTTACAATGATCAATGTTCACAGGCATCTAACACACCTCTTGCCAATTTAGGAAACTAATGTAACATCTAACATACATGATGGTGAATCTCCAATTATAGCAAGAAAGAGAAGCATAAACTTCTATACATACCATAGCTGCGGGACCCATGGGAAGACCCAGGCCATAACGATCCATCATTGGGGGCATACCATACATCCCACCTGTAGGAGAAGAGGGAAAAGACAACCAAAAACATCAATAGTACACTTTCAACAAGACAACATTCAAAAATGAGAAAGCAAAAAAGAAAGGTTGAGACATAAAATGGACTTATTACCAAGAGAGAGAGAGAGAGAGAGAGAATGAATGAATTGAGAACGTTATGCCAGGTCCATAATAAGACTTTTGAAGAAATTTAGAAAATACGCTAACACAAGCAATATAACATTGACATCAGAATTAAAGGACTGTAATGTTGACAGCATTAGCAAAACACGAGACAGAAAACCAATTAAAAATTTAAAAAAGGTATACATCATTATTACCGTTACCCATCATTGATCCACTTGAATAAGGTGCTGGTCCGGATAAATGCAAAGGTCTGTAAGGGCTGCCTGTAGATAAACGGCTTCCATAGTTGTAATGATATGCTGAGCCCCCGGAAAATGGAACATCATATGGAGTGATGGATGATCCATTGAAAAGAGAAGAGCCGTAAGGTGCCATGCCAAGATACATTGAAGATGGTGCACCAGAACCCAAATAAGGAGTAGATGATGATAACCTTGTGGGGCTTGGAAAGGCTTCGCAGCAGATTTCTGAGAATTGAAAAAAAAAAATGCTATGAATTTTACTTTTGATGATGAAAAAACAGAAAGAAGTAAAAACACTACACTCCCAAAGAAATATCAACACCCAAATAAGGATACACTCATGACTATATTATCACATCACACTGTCCTGAAAAGGGTGTGTCAAGAATAAAGAGTGCAATGTATATGAAGAACAAATCAACAATATTGGTTTACATTATTACAAACATTTGAATATTATTCTTAATTGTATATTCTGTAGAGGTCCCTCAAATGGTCCTTTAAAATAGCTTCGTGGTGAAAGACAATGTCAGTATCACTGGTTCTTCAAAAGATACTGGAATAGTTATTAATTTTATATCTGTACATAGAAGAGTATATAAAAAGGATCCATCAAAAGATAAACTTTAGGTACAAAAACTATCCACGTATTCATCAAAAAAGCTTCCAACAGTAAAATAAAATGTCGGCCAGTAAGCATATGAGACCAATATCTTACGGAGTTATGATCAGCTGGCCTCGGCTGTGTGCAATTACGCATATTGCAAGTTGTTCTAAATGAAAAGTTGACATTTCCACAGCTAGGGCAGGTCCAATCATCTTCCCTTCGACTACCTGCAACATTGACAATAGCAATCATGTATCAGAATGCGAGGGAAAATTCCATATACATCATGGGCTCAATTTACTTTCAAGCAACAAAAAATCAGCTTAATTAACCAAATAAAAAGCTTCACAACATCATAGTCAAGGGGCTTTTCAAGTCTTGTATTAAATCTAATTGACAGACATATGATGCATAAAGTATAAAATTCATACTCTTTTCTCTGATTAAATGATTACCAATGAAAGAATACTGCGGCAAATAAGAATAATGGTCGTGTCCAAGCTAGTACGCCAGAAAAATTATGAACAATGAAACTCATAATACAGCTTCCTAGGATTAAACAAAGCACTTTAAACAGTAATTTTACCCAATATTCAAAACTTGTAACAATTCCATATATGAATCACAAAAAGAAGAAAAAGAAGTCGCAAACCATCAGTTCTAGCACGCTTGGCAGCCGAGGAACTTCTGTTATCGACCTGAAAACCAAAGAAACACAATTTACGAAAAGCCTACGAAATCTACTCGTTTTCCATACTAAAACCCTAATGCCTTCGATTTTCTCGGCGGCCAAACATTAGAATCGGCACAATCGCATCAAATACACATCAATTCCTCAAATTTCCAGCTAATTACAATATCAATCGAATTGAATCATAACATTCCAAATTACTCAAAAGAAATTCCAATCTTCCAAAAATTTTAAGGAAAAAGACAACCGAAAAGGAATAAATTAAAAGAATCGAAGAAGAAGATTGAGAGAATTGTAGAAGAATTACCTGAGACATATCGGAGAGACAGAGGAGAGAGAGATCTTGGTGGGTTTTGGGAAATTTATGCCCTAAACTTTACAAAGCGACGGAGGAGAGAAAAGAACGCTTTTGAGTGGCGTTGTCGATAATATACTATATGGAGGCTGTCGAGATTTTCGCATGCACCTATTTGGGTCCAAGTCAAAGGTGGCCTTCAAACGCACCGTTTTTTGCTTCCCGGGACAAAATTCGCGGTTGCTTGATCAGACTCTGTGTGGGCCCGCTCGGCGTTGGCGCCGGCTTTTTTTTTTTTTCCTCTTTTTTCTTTTTTGAAGATTCTCATAAAATGCGCTACCTTTTATTTCCTTATTTTTTGCTAAATCGGAGTATTGGAAAAATATTTCCGTTAAAAAAAAAAAGAATATTGGAAAAGTGGGCTCTTGTTGTGTGCTGCCCACTATTTTAATGCGTTTTATAACTTCACAAAAATATTTGCATGTCAATCCTTATGTAATTTTTCATGTTTGATTTTTATATTTTTATTAAGTTTAGACATAGATTTTCAGGAGAACGTCTCCTTTTTGGACTTTAAAGAAACCCTCTTTTCAGTTCTACATATATTTTGTCTACAACAATCCAAAGGTGTTCATTATATGTATAAAACTTTAAATTTGATGAATGTATGATTTCATACTTTGTTGTTGCAAAATATACTCTCTCTGCAAGAAATAGGTTAAACAAATGAGAATAGTTTTGTAGTAAAGTAAGCAGAAAGAGCATCTCTATTAATAAAGCATAATTTCTAAACTGTCACATTATATTAAAATTATGTCAAATTAAAAATATAACAGTTTAATAAAATCTGACAAAATAAATGATTTATAGTTGTGTTCATAAGGCAAAAAAAAAAAAAAAAAATTTTTTGCCCTCCTTCAAAAAAATATTTTTTTGCTCTAACAAAAAATATAAGAATTCTTAAAAAAAAGTTGAGTTACAAGTTTCATGCCATATAAAAAGACCATATAAAAGTGAATTTATAACTCCCCAAATTTTCCTTATTGCCAAAAAAAGCATTTAGCTAAATATATTAAAAAAAATTAGGCAAAATATTTGGAAATTAGGCGCTTCTTAGGCCCAAATAAATGCTTCTTCTCATTTCTTCAGCACTCCCCAAAAATCCCTTCGCCTTCTCCCTCTCTCGCCCTCCGTTACGTTTTCCAATACCAAAACGCACAACAAACACCAAATTCAGTTAAATTTTGATCATAACAATTTGCTTGTATAAAGCTCTCATCATGCTCATGGCTACATCCCAGCAGATTGCTGATTCTATAGCCTTTACTAGTACGACAACCAAAAGAACCACTTCCATTGGGGAAAAAAATAAACGTCTGTCATACTTTCTACTATGTTTTAAACTAATTCTATATGCTTGATGATAGATACTAGATATGGGGTTATTAAATTTTTGCGTATCTATCTGCCAAAAGGCTTTGGGCCTCACTAAATCGTTCAGCGGTTCATAATTGTTAGTTTATATTCGACCCCATAGGATATTGTTTTTTATGTTTCTCAGGATGTTCATACAAGCATTTGAATTACACTGGCATGTTTGGTTTGTAGGATTGAATAAAAAATTTGAACAGAAATTTATAATTTTGTTTGAGAAAATACTGTAGTGAAAAGGCTTAAATTGTGGTTCAAACTGCTGACTAAGAAAAGAATTCTCTAATTGGAACCATAATGTCAACTTTTTTTATAGTGATTTTATGTTTGGTGTGTATTGTGTGTTTAGATATTCATGCTTTTTTGACTCTTTGTAGTGGCACAATATGAACCCAAATTGAAATCGGCTTTCTTTTAGCTGTTTTCTGATTTATGTGATCACCATGTTATCTTGGTTATGGCTCAGGTTCTGAGAATGCAACAGGTTTATGGGACAAGTATCCTCCACCTGTTAATGCTGAAAGCTTGCGAAATTGTACTCCTGTGGTATAACATGAGCCTTTATTTTGCAAGCACTGCTTTTAATCATCATTTGTGATGCATTAGCGTGCGTGTGGTTGTAAATAGAACTTTTACATGAACAAAAATAAAAGTGCAAAACTACTAGGTCCGACACTGTTATATTGATGGATAACATTTTTCTTGTTTTTCACTTTCAAGTCTCAAATTTTCGTGTTCACTCCTCTTATTTGTGTTTGTACTTTATTTTCTCCCCGCTCCAATAATGCAGGGAGTTTATGATCAAAATCTATCTGCGATGTTCCGTAGTTACGGAGACAATCCTCAAAATGGACTGTGTGCTCCACCTTCATGTCAGCCGTCTTCTCTAACGAATCATGGCTTCTTATACTCAGGCGCACCTTACTACCATCAACCAGTCCCTCCAAATGATAACTATGGTGCTTCACTTAGTTCACTCAATCAAGCACCAATGCCATTATTTGACTTAAGTCAATCCAGGAACAATGTGAACTTTCGATCAACGTCCACATGTGCATCTCCATTCGGTTATCCTGGTAGAGAAAGCAACATTTCGGGAAGTTCCAGTGGTTTCGATTCGATGCAGATGGGATTTGAGGGGTTAGGATTTGGTGGATTATCTTCAAACTTGTCAAAACCAGTAAATGGTCAAAGTTCTTTAACTCGATTGTCATCACCAGCTGCTTCTCCAAAACTAACTGATTTACGGGGACTGCCTTGGAATACTTCTAGAATGGTTAGTTTCACCTGCATATATGAGTTGATAGGAACACAATGTTAACATATATCATGCATAGCTTTACCCTTTACAGAACACGTTCCTCTGTAAGTTTGGATACCAATAATGCCGTATTGGCTATTTACAATGTGGTCTAAAAGTAACTATTATGCAGGCTTCCCTACAAGAAGGGCCACTACATGGATACAGATCTTTGACAAGTTCCAATCAAAGAGGCTTCCCTAATAATGATTGCTATGGCTACCAGAATATCTCAAATTATAATCCGAAAATTAGTAGTCAAAGCTGGTTTATAGGCAAGGAGGCTAGTGGAGGTGGAAGGATGAATGATCTTTTATGCAATTGTACAGGTACGGCAGCAAAACAAACTGCTCAAAATAAGGGACCTAGGTTATCAAAGCTGAAAAGTGCAACAACAAAGAGTTTTACCAACTATGAGAGCAAGAGTGGAATGCCTAGAAATGTTCAGAACAAGTGTTTCAACCAACTGGATTTTGCAACCGAGTATAAGGATGCAAAGTTCTTTGTGATCAAATCTTACAGCAAAGACAATGTGCATAAGAGCATAAAGTATGGTGTTTGGGCGAGCACCCCTAGCGGCAACAAGAAATTGGACGCTGCATATCGCGAAGCAAAAGAGAAAGATGGGGACATACCGGTATTTCTGTTATTTTCAGTGAGTTACAATAACTACTTTAAGTGTAACACCCCTATGTGGGGGTTAACAGTTTTAAATAAATAAAAATAATTTTAAATTTTAAATTATTTAAATCAATTAAACAATGCCCATGGGTCTTTAAACAACAAGAAAAATAAAAATAAATGTTTTAAATACAAACCACAGTTTTTAGTGTAGCACCAAATATATATAATTACAGTCATCATCACCATAGTACAATTTCTAAATAACTTAACACAGCCATAAAAAAAATAATACAACTCTTACATGTTGTAGATAAGTTGTAATTAAACAGGGTCTTCTAACACGAAAACAGCAGGATTGTTTTCGCTTATTCCTCTTCAGATATGTTGCACTGAGTTCCACCTGAGATATGAAGATATGATAGGGATGAGCATCGACATGCCCAGTAGGGAAATCATGACTCACCTTATGGTTTATCCATTACCACATTAAAAACTGCATGGTTAGTAGGTTACATCATATTCCAGATTATGAGGTTTATTATGATCACATCTTATGGATACCGTAGTTAATCATTACCAAGTGTCATAATTACACATTTATACAAATATTACCAATCATCATTGTTCCTAGGTATCCATGTTAAATTGAGTATCACTCAACTCATCAAAACCCAAATGGGCGCACTTGATCACCCTATAAACATTCCAAGGGTGTTCCGGTGAGGGGACATCAAGCCCCGAGTCCTCACCAAATCAATTCCTGTACAGTGTGTTCTGGGACTTTCAACCCAAGGAAGCGTCATCACCTTCCCCCTATTTTACCTTTTTGGGTATTCATGCCCAAGGACGTAACCGCCGCCCTCTTCATGTCTCACCATTTCTCTATATTAAATCATTATTAATAGAGTCAGTTTTCCTCACCATGCTTCTCAATTTATAACATGTGTCAATTCATTATGTTCCTCGCCGTATAATACAAGACGAGTCCATGTCATAGTTTCATATGTGATACTCATATAATATCAGTTCAACATAGATATATATATATATTGTGGCAAAACAATCAATTTTAATTCTATAAAAACCTCACAAAAATGAGTAATAGAATCCCTACCTTTCAAGCTTATCAACAATCTTTTAATCCTGGAATCAATTAACGTTAGCTACACACATCCTTGACCCTAAAGCATGCATAAGGACAATTAAAACTAAAGCACAACGTATAATCACATTCATAAGTGAGTTATGTGTAAACCCGTCTACTAGTGCCATTAAAGTATTTTTATGCATTAAACATGGAGAAAATACATACTAAAAACTAAGTTTAGATTAAAGAAAACCTACCTCAAAACTTCTTTGAAAAGCACCAAAGTTTGGGTTATCAATCAAGCTTGAATTAACTCTAAAACCGCCTCGATCATGGTTGGGAATTATAATTGTCTTGGCCACAAAGAGAGCTTTGTGCTCTATGTCTTTAGTTAGAAATTTGAAGTGAGAAGGAAGAGAATGAGAACTAGAGAAGAAGGTGGTGATAGTTAAATAAAAAGATATCAAAATGCTTAAGAGGAATGGGATGTTTACGGGGGAAAATTGTAAGAAGGAACAAAAGAGTCTTAAAGGAAAATATCATCTTGTCTCCCATGAAGACTTTTAGCAAATAATGCCAACATAATTGAGGGATAATTGGAGTGAATTATAGAAGAAGATAAAGAAATAATTAATTAGGTGGTTGAGAAAATATCTCCATGTCTTCTATGAATTGACGGAAAATAATTCAATGTCCCCTTCGGATACCTTTAGCAAAATGAGAAGAAGCCTATATAATTGAGCAATAATTTAGGGAGACAAGATTGGTAGAAGTAAGTGTTGGTAAGTTTTGAATGTTTCTTAGGAAGACTTGGTAAGAAAATACTAAAGTGGCATTTTTTTTTTAAATGATCATAAACAACTTAGTAATTTTAAATAGTCACATTTTATTCATTAAATTTTACAAAATTATGCCCGTTAAAAATACGGGTGTTACATTAAGCGTTTATGAAAAGATGATTTCTAGGTTTTTTAAGCCTAGGAGTAGTTCTGTTATGCCAATAATACAGGTTCATTGTAGTGCTCAATTCTGTGGAGTGGCTGAGATGGTAGGACCTCTTGACTTCAGCAACAGTGTGGACTATTGGCTGCAAGACAAGTGGACTGGGCAATTCCCGGTCAAGTGGCACATTATAAAAGATGTTCTCAACACTCAATTTCGTCACATTATTATTAAAGATAATGACAGCAAGCCCGTCACAAACAGCAGAGATACTCAAGAGGTGTGTAAGAGTCTATAAGTTTTCTAATGTGAAATAAAAATGTTGGATTGAAGATTATAAAATCATAATGCAGTTCAACTTCAATTCAAAGTCTTTGAATTTGACTATCCCAATAACCCCAGAAGCAGTTTATGGACTTGTACCATGTTTGCATAGCCTATCGTTACCAAGTGACGAGTTTTTAATTGTTAGGTCAGAAGATTTTTCACACAGAATTCTATTGTCTATAAGTTTCAGGTGGAATTGAAGCATGGAATTGATATGCTTAACATTTTGAAAAACTATGAAGCTCGTTCATCATTCCTTGATGATTTTGACTTCTATGAAGAACGGCAAAAAGCAATGGAGAAGAGGAAAGCTGGCCAACAATGGAAATCAGGGTCTACCTCCGCGACTGGAGGTGATGTTTTGCAACATGCGGCCAATATCCAATGTCGTTTTCCCATGTCTCTCTGAGGACCCTATTGAACAACTTTTTCAGAAACCACATGTTTGAAAGCAAATGGAAGAGAAAATGCGTCTTGTTATAAAAGTCAAACCAATATGATTGAACACTTTTTCTGTTTTCTTTCTTTCTTTCTTTCTTTTTTTTTTTGTTTTTTGTAGGCAAATCCTTCTTTATTTCCGCACTTATGTTGCTTTTATGCATTTTTTTTAATTGTTTTTGTTTGTACCTATGTTTGTCCCATCCGAATCAAGATCTACCGTTCTATTTTCCTGTCTCATTGACTGTCCCTTAATTAAATTTTGACATTTAAGTAAATTGCTTAATTAGTTTTTATATTTATATCTTATTTGTATATATAGGTTGTTAATGTTAAATTATGTGTCAAAATAATAGTGATGAGATAACCAAAAGAACAGAAAAAAAGGACAACAGATCTAGCCCGTCCCAGATATATCATTCCATGTAAAGAACAGTTTAAGCTGCTGGTGTGTAGACGTATGTTGTGAACGATGGTAGGAGTCGGACCAGAGCCTACTCAATTGAGCATAATGAAAAACTATGCAAATGACGTTTTCGATAATTTGTTTTATTTTGTATTTTAATGGATAACTTTATTTTAAATACTTTTTATATTTTCCGTCATAAATTTTTAAGCTATTAACAAAATTGTTTTTAAATAATTTAAAAATAATAATGCTCTAGCATTTAGTTAAAGCATTATCCCAATATTGTTGTCGATCTATAGTTTGTTACATATTTTGACTATTTTATACATATTATTAATACCTTTATACTAATATTGTTCTCTATATAAAAATTTGGTTGAAATTTGACTTGTTTTGTGAAGAATAATAATAATAATAATAAATTTAGTTTGAATTTATCTTCTTCTTTTTTTAACTCGTATAATCTGTGTCTGGCAATATGCATTATAGTGGGGATTGGAGGAGGAATGTAGAACTAAGAGATCCTCTCAACGGTGGTTCCCAAACTCCATCCCTTGTCGCCTTAAATGAATGGGGATAGTTTTGGGAGCCGAGGACGAAGATGAAAAAGCATTCCCCGACTTCATCTAACCCTACCTTGTTGCCATAACTAGTTCAATAAATGGCAAAATTTTGAGTGTCATACGAATTTCGCATGTTTAAAGTCCTTGGTACAAGAACATTTCATTCATCTCTTTTTCTAATTTGATTCTTTCTTAAATACTTTTGCTTGCTTATCTCTCCAAAAATAAAGAGATTTTTGAAAAGCAAACTTGATATACCTGCATAATTATTAAAATCACCTTTCCGTCTTTGTTTTTAAACTAAAATGATATAAAAGGATTGACAAAATAGTCATTTAGGTTTTTTTTTTTTTCCTCTTCTTTTCTTAAACAATAAAACCAAAAGTCATTTAGTTGAAAACATATTTTCTTTTCCCATATCTTACCAAACAAGTAAAAGGAAAATCATCTTCCTCTCTTTCATTTCACTCTCTCTCCATTGTATGTTTTCTTTCCTTCCCCTTTTCCATCCCTCTTGCCGAAAGGAAGTAGTATTGAGAGAGAGCTCTTACTTCTTAGACAACAGGGGGGCGAAGGGGAGGGGGGGAAGGAACTGACATGAATAGTGTTGAAAGTGGAACATGAAAAAACTTAGCAACAACAACACACACGGGGACTACAGACGAAAGTTCAGAAAAAGCAAACACAAAAATCAGCCATAATTAAAAATGTTGGTGTCCCTAAAAGACCTTAAAAAGAAAGAAAAAAAAAAAAGAGTAGCTTGCAATCTTCGATATTAGATACCACTCAAGGAAATGCAAAGAAGGCAATGGCAGCCACAGCCATGGCTAGCAGACCAGCTCGGTGGGGCCCCAGCCTGGGCCCACTGACGGCGTCATTACTGCTTTGTGATTGTGATGTTCCTCCTCCTCCGGTCGCCGGTGTCGTTGAAGTTGCTGGGGCTGCCGCTGAAGCATTGGTGAAGATGGCAGCGTCTGGTGAGCTGGGAGACAAGCCTAGAAGCTCTGGTAATACAATTTGCCAATAATATTGTCACAATTTAGCAAACAAAATGTAAATCTAAAATATTTGCTTGTGGCAAGTATGTTAATCTAGGTTTCTTGAATACTAAATTCGAAACTGGCTATTAATAATGGACCTTGAGTAATTTAATGAGGTTTAAAAAAAAAAGAAAAAGAAAAACCTGGCTATTTATATGACCAATTTTTTAGATATACATTATTGCCAAAGATGGGAAGACTGATAGTTGTTACGCATAGACAATGCCTCGTTTCAACACAAAGCATGGGCAGATATCAATTTGTATTTTCTTTTTTCTCTTCTTTTTTTTTTTTTTCTATTGCTGAAAAAAGCTGTCAATGTTGATATAACATACAAAATTTACGCCTTTATGAATATGTCATAGTCCTCAACTACCTAGAATAAATATCCCCCAGTCTTTTGCTATTTCCTAGATCTCTTTAGCCTTAAAAGATAGAGTTTTCTTCGGTAGAAATTGAAAAATGCAACACTAGTAGGTCTCTACTTTTCAGTCATTACATCTGTATGGGAATTGGTTTGTTTTGCATGCCTTTTTTATTTAAATGTGATTTCAATTAGATTCAACGGTTAAAAACATGCAATATCAGTATGATCCTTTGTAGAAAGACCCAAGGTTTAATTGAGAAAATGAAATTAAAAAAGAAAAAAAAAAGTATTTCTTGCTTTTTTCTTCAGCAAGTTTTTAATTTGTAACACGGCAATGCAGTTGCAACGGCTGGCTTCTTTGCCCCACAGATATTATTTAATATTTTTCAGCAAATTAAATGAAAAGAGATCTAAATAATGTAGCATAATTTTACATAATACTAAAAGTTGAGCAAGATGGTTGAAGGAAAATGACGTAATAGATAAACACATAATACTAGCTAGTTACCAAGCTTAGCATACATAATTTAGAGATGGGTTTTCTATTTAAGAGAAATTTAGAGATGGGTTGTAATATATACTTATTGGTTAATTACTTAACCGGAGGGGATGGTGAAAATTAAACCATAAAGGATTGTGCCAATCATATATGTCTCAAAAGTTTTAAGCCCTTTGTTGTTAATTCCCAATAGTTCAACAAAACACATAAGCATTTCTCCCAAAAAACCATAATAAATAGATAAACAAGGACACAGACACAAGCCATTCAGGGGCACAGATGCTGCTGCTTATTTGGGTTTGAGTGTGTATTTTTTTTAAAAAAAAAAAGACACACGTTAAAATATGGTCATATCTTAGTCCCCTAAAATTAATAATATCTCGTTTGCCTATAATTATATATATATATATATATATATATATATATATATATCTTTCCTTATGATCTGGTTAAACTTTAGACCCAAAAAAAAAAAAAAACCACAAACAGACGAACGCAAATTCAAAAATAGAACCTTAGCTGATCAAATATCATGAACACACATAAACACCTAAACTTTTTTCCTTTTAATTTTGTATATAAAATTCTAGAAAACTTGTGTTTTGTTCCTTCTAAAATTGTATTTCTAACTCCTTTAAAATTCAAAATCTTTTCATTTTACACAGCTCATCTTTCCATTGCTTGTGTGTGTATATACAAACAAACATATAGATTGTAAACAAGAGTAGATTAGAGTAGTGGTTACTGACTTGGGCATTCAGCGAGGGTAGCGTTCTTCAAGGCACAAGCAGAAGGAAGAGCGAGGAGCTTGGCCTCCTGGATCCCCATGCTCTTAACCTTGTCGTTACCACCATGTGTTTGCTGCATGATGTAGCAGAGACACTCCGGCTCGCTGTCCTTTATCCCCTTCACCGACTCGCAGCAGTCCTTTGTCGGCACTGCCGCCTTCCCCTGCGCGTACGTCAGACACACCGCCAGCTTCTGGAAGTCCGCCCCACACTTCTCCTGCAACGACGGTGCCGCCGCCGCCGCAGCCCCCCGCCCCAACATGCACACAACCACCACCACCATCATCATCTTCTTGATCATCATGATTTATTATTACAATTTTTTTTTTCTCTTGAAGGATTTTTTATTCAGTCGCACAAAGAGGAAATAATATCGATGAATAAATAGGTGAGAAGTTAGAACTATGAAGGAGCCTGATCAGGAGCATTAATGGGGGTGCAGGGAGCTTTGAATCTGGGCCGTCCACGTAAGCAGTTGAAAGGAGGTGGACGGTTGAGAGGGGGTGATGGGGTCGGTTCGAGTATAAATGTGTGATGTGTCTGTGTGTATGTCTGTCCATACATATTTGTTGAATCAAGGTTTTGAATGGGAACGCTGGTTCGGGGTAGTTAGGCCGTATTTAGGTGGGAGAACATGACTAGTGACTTCAAGTAATAGTAATGGTGGAGAAATGGATTTGCCTATAAATTCTGAGCTGTATTTCTCACACGTAGCATTTTTTTTGGTTATTTATTTTTTTTTATCATATATTTTAAGTTTATTTAAACATTGTATTTTTAACTTTAGATCTCATTGAATTTATACCTTAAGATTAAATTTAATAGAGACTACAAGTAGTAGTAATGGTGGAGAAATGGATTTGCCTATAAATTCTGAGCTGTATTTCCCACACGTAGCTTTTTTTTTTTGTTATTTACCTTTTTTTATTATATATTTTAGATTTATTCAAATACTATACTTTTGTTCTAGATCTCATCGAATTTATACCTTGAGATTAGATTTAATAGACAAATTTATATCTTTATCCTATCAATATTCAAAATTGATTTAAGAAATTGCCCAAAAATGCTCTTAAATTGAAAAATAATAAAACTTTACACATTTAAAAAAATTTTATATTAAGGTTTTTGACTTCAAAAATATATAGAATACCTTTTAAAATAGGTGTTTTGTATATTTTTATTTTTTTATTTTTTAAAAGTATAAATTTTTTTTCATTTTATTTAAGGATAATTTAGTCATTTTAAAGATCAAAATCAACTAGTGATTGAAGAAATGTATAAATTTGTGTATTAAATCTAATCTAAAGGTATACATTTGATGATATTAAAAACCAAAAGAATAGGATTAACTTAAAATAAAGGCTATAAAAAGATAAATATCCGTTTTTATAAAGCCATGTGTTGCATGGACAGTGATACATTTAAGAAGAAGAGATGGTAAAAAAAAATATATCATTCCAACAAATGAATTATATTCCATTTGGCAGGGCCGATTTGTAATGACCAGGGAAATTCATTAATAAAATTTAATATTTAAATTAGGTTTAATTAATAAATTTACCCTTAAAAATTGTAATTTTTGTAAAAATTGTGACAAAGAACAAATAAGCAGTATTAACTGGATGTTTCACTGTGAATGTGATGCAATGTTGGATATTAATAATACAGGTGTTATGAGTTTAATTACTCAAAAATTTGTATATAATATCCATAAAATGAATTTTATATCACAATTAATTATAAAATTGTAATACAAACGAATGGGTAACTAGGATACCAATAAGACATAGAGTTCATAGTGACCCAATCTAGTGTGAAAAGGAGGCCGAAGTAGTATAAGTATACTGCTAAGTGAAAACGCAGACATGAAAAATGTCATGTTTGGCCTTCAAGAGTGAACAAACGGTAAGTAAAATATTTATATACAGTCTAAGGATAGGTTGTAAACTGATTTGACCACGACAGTGTAAGAAAAATACTATGTGGTGAAAAATTACACTATGTAAATTTTTAGGCACCACAAAGTGGACACCCATTAGAGTCTCATTGGGCCACATGTCTTGAAAGGTGGCCCAACCACCTTATGCCACCCGAGGGTATACTCATGGATTACCATGAGTCATCAAAGAAGGATAAGCAAGCATTTAATGCAAAACTTAGCCAAAAATCCCATCTTTTCTCTTCCTCCCATACTCGGCAGCCATTGTTGGAGTCCCTAAAAAAATTTTTCTCAACCCAACTCTTTGCAAAAATAGCTCTAAACAAGTTTTAGAAGCAAAGCTCAAGGATTTTTTACAAGTTTTAAGGTAAATCCCAAACTTTTTACCAAATTTTCAAGGGATTTTTCATGGGTTAAGGGGAGAAATTGATTCATGGTGTTCTTGCATGGAAATGATGGCTAGGAAGGAGTTTCAAAGGAACCTTGGAAGGCTAGAAATCAAAAAGTGCTATTTGGGTAACTTTTGAATTTCAAAGTTTTGAAATTTTGTAATTTTTGTTTTGATTTTTATGCCTTTAAGAGTATGTGGCTTCTTAAGCATGTATTTGGTGGAATTTCATGGATACATGATGTATGGTGTGTTGAAATGGTGAAATTATGGTTTATGGTGAAAAATGGTAGTTTGTGTAAAAAAAATTTATTTTTGTAATTTTGATGTTGGTTTTGGCAAAAGTGATGATTGAGCATGAAAATCTTTTAAACTAGAATTAGAACGGCCCTAGCAGGGGTAGATATGCAGTTTTGAAATAGATTTTTACAAAAATATCCTAAGGATTTAATTGAAAGAAAAAGTGTTCCCTCATCAGATTTAAAAAATGCCCAAAAACACCCTTGTATAGTGAGAATTTGGAAAAATTTAAAACACGAAAGTTATAGATCTCGATGAAACTGTTAGGCAACTTGAATGGTTCGTCGAAAAACTCAACCGTTTGTGAGATTTTGATTTTTTCAAGAATTTGTAAAAAGTGAAAAAAAAGTTAAAATGGCAAAAATGTCATTTTTCAAAATGATTTAAGGTATGGTACTTTGATTAAAAATGTTCCTTATGAAAAATAGAAAATTTTGGTTTAAAGGGATAAATTTTAGCCCTGGGGGCAAAATTGTCAAAATTTTCAATTTAAGGGTTAAATTATAAAGTTTTACAAAAAAAAAGGGGGCATAGGTGTGAAATAAGGAGATACGAGCCACTAGGGTATTATTTTAAAGCTAATATGTGGTTATTTCTATTAGAATAATAAAATCGAGCTCGGGTAGGTCAGTAGGCCCATGGAGGGCAAAATCGTCAATTTTGCTTGAATAACCTGAATCACTCTGAAATGTTTTAAATGGGGAAAAGAAAATGATTAGAAAGATTTCCGCCCTTCATTAGTGATGATAGGGTAGAGTTAGATAGAAAACCAGTGGTTTTCGGAGTTGTATACAATGTTGCAACTCAATTTAATAATTAACGAATGTTTTACGTTAAAACATAATAGAATATTGGCTAATGACTTTAAAATTGGCCAACAAGATCCTAGAAGTCTAGGATAGAGAAAAATCAAGGTCGATTTACGCAATACACAAAATCAAGTAAGTTCTCGTCCCACCTATAGTATGAAATTGTAGGTATAGAACATATAATATATATATATATGAGTGTGTACCTGTATGTATATCAAAGTGTATACCAGTGTGTATGCTATAATATGAATACCTATAAGTATATTAGTGTATACTTGTGAGTATACAGAATAAATACCTAGGTGTATATTATGATACGTACATGTATGCATACTATGTTAAGTACCTGTGTGTACATTATGTTATGCACCTGTGTGTATATTAATGTGTACCTATGTGTATATGAAATATGTACCTATGTGTACTGTGTCGTACAAGAGCATTTATGTTTTTGTGTATAACATGTGTTTATCACTTCATGCATGGTATGATAACCACAATAAATGGACTGGTAATTATATCACCAGAAGTTAAGAAAAGTGTCGTACCGACTCTGACTCAAGAGGGGTTTAAGGATTATAGTATGGTCATGGTGTTACGTAAACCTAAGTGCGCAATAGTACAAACACTTGGGCCCTAGTTAAAGATAAATGAAAATGATAAAGAAGGTTTATAAGAAAGCATAAATGGATCATGCATTTTATTGAATGTGCATGTGAGTTATAAGGAACTTATTAGGCGTAAGCTCATTAAGTATTTCATGTTGTAGGTATTCCGACGAGAAGGTTAGAATAATTTTATTGATGAGCTAGCGGAGGGATGATTGGCGTGCAGATTGGGTACGGGATTCCGCCGCTGTTAAGTTTCCGTTGTATCGTATTTTATGTTATTTTGAAATGCAAGGTCTAGAAAATGGTACTGTATAAGAATAGTTGTTTATGTAACCACAAGTATAAACTTGTGCTTTCAAACTGCTAAAACCAGTAATGTATGAATGAGTGAACTAAGTAAATATATGTATATATTTATGTCTCCAAAGGTATTAATTTTTGTCTATGGAAAAAAAAAATTTACTAAATTTTCTCCTATATGTAAGTAAAAAAAGGTTTACCACAGCCCAAAAAAAGCAGGTTGTGACACGATTGAACTTTGAGTTACTGTTTAAACCGCAACTAGTGTTTGGATGATTTGATAAATGGATTTGCCTAGTCATTTGGCAACCAGTTTGAACCGCAAAATTTGAACTTCAAAATAGTTTGAACTACGAATTATAGTTTGAACTAACTTTTTACTTTGAGCTAATGTTTGAATTAATTGTTAAAAAGGTTAGTTTGAACTTATTTAAACTATAAATTATAGTTTGGGCTGCAAATTTCAGTTTTAATTAATTTTTTTTCCAAAGGTTTAAAAGCTAGTTATACTTTAAAGAGGAGTTATAGGAAATATCAGATTTTGCTATTCTATTAGTAAACAATGACAGAACTTTTAAAAATTTTAAATAAATAGCAAATAAAAAAAAATTGGTGTTTTAAAATAAATAAAAGTCCAAAACTATCCCACACAGCTCTTTTTTTTATTCTCTCTCTCTTCCATTCGATCCTCTCACTCCCCCATTCTCTCTCTTCTTTCTTTCTCTTTGCTGGGCAACAAAGCTTGCCAAGGACGCTAATCTCCCAATGAATCGCCATCGTCAGTGTCCGCAGTCACTGCCATCAAGGTCGAAGCATCAGAAAAGAGACACAATGAGAAACTGATAGAACTTTAATTTCTGTAATTCCTAGAAATCTTAGAACTCAATAACTTTTATAGAAGAAGATTGAGAGCATACATTGATTCATGTCTTTGATTTGTAGAGAACCCTTTGAATAGAAAGTTTGTCAGAGAAGAAGAACCCAGTTACTCTCTCTAAACCTACAGTTATTACTTTTAACGTATTTTTCTGATGGAGAGAAAAAATACAAAATTGATTAGGTGGAGAGAGGACTAGACTCTTATTTATAGACCTTCAATAGCTGTCTTTCCATCAAAGCATATATCTCTTCAGATATAGACATATCTTTTCAAATATAGACACATCTTTTAATAAGAGTTGCAACCTCTCATAGCCAATAGAATTTTAGCATTTAAATAATTATTAAACTAAATAAATAAATATGTTAAATTTTATAGGCCTTCAATTAATTATGAGGACCATAATTCTAACACAAACACCCAATGAGGAGATCGATGATTACAGAGCCATTTGCCGGTAGAGTAGCGATCATGATCATGATCTAGAAGAGTGAGACGTTTTTCATCGTCGACTGCAGCAGACTTAGGTGATGATCTCCAAGGTATTGCTTGCCGTTGGCTTCTGAGTTGATTGAAGTCGGATGTAAGTAGCAATAGAAGGCGATACGATGGTGGCGCACTGCTGTGTGGTTCTAGATCTGAATGCAAAAAGTGACAGACAAGCACGTGGCTACCGTTGTTGCAAAGATCAGCTCGGTCTGGTTGCAGGGTGAGAGGTTGTGTCGTTAGAGGACCTTTCCTTTAACGGCACATTAGCAGCCACTTTGAAGTGTGGTTGGAAGGTTAGACAAATTAAAATATTTTCATCGTTTAAACCAAAGCAAGGTAAATGTTGCACGAAACTCAGATGAACTTGTCAATTGATAAATATTTAGGCCCCGTTTGGTTTTGTTCTCAGAATTTTTGAAAATGTTTTTGCACGTTTTTTGAGGCAAAAATTTTAAAAACATTCTCAACACAATTCCTAAAAAATTTTTATTTTTCAAAACAAAAAAAAAATTCACCTATTTTGAAAACAATACCAAATGACTCCTTAGTGCTTCACTTTGACTTTTGTAGCTTTAGTTATTTGCACAGCCATTGTAGCTTGTATTTTATGAATTAACATTCTTCTAGTACTAGTTAATTGCCACCATATCATTCCAATATGTACGAGAGATTTTGTTTTTTTTTTCTTTGACTTTTTGCTATGTAATTAACAAATTTTTTTTCTAACGTGTCTTTTTTTTTTTTTGAGTTTTTTTTCTCTAGTATTGTCAATTCTGTTTCTTTTCTAATGTTGTGAAATGTATATTTATCGGCTCCCTCGACATTTCTAGTCCCTAGTGGTCTAGCAAAGTCAGTAGTGAGTTTTTATGTTTACATGATAATATAATATTTCAAGTGAAATAATATATTTCCCGGCCGTTAGTGGCCCGGTGAAGTCGCCAGTAAATTTTAATATTACATGATAAATATAGTATTTTCTAGTAAATATTGTATTTTTCGACGGTCGACAGTCTGACGAAATAGCTGGTGAATTTTTTATTTATACGGTAATACAATATTTCAAGTGAAATACTGTATTTCCCAGCCATCGGAGGTCCGGCGAAATCGTTGGTGAATTTTTGTATTTATACGGTAATACAGTGCTTCAAGTGAAATACTATATTTTATCGGTCAGCGACGATTCAGTGAAATCGTCGGTGAATTTTTGTGTTTATATGGGAATATAGCATTTCAAGTGAACAACTGTATTTCCCAGTCGCCGATGGTCTAACAAAGTCATTGGTGAATTTTTGTGTTACACAGTAAATATAGTATTTCTTGGTAAATATTGTATTTTTCAGCTGTCAATAATCTGTCAAAGTTATCGGTGAATTTTTGTATTTACATGGTAATATTGTATTTCAAGTGGAATACTATATTTCTCGACCACAGATAATCCGATGAAGTCGCTGGTGAATTTTTATATTTACATGGTAATACAGTATTTCAAGTAAAATATTTTTTTTTCAAACAACCGACAGTCCAACAAAGTCGTAGGAAAATTTTTGTATTTACATAGTAATATAATATTTTCAAGTGAAATACTATATTTCTCGGCTACTGGCAGTCCAGCTAAGGTGCCAGTGAATTTTTGTATTATATGGTACATATAGTGTTTCCTAGTAAATATTGTATTTTGTAGCCACAAATAGTCCAACGAAATCATCGGTGAATTAGTGTATTTACACAGTAATATTGTATTTCAAGTTGAATATTGTATTTCCCGTCAGCCGGAGGTCCAGCAAAGTTGGCAGTGAATTTTTATTTTTAAACGGTAAATATAGTATTTCCTGGTAAATATTGTATTTCTCGGTCGTAGGTGGTAGGGCAAAGTCGCCAATGAATTTTTGTATTTACACGGTAAATCGGTGATGGTGTTAGCGAGAGAGGAGGGTGAGAGATATAGAAGATAAAAAGGTAAGGGAATTTTAAAATTTTTGTTTTTAATTTCTCACGAGATATTACTTAATTTCTCATGATATGCTATATATTACACATTTCAAAAATATATGATATTATTTATTAAGGTATAGTTTAAAGCCTCGTTTGTTTTTGTTCTCAGAATTTTTAGAAATGCTTTGTATGTTTTTCGAGGTAAAGATTTTAAAACACTTTCAGTATAATTCTTAAAAAATTCTTATTTTTTAAAATAAAAATATTTTTATTAATTTTAAAAATAATAATAAACGGTCCTATAATATTATGCCCTTTCTCCCCACTGTAAATTATAACTCTCAATTTAAACGGTCGGGTACGTGAATGATTAGAACAAACAAACAAAACAATATGAATGATTATGCCAATTGCCACCATGTGTTTTCTGACATATTAATAACTTTGGTGCTATATGATATTAAAAATTTTAACATAGCGCCATCACGTTTTTAAAAGTGACACGTTGAGTGCTTTAAAGCTCGCTTTTAAACATAAAGTGTCCTCTTCTAACTTTTTTAACCCTTTTTATTTAATTGAACTGGAATTAAGAAGAAAAGACCGACAGTATCATTTGTTCATATATTGAAACAAAAAGATAATATTTATTTATATTTTTGGTTTTTTATTTTCAAAAGTTAGGATAATTGAAATAAAAGGGAGAAAAACGTAGAAAATACATTTTTACAAAACGTTGACGTATCATTTTATTCTTATTAAAGACAAAGAGTACCGAATTGATTTTTCCCTTGTTAAAATCTTACATTTCGAGTTGCCATTTCAATATTGTCAAAGACATAGGGTACCAAGTTGATTTTTTTCCCTCATTAAAACCTTACATTTTGAGTTATCAAAAAAGTAGTATATGTATGTTTGAATGTTTTTAAGATGGTAAGTTCAAATTTTGAATGATCATACTAAATTCGTATTTTTTGTCTCAGAGCTGATTTTGACTTATGAATTGATGATCTTACTTTTAAATGAATTTACAATCAAACACTAGGTGGCAAATTTACACCGTTGGTACAATTTTTTTACATATTTTTGCTAAATATAATGTCTAGATATAAAAGGTACAATATGATGCAAAATTTGAAGCTCAATATTAAGAAAATTTAAAACGATAATACACTTGTTTTGATAAAGTCAAATATACAAGCTATGATTTATTTCACATGTTTTAAATTTGTTGTGTTTTCAAATTTAATGGTGTTTAACCAATCGCATGACATCATGTCCTTGAATGGATATAAATATTAAAGCATGGAAAGTGACTTGCATTTTAAATTTGTAAATAAAGTGATATAATATTAGAGTAAACTATACTGTTGCATCTTAAATTATTCGTTTTTTACATAATGTACAATTGCACCCTGAACTTTCAATATTGACAAAATACATCATGAACTTTGAAATCATTAATAATTGAGGTCTAATAGTTATTTTTAATTTCCTTTCAATACTCTTTTCACGTTTTGAGTATTTCTCATTTACCCGTGTGTGAATCTCATGACCAAAATTGTCTATGCTTTTTAATGCTCATTAGTTATTAAACTTCAATTATTAATGATTTTATAGTTTAAAGTCTATTTATACAAGATTAAAAGTTTAAGATGTATTATGCAAAAACGAATGGTTCATGATGCAACAATACAATTGACTCATAATCTTATAACTAAGACACTATTTGCAACGTTAACATGGACAGAAAAGTCGAGTCCTAGACAAGTAAAGAGACGTATAAATCTGATAATAGAGAGACCCAACCATATCCAAAGCGTTTGTTGTTTTATCATACAATAAATCAGTTATTACGTAACACTTGGCATACCATGTGTTTGCAAGGGGGTGCTATTAATGTTTGGGACAATGATGAAGAGAGGTAATGTAACTACAACTAAAAACTCCCACCTTTTTTTTTTTTGTTTCGCAGTCAAATCAATGTATTTTTTTAATGGGAAACTTCATTTCAAAGAGAGCAAATTACACGGTACACAAATGGCTCCAAATACGAAGGAGCTCCACCTCGAATTAAAGACTGAATCCATCAGTATATACTACAGTAGTATAAGGGTAAATACAAGTACCGAAACTCATACAAGGAAATGCGTGTCAACACCTCAACTTCAAACTTGACTATTGCTCGTTAAACAACACTAAAACGGTCAATGGGCTAGCCTAGTTGACCGAGACCAATCCCCATGTAACGGGGGCAATCATACCAAGGCATAGAGGAAATTCTAGTGATACATCAAACAACACACCGTTTTACAAACGAGTAGGAGACACAAGTTGAGGTCAAGGTCTATTATTACCCAAACAAAAAACACTATAGTAAAACAGAAACACACACTAATAAGGCGAAAAACATCAATGCTCTTATTATAATTGAATAAAAGAAAGATCCAACGACAGCCAACCATCGGCCATTGAACGGAAGCTAGATTAGAGGGGCCACCCTAAGAGGAAAGCACACCCAAGGGAGGTGGAGGCTTGCAGGAGGACCACAGTGAAATGGAAAGGACGTTAGCCACAAATACTCCAGCTGCCACAGAAGAAAGAAAGCATCGCCTCTAAGAGAATTTGACCACCTTACAGGTCAATGCCTCGTAAGAGTGTAGATCTGCTCCAACAGATGTGCTGTTCTAGGCATAGTCACCATCACAAGCAACCTAATGATGAGAGAAGTTTGGGGACCAAATTTCTTGGTTGGAAGCCTAGTGACGTGCCTGGAGAAGGCGCCGTAGCTCCGACAAAATACTGAGGCTTTTTTTCCCTGAAAGCCTCTCTCACTTCATTCTCTCTCTAGATCATATCAAATTATCACATTAAACATTAGCAAAAACAATGATCATGTTATAGTAAATTACCTACATATTGTCTGACAAGCAATAAAGTGTATTAATTTAAGAATTAGTTACTGGACGTGGCCTACAATGCTGTCAGGGTGAAGAATATTATTTTTTTTTGTTAAAAAAAACCCTAAAACACTTTTATATTTTGCTAAAATATTACTTTTGTCTCTTTTATTATGAAAATGCCTAAAATATCTTACATATTTTTATAATTATATGTAAAATACCTTGAAAAGATTAAAATTTTTAAAAAACCAAATTTACCCTTTCTAGTCTTTTACTAAATATAATTTGAAAAATTATTAAACCAAAATACTAAATAAATCAATCTTAAAAAGTTAAAAAATCGTAAAATAATTGAAATATTTACTTAATTAAAATATTTATTTGATAATTTTAAATTCCTTTTTTTTTTTGTTTTTAAGTCAAGTCATATTTAAAATAATATTTAATATATATTGGGAAGAATAATCTTGAAATTTTTTAAAAAATTAATTACTTTACATATATTTTGAGTATGATTTTGAAAACATAAAAAGTGTATTAGACATTTTTATGCTAACATATGCAAAAAGTAATATTTCGATACAATACACAGGATTTTACGTATTTTTCCTTCTTTGGAAATTCACACAGTGGAGAAGGCCTTTTTTCCCCTCTCCACCAATGAGGCTTGTTAACTATCCTTTGACTTCATAATCTAGTGATGTAAGATAAGGGACCATTGTTGATATAATGTTTCTGTTTGCACTCAAGTTTTCCCAACCTCTAATAATTTATATATTATAATTTTTTTTTAAAAAAGGAACAGCTTTATGCCCAGTGAACACAAAGGGGTATGATTGATTAAAATCTTATTTTATTTTCTCAACCCTTTCTACTCTCTATTCTCCCCCTAGTCACTAGCAGCTCCTTCCCCTTTTTCTTAATTTGATATGGATTTGGCTTGATGCTCTTCAATCATTAAGTTAATCTGGTTGGGGTAAGCATTTCAATCTCTTTTTATTTCAACATTCGGTTTTTTATTGAATCATGAATTTTCTTTTATTGAAGATCTATGTTTTTGTTGAAATGGGTGTATGTTTTATCTGAAAGGTTTGGTTATGGAGATGTGAGTTTGTGGTGTATGACTGAATAGGGGGAAGAAGACGAAGAAAAAGTAGCGAGGATTTTTTTGTTGAAAAAATGACCTTTTTTTTAAACAATGTCACTTATTTAAAAAAAAAAAACATTCAATAACACTTATAATTTGTTGAGGAGAGCAATTAGAATCACTTTTTAATTTAAATTTTGTAAGAAAATACATTGTAGAAAAATGGTTAGAATCGTGATTGTCAAACAAGAGTTTAATAATCTTATGTAGTGAGTTTATGGGTATATGTCTTTTTGATCACATGATTTAAATCTAATAATTATAAAAAAACATGTTTTAATGATGGTGCAAAATGACACTCATAGGTAGTTTTTTATTCTTTTTCCTTGCTTGGGAAAAAAAGAGTGACCAATATTGGATGATTTGATCTAATGCGGAATGGTCAATAACTTAGATACATGTGACACAATTGGAAAGTGAAGTAACTAGCAAGAGGAAGATAAGTCGCGGCATAGAAGTATTGACAACACTTCCAAATCTAGGAGCTACTTTAGGTTTTGGCTCCCATAATAGGATAATAATGACCTGCAATTAATTCAATGGCTGTTTCTGTAACACCCCTATGTGGGGGTTAACAGTTTTAAATAAATAAAAATAATTTTAAATTTTATATTATTTAAATCAATTAAACAATGCCCATGGGTCTTTAAACAACAAGAAAAATAAAAATAAACGTTTTAAATACAAACCACAGTTTTTAGTGTAGCACCAAATATATATAATTACAGTCATCATCACCATAGTACAATTCCCAAATAACTTAACACAGCCATAAAAAAAAATAATACAACTCTTACATGTTGTAGATAAGTTGTAATTAAACAGGGTCTTCTAACACGAAAACAGCAGGATTGTTTTCGCTTATTCCTCTTCAAATATGTTGCACTGAGTTCCACCTGAGATATGAAGATATGATAGGGATGAGCATCGACATGCCCAGTAGGGAAATCATGACTCACCTTATGGTTTATCCATTACCACATTAAAAACTGCATGGTTAGTAGGTTACATCATATTCCAGATTATAAGGTTTATTATGATCACATCTTATGGATACCGTAGTTAATCATTACCAAGTGTCATAATTACACATTTATACAAATATTACCAATCATCATTGTTCCTAGGTATCCATGTTAAATTGAGTATCACTCAACTCATCGAAACCCAAATGGGCGCACTTGATCACCCTATAAACATTCCAAGGGTGTTCCGGTGAGGGGACATCAAGCCCCGAGTCCTCATCAAATCAATTCCTGTACAGTGTGTTCTGGGACTTTCAACCCAAGGAAGCGTCATCACCTTCCCCCTATTTTACCTTTTTGGGTATTCATGCCCAAGGACGTAACCGCCGCCCTCTTCATGTCTCACCATTTCTCTATATTAAATCATTATTAATAGAGTCAGTTTTCCTAACCATGCTTCTCAATTTATAACATGTGTCAATTCATTATGTTCCTCGCCGTACAATACAAGACGAGTCCATGTCATAGTTTCATATGTGATACTCATATAATATCAGTTCAACATAGATATATATATATTGCGGCAAAACAATCAATTTTAATTCTATAAAAACCTCACAAAAATGAGTAATAGAATCCCTACCTTTCAAGCTTATCAACAATCTTTTAATCCTAGAATCAATTAACGTTAGCTCCACACATCCTTGACCCTAAGGCATGCATAAGGACAATTAAAACTAAAGCACAACGTATAATCACATTCATAAGTGAGTTATGTGTAAACCCGTCTACTAGTGCCATTAAAGTATTTTTATGCATTAAACATGGAGAAAATGCATACTAAAAACTAAGTTTAGATTAAAGAAAACCTACCTCAAAACTTCTTTGAAAAGCACCAAAGTTTGGGTTATCAATCAAGCTTGAATTAACTTTAAAACCGCCTCGATCATCGTTGGGAATTATAATTGTCTTGGCCACAAAGAGAGCTTTGTGCTCTATGTCTTTAGTTAGAAATTTGAAGTGAGAAGGGAGAGAATGAGAACTAGAGAAGAAGGTGGTGATAGTTAAATAAAAAGATATCAAAATGCTTAAGAGGAATGAGATGTTTACGGGAAAAAGTTGTAAGAAGAAACAAAAGAGTCTTAAAGGAAAATATCATCTTGTCTCCCATGAAGACTTTTAGCAAATAATGCCAACATAATTGAGGGGATAATTGGAGTGAATTATAGAAGAAGATAAGGAAATAATTAATTAGGTGGTTGAGAAATATCTCCATGTCTTCTATGAATTGACGGAAAATAATTCAATGTCCCCTTCGGATACCTTTAGCAAAATGAGAAGAAGTCTATATAATTGAGCAATAATTTAGGGAGACAAGATTGGTAGAAGTAAGTGTTGGTAAGTTTTGAATGTTTCTTAGGAAGACTTGGTAAGAAAATACTAAAATGGTATTTTTTTTAAATGATCATAAACAACTTAGTAATTTTAAATAGTCACATTTTATTCATTAAATTTTACAAAATTATGCCCGTTAAAAATACGGGTGTTACAGCTCTCCCCTCCTATAAAAATTTCGTCCTCGCAATTTCGTACACTGATTACAATGTTAAAACAAATGTGGGTACTTTTCTCTCATTTCAGATTCAAGTTCCCATGTGGCTTCCTCCACATCATGGTGTTGCCACATCACTTTCACCAGAGGAATTCCACGACGACGTAATAATTTTATTTCATGATCCAGTATTTGAACTGGAATTTCTTCATAATTCGTATCTCCTTGAATTGGCACATCTGTCCACATGATCACATGTGAAGGGTCGGGTTCATACTTTCTCAACATCGATACATGAAACACATTATGTACATGAGACAATTGTGGTGGTAGGTCTAAACGGTATGCCAACGTTCCAATGCGTTCCACAATCTCAAACGGTCCTGTATACCTTGGTGCTAACTTTCCTTTAACACCAAATCGAGATACACCTCGTTTTGGTTTCACTTTTAAGAACACAAAGTCTCCGATCATGAACTCTAAAGGTCGCCTCCTCTTATCTGCATAACTCTTTTGTCGACTTTGAGCTGTCTGAAGACGTTCGCGAATAATCTGGATCTTGTCCGTTGTTTCTCTGATAAACTGAGGCCCAAGTTCAAGACGCTCTTCCTTTTCAGCCCAACACAATGGAGATCTACAAGGTCTACCATATAAGGCCTCATATGGAGCCATTCTAATACTTGCTTGGTAACTGTTGTTATATGCGAATTCAACATATGGCAGCTGTGCAGCCCAATTTGTTCCAAAGTCCAGCACACAAGCCCGAAGCATATCCTCGAGAATCTGAATGACACGTTCAGATTGTCCATCTGTTTGAGGATGAAAAGCTGTACTAAAATTCAATTGAGTTCCCAAGGCCCTCTGCAATCCTCTCCAAAATTTCGACGTGAAACGTGTATCTCTATCGGAAACTATTGACATTGGCACTCCATGCAATGTCACTACCTTTTCCACGTACAATTGACATAATTTTGAGACACTATAATTAGTTCTGATTGGGATGAAGTGGGCTGTCTTAGTTAAACGATCTACAATTACCCAAACGGCGTCATGCCCTATTTGAGTCTTAGGAAATCCAGTAACAAAGTCCATTGTCACATGATCCCACTTCCATTCTGGAATAGGTAAGCTCCTCAACTCGCCTCCAGGCTTTTGATGTTCCGCTTTAACCTGTTGGCACGTCATGCACTTAGAGACAAAGGTTGCTACATCTCGTTTCATTCCTCGCCACCAGTATTGTCGTTTTAGATCCATATACATTTTTGTGCTTCCAGGATGAATAGCAAACTTTGAACGGTGAGCCTCATCTAGCACCGCATGCCTGAGATATGGATCCTCTGGAACAACTAATCTTCCTTTGTAAAGTAAAAATCCTTCTGGCTCAATCTGCCATCCATCCAGTTGTTCTCCATTTTGTATTTGTTTCCAAACCCTACGTAATCCTTCATCGTGCCATTGTCCTTGTTTTACTTTCTGAATTAACGTAGGAGTTGCTATCACATTGAATAAGAAAGCTCTCTCGTTATCTTCATAATATTGCAAGTTGAAGTCGGCGATGGTGACTCGTCTCCAATCTTCCAATGCTAAACTGGCTATACGTCCGTTGTTCTTACGACTTAGAGCATCTGCCACGGCATTCGCTTTTCCAGGATGATATTGGATACTAAAGTCATAGTCCACCATGTACTCAGTCCATCTTCGTTGCCTTAGATTGAGATCCTTTTGAGTAAACAAATATTTCAGACTTTGATGATCTGAATATAGCTCGAACTTTGCGCCATATAGATAACATCTCCAAATTTTGAGTGCGAAAACCACAGCAGCTAACTCAAGATCATGTGTGGGGTAGTTCCTCTCATGGGGTTTCAACTGGCGTGAGGCGTAGGCAACTACTCGTCCATGCTGCATTAACACACAACCCAAACCGTTTCCTGAGGCATCAGTGTATACTGTGTAAGGCTCCTCGTTGTTAGGTATGATCAGCACAGGTGCACTAGTGAGTCTTCGTTTCAGTTCCTCAAATGCTTCTTCACATTTATCATCCCACACGAACTTGACATTCTTCCTTGTGAGTTTTGTTAATGGAGAAGCAATCTTTGAAAAATTCTCTACGAAGCGTCGATAGTATCCAGCTAGTCCGAGGAAACTTCGAATCTCTGACACGTTCTTTGGTCGTTCCCAATTTAGCACTGCTTCAATTTTGGAGGGGTCCACTGAGATGCCTTCTTCAGAGACAACGTGTCCAAGGAACTTGACCTTCGTCATCCAGAAATCACATTTTTCTCTTTTTGCATAAAGACCATGTTCTCTCAACGTTTGTAGAGCGATCCTCAAATGCTCAGCATGTTCTTCTTCGTTTTTAGAATAGATCAAGATATCATCTATGAAAACAATGATAAATTGATCTAAGTACGGTCGAAAGACACGGTTCATCAAGTCCATGAAAGCCGCTGGTGCATTAGTCAACCCGAAAGGCATGACAAGAAACTCAAAATGACCGTAGCGAGTCCGAAAAGCTGTCTTTGGAATGTCCTCTGCTCTTATCTTCAGTTGGTGATATCCGGATCGTAAGTCAATCTTTGAGAAATAGCAAGATCCTCCTAACTGATCGAACAACTCATCAATTCGGGGTAGAGGGTACTTGTTCTTGATAGTCAATCGATTAAGCTGGCGATAATCGACACAGAGCCTCAACGATCCGTCATGTTTCTTCACAAAAAGTACTGGAGCTCCCCAAGGTGATGTACTTGGTCGAATAAATCCTTTTTCCAGTAATTCGTCCAACTGCTTCCTCAATTCCACTTTCTCAGCAGGTGCCATTCGATACGGGGCAATAGAAACAGGCGCTGCTCCTTGAGTTAAGTCGATGACAAACTCAATTTCTCTATCAGGCGGAAGTCCGGGCAATTCATCTGGAAAAACATCTGAAAATTCGTCCACCACAGGAGTGTGAGAGGATAGGTCACTCTTCTTTAGTTCTCCATCTGAAGCAAAGATCGTCCCAAGATTGGTGAAATTCCTTCGTCCTCCAATACAAGCCTTTAGCACCGGGGCTGGCGTCACTGTTCCTGTTTTTGCTTGAAATTCGATGACTTGTCCATTCTTGGTGAATAAAGAGACACGTTTCCTATGACAATCTACTATTGCCTGGTATTTAGTTAGCCAATCCATTCCTAAGATTACATCAAACTCTGTCATAGTTATTACATATAGGTCAGCCGATAGTTTATGTTCTCCTATAACAATACACACTGATTTACAAATTATGGATACTTCAGCTATCCCGCCCATTGGTGTACTAAGGGTTAATGATGAACTACATGTCTCAGTTTCTAATTGTAGTACGGAAGCAAATAACATAGATATAAATGAATGAGTGGCACCAGTGTCAAATAATACATGAGCCCAAGAATGAGACACGTGAATCATACCGTCTACAACTGAGTGATCAGCCTGTTTTCCTTGTCCAGTTGTAGCCGTAATTGCATAAGCTTGTGCTGGTGCTTTTCCTTTATCACTTTTTCCTCGGTTTCCTTGGCTACTGCTAGCCTTATTATTATTTCTCCCAGAAAAATATGGCCTTTGATTCACTGAGCCTTGTGGAGTCGGTTGGAAGTTCTGATTAGCATAAAAATTGGAACCCTGTGGCCGCTGTTGATAGTTGTACTGAGGCTGGAACCCTCGAGGTTGAGTTACTGAGACTTGGGAAGCTGGAGTGTTTTGCTGAGGCGCTCCACGATTTTGACTCCCTCCCCAAACAGTGGAGCCAAAATGACTTCCTTGTGGCCTTGGTGCAAAGGATGATTGTGTAGGGCGGTTAGGGCAATTTCTCCTCAGATGTCCCACTTGTCCACAGTTATGACAAGCATACGGTTGGAAACGACCACTGCCAGAAGATCCACCACCAATAGTCACTCCACTATGCTGAATGACTTGCCCTTGTGACTTCTCTTTCTTACTTATTTTCCTTTGACGCCCACCAGAACCCTTATACTCTCCATAGGAGTTATTTAGTTCTGTCTCTGCCCGCTGTGCCGCAGCTACAAGATCAAGAAAATCTGTTGATGGAACAGCAGCTATCATTTGTCTGATTTTCGGCCTCAGGTTATTTCTAAATTTTTCGCATCTCGCCATTGGATCCGATACAGCCCCGGGATTGTAGCGAGACAATTCTATAAATCGAGCATGGTATTCAGCAACTGTTGTATCTCCCTGCACCAGGTTTTCAAATTCTCGCATCATTGCTTGCCTATGGCTCTGAGGAATATAGGTGTTGCGAAAAATGGTTTCGAACTGCTCCCATGTAAGATTCGGCACGTCATAGTCGTCTTTCTGAAGATCCCACCATTCTTCGGCTTTACCCTCAAATATATATGTTGAAAAGCTAACCCAATACTCCCGTGGAATCCTCAAGGTGTCCAACTTCTTTTTGACTGCCTTTAGCCATTGTTCTGCTATGACCGGGTTAGGTTCTCCACTAAATGTGGGTGGTTTCTGCTTCATAAACTCCTTCAACAGAGTTAGATGTCGTTGTTCGGGATCACGAACCTCCACAGGTCTTTGCACATTTTGTAATGCTTGAAGAATTTGTCCTAAATTATTTACTTCTAGTGCAGCTGGCGGGGATTGTGTTGCATGTCGTAGTTGCTCATCTTCTTGAGCTTGTTCCATCGGTTCCGGTTGCTCAACTTCTTGAGCATGTTCAACCGGTTGTGACAGCTCAGACGATTGCATTTGACGTCTTGGTGGCATAGTTTCTACTGGCTGCGAAAATTTAACTAGGATCAGTACCAAATGATGATGACATTAACACCTAACTTTAAAACCATTCCCAAAGATTAATTTTTAAGGTGGTGCTATACCCCCTAGGTTAATCGAACCTAGGCTCTGATACCAAAAATTCTGTAACACCCCTATGTGGGGGTTAACAGTTTTAAATAAATAAAAATAATTTTAAATTTTATATTATTTAAATCAATTAAACAATGCCCATGGGTCTTTAAACAACAAGAAAAATAAAAATAAACGTTTTAAATACAAACCACAGTTTTTAGTGTAGCACCAAATATATATAATTACAGTCATCATCACCATAGTACAATTCCCAAATAACTTAACACAGCCATAAAAAAAAATAATACAACTCTTACATGTTGTAGATAAGTTGTAATTAAACAGGGTCTTCTAACACGAAAACAGCAGGATTGTTTTCGCTTATTCCTCTTCAAATATGTTGCACTGAGTTCCACCTGAGATATGAAGATATGATAGGGATGAGCATCGACATGCCCAGTAGGGAAATCATGACTCACCTTATGGTTTATCCATTACCACATTAAAAACTGCATGGTTAGTAGGTTACATCATATTCCAGATTATAAGGTTTATTATGATCACATCTTATGGATACCGTAGTTAATCATTACCAAGTGTCATAATTACACATTTATACAAATATTACCAATCATCATTGTTCCTAGGTATCCATGTTAAATTGAGTATCACTCAACTCATCGAAACCCAAATGGGCGCACTTGATCACCCTATAAACATTCCAAGGGTGTTCCGGTGAGGGGACATCAAGCCCCGAGTCCTCATCAAATCAATTCCTGTACAGTGTGTTCTGGGACTTTCAACCCAAGGAAGCGTCATCACCTTCCCCCTATTTTACCTTTTTGGGTATTCATGCCCAAGGACGTAACCGCCGCCCTCTTCATGTCTCACCATTTCTCTATATTAAATCATTATTAATAGAGTCAGTTTTCCTAACCATGCTTCTCAATTTATAACATGTGTCAATTCATTATGTTCCTCGCCGTACAATACAAGACGAGTCCATGTCATAGTTTCATATGTGATACTCATATAATATCAGTTCAACATAGATATATATATATTGCGGCAAAACAATCAATTTTAATTCTATAAAAACCTCACAAAAATGAGTAATAGAATCCCTACCTTTCAAGCTTATCAACAATCTTTTAATCCTAGAATCAATTAACGTTAGCTCCACACATCCTTGACCCTAAGGCATGCATAAGGACAATTAAAACTAAAGCACAACGTATAATCACATTCATAAGTGAGTTATGTGTAAACCCGTCTACTAGTGCCATTAAAGTATTTTTATGCATTAAACATGGAGAAAATGCATACTAAAAACTAAGTTTAGATTAAAGAAAACCTACCTCAAAACTTCTTTGAAAAGCACCAAAGTTTGGGTTATCAATCAAGCTTGAATTAACTTTAAAACCGCCTCGATCATCGTTGGGAATTATAATTGTCTTGGCCACAAAGAGAGCTTTGTGCTCTATGTCTTTAGTTAGAAATTTGAAGTGAGAAGGGAGAGAATGAGAACTAGAGAAGAAGGTGGTGATAGTTAAATAAAAAGATATCAAAATGCTTAAGAGGAATGAGATGTTTACGGGAAAAAGTTGTAAGAAGAAACAAAAGAGTCTTAAAGGAAAATATCATCTTGTCTCCCATGAAGACTTTTAGCAAATAATGCCAACATAATTGAGGGGATAATTGGAGTGAATTATAGAAGAAGATAAGGAAATAATTAATTAGGTGGTTGAGAAATATCTCCATGTCTTCTATGAATTGACGGAAAATAATTCAATGTCCCCTTCGGATACCTTTAGCAAAATGAGAAGAAGTCTATATAATTGAGCAATAATTTAGGGAGACAAGATTGGTAGAAGTAAGTGTTGGTAAGTTTTGAATGTTTCTTAGGAAGACTTGGTAAGAAAATACTAAAATGGTATTTTTTTTAAATGATCATAAACAACTTAGTAATTTTAAATAGTCACATTTTATTCATTAAATTTTACAAAATTATGCCCGTTAAAAATACGGGTGTTACAGTTTCCTTAAAAAAAGAAAAAAGAAAAAAAACTCAATATATAAAAAAAAGAAGAGAAAATCAAAAGTTCTAGAATATTTAGAAAAAAATTACATATTACGTCAAATTTTTAAAAATTGTGTTTATTTATAAGGTATTTGAAAAAAAAGTTAGAATTGTGTTCACTATAACATATGAGAACTTTACACTATAACGATTTTTTTATTGTTGTTGTAGCATGTGAGAGCTTTACATTGTTTATAACTAAGAAGTGACTAGACCACTACTGTCAAACACCACCTTGTGTTATATTTAGAAAAATTTATGACACACTATCATTCATATTACATGTTAAATTATGTCACAAATAAATATGTTCAGCTTTTATAAAAACAAATTTTAAAAGATGGTATTTATAAAAATTCTCCACATTTAAAAGAAAAGGTAAATTGCTCGTTTGGTCTTCAACCTTTTTTGAAAGTAAGATTTGGGTCTCTAATTTTTTTTTTTTTATTGATAAGTCTCCAACCTTTCATTTTAATACCCAATGGACTATTTTAACCAGATGGAATTTAAAAATGTGTCATATTATGGGCACATGACTATTTCAAAAAGGTATTTTACTAAAATAGCAATTATGTTTTGAAGAAAATAAAATAAAAACATATTTCTTTAACAAATTATAATCAATATGTAAAAAAAAAAAAAAAGAAAAAGAAAAACACCCCTCGTTGAGGACAAGAAAAAGAGGGAGAGGGAGTGATCGGGGTGGGGGCAGTAGGGTGGGGGGCTCTGGTGGTCGCGTCAGGTTCTAGGGGCTACGTGACAAGCTCTCAACGGCATTGGGCCGGCAAGTGGGGGTTGGGCAAGAGAAACAATGAGAAACGGTTCTTCGGCAAAGAAGAAGACATAGAAGAAGAAGAAAGAAGAACCGACGAAGAAGAAGAAGGAATATCCAACGAAGAAAAAAAAGAAGTATCTTTGCGATGCCTTCAAGGTCCTCGACAAAAACTGGGTTTGTAACACAAAATCATTCAATCCTTCATACTAGATGTAGTCGCCACTAGGTGACATTCTTTTTTTTTTTTTTTTTGGCTCATTTTGATTCTTTGTTTTTAGGGTTTTGATTGATTAAAGGGCGGTAGAGGGGTCACCAGCACGGGGGAGAGGGGGGTGGGCAGGGGTGGGCGATGGGGGAAACTGGTTTTCGTTTTGTTTTTGTTTTTTTTTTCTTTTTTTTTTATTCTTTGTTGACCTTGAAAAGAGTTTAGGGTTTTTTTTTTCTTTGTTTGGCGTTTTTGTTTGTTACTAAAAAAAATTGTTCGTTGATTTTGAGTTTTTATTTTTAAGGAAAAAATCAAACCAATGGTTGTGTCTGGCTTTTTGAATTAATGGTTGTGATTTACTCTTAATTTTTATTGCAAAAATTATTTTGAAGGGAAATTTTAATGGTTCAACAATTTTAATGGCTAAACTTAATGGTTTGACCGTTAAAAAAGTCCCTCAGCTACTAAAATGAAGAGTTGGGGACTGCTTAATCAAAAAGAAATTAGGGACTAAAATCTCACTTTCGTAAAAGATTAGAGACCAATTGAGCAATTTACCCTAGAGAAAATTACCAATAATTCTTTACAAAAAACTTGAATTGATTTATGCTATAAAAAAAATACTTACAAAAAATGTCATAACCACGTCATCACTTATATTTGAAATATCCAAATATACCTTCACATATTAGCCTATATCCAAAGAAAAAAAAATAAAGAAAAGGAGAAAAAAATAAGTTTGATTTATAAGAATTTTATTCGGTATATAAAATATTAATTATGTTACTGTAGTATATTTTCAAATAATTTTTGAAATGTAACAAAAATCCAACCGATTGTAGAATAGACCAGATATAACATAAACACCACGGAATATAGTGGGAGCCGATTGGCAAATAAAAGGGCCCTTCACAACTCGGGCCATATATGGGCTCAAAAGGATTAGTATTGTTCTGTTGGGCTACTTGATGGGCTTAATCGAGCTTTCTTCACCTCCAGCACAATAATTGTTGAAAATCAAAAAATCTTGAGGAGCAGAAGAATAGATGAACTACAGAAATCCATATTTTTATAAAATTAGGATGGAAGAATATATATATATATATTGAAAAATTTACACAATTTATACAAAAAATTAATACGGATGGATAAGTAAACTTCTGAATGATGCCTTGGCTTAATTTACAGGTAGAGGAATGCTCCTTGGAGAACTTCATATATATATATATGTTTGTATGTATAGATGTATGTATGTATGTAGGTATCTACAATACCAAGAAAAAAGTTCTTGGAGAGAACTTCATTGCAACTCGTTCAGAATACAAGGTATACTCATAATAGTATCATTCATGTGGTTGCAAATATAGTTTAGCAAAAAATCCACGTGTGACTATCATAAGGTGAAGAGTTTAAATCCTCATTCTAAGTTTTTTTTTTTTTTTAAATTAACCTATGTACCGAAAATAGCATGACAATATATACAGGCTAGGGACCAAAGACAGCAATCTTGATAACAGTAACAAGCCAATAAAAAGCTCCGAATGTGTAAACACATTAAAAAAAATCTCAATCTTTAATATAGAAACAGAAACAATCACAAGGTTAAAATTTTCATATATGTTCTTAAAATTTTTGCAAATTTACCTGTAATCATCGGAGATTTTTGTGAGCCTTACAATGCAACGACTAGCAAATCCGCAAAATGATCATTCCTGCCGGCATCATTTGGAGATCTACGATGACCGCATCATCCACGACCTCACACGAAGGAGATCTTCATTGTAGCAGGTATTAATAGATAACGACAGGGGGACGGATGAAGGAGGTCCACATTCTTGCGACCAAGACACAAGGGGTAGATGTGACCAAAAGCGCAAGGGGTGGCAACGCCTCCAATCCAATGCAAAGTGCATATGAACACAACACAAAGGTTTGGTGCAACTTTGGCCGAGGGTGGAAGAAAATAGCAGGTGGGATTGAA
Organism: Artocarpus heterophyllus; assembly: GCA_025403435.1. Taxonomy (NCBI): domain Eukaryota; kingdom Viridiplantae; phylum Streptophyta; class Magnoliopsida; order Rosales; family Moraceae; genus Artocarpus; species Artocarpus heterophyllus. The sequence goes on from CM046339.1 coordinate 26,736,955, forward strand.
GAGAGGGAGATGATCAAGGGAATTAAAACTCCAAGGACATTTAAAATTTGGAGAAATACTTGGGATTAATAGTGCATGAACGATCAATTTAATATATATATATATATATGAGAAAAATTAATTGGTGGCATAAATCAATTAATTGTGATAAAGGATGGCACACAACATAAATTCGCTTTTGAGTTATTTTGAAATAAATTAAAAGGGACACATCTTCTTCTTCTTCTTCTTCTTCTTTAAGGGAAATGGGACACATCTTTAATTTAAAGGACAAAAAATTAAAGCACAAAAGAAAAAAAAATTAAGGGGAGCAAATTCGTTAAAAATTTCTCTAAAAACAAAAACATTCCATGTACAATCCTATATCCCCATTTAGAAATCAATATGTGTTTCTTTAATTATGCACCAAATAATCAACAAAAAAAAAAATCTGCACAAAACATGCCCAACAAGAAAGAAAACTTTTGCCCATCCACTAAAAGAGTTATTTTAATTTAATCTATGTGGGGAACATGTACATATGCTCCAAAATGGTGCACATACATAAAATACAAGTAAACTTTTGTTATAATCTTTAGATCCGTTTCATCTTTTTGTTGCATACGTAGTAATAAATTAACATCTATTTTGCCTTAAAATGTAAAGTTTAAATCCTAATCTCATTTTAAAAAAATAAATAAAAAATTTCCAGTCCATCTTTTGTTGGCTTTCTCCAATATGTAATGCACATTTCAAGGCTTTTGCATTTCTCAATTAGTTTTTTTTTTTTCTTTTTGTCAAGTCATTAGGCGCATGTCCTTGCTCTTCTATAAGGTGTGTGTGTGTGTGTGTGTGTGTGTGTGTGTATGTATGTGTGGAAAATTATGGCTTTGAATCATTGGGGTTGATCATTGATGTTGAGAGTCAAATATAATAATATCAGAGATGGTGATTTGGTAGGGAGCACGTTATATTATATTGCTTGCAAATGGGATGGAATACCACGTGGACTTGGAATCATGTCGATAGCACAATCCTTTTGAAAAATACCAGACCTCATGCTTGACCATGTTCTTATTTACATTCTTTACTAGGTCTTCCTTCTAACTGCACTGATGTCGGCAATAAACAAATGTCATTTGTGTAATAATTTTTTTATGCATGATTTGTCAGTTTACAGAAGGAGTGTTAATCTTTTTATTTTATTTAATTTACATAGCTAGAGGCATTTATAGTTGTCCTTAAATTATAAGAATTATGTTGCTTTGGTTTTTGAATTTTTAATCTTAACAAATTACTTCTTGAACTTTGATTTTTTTTTTTACAATTTTAATACTTGACATAAAAATTAGCAAATGACGTCTAAAATTTTTGGAGATAATCACGTTCCAATAGCATGCTAACGGAAATCTATAATAGAGATATAATTACATTTAATACAAAAATGTTCTCTCTTTTTTAAGGAGAGTACAAAATGTTCTTAATATATATAAACAATAAGGAGAATATTTTGCATTTAATAAAATCATTTATGTAAAAATTTCAATTACTATGAGACTAGGATGTAATTATCTTTATAAAATTTTAAAAATGTTTTGTTAATTTTAGTGTATTATAAGGGATCAAAACGAAAAAAAAAGAATACAAAAATTACTCCGTTAAAAGACCAAAATAATATAATACTCATAATTTATGGGATTACAATCTTAACAACCTAAATACTATATTCGCACTTTACAATTCTAAGTTGTATGATTGTACCATAAAGAATATACTTAAATATCTTTAAGTTTTTATGAGATTAAATATCTTTAACTAAACTTAATGATTATCTAACTATTTAAGAGTAAATTATTGTACCTAATCACAAAATTCTTCACGGTATTAATACAAACTGTGAGCTTTTTTTTTTTTATAATTACTCATGTAAGAAAAGTTTAATCTGAACGTTAAAATAAATTTGGACTATAAAAATTAATAAACTTCAAGAACACGAAAAGAAAAGGTATAAAGATAGGTTTGGCCATCATTGTTAATAGAAATCATATTGCAGTGGTGTTGGAGTTTGGGAGCCATTTGACGGCTGCGACGTGTTCCAATTTCTGTTTTATTAAGAAATAGATGAATGCATCATATTCATTATAATCTTTTACTTGTTTAATGTTTCAATTATTTTTGTTACATTATTTTCTATTCAAATTATAAAAAAAAAGGTTTCAATTACTCCCCAAACAGAGGCTTAATGTTGAGTTTGGTAGGAAAAAACAGGGAAAAATGAATATGGTGTGAGAACTTTACATTGTAACTTATGTTTTATTGATATTGTAGCATATGAGACTTTTACATTGTAACAACCAAGACATTTTGTCAAAACTGATAATATCAAACATCTTATAGTAGTTTGGCTTGTGTTATCGTAATAGACGTCTATCACTATGGCATAACTAATTCATATTTTAGACTTTTTACAATTTTAATTATTTTATTTAATCATTGAAATATATAATTAAGTCTTTGTTTAATTACTTTTATTTTTTCGGTAGCGTCTAAAATATTTTCTGGCTGAATATATAAAACTCGAAATCTAATCTGATTTTTCCCTTTGCAGCACTGTACTTTTTTTAATAAAGAAAAATATTTTTGAACTATTTCGTGGAACTTTCCGACGGGTCCAACATCATTTTCAATCTTTTTATTCATATCCGAAAGTCGTTTAATCTCTTTCTACATGTATTGAATCAAATTTTGGCAGAAATGTACTTAACCATCAAGTTGCAACCATCCAAATTCTTCTTCCATTGCAAATTAATTAAAACTTTCAAACAGACCTTTCGGCCATTAATATTGGTTAGGTATAACAAGAGGACTTCCCCATTTAATATACGTGTATTTAATGTCTAAGTAGACTCTATATGCCTCTATAACTTTCACTATTCTCTCTCTTTTTTGGAAGAAAAATATTGTTATCTAACAAATGAGTCCGATCAATGGACAACAAGCAGTTTGGATTCTGGAAACCTAAAAGAACATATAGACATGTCTGTTAGGAAATTAGATTTCCTATATTAGGCAAATTACTAAGAAATCATATTTCTTATATTGGGCAACATATAATTCTCAATCAATTATATAAGCTATTTAATATGAGTTAAAATTTTGGTGATCTCATTTATCGTTAAAACCAATTAATTATGGAAATTGATATGGAATAAATTGAGTAGATACCATTTAAGAAATTATTGAACCCTATATGAAGACTTTTTTGGTTATGGTCACCAATACACCAAAAACACGATATAGTTTCTTTTCTCCTTATCAGAAAGAGAGACGATAGTCCCATTGAGGAATTGAGGCGTTTTGGTTGATGAAGATCACAAACCACCAGTTCCGCTATACGATCAATACCAATAGATCTAGGTATTTTATTTGTCAATTAATCTTCAATAATCTAGCATGATATAGATCCTAGGCTCTATGGTGCTCTTGTTCTAGGATGTTTCCATGTAGAATTCGGTTGATTCATTAGGATTTTTTTTTTTTAACAATATCTATACAAAATGTTGAGCTATGTGCCACATTAAGAATAGCCAAAAAAATTAGTTAGCGAACCAAAAAAGGGCTGAACTAACGAGGAACAAATAAAAAATATAAAATTTTAAAGGGGTAAAATGCAATTTTAAAAAGACAAAATACGATTTTTATAAAATTATATATATAAAATTAAAGTAGAAAAAGTTCAGAGAGGGACGGCCTCCTATTCTCGTTCGCAGGTGGCTCCGCCCTTGTCTCAAACCACGTAATATTCAAGCCAAAATGGATGCAAAAAATTAGTTGAAATAGATTTTCTCGTTATCTAGTTTTCATTCTTATGTAAAATGTCTTATTTATTTTCCTCCCTAGCCAAACAAGAAAGAGATATAAAGAGAGAGCTTAGGAAAAAGGTTTTTAGGCGCATCTTATTTTGGTTTCAGCATACCTAATATCAAAACAACAATATCTTACTAGTTCGCTGTCCATATTGAAAATTGATGATGATTGCGTCGTCCGAACAAAACCATTATGTGAAGGGTTAGATTGGTTAGAAAACTCATCTAAGAAAAACAATAACGTTAAAAACAATCCTTGTGTTATCAGTTGAGAGAATTCTAGGTGAGCTATTAAGAAAAGGTCCTTCAACACCATTTTAGGTTTTAAGTTTTTTTTTTTTTGAGGTGGTTTTAGGATTTTTTTTTTATCCAGCTTTAAATTTGCATATCCTTTTTATTCTAATTACATGAAATCATGATCCAACACTACAATTCAACGAGGTCTTTTTTTTTTGAACTTTTTTGGTGAAAACTCCTATTAATGGTATATGTTTTAAAACTGTTAAATATAGACAAAATAATTTTTTCCTACAAATTAGACAACTGAAAAATAAAAATACTCACTGATAGATATTTTTTTCAGTTTTTACCAAAAAATTGCTCCTTTTTTTTTATTTCCTTAATCACAAAACTCATATATAATTAGTTAAGTTTTTATACTACATGTGTATCACTCAAATTTCTCCAAGGTGAAAGTTACATACAAATACATAAAGGACAAGGAGGGCGAGGGAGGGTTTCAGAGTCCTTCTGTGAGATCACTATCATCGTGTATGTTTTTAAATCAATAGATCTTATTAGAATCACATTATTATACGAAGTTAACTGTTGAAAACCAAATACCTTCTAGTATTTTTTTTTTTTGAAAAATATTTTTATTCTCATGTATTATAACCCTGTTACATAGTAACAAAATAGCAGAATTCAGTTTAAAAGTAAACTATATGTTAAATTAAGACTCATAATTTTATATTATAGATCGTAAGTTTATAACTTTATGGGTTAAATTGGATTGAGGTTTTTTTTTTTGTTGGCTGTTAAAGAAGAAATTTTCAAAAGAAGAGGTTGGTGAAAATTTATCACAATACACTCTCGTACATGTTTTGTATCATTGTAGCATGCACATTGAATATATTTTTCCAGAAAAAACGGCAGCACATGTTTCAGTGGAAAAAATTTAACCTGATTCTGTAACGCCAGAAAACAGCAAAAGAAGTCATCTGATCCTTGATGTAAACGTCTTCGGATGAGTTATCCACGTGGCGATTGATCTATTGCCAGGACAGCCCAGTTATATTCCCGTACAGATTTTCGAAGCTTTTGTGTCAGACCTTGCACCTAACTAGTAGACAAATTTCCTATTAACTTGCATGCCGCCCTTTCCCATTTTCTTCTTTCCACAGAGGGCATTCCTGTCCTAATGAAAAACAAAGGGGACAATTTTTCCAAAAGAAAAAAAAAAAAGAGAGAAAAATTACCCATCAGTAGAGGTATCGCCTTCAACTCTCATCCCAATGACATAATAGTTAAAACTAACAATAAATATTATGATATATAAAAATTTTATATTAAAATATTTTTTTATTATAATATATAAAAACTTTATATTATTTTTAATTAAAAAATTAATTAAAATTAATTTTATTAAACATATTATTAAATTATATAAAAATATAATTTTAATTACATTTAATAGTTTCAAAATATATACTTTTGATAGAGGTTGCCACAATAAAAATCCCCAAAATAAAGTCAATTTTTTTTTAGGAATCCAAAAAGATACGAGTATCTTTCATTCCGTCGCTAAATTTGTGAAAATAATATATATAATTTTTTTTGGTGAATGATATATATAGTTTAACGGTGGAAAACATACAATACCGGTTAACGTTCCTTTAGTTCCCCAAATAAAAATAAAAAGGAAAAAAAAAAAAAAACTCTCTTCTGTTTCCCACTCATCTATAACATCTTCGAGTCTCAAAGAACAAACTCAACTTCTTATTTAAGTCGCAAACAATATCCGAACACCTAGAACAAATATTCTCAACCATTTCAAAGTCACTCCTTAAAAAAAGACCTTTTTTTCCTTTCTTCACCTTCTATTAATTTTTTTTTTCAAATTTCCCTGTGATGAAGAAGTGGAGTTTTGTCTCGGAAAGGCCGTGGTTCATGGGCCTGGGCCTGGCGTGTCTGATCGCTGGAGCGCTTCTGATAACCAGCTTCATGAGAGTCGACGACGTAAGCTCTCGACTCTGTTCGTTAACGGGCGCCCAGATCAAAAGGGCGGAGGAAAGTTATTATCCCACTCCCACCCAGCTCCAGGCGATCCTCCACTACGCCACGTCGAAGGTGGTGCCCCAACAGTCACTCGGCGAAATAACGGTGTCGTTTAACGTGATCAAGTCCCGGGAAGGCGGCTTCGGGGCGCCCTTCAACTTCCTCGTCTTCGGGCTGGGCCACGACTCGCTCATGTGGGACTCATTCAATCCACGTGGCACGACGCTATTTCTCGAGGAGGACCCTACGTGGGTCCAGACCGTCCTCCAGAAGGCCCCCAATCTCCGGGCACACCATGTCCGCTACCGGACGCAGCTCCACGAGGCCGACGAGCTGCTCTCTTCATACCGCGCCGAGCCGAGATGCGCTCCGGCTGAGGCGGCGCCGCTGAGGGGGAACGAGCGGTGCCGGCTGGCGCTGGACAACCTCCCCTCGAGAAGGAGTGGGACCTGATCATGATCGACGCGCCGAGGGGCTACTTCCCGGAGGCGCCGGGGAGGATGGCTGCGATATTCTCGGCGGCTGTGATGGCGCGGAACAGGAAGGGAGCGGGGCCCACTCACGTGTTCCTCCATGATGTCGACCGGAGGGTGGAGAAGACCTTCGCCGAGGAGTTCCTCTGCCGGAAGTACCTCGTCGGTGCTGTCGGTAGGCTCTGGCACTTCCAGATCCCGTCCGCCGTTTCTGATAGCGTGAGCCAGCCCGGCGCAAGAGGCGCCACGTTTTGCTAAAGTGCGCGGACAGCCGTGCGTGGTGATGGTCGGATCAATACGGAAGCGTACGTACGTGAGTTCTATTTTTATTATTTTTAACACCATAAGATTAATATGATATTTAATATTATGTTATAGTATTTATGATATTAAATTATTAGGGGCTTCTTTTTCTTTTTTTTTTTCGTGGAAGGAAATTGATGATTTACTGCCCTGTTATTTTTATAGAGAAAGGAAAGAGTAATTTCTGACAGTGTATATTGGAGAGAAGCATATTCGGCATTTTGAGAATAATTTATTATAGTTTTAGGAGCGGCTAGATTTTGGCTTCTTCATGGTAATTTCGCTTACATGCTTTGTTAGTTTTACGACTCATAGATACATAGCATCTGTAAAATTTAACATTTTGAACTAAATTTAAAAATAAATATATGCAAAACAAGGAGAACTATCTCAAAATTTTGAGATTTCGAAGGACCGTTTAGTACTCAAATCTTTGACAACAAAACAATTGGGGAATCCATTATTCCTAGAACAGCCCATAGTAAATAAAGTTTCATTTATTCACTAGTTAGGCGTCTTAATGCAACAATTAAAATCAGCCTTAGACCGAAAGTTAAAAATTTACTAAATTGGATCACCTACCCAACATTGAGTTATTATTATAATTATTATTTTGGTTCATACTACCTACTACATTTGCGTTGACATAAAGAACTTTTACAGGCTTCTAGCCTATAGGCCCCATAGTTATGCTGTAATCAATACTTAGAAAGCTGTCATAGCTAATTATTCTTTCTTTTTCAAAGGAAAAAAGAAAAGTACGTGTATTTTTTTGACAATTTTATGATGAAAAAGATAATTTTCTCACACTGTATGAGTGTTTTAGCCTATGTTTGATTTGCGATTAAAATTAGTATTGTATTTTGTGCGGTAAATTTTTAAGTAAATAATTACAAATCATACATTGAAATTATAATCCGACTGTTAAAACACTTGCTTTATTGGTGAAGCATAATTGCCCTCTTTACTATAAGAATTCTTGCTATTTTTTCAGAGTTTTGAGTTTTGTATGGTGGTATTCAAATATTGATCACATGAGGATAGAACTATCCAGTTCTGTTTTTTTTTTTTTTTTTGGTAGCCTCAATTAATGATCTTTTCAAGGTTGGTTAGGTACTAGTTTGGACCACAGAAGGAATGAAGAGGTTTTAAAATTCCTTTTGAAAAAGAAAGGCTAATATTTTTTTCTTTCTACGATTTTTCTAATTGTGTGGGAGACTTGGAAGATTGCAATGTAATTAAGGAGAGAAGCAAGTCAAACAAGCAATGGATCTTGTCCCATGATTGAAGATGAACACTCTCTTTAGAAGAAGGGAAGGCTTTTTCTTTACGACTTTCTTGTGAGAGACAAGCTTGTCACAATCACAAAAATGAGACCAAAAAAAAGTAAAAAAAGTAATTTCATGTTTATTAAAACTATACGTGTTAGTTTATTAAAACTATCACTTAACAATTTGAGTGCCGATAATTTCATGTTTTTACTATGTAAATTTTTATTATACTGCCAACGTCATCGACTCGGTAAATAAAAAATTAATAGAATTTGCTAAAATGATTACTCAACAAAATGAAATTGATAACATAACTTCTTCTTCTTTTTTTTTTTTTTTTTTTTACAAAGAACACCCACCTTTTTTTTAGCTGTAATAAAGTAGTTTCTCCTAACCGTTGCTCAGTCATTTTGCAAATAAAATTTTTTGAAAGAATACTTCCCCAATAAAGCTTCTTATAATGTCATTTTTACAAATGGCTGAGAACATTTTTAAATCCAAAAAGGTTAAAGTTTTAACCCCCAATTACGAAAGAAAGTAAAATGGACAAGAAATGATGCGGGGTGGAAATATAAATACCATTTGGTGGCTTTTTGTAGCAGATTAAAATTAATAATGGAATGAAGACGCACTGACATATTGTGCCATATAATTGGTCAGTAATGCATAATGTGAATCACTATGGAAGCTTCAATTTTGAAGGGATATTTTTTATTTGAACATAAATATCTGAACTAGGTGGTTAAAACCGTAATTTGAACTAGTTTTTACCCTGATAAAAGTGGTAAAAATTACTTTTTCAGTTATAAACAGTGTAAAGCTCTTACGTTCTACAGTAATAATTAAAAAAGTCACTACGATGTCTATAATAAAAGTGGTTATAATCAACGATTTTCGTCACTTTTTCAAATACCCTTTTAGATATATAATTAACGTGTTAATTTAAATAGGAAGTCTAAACTGAATAGCTCTTTGTTGGCCTTGGAAATATAGTTACGAAAGTAATAAAACATAAATCTAATTCTAATTACTGGTAAACAAAAGAAGGAGAAAAAAAAAGGAAAACAAAATAAAGCCACTGTGGCAGAGTTTTTTAATTTTGGTAGTTGAAGATGGAAGAGTAGTTGGCATTGTTAAAAACAAGCAGATATTGCTCATTATTGTATTCGTTTCCGATTAATAAAGTGTCTGAGATTGGTCACGGTGAAACAGAGGATAACATTTATTTTTCTTTTTTCTTCTTCTTCTTTTTTTTTTTGGGTAATTAAGGGTGCATTTTCGTTTTTTTCTTCTTGATAATTTACACATGTGTCATAAATATTTACTGTATCTATCAGGAATTTATGACAGCGTGAATATATATTGCTTCAGGTCTAGTCCTTAAGAAGATAAATTAGGTTTATTTACAAAAAAAAAAAAAAAAAAGTAGAAGCAAATTCTAAATTAATTTTGTTCTAGTTTTTTGAAATTTAAATTGAATTGATTTGATAAGTGAAGCAAGCAAAGTTTTTTGCAGAGAGTAGCTTGTCAAGTTGTGGCAGGCATTCAGATTGCTCAGACTCACAGAGCATGGGCTCGGTGAGATTAACAGGGTGTTTGGTTTTTTTTAATAAATAATATAAAATTTTTATATATTAAGTAAAAAATTATTATAATATAAAATTTTAACATATTATAATATTTTAAAACTTCAAACAAAAAATCGAAATATGATTAATTGTATAATTATAACTTTTAGTTTTAACTATTTTTTAATCTGTCTTTTTGTTTTTAGAAACTACAATAGTGTTTTTTTAATTTTAAAAACTTATTTCAATTTTATTTTTATGAGTAAAAAAAATTAGATAAAATAACACAATTACCATAAAAAAAATTATGAAAAATATTTAATAGATTTAAAGATATAAAAAATCTTAAAACACAACATCAAATTTTAAAAAAGATCTTAAGTCTTATAACATTTCAATTGCTAAAATAATTTATAAAAATTTTTCATAAGAACAAAAATATATTTCGAATACTAATTTGGTATAATTAATAGTATCCTTGTTTATCGTCATATTTTTCTATCCAAAAAATTTATAAGAGATAAAATTGAAACTACTTTTTAAAATTTAAAATATATATTCGTAGTTTTTAAAAATAAAAGGATAAATTGAAAAATAATTAAACTAAAAGGTGTAGTTATATAATTAACCCATTAAATTATCGAGCAAAAACACACATACACAAAGGATAAAGTTGTTTGGTAGTCTGTTGTCATTATCGTTTCATATTCCCAGTGGCTAAATACAAGTGAATTTTTGGTAGGATATGAAATATTTGGTTAAATTTTTAGGTTCTATCAATTTTTTATATGATACATTCTGATTTGATTTTAATATGCTAAGTATAAAAGATTATATGGTAAGATATGTAACTAAAAAAAATTAAAACAAAAAATCTAATATTGTACCATCAAAAAACTATAGCATTCAATGTTGCTGCATGCAGAGCCTTAAATTTAATAGGCAACTCCATGGAGAGTTCCAAATCTTCACTCCTAACTTCACCTCAAAAAAAAATAATAATAAAATAAAAACAAGAACAAAAAACAAAACCAACCAAATTAGGAGCCTATGAACTAGAATACAGACTTCAAACCCACGGGGAAGAGGAGTAATTTAAGTGGTACATCGCTTGTTTACTTTAGCTATTATATTCTACCATTTTTTTCTTCTTTTTTTAATTCATATCATTTTTTATAGTTTTAAAGAATAAAATATTTTTAAATAATATATATTTATCTATTTTTAACTTAAAATATTTTAAAACAATAATTTATTTATATTAATTAAAAGTGTCAAACTTTAAAGTTTCTCGTAGACCATAAATGTTGTATTTTTTAAATTGACCCAGAGGAGAGAAAATCCAAGGCCCAGAACATCCTAGGCCAGGGACACTAGACCCATCCGGAGAGAGACAAACCACTAGCGTTAACCAGTCGTTATAATTATTATTTTTTCCATGACGCAAAAAAGCAAAAAATAGGTGATTAAAAGCCTGTGCTTGAACCCATTATGCTCACGAAAAAGCCATAAGCCAAAGCTTGCCATTGGTGTCTGTGTTCCTGATGTTCAAGTCAGGAACATTTTGGTTGGCTTCGTTCTTAGGACCTGTTTGGTTAAAATATTTGAATGAAGATTTTAATTTTTGTGAGAAAAAATACTGTAGCAAAATGATTCAAACCGTGATTCAAATATCCAACCAAACGGACCCTTAGTAAGTTTGAACCACTATTTAAACTATTTTATTGTAATATTTTTCTTATAAAAAATTAATTTTTGTTTAAATTTTTTGTTCAAACTTATAAATCAAAAGGTAAAGAATATATTTTAATACTCATCATGCTTTATTTAGTACAAGAGCACAATAAGTTTACATAAAAAATATTCCAACTATATGTTATTATTATTTACTCAGGCAGTAGCTGACATGGTTCATTTATATATATATATATATATATATATATATATATATTATCTTCTATATATCAGAAAAGTAAATTTTAAATGAAGAAAAAGATATGGCAAACACTGGCCATGTTGATTAAATAGCTTATTTCAAGGCAACTTAGCAAGTAACATAGAAGGGTTAATTAGAAAATATATCTTCCAATTTTACCTTTTGCCACAAACAACTTTTTATTTTTAGAAACTATAATTTGATATCATATAATTCAATTTCCTTTATAAATCCATTTGTTGTTTTTGTTTTGGGGTAAAATCAAGATTTTAACCTTAATTTTGACCAAGACTGATGGCATGAGAGATTTACGAAGCAAATTATGTTGTAGTATACCAAATTTTAATTTTAAGAAATAAAAGGTTATTTGTGAAAAAGGTTAAAGATTTTGTAATTAACCCAATATGCAAAATTACCTAACTAGAAGTCACCAATGTGTCAAATGACTTCCTCCTAACCAAGAGGCAAGTGATCATAGATGGCTGGGCATGAGTGTTACTGAGGCTGCACAGCACAAAATCAGGCTGGTGAAGAGCAAGCACAATTCGGTCCTCACCGAAGACCAAGCCCGTGGCATCAAGAAGAACATGCCAAGAGTTCCTATGCGCCTCTGAAATCCAATGCATGGAGTATTTAGTACCATTCATTTTGGCTGGATAGGAGAAGAGTCCCTTGGGGCTATGTTTGCACTTCTTCCTAAAGTATTGACTAAGTTGTGACCCTTTGATCCTTAGATCCAACCAAGCTTCTGGGGCTGCAATGACCTTTGACTCTTTTTGCACCGCGAATTCCCTTATGAAATCGACTTCCTTGTTTACGATTGTCATGTACAAGTTTCCCCTAAAGAAGGGGTAGCTTTCTCCAATCATCACCATGGCATCCTTGTAGTTGGCTGTGAAAAGAACCAAGTATTCCTCCTCTACTAGCCCAAAGTTCTTCAAGGCTCGGTTTCGAGCTTGAACTTCAGGGATTGACACAAAATTCCCTCCAAATGACGACTTCTTTGTGAGGATGTCTAGGAGTTTTGAAGGCTCCAATTGGGTCTTGTTAAGGTCAGAAAGAATGTTACTATTGAAGGAGAAAGAGGAGAACTCTTTGGTTATTGGGGACTTGGGCTTTTCATGTGGTGGAGTTCCGGAAGATTCCTCATTGATGGAGAGGTTTTCAATGTCAAATTTATAATCTCCCGCTTCTACTAAACCATTGCTGTATTGTGGGTACTTTGCAAAGACATATTGTTGAACATATTGCTTCTCATTTGGTGTTATTGGACCTGACCACCTGAGGTCAAGGCCAGGGAGTGTTGAAATGGCCTCAGCTATCAAGTGAGCAGGTATTACAGTATGTGCCTTCTGTGATTTGATCAAGTTTTATCAGATCAAATTTCAAATTTGAAATGAAATCCATAAAATTTTTATGAGCATACTATATTTATCATATTGGTAATGCGTCATCACATATGTTTCAATAAAATAGAGAACCGTCACACAACAAAAAGTGAAAAATTAGATCCTATTTTGTTCTATGATAGTTTTAACATACTGACATATATGTAGTGATTGTATCACTGATTGTGATAAATAGCAGGTGTTTCTTTTTTTATATTAAGATATGACTAACCTTGATAATCATGCTACTTGGTCTGCCATCTTGAGTTGGTGACTTTGGTAGAGAAGCCAAAGGCAAGTCCTCCCCTTCACTTATTGCATCCTAAAATAGCAGCAAAAAGTAGAGAACTTTTATGTCAGAACTCTATCAAAGAAACTAAAAAAAACCTCAAACTAGAACAGGAAAATATTTCTCAAGAATATATACCCTGAGTTTTCCATCCATGATATCCTTCTCTTCTATGTTTCTTCCCATGATGCCTCCCTTCTTGTACTGAAACAGATATTTAGAGAAAGAGAGAGAGAGAGAGAGAGAGAGAACGAGCAAGAGTTAGCCTCTGTCACATTGACGTATTTGCTGTCTGCTACCTTGAAGTTGATGGAGGTATTATAGTAAGTTTAAACCCCTCAAGACAAAGAGAGACACTCCATCCTTTGACGACATCATATGTCCCCACACGTTTGTTGTATATAAAATGGCAGTTAATTTGATTATGTAGTCATTTTGGTTAGCTCAACAAAATGTTATTATCAATTTGATCAAAATTTTATTTTGAACTCGTTGTATGTACTTGTGTCCCATAGTATCACAAAACCTTCAATTACTTTGCGTTTGCCATTTTTTCTTTTTCTTTTTTTTTTTTTTTTGTTGACGAAGCTTCCTTTAAAACTTCAGTTACAACTGAAGTTTTAAGTTTAAGAATTATAGCATGTAAGAGCTTTACAACAACTTTTTGTTTTTTATTGGTTCACAGTTGTAACTGACGGGTTGGAGTTCCAACCACCCTTGAATTCTTATAATCAAATATCTTAAAGTGATGTGTAATACTTGTGATTAGCAAAGTAGACAAGCCTCCTTTATAATTCTTTACACAGATACATTCATTTTAGCATATGCATTAATAATATTATAGGAAGTTCAAAACAATGAAATTCCATCAAACATAATATAATAGTGAGCCATTTGCAGAATCCGGTGAGCAATAATCATTTGGACTGAATGGGACTGGTGACGAAGTCAGCATATGACCCTTTTTTTTTGGCGCTAGAGAACGTCAACAAGTCAACATATGACTTGGTTTCAAAGAATGCTGATACAATGCAAACAAAGTTCCCATTATCATAGCACAACCTTTCTAAAAGCGAATCTAATAATGCAATAATGGTTAACAGATCGGCCAGACGCCAAACAGAGTAGAAGGATTGACGTGTTAATAGTAATTGAGAAATGTTCAGATGCAACCAAATGATAAATAGGCTATTTGTTTATTTTCTATAATGGGGGGTTGGGGGTTAGGTATGCTGACCAACAAAATGCTTAATAATGGCCCAAATCATTCAAATCCAAGTGCCATTCTAACAAAGAGATCTACAGTTGTGTCAATTCTTATCCACCACTTATGCCATTACTATAGGAATATGCTCCAAGCATATTGAGGATTTTATTTCGCTTTCCTACACATGCATGGCAATTGGGTAGGTTTTTAGATCGATCCTCACATTAGTTAGAACTTAAAAGTGGACTGATAACAACGGCCTAGAATATATGTCGGCTTGCATTCACATTGCATTATTGGAACGTTGTTGAAATGGCATCTTAGTAACATCTCTAATGCAATGGAAAATTAGTGTTTTAACAACAAATTTTAAAAATTGAGCAAGAAAACCACAATCGAATGCACTACTATTTTCGATGTTAAATTTAATGTATGCTATAATAACATTTATCAATTTGAGATTTGATTGTAATTTGTTGATGCCCTCCTTTTTCTTTTTTAATTACAATCGTTTTCAAATTATTTTAAGACTAAAGCAAGCTTTTACAAATTTAAGAGCTAAATGATTATGACCAAAGAAGATATACCATTTAAAATAACGTCATGTAATAGAGAAAAATGAAAAACAATGAGGCCGTTTAGTATTGTCTTCAAAATAAGTGAAAATGTTTTTGTTTTGTAAAATGAAAATTTTTTAAAAATTGTGCTAAGAATATTTTCAAAATTTTTACCTTAAAAAACGTGCACAAACATTTTCAAAAATTCTAAAAACAAAAAAAAATTATATACATCATTTTCACACTTAAATATTAAATGTAACACAGGAATTAGTATTTACATATTGTTTCTGCCACTAATGTAACCATGTCAAATATCCACATTTTTATATGATATCACTGAAAAATAAGTCCAATGGAATTGAAAATTGGAAATTTCGTTTTACAAACCTTTGACATTGTGTGCCTATATTAAAAACTCATCCAGAACAAGTGTGAGTTACGCCTAATTTCAGATAAACTAATTATGCTCACATACATCTTGAGCAAATATAAGCATTAAATTAGAACAACGATTTCTCAGCCCATTGTGATATCATGAATGACCAAGAATACACAAACAGACTGACAAGAGATGGTTAAGGGAATTGAAAAATGCACATAGCCAATTACAAGGCCCCGGAAAATTGATGGTCTGTACAAACTACAAAGTATAAGAAACATCCTACAAAAAGTATTTCATCCTGTCATCTCTCCTCATGGCGTTGTAAACAGCTTGAACCTGGAAAGTACAGCAAAATCCCATGTCAAACTAGTTTTCTTAATTATACGCCTAAGTGCTTCTCGATTGCAAAAATATATCATTGCTTTATGCGTGTGTGCGCGCGCGTGAGAGAGAGAGAGGGGGGAGAGACCTGCTCGCTAGAAATGACTTGAACAGGTCCGATGTTTACAGATATATACTTGCCCCTTGATGATAACTTGTGTCTCACACGGCCCTGTTAGGAAACATTAAAATAAGAGGTAGTTTGATAAGTATTTTCCGTTATTTTGTGTGGGGATGAGACTAGACAACCAATGATAAAGTTAGCATTCAAACTAACCACTAGAAGCTAAGAACTACATCCTTGGTCTGTCTTTCATATATTGAGATTTGAAGGCAAATAGTTTTGACATGCAAGAAATTATCGAAGTAAAACAATAATATCAACAAGAAGCAGAACTGCAACAAAGAGATTTAAGTATTGCCAAGAAAATCCAGCCACCGTTTAGATTGTCTGGTTAGGTCAAGTCAAATCAATACTAGCCTGTGTTGTTGTGATGGTTCTGTGTAATTGTCCGGAGTTTACATTCAACAGGCAATTTTTCATCCTAGTCAGCTAGGCCTTAGCCAATTACAACAAGACAATAACACAATTAATGCAGGGTCGAACAGTGTTTAAAGGAACTATCATAACGCAACTTGCATTGGTGAGATTCATCAAGAAGTGCCAACTGATGCTAGGCCAGTTGGTAAGGGTCATGCGAAATAAGGGGGAGATCTCAAGCTCAAATCATGGGAACAGCTCCATCAACAGGTTAATAAAAATCAATTCTTCTGATCATGAACTAGCTTATGCAACTACTTGAGCTAGTCACAGAAATAAAAGCTCAGAATAGTAAAACTCAATACATTTCCAACAGAGGTCAAGCAATTCTACACCTTATCCCAATTCTTTATGTATGCTCAACTCGGAAAATATTTTTCTCGTCACCAGTTAAGGAACACTCACAATTTGCACAGCACTTCTCCTAAAGGATTTACTCAGGTTTTATAATTAAAGTCCTATGCTTGAGGCAACAGGAACCCCTGCCAAATAGTTGTCACATATTATTTGGTAGGATGCCTTAACGCATTGTTTAGAAGGAGACTTAGACAGATAAGTAGGTGAGGGAAATGGAGAGGAAGGAAGAGTATCTTTCTCTTATCTTTTTTTTCTTTTCGTTTTAGTATACATAGGCAGGGGAAGAAAAAAGAAATAATTTTTTAACGATTATAATTTTATTCTTTGCATGTCGGCTTCTTGCAATTATAAGAGGCAGCCAAGTAATTTGACACCATAGTCTAATTAAGTGGATAAGTTCTGTCTAATAATCCCTCCAAGTTATGCGGGATCAAAATTGGGATTCTTTAAGATTTGAATCCTGTCCTCTAAACCTTCCAACAAAAAAGCCATGTCCTAAAATCCTTCCACGAATCCCTGCCCGTATCCTTCCTACCACCTTTGTCTCGTGCCAAACAAGCTCTTTGCTATTCATATTCACTGTTCCAGTCAAAAGACGAACTTTGTGGTTTAAAAATTCTTAAACTCTTCTCCATAGTGCAAGATTCACATTTTTTGATCAAACACATCAAGCAATGGCCTTGCTAAATCTACTTGAAACAATAAGTCTTGAGCTCAATTCAATAATACCAACATCTTCAACAGAAAATATTTAATCAACATTACCTCGGGAATAGGTTCTTGTATCACTGATTCAACCGCAAACACCATGGCTTGCACAAAATCCTCACCTCCTGTTCCAATAGCCGTAAATCCCCTAACCATTGGATACGAATTCACCTGTTGATTAAGCAAATCAACATACTAATCCCAAAAACCGAACAATTAATCGTCCAAATAACAATCAAACGGCAATTATTACGATACCTTCTGGTCCAATTCGAGCCATTCGTTTGTAGAATCATCAGTCACCGTACCTCCAATAACCACATTCGTCGTCTGCCCAACCCTACCTTCCGTTTTAGAAACCTCTGCGTCCAATTTCATCGCCAAGTCAAGCCAAAAAACGATTTTTTTGCCGAACACAAAACATTTCTCGGAAGAAACAAAATCAAAAAGAAAAATCGATTGAAGAAGAAGCGAGACCTGAAATCGCTTTCAGCACAGCTTCCTGAGGCGGACCTTGTTCGTCCTGAGACGAAGACGACGACGACAACGACAACGATTCAGGGGTTTCGTTGTGGCAACACCTGAGGTAAGTCCGTTTCGCCGCGTGAGAATCTCGAGCCCTAGCGGACCTGAAATTCCCCGCGATACCATTCGCCGGAGAGCTGAAAATCCTGAATGAAGCGTGAACGGTGCTCCCGCGAAGATTGACGGGTCGCCATGGCTCCGTTAACAGCACCGAACGAAACACAACAGCTCTGCACGCCATTTCCGGTCCTCTTTTTCGATTGAACGACTCTCTGGTTTTTTTAGATTGTATAAAAGTATATATTTTTCCACTTTTTTTTTTCCCCTAATTGAAGTGATGATTGAAGATTTTTTTCCCAAAAAAGAAAAATTTGTCTTGCTGATAACGGGAAGCCCTGATCGTTGCAACTATGGTCAAAATACAAATTTACCCTTGGTAGTAAGGTTATAATTGTATTTTCGTCACAACTTGGCTGTTAATTAAACAACGTAGTGGTTTTTTTTTTTTTGGGAG
This sequence comes from Artocarpus heterophyllus, assembly GCA_025403435.1. NCBI lineage: Eukaryota > Viridiplantae > Streptophyta > Magnoliopsida > Rosales > Moraceae > Artocarpus > Artocarpus heterophyllus. The sequence continues at coordinate 26,755,480 of CM046339.1, forward strand.
AATCAAACGTGGATTGTTTAGATCTCCTTTCATAAGTCCGCTTCAAAGCGAGTAAATAGTTGTCAAATCAATAAAAAGAAAACGATTAAACATTTTAAGCAAATTTATGGAGGGTTTTAGACCTTCCCCCCCCTTTTTTTTAATCTCCTTGCTAATTTTTCGTCAAGTGAATTCATTAATTTAGAGATTGAAATCAGAAAAAAGGCCCAAAAAATGGAAATTTAATACAAATATAATACCATATATTATATCAAAATATGAGTTTAGTATTTTTTGTTTTGAAAAACTTCATGTCGATACTTCGAATTTTTAGAAAATCTTTTTTTAATACCTCTAAACCTTTTTTAGATATAAAAAGACAAAATCTGCTTTTTTATAAAATATAATTAGCTAATCAAAATTTTTAATACAAAATTTAAAAATTGTGCCGGCAACCAAACACCCAAATATCCAAACCCCCAAATGATGTCGTTTTCTTTTGTTGTAGTCATAATAATTTTTAAAATTTTTTTTCCTGCCTAAAATTTTGGTTAACTGATAATATTTTATATAAAAAAAGATAATTTTGTCTTTTTATGTTAAAAAAAAGCTTAGAGGTATTAAAATAAAATTTTCTAAAAGGTTACAATATTAGCATGAAATTTTTCAAAACAAAGGATACCAAATTTCATAACAAAGGATACCAAACTCATGTTTGGATATAATACAGTACTGAAATAAAGTATTCCCGGCTAAGAATATTGGTTATAAACCTAAAATAAATCAGATGTGGTATCAAGCGTGCGACATCCCCATAAACGACAATGATCTGAAACTGACATTATTGTACGACATCGTATCAACAAACGACATGGAAAACGACAGTAATATTGAAAAACTAACGATATAATTCAACTGAAGTCGGTACATTTCTTTTTTTTCTTTCTTTCTTTTTTTTTTTTTTTTGAAATGAAAGACAGTACATTTCAATAATGAAAAGAGTGGATTAAAACAGGATTATAGAGGAAAACGACAATAATAACAAAACAATAACACAAGAAACGACAACAATATTGAAAGACACGATAACTTAAAAATGATATAATATTGGAAAAAGTAATGAAAAACTGCAAAACAATAAAAAGGAGAAAAAACAGGAATATGAGAAGAATTCCATATAAAAAATAGCTGATGTTGGGAAGCAACAACAACATAAAAACCATGCAATACCAGAAAATAACAATCATTGAGAAAAACGACAGCCGCATTAGCAAAATCTTAAACGAGAAAGGACACATATTTGAACATAAACGAAACCTGAATTCAAAAAATATTGTAACAAAGACGAACCTCGTCTTTCCACTCTTTAACGATAGCAAAGTATGAAGAAGAATCATTAACAGAAACGACATATCGTGTCGACTATAATCATGTAGTATGCAACAAACGACATGTAGCATTTAGATTAAAACACCGCGAAATTTTTAATCGCGAAGAAAATGTTGGTTGTTAACTCTTTAATATTAGAGAACAGGGAAATATAAGTAAAAAAACAAACGAGAAAGAACATGCCAAATTATAAATGACTAAGGACGAGTTGTGTTCATCATAAACGACAACAAGCATTATTCAACGAACAACAAGCATTTTTCCTTTGAAAACATAATTTTTTAATAATGAAACGACATAAAATTTTAAAACACGAACAACATACCCTTTCTATTGTTAAATCATAGCACTATCTGAATCCATGCAACATTTCATCAAGGAAAATAAACTATAGGCACAAATACAAACGACGGCAAATTTTACTAAAAAAAAATGTGCTTCGTTTGACTTCAAATAAACGACACAAATTATGAAATACGAACAACACCCCGCTTTTTATTCTCAAGGCTAGCAAATTGGCAGTAGCTAAATGCACACGTCGTTCACCAAAATACAAGACATCATGATCAGGGTTCGGGAGCGAAATTCTGCCCGAAAAACGACAGCTCGTTCGAGCTGTAGTCTCGAGTCTTGTCATTACAATGCCCTTCCCCGGCAAACTCACCATGAGAATTGAGATCCACAGAAACCCTAATCAAAAACCTCCTAAACCCAGCAACAACCCCTTTCCTCGTACCTCCTCCTATCCAATGATAACTTCGAGTTAAATTCACCTGTCAAACACGAATAACAGCCAAAATGTACGGATCCGACGAAGTTCCCGACGACTCCGAGCGAACAGCTTTCAGAAGAGCAGAGAAGCAGTACAAGCCCTATTACCAATCCAATTCCAAAAAGTAATCTTTTTTGTTTCTTTTTCCTTATCTGATTCGATGAAAACTGATATATTTCCCTTATAATTTTATTTTTTTCTCCCTTTCTCAGGAAAAAGCTACCCAAACACGTGGATTTATCCGACGTCCTGGATTTCAGGAACATTGGAGAATCTTCCAATAACAACGGCGAGCTTCCGCCGGGAATCGTCCCTCTTTCTTCCGGTTTTGGCCGCCCTGTGTTCTGTTTGGAAACTCGTCCTGGTATCAGAAAACAGGAACTTCTATTAAATTCTTTGTTTTTTTTTTTTGTTTTTTTTTTTTTCCTGAAAAGATTGCTTTTTTTTTTTAAAGGATTTTATTTTATTCCTGGAGCTTTGAGCGTGGAAGAGCAATGTCGATGGATAAAGGAGAGCCTAATAAGCTTTCCGCAGCCTCCCAATAGAACGAATCACAATGCCTTTTACGGTCCGATTCATGATCTGTTTTCTGCGGCGAAAGAGAGAAAATTTCTAGAAAGTTCTAATGATGATGATGATGCTAAAAAGTGGAAAATGGTGGAAGAAGAATCACGAGGACAGACATGCAAATCTATTTCAACTTCTGTTCTACTTCGTAAACTGCGTTGGAGCACTCTTGGCTTGCAATTTGACTGGTCCAAGGCAGGTCACAATTTTCAAATGTTATTATATATGTATGTATATATTTCAAATTATGTATATTTATTATTATTCTAAATGTATAATGCAAGCATCATCCTTCTACTCTGTTTTTACTAAGTTCATTCATAGTTCTCCCCTTAGATGTATCAGAAGTTCTATCAACTAAAATTATTGTTTTATTTGAGTTATTTTAGCCACGAATTGAATTTTTGTTTGATAAGATGTCATGAAACTCTTTTCTTGGTTTTGTTAATAATAGTTTTTTGATGTTCTAAAAAGTGAAATTGCTGTGTCACTAAGCTTATGAAATTGCTTCATCTGAGCTTAATTTTGCTTTACCTGAACTTATTTTGTCCTTAAAAGTATTAAATTTCAGCTTGATGTTTTGTCAACTAGTATTTTTCTTTTAAGAAGAATTCTGAGTTATTTTCTTAATGAGTTCTTGTTTGATGTTGTAGAGGAACTACGATGTGTCTCTTCCACATAAGAAAATACCTGATGCACTCTGTGAACTGGCTAAAAAAATGGCATCTCCTGCAATGCCTAACGGGGAAGAATTCAAGCCCGAAGCCGCAATAGTTAACTACTTTGGCTTGGGTACTTTTCTTTCCACATAATAATAATATTGAGTTAGAGGGTTTAACAAAATTCTTAACATTTTAATTTGTCGTTTAATTGACTTAGAGAGTTTAACAAAATTCTTAAGATTTTATTTTGTTGTTTATTAAGGTGATACACTAGGAGGTCACCTTGATGACATGGAAAAAGACTGGAGTAGACCTATAGTAAGCATGAGGTCTGTTACAATTGTCAATTGCCCATCCTTTTTTTTTTTTTTTCTTTTGATAATCATGTAGATCAATATGCTTTCTGGGTTATATAATAATATGTTGTTGTTTTACACCAGTTTGGGTTGCAAGGCAATATTTCTTTTGGGAGGGAAGTCTAGAGAGGATCCTCCATTGGCAATGTTCCTGCGAAGTGGGGATGTTGTGCTTATGGCAGGAGAAGCAAGGGAATGCTATCATGGTAAGTCAGTTTGTTTGTAGTTTTCAAGTATCTATGTATCTATCGAGACTGACACTTCTTTTGAATGTTCTCAACGAGATCATGCGCTGCTCTCTCCTCTTTTGGTCTTGTTAAGATATAGTTGATAGCTTGGTGACACTCTGAAAACACAACAGCTTCTTGCAATGTCGATAAATAACTGATTTAAGCATCTTTCATGCTTTTAAGAGGAAACTGCACTATCAATAGAACACTGCTATTCATTATCACGCGTGATGAATCATAACACGCGTGTCAAGAAAACAAAACCGTCCATGGCAAAATGTGGTAGTTTTGATTCAGTGTCATATGTGTGGCAGTTTGCGTGACAGTTTTGATATATTGTTACATGTTTGTTGGTTGCATCGTCATAGCGATAAACAACATTTTTTTAATGATGTTATGGTGATCAATGTACTGCAGTTGGTTGATGGTCACTCACATTGTAACGAATAAAATAAGCAAAACATCACCATGAAAAAAACTATGCTGTCAGACAATTCTAAATGCATAAACCTCTTAGTTGACAAAATTCACCAGGGAGGTTAACTATTTATTTTATTTTATTTTTTTTCCGTGAGTGTCCATTTACTACAGCTCCGTAAGAGATCTTTTTGGGTTTTTTGTGTTGTAGGTGTGCCGCGTATCTTCACCGACAAAGAAAATTCTGATATTTCGGCTCTTGAATTGCAATTTTCACAAGAAGATTGTTGTTTCTTAGAATACATTCAAACTTCAAGAATCAACATTAACATTAGACAAGTGTTTTGATTTTATTGTTCTCTTTTTCTATAATTTGATTTTTGATATATGAGTCTTAAATCGGCTACTGAGTATGCTTTGTTGGCCATTTTTCTTCGTTTTCAACAATTATACGGTTTTTCCTCAAACGACATGTCGTTTTATGTCAATAACTTGAGAATTGGTCATCCAAGCTCCAACCTTCAAGCCGTGACATAGCAATCATATCCAAAGCAAAAGTATATGAAGCCGTGGCCTTTTCTGTTTGTCAATGATCTGTCTGAAACGGCTTTATCTATGAACTTTGACGGACAATGATATGTTGCCGGTATGTTGAACAACCCGTATTTAAAGAAAACGACATAAGTTTCTCAAAACCAAAATGACATTTACTCTTCGAAGAAAGCAGTAGTTGAACAAAATCTAAAAACTAGCAGAAAACCTTTCAATGGGTGAAAAGCTATGACTCATATCCTCTATTTGAAGAAAAAAATATAAGTTTCTCAAAACCAAAATGTCATCTACTCTGCGAAGGAAGCAGAACTTTGTACATAAACAAAATCCAAAACTAATAAAATAACCTTTCAATAAGTGAAAAAACATGATTCTTATTCAGCAAAAAAAAAAATTAAAAAAAGAGTCAGATTGTGGAAAAAAACCGCTCAAAACGAAAATGTCATCTACTTTGCGAAGGAAGCAGAACTTTGTACATAAACAAAATCCAAAGCTAATAAAATAACCTTTCAATAAGTGAAAAAACATGATTCTTATTCAGCAAAAACCGCAACTGAAAAAAAGAGTCAGATTGTGGAGAGTGGGATTTGAACCCACGCCCTTTCGGACCAGAACCTTAATCTGGCGCCTTAGACCAACTCGGCCATCTCCACGTTTCAGGGAAGCATGTCGTAAAAATTATATTTTACAAAAGTATTCGTCAAAGTCCAGTTTTCAATTACATTATTTACTGCTTTCTTCTGGAAGACTACTAATTCCTTTACTGACTCCAATGTTATTTATTTAGTCATTCGTTTATTTATTTATTTTCCCTCCCTTTTTTGTAACATTTATGAAAGTTCAACGCAATGTTAACATCAACCCCTCAAAAGAAATAAAAATAAAATTATATTATCATAATCAAACTAGTTGGGTCACAGGTGACTAAATCCGCAGGCAATCGGATGCGTCCCTTTCGGCGGCGCAGGAAATAAAAAAGACACATGGGGTTTGAATAAGTAAATATAGACTGTCCAACCATCTTCTTGTGATATTGCAGGCGACTCAAGCAAGCCCTCTCTAGTTTGAAACTCTCCAACAAGCCGGAAGCAAATATTATTGAATTGTTATAGTCAAAAGTATTTGATTTAACAACGGAACCAGCGACGTTATTGGAAGAACAGACAACATGACTTTATGATGCACAAGGAAACACAATTGAGAGTGAGTCTTGGAATAAGTCAGAACTCAATCTCAGAACTTAAATATTGTAATATGTCAAAGCTTACACCATAGACAGTTAAAACATTGAATCAAAAATATTTAATTTAACAACGGAACTAGTGACATTGTAGGAAGAACAAACAATATGACTTTATGATGCACAAAGAAACACAATTGAGAGTGAGTCTTGCAATTAGGTTGACACTCAATGTTAGAACTTAAATACAATAATATGTCAGAGTTTACACCGTAGATAATTGGAATATTGAATTTTAACTTGATTATCAAACAACTCTAATAGGATATTTAGAACAATATAAACCTCTAACATGCTACAATTTTTAAACTATTTTTTCAAACATTTAATAAAAATTGTTGCAATTCAAAATTTAGAATGGTGTAAATTTTTATTTTATTTAATTTTGCAATCCTACGGGAAAAAGTTTTATATATATGGAAAAAAAAAATCTTAGGAGAAATGGATAAGAGACATGGATGGCAGTGCTGTGGTCCTAGGCAATGGCATGTCAAAGACCATATCCACTTCACTCTTTTTTTATCTTGTCGTAAAAATGGACGAAAGATATTTCAATTCACTTACACTTTAAAGTCATTGCACAAGCAAAGAATCCATCGGAGGGAATACACCAGATAAATCCCACTCATAAAATCTGGAGAGATCTAGCCTTCCCACTGGTATTAGCTTCAATCAGGACCGTCCAAACAAGAGGAGAAAGAAAGAAGAGAGAGTCTAGATAGAGAAAGAGAAAACAAACCTATCTTTCTTCTCTTCTTTTCAGTTTTCACTAGTCATTCTTCACTACAATCCAAAGCTCCGAGTCCTTAACGCCACCAATGCACGCGTCTACGTGTACAATTTCAATACCACTTTTATTCCCCGGATCTTTTAATTAAAAAATATTACTTATAAACTACCCACCCGAAAAAAAAAATAAAAAAAAATCTCTCTTTAATCTCTCTCTCTTTCTTCATTTCTTTGGCTGGCTATTAGTGATTTTCCTTTGCTCTGTTCTTCCAAATCTTGATTTGGTGATCTCTCGTCGAAATGGGGCCGATCGTGTTGACTCAGGTGGCGACTGGGCTGAGCGTGTTGGCCGGAGCGGCGCTGGTGAAATCTGTGATGGACCAGAAGCCCATGGCTGGCCCATTCCCGAGGTGCCCCAGCTGCAATGGGACGGGCCGGGTCACGTGCCTCTGCTCGCGGTGGTCCGACGGCGACGTCGGATGCCGGACCTGCGCCGGGTCGGGCCGCATGGCCTGCAGCAGCTGTGGAGGGTCCGGTACGGGTCGGCCCATCCCGGCCCAAATCTCTGTACGGCGCCCCAACTCTCCCCCCTCGTGAAGAATGGTTTGTTCTTGAGAAAAAAGTAGAGATTTATTTCTATAGTTGTTGTTATACAATCTTCCTTTCTCTGTCTCTCTGTTTTTTTTTTTAAATTAAATTAGTTGCATAATATAAGCTGATGATGATACTTTTGAGAGAGGGGAAAAGGGTGAGAGATTTGCTAGGATGTAATGAACTCAATTGTACTGAATTTTGGATGAAATGGGACATATATAATTTATATAGTTTATCGCTAACTATTTACTAATTGGGTTTAATTTTTCTTGTTATTGAAAGCTTTTTTTTTAATGACATGAAGTTTTTTTTGTTTGTAATATGCTTTAAAGACGGAATCTTTTTTTTTTTTTTTGAAGGTAAAGATAGAATCTTTTTGCTTCAGTTCAACTCTTCTGTGAGACTTTTTTTTTTTCACAACTGATTTGTTTTTTTTTTTGGGTTTTTGGCTGGGTTGTGTTTGTGATACTTGTTGGTGCTTTTATTAGAGAATATAAATGATAAAGTTAGGTACTTTAACTCAAGGCGTGATATGATGAAATTGACAGACAGGACAATGGTTTCAATTTCAAGAACATGATGATAATAAGGAAGAAAAGAAAAGCTAGAGTTAGGTTGAAGTTGATCTGATGAAGTTGGAAGCCAGTAAAGATTTGACATGTGAAGCTTTTTGTAGAATTGGGGATTGGGAAATTGCAGGCGTAGGCAAGAGCAAATTTGGTGACGACTCTGTATCAAGACTTGAACAAAACTTGCAAAATCCAAAAAGCACAACATTACTTATACATAATATGTTCTATAACATTAACATCCATTTATGGCTTTCTTGTTTCTTATTTCTACATCATTAACACTGAAACTTTTCAGCGTTAATGGCAATTAAAAGGAATTAGAAACTATCAGGAAATCTGCAGAAATCCGCACTTCATGCTTAATTTTTTCTTAAAAAAGGAATTAAAAACCTCTTAATGGCAATTAAAAATAAAATAAAAAAGACTCTTTTACAGCTCTGTTGACTCTGTATTAGCTTGCTCCTCAGTTAGCAAGAATTCTAGAATTTTCTTCTGCAATAGTTAGGCTGACATAATAGAAGCAGCCAGCCAGCCACGGGTAAAAATTCAGGGGCTCCTTGTTCAGCTAATGCACTTTGGCTTTTTTTGACATGTGTTTGGAATGTCAATTATAACTAATTAGTTTAAACTAATTACAATATAAAGCTATCAATAATTTAAAAAATAAAACATTATTACGCTGTAAAACTTTAACATATTATATTTTTTAAACTAAAACCTTTAGTTTTAACCAACTTGCGAAACACCCCTTAAATCATAATGATGCTGGTACAATTATACAAGGAGAAGTAAATACAAAACATTTAAGAAGAGACGTTATTTGCAAGTCAATACAAACTTGATACTTGTAAGCCGCGTTCTTCTGCTGATTTGTCTTCTTGTTGCGTAGTTCTTCCGTCTTGGCAAAGCCAAGGGTTCACACACCATTTGTTCTCATTTAGCGAACTCACTTGTCACCATTCGCCATATTGACGATTGGTATTTTTTATTTTATTTATCGTCTTTTTGTCCTTCCATGTTGCTTAAACTACATTTCCCGCAAAGACAGAAAATATATATTTTATATATACATATATATATATATATATATATATATTAATCTTCTAATGAGTTCGGCTTAATTATGTATAATGTATTTAGTTAGTTTTTTTTTTCTTTATTTAAGAACTACATCATAATTAGCTTTTCATGGATTGCCCAATTAGCTTTTCATGGATTGCCCATCTTATGCTCATTCACGGGACAATGAACTAATTAATTGAAGGAACCTTCTTCACCTATTGCACAAGATGTTTAGATTTAATGATAACAAATATCTCTTTATTCTCAAAAAAAAAAAAAAAGAGTACACCGCAGCCTTTTTGTAGCTTGCCTTGTTTTCCGGTATGGCGTATTTTCAATAGTTGATTGAAGGTTTCCCCCATCTAGTGTGGTTTTTTGACTTCTTGTGAATTTCTGTTGCGTCATATTTTTCTGTCAAGTCGTTTTTGAATTTCCCATCAGGCTTAATATCGTATTGGTTTATCTCGGTCATGGTCGTTTTTCCTATTCATGTTGTTTTTGCTTCAGTTGTCAAAATCGTGGGGCTTAGGTCCTTTGTTGTCGTTATTTAAGTAGCTAGTTAATACAATAAGGCATATCACTTCTTATGTTGTGGTGACAGTTGACATTCCTTAAGGTTATTGTCGTTTCCTAATTTATGTCGTTTTCCCATTTCTTTTCTCGTTGCTACAGTTAATGTAATCATCTGCAGAATCTAAATGGGTCTCTGGTGGTTGTAGTGTAGATCTAATTAGTTTTGTGAGTTCCTTTCGATTTACTTATATTTTATCGTTTTGACCTTATAATGATGCTTCTTGTCATCGTCGCTTACTAATAATTTATTTTTTATGTTGTCGTCCGATAACGATTAATGTCGTTATGTTATGTCCTATCCACATCTTGTCGTTTCTTCCTATTATTGTCGTTTTAACTTTTTTTTCGGACAATATGTCTTTTTAAAATACAACAAAACAAAGGTTACAAAAAAAACAAAAAAAACAAAAACAAAAACAAAAAAAAAACAGTGGAGAAAAGGGAGGGAGAGAGAGACGAACGCCTGGGAGTTAGAAAGTTGCTGAAAAAAGACATTCATGCCCCATGGACTAGATTATATTGAGCAAAACATACGTCAACGCATATAGTATAAGATCTAAGGAGTCGTATTTTCAATAATACGTAAGTACCCGATCTTAATTCTGGCCAATATCCAGATAAAATTAACGTCCAACCTATGATAACTACCATACAACATCGGCACAATAATTAAAAAAAAAAAAAGAACAAGCCATGATATAATTTATAATGAAAATAACACAGCATACTTCGAACACACCAAATATATATACACACGCACATAAACCAAACTAGGAAAATGAAGGAGAGAAAAAGAAAAAAAAGGAAGACCACTGCCGAAGGCGTACGTAGTGACTTAAAAAGTGACAGAAAAACGACATTCACGCTGCATGGAGATGATGTGACGTTCGGATTGTTCGACGAGTCGATCTAATTCCCCAGCTCGAGAAAGCGCCAAAGCCAACCCAGTCTGCAAGTCTTTAAGCTTTTTACGAGTGGCTCGGATATCTGAGTCCTGAACAGCCGAGCACCAGCGCCAGCTTCTTGCCTCTCAACAAGAGATGGAGAGTCGCGGAAGGCGTCCACTACTTCACGAAGCTTGGGGAGACGAAGCCTTAAACTCAACAAATATATCCATTCAATAAGAGAGAGATTTCGGTACATTATAAGATTATGATCAGATTTCAAAGCAGATTCTATCTCCCAATCAGAACAGCCTATGAGCTCTGACAGAAAGCCAAGTGGAATACTCGGGTGGGAAACAATCGAGGGTAGCACGCAAAGTGCTGTTCCGAGGTAGCGTCTGTCGAACAGTTTGTCACCATGTGAAGGAAATTTCTCTGCCGAAACCTTTGCATTGCCGGTTTCAGCTCAGACCTCGACGGCGGCGTTGGCGTAGCCATTATGACAATTTCAAAATGATGGATTGCACTTTAAGTATAGAAAACAAGGCTGTATATACATATATATATATATATATATATATTAATTTATCAATGAGCTCTCCTCGATTAATAGATAGAAAGGAAACTATAAATTAATACCGCATTAATTCAGTGTTGGACTACATTCGTCACTCCATCGGAATGTGAACTGTCGTTTAAACTTCCACCACTCTTGGATAACTTAAACCCATCGACTAATTGTAGCGAATCTTCCTCGTTGGTTAATTTGATACATATCGGAATATGAACGGTTAGTACTCATTCATTACCATCATACCATTGTGGGTTGTATCTGACATTTATAACAACCAAAATTCAAAGAAAACGGAAGCTATTAGACCGAATATTACCTCCAGCCATTGTTTTTCTTGCTTTATAATTTTGCATGAATTTTGGCCATTGACAATTTTGATTTTTCTGAGCACTATCAATTCTCCTTAGATGGTGTGGTGTTTTTTTAAATTGTGTACTCATGAACCAAAAAACATGGGGCTTTTTAAATTAACGGTGGTCATCACACGGTTATTTGGCAGTTAAAGGCAGTTTCCTCTATTTTTTTTTTTTTGTGTCTGAAAAACTACCCTATAATGGCAGTTGATGCGGTTATGTTCAAAATTTATGGGCCACCAATTCGTTAGAACATGGGACGTTGACGTTACCCAAGTTTCAACATTCTCCCACTTGGCCCATAGATCGCATCAACTGTTATAGTAAGAAACGAAATATATAAATTATGACGATAGGTCATCTAAATGACGAGTATTATCTTCCATATATTACAATATATCTTGTCCTTCAAGATTTGCCCATGTAACTTAATGAACAAAACCTTATGTTTATTCTAGGTCCAAACTTTAGCGATATTTCTCAGAAATAAAGTTGTGTACTTAACTAAAGTTGAAATGAGAAAATATCATAAATATAGAGTTTCATTACAAAGTACAACAAATTACACAAGAGAACCAAGTCTCATTCTGTCCACATGATCCCTAAATTTTACTGGTGGCATGCCTTTAGTCAAATGATCGGTAATCATCAATTCAGTGCTTATGTGTTCAATGACCATTATTTTATCCTTAACACGCTCCCTTATGGCTAGATACTTAATGTCGATGTGTTTGCTTCTACTACAGCTCTTGTTGTTTCTAGCCATAAAAACAGCAGCTGAATTGTCACAGAATATCCTCAATGGCCTAGAGATAGAATCCATGATCCTAAGCCCAAAAATGAAACTCCTGATCCATACACCATGCGAGGTAGCCTCAAAACAAGATACGAACTTGGCTTCCATAGTGGAAGTAGCAGTCAAGGTTTGCTTGGCACTCCTCCATGAAACAACTCCACCAGCTAGCATGAAAATGTATCCGAAAGTTGATTTCTGTGAATCAATACAGCCAGCAAAGTCAGAGTCAGAGTAGCAAATGACTTCTAAATTATCAGTTCGTCTGTAAATAAGCATATAGTCTTTGGTTTCTTGCAGGTACCTCATCACTTTCTTTGCAGTCTTCCAGTGGCCTGATCTTAGATTACTCTGATATCTACCCAACATTCCTACAGCGAATGCAATGTCAGGTCTTGTGCAAACCTGAGCATACATAAGGCTTCCAACAGCTGAAGCATATGGAATGTTGTGCATCTGTTCTCTTTTAAGGTCATTTTTTGGGCACTGTCACCCTTCACAATGGGAGCTATACTTGGTGAACAATTTTTCATCCAAAATCTCTTCAAAATTTTGTTGATATAGGTCTCTTAAGACAGGCCCAAAATGCCTTTATATCTGTCTCTATGTGTCTTAATGCCTATAACGAAGGATGCGTCACCCATATCCTTCATATCGAAGTTTTTAGAGATGAATTGTTTCACCTCATGTAGCATACCCTTGTTATTGGTTGCAAGCAAAATATCATCCACATAAAGGACAAGGAAACAAATTTTACTCCCACTAACCTTCTGGTATATGCATTGATCCATGATGTTCTCCACAAATTTAAATGAAGAGATGATATCATGGAATTTTAAATACCACTGACGGGAGGCTTGTTTCAATCCATATATGGATTTCTTAAGCTTACACACCAATTGCTCACCACTGTTGGAGGATAATTCTTCTAATTGTTTCATATAAACCTCTTCCTCTAGTTCACCATTGAGAAATGCCATTTTCACATTCATTTGTTGCAACTCTAAGTCAAAATGAGCAACGAGTGCCAAGATGATGCGGAGAGAATCTGTCTTGGATACAGGAGAAAAGGTCTCCTTGTAATCGATTCCTTCCTTCTGAATGAATCTTTTGGCGACAAGTCTTGCCTTATATCTTTTGATGTTGCCCAATGAGTCTTTTTTCGTCTTATAGACCCATTTACACCCTATGACTTTTGCACCATTAGGCAACTCAATAAGATCCCAGACTCCATTGGATGTCATAGAATCCATCTCATCGTTCATAGCATCGTACCAAAGTTTCAATTCTTGGCAACTCATTGCTTGTGAAAACGTTTTGGGATCATTTTTTGCTCCAATGTTATAGTCCGATTCTTATAGACGCACAACATAATCACTAGAAATTGCCGATTTCTTTTCTCTAGTAGATCCCCTTAATGTTGGTTCAACATTTTCCTGAGGAATCTATTGTCCAACTTGTTGCTCAATTATTTCCAGTGGTTCTTGAGCAACTTGACCTTTTAGATTATTATCAGCAATTTGTGGAACCTCAGTGATCGGTTGCATAACACTTGGTTGAACTATAGGATTGCTATGAACTATGATCAACCTATCACTTGATGTAGATGGTTGAGCTTCAGTATGATCCTTTTCAGAAACTATGTTTCGAAATTGATCGCTCCCACTAATCAAGTCATTCTCAAGAAACTTGGCATTCCTTGATTCCACAAATCTAGTGTTGTGAGTTGGAAGTAGAATCTATATCCTTTGGACCTTTCGGGTTGTCCAACAAAATACCCACTAATGGTCCTCAGATCTAGCTTTTCTCTTGTAGGTTGTACACTTTTACTTCAGACGGACATCCCCAAACGTGTATATGTGGCAAACTCGGTTTCCAACCTTTTCATAATTCAAATGGCGTATTTGGGACGACCTTGGTTGGAACTCGGTTTAATATATACACAACCGTCTTAAGAGCTTGAGTCCACAAGGACTTAGGCAGGTTGGAGTTACTCTGCATGCTCCTCACCATGTCCATTAATGTTCGGTTTCTTCTTTCTGCTACACCATTCTGATTCGAGGAACCAGGCATGGTGCATTAGGCAACTATCCCATGCTCTTGAAGAAACCTCGCAAATGGACCTTGAGCTTGTCCATCCTCAGTGTATCTACCGTAATATTCTCCACCTCTATCTGTCCTCACGATCTTTATTTACTTTTCACATTGTTTCTCTACTTCAGCCTTAAAAACCCTGAAGGCGTCCAATGCTTTGTCCTTTGTATAAAGCAAGTAGAGATACATGTATCGTAAGTGATTATCTATGAAAGAGATGAAGTATTTTAGACCATATGAGTCCATGTCTAGACTACAAATATCTGAATGTATGATCTCTAATATTTCCAAACTCCTCTTGGCACCTTTCTTAGGCTTATTGGTTAGCTTTTTCTTAATACAACCCACACAGGTCTCGAAGTCAGAAAATCTAAAGTACTGAGTACTTTATCATTCACTAACCTCTTGATTCTCTCAATGGAGATATGTCCTAATCTCCGATTCCACAATATAAAGGAATCATCATTTATAACACAATGCTTAATGCCAGACAGTATAAGATAGTTCATTTTGCAAATTAATTGAGAAAAGACCATCAGACGAAATACCATTCCCAACAAGATCAGATTTATAAAATAAACTGAAACATTTGTCTGAAAAAGTAAAGGAATATCCCAAAGGTACAAGTCTGGAAACAGAAATTAAGTTCCTATAAAAGTTTGGAACATAAAATCTCTTATCCAATTCCAAAATAAAACCACTACATAAAACTAAGGTGCATGTTCTAATGGCTTTCACATGTGAACGCATCTTGTTTCCTGAAGAGATGCTCAGCTCACTTCCCACTAGCTTTCTTAGGTTTCGCATACCCTACAAGGTATTCGAAACATTAATTGTAGATCCAGAATCAATCCACCATATGTTATAAACAACATCACTCAGATTAGATTCATAACAAACCAATGAGACTGGATTACCTTTCTTCACAAGCCAACTCTGAAATTTCGCGCAATCTTTCTTCATGTATCCCTTCTTTTTACAGAAGAAACACTTGGATTCTTTCTTAATGACAACTTTGGGAGGTATTTTACCCTTCCCCTTGTCCTTGCTTGATATTGGTCTTGAATTCGATTATTTCCTCTCGTCGTTGTCAGTGTAGTTTCACCTATTTCCATTATAATCTGCCCTTCTTCTTGAGTACACATGGTCAGCAGTTCATTGATTGACCATTTATCTTTATGTGTATTGTAATAAATTTTAAAGGGCCCATATTGTTTTGAAATGGTGTTCAGAATGTAGTGCACCAAGAAAAACTCAGACATATTCACCTCAAGGTTCTTAAGTTAAGCCGCTATGTCCCTCATCTCCATGATGTGCTCACGCACACCTCTTACACTGGTGAGCCTCAAGGACGAGAACCTCATAATTAGGGTGCTGGAAAGTGTCTTATCTGAAGTTTCAAACTGCTCATCAATGGCCTTCAATAATGCCCAGACTTTGTCATACTGTTCGACGGAACCATGTATCCCAGCAGAGATTTTTGTCTTTATGAACATGACGTTAAGGCGATTAGATCGCTCCCAACGCTCATAAAGAGCAATCTCATCCTGAGTGCTGGTTTCAGTAATTACGGGCTCATCTTTCCTTATTGCATAATCAATGTCCATCCACCCTAAGTGAAGGAGAATCATCTCCTTCCATACCTTATAGTTATGCTCTTTAAGCTCAGGGATATCACAATAAACATGAGAGAAATTCATAGGTTGTATGACTACATAATTAAAACAAACATGCTTATGATTCAAAATATTGAGACTAATAGACAAAAATCATGCTTTATCAATGTAAATCATGCATAAAATCATGAATCTATGACATAAAACTTGCATGTAGGCCAAAGTTCTAATTCAATTAGATTCATCTTATTGTATGATAAAACTATCAAATTATGTTCTCTTTTCTAATCCCTGTGGGTAAATTAGAAAATATAATTTAATATTTTATCCCAATTAGTCATATCAATATAATAAAAATTCTTGTGGGATAAAATTTATTACATTGAGAACAACAAATTGTAATAAATGTCCTTTAACCAAATATTATCATAAACCAATCAATATATAATTTTGCATAATTAGAGGTGCTGTGGCTAAGCTCTAATTATTTAAAATCATATGGATCACTAGACAATTAATTTTGTTCATAAAATTATTCATGAAAGTTTGCATATTCTATAGTCAATATAATAATTATGAACAAAATCTTAATTTGTGCTAAATAAGTTAATTTAATTTAATAACATGCATAATAAAACTCAAAATTATGCATTATAATAATAATTAGCACATCAATTATCCACAATATGTTTTCCAATAAAACATTCATTAAAATAGAACAATTTTTAAATGATATACATAATTAATTTCATAATTTATGCATTAAAATGTATTTCCAAAAATTATATACATAATAACAACAATAAAATTATGTACATAAAACAAATTCTTAGCACATAATGTATAAAATAAATTTCTCATGAAATTATTGCAAAAATTATGTACATATCCAAAAATCAAAATTAAATTATTATTATTTTTTGGATTTTTTTAATGCCCCTTAAATGGCGTCGTTTTGTTGTGGGGGGGGGGGGGGGGGGGGGGAAGGGTCTATTCGCCAGCCAAACAACGGGTCGTTTTGTTGCCCGAATGTAAAACGACCCGTCGTATGGGTCGTCTCTTACCTTCAGCCGGGTCGTTTTGACCCAGTTTTGACTTGCGCAATCCAACGAAAAACTCGACGGTTTTTCCTCCCTCCGACGTCGAATTGAGCCGTTTCAAATCACAAAATGCTCAGAAATCAATAATTTGATGATTCATGAACTCAAAACACATAATCAATCAAGAATTATATTGATCAAATTTGGTTTTTCACGGCCAAATTTTCGTGGATTTTGCAGATTATCAATGGTGGCCAAACACAAAGATTTTGATTACAAAACAATACAAAAACATTAGACTAAGTGTTTTCTTGCATCAAGGATTTAAACTTTAGAGAAAAAATGAAAGATGTCTCACAGCCATATATGTCGGTGAAAGAAAACAAATTTTGTTCAAAATTGAACATCAAGGCAGAAGTAAAATAGCTCGGATACCAAATGTGGGTTGTATCTGACATTTATAACAACCAAAATTCAAAGAAAACGGAAGCGTATTGGACCGAATGTTACCTCCAGCCATTGTTTTTCTTGCTTTGTAATTTTGCACGAATTTTGCCATTGACAAATTTGATTTTTCTAAGCACTGTCAATTCTCCTTAGATGGTGTAGTGTTTTTCTGAATTGTGTGCTCATGAACCAAAACATGGGGCTTCTTAAATTAACCGTGGCCATCACGTATTTGGCAGTTAAAGGCAGTTTCCTCTCTTCTTTTTTTTTGTGTCTAAAAAACTGCCCTCTAATGGCAGTTGATGCAGTTATGTTCAAAATTTGAACATACCAAATGGCCACCAATTCGTTAGAACATGGGACGTTGACGTTACCCAAGTTCCAAAAATCATGCCCAATTTTATTTTATAATTAAGGGTTAATTATTCTTCTATTTTTAAAAACTAAAAGAATGTTTTGAATATGAAAAACTTGTTTCAATTTTATTCTTTATTGACTTTTTTTATTGAAAAATATAGAGATAAGATAAAGATACTCTTAATTAAACCAAATTTGTTTCTGAAATATTTTTTTCTACTTGCAATTTTTTTTAAAAAATATTTTTTACATTTAAAAAACCATGAAACTCATTGCCTTTTTTTTTTTTAAATGAGATGCTTTGTTTTAAGATTTAGTATGTTTTTTAATTTATAAAATATTTTTTATAACTGTTTAAAGGTAGTTATATTGTTGTTTTCTTCAATTTATTCAACTCATAGGAATAAAATTGAAATTAGTTTTTTATATTCAAATGATACTTTTATAGTTTTTAAAAATACAGAGACAAAATAAGAAATAGTTAAAATTAGAAGGTATAACTATATAATTAATCTTGGAAAATTTTATTTGATAAAACTAAACTCTTCATATCCTAATTTCATTCCCAAAAAAAAAGAAACAATTTGTTTCATTTTTTATCAATTCATAAATATCTAAGTATTACAGACTTCTTTTTTAAAATATGCTCCTGATTGTTGAGAACACCTTTTTTTTTTTTGGGTTTCGGTTTTCATATTCATCTCACTTTCTAGAACGGATGTCATTTCTAGATGTTTATTTCAGTTTTTTCTTTTTTGTTTTTGTCCATATTATTGTCGTTTGAAGTTGCTGCTCCTGTTATGAATGCCGCTCACCACAAAGCCAAATTACACTGCCAGGTTCTTTAATGATGCTTCTTTAATATATATATATATATATATATATATATATATATATATATATCAAACTTTTTGCCAGGTTCTTTTATTGTTTTTTAGTTATTCAATGACCTGTTGTTTTCATATGAAAGAGCTTTGTGCTAGGGATGCGAAGTGCAACGAATCATGGACAAATATAATTACTAGCTGATCACCTTATGTTTATAGAAATCTTAAAGTTTCAAGAAACTATTTGTACATTGCAAGATTCTATAGAACAAAATATACGAGGCATCACAAGTTCTAACGAGACAAATTTTCCATTAGAACAAGTGAAACAACACACATCTAAAGCCCCATTTCCTTATAAATTAACATGTTCCATTGCCAATGTTTGCATTTTTCCCAGCTTCCTCATTTCGGAGTGAAAGCCTGAAAAAAAAATACAACAACTAAATGTTAAGTGTCCAAACTCAAAAATTAAGTTATGGTACTTGGCTAATTAAAAATTTTATTCATAAATAATTTACTATTAATAAAATAGTCATCACGATGTATCAACACTATCACATGATAATGTATGACTCAACTATCATATTTTTGCCATGCGTCGTAGTGATGCACCAATAACAAAAAGTAATTTTGTTTTTCAACTTACAGCAAAAATGTTGGCGTGACCGGGATCAGCAAGGTGAGCAAATAGGTTGTCAATTGGTCCGGTTCCAGTGTAAATGTGTTGGAACCAAGCACCCATCACGGCCAACATAGCCAACCTTCCATTCTTGATCTCCTTTGTTCTCAACTCCTTGATCTTCTCAGGGGACCCAGTTCCCCACCCAAGAGGGTCAAACCAAAGCCCACCAGGGTAGCCCACATCGGTGCCGGTGAGCTTGTTGTTGGGGAAGATTGGGTCAGTGTTGACACACCCAGGCTTCAGGATGTCGGCCCAACGTCTACCCTCGGCCCAACCGATGAAGATCATCTCAACTATGAAGAGGGTAGTTGTGTCTGTGAAGTATTCAAGTTCTCCAGCACTGTACCATGATGGGGTGTTTAGGATGCCAATCTTTGTCAAGAATTCGGGAATGAAGATACCCGCGGCTCCCAACATTGCCCATCGGCAGTGCACAAGCTCGGATTGCACGTTCCATCTCAAGGTCTCAGGGTCAGATCCTATTTAGAAAAGAAATTATGTTATTAATTTTCAATCTTAACAAATTAATTGGTTATTACCTTACAATATAGTCCTTGATTATATAAAGAAAAATGCCATTTATCCTCACATTCTTGATGATCCATATTAGGAAATAATGTCGTTCATCTCGACTCAACCCAAGTCGGACTATACATCCCAACTCAAATTGAGTTAGAATGTGATGATTGAATCAGGATGTATTCTTGATGATCTATGCTAGCAATATCATAGGACTCGGGAGAAAATTACATATTATGCTATATTTTTAAAAACTTGTTTTTATTCATACTACACCTAAAAAAGTTATGTCACGCTGCTACTTATATTATATGTTTAAGTTGTGCCAGACTAAAACGTTTGTGGTATTTATAAAAGTTATGTTTCAAAAAATGGCATTCATGAAATTAACTTTGTATTTATTTTTATTGGTACGGTTTTTTCTTTGACTTACCAAGGCCAAGAGGATCAAAACCAAAGTCTCCTGGAAGGCTGCAATGTTACAACATAAAGTTATTCTGACTACAACAAAAGAAGACATATAATATGTTACAATTAGTAAATAATGTGAAGGACTATAGGGCTGAGAGTTGGATCACCTGCCATCAAGCCACTCAGGAGAGGTGCTGCCGGGGAACCAAAGGGGTCTGTTAGGGTCAGCAGCAGCACACGCTGTCGAGAAAGATCTAGATGATCTGATTGGTGCTGTGAAGTTTCTCACTCTCAATTTCCTTCCACCAAGGAACGAGCCCTTGGTTGCCCCCAGGCTAGCCACACTCTTCTGGGAACTGCACGTTAAACTAGTTTTACCGCACGTTATTACTTATTTCCAACCTAATTATGATCACATCATACAAAGTTATATTTTTATAAATCTATGTACTTGTATTTTGTTACTATAACCTATATCTTAATAAAATTTTCCTTTGATCCACTTGTATTTTTTTCTTAAAACTTGTTTTCTAAATCATTTTCCTCAAGTACTAAATTCCTTTTGTTTCAAATCCCTCACGTCTGACTTTGATTTACATGTAATCTACTTTTTTTTGGA
This sequence comes from Artocarpus heterophyllus, assembly GCA_025403435.1. Lineage (NCBI taxonomy): Eukaryota > Viridiplantae > Streptophyta > Magnoliopsida > Rosales > Moraceae > Artocarpus > Artocarpus heterophyllus. Next base: position 26,776,393 of record CM046339.1, read on the forward strand.
CGTTTCCTGCTTAGATAATATGTGGTATGGTAACAAAAAATAATGTTTGATAGTAGATTTAACCCCCTTTAAATTTACTATATTAAAAATGTATGGTGACAAAGAATTACTTGCCTGGGAGAAGAAATGAAGACAGCTGCAATTGCAGAAGATGCACAAGCGGACGCCATACTTGTGCAGGTTAAAGTCCAAAAGCCTCCTAAGCTACAATTCAATGTGTGTTTCGTGTGTTGTGAGAATGATTGGTAAACAATAGGAAGCAATGCCCAAAAGAACATGCAAAAAAATCAGTTAATGTGTGGACGGCCTTATCTTCAAGGATAGGAGTGTGGATGTCCGATTGGCTTCTCGGTCGCCACGTGGCAGCAAGAATCTGATATCTTTACCACATCGCCTCCTATTCCTCCAGCTTATCTGGAATAATCACAACCTAGTGGTTCACATTTCATGCCGTTGTATGACTCATAGATTTTAGAATCAGCTGAAACCCAATATGGGCTGCAATGTGGAGTCTGGGGCTTATTTGGCATCAGAAAACCGTCCTGCAGTGGCCCACTTTATCCTGGTTTTCAACCTCTGCCAAGCAATAAAAGGAGGAGAGACTTTTACAGCTCCATGAATTTTTTTGGAGTTATTTCATCTTTTGGGCGAGTTATTTTTTTTACTGTGTCAAAACCCATTTTGTATTTGGTTTTGAGTCTGTTGGTCCAATCCCCTGTTTAGCCCAAGTTTCCAGGAAAGAGCCAACTAATGTGAATTATCAACACCTTGCTCTCTTGGTCATTGTTTCAACAAATACTACATGGTTTATGTTTAGATTCTTTAGAACAAGTAAGATAACAAATTAACAAGCCACTTTAGGCTAGTTCAAGTAGTGGGGTGTGTGAGCTGTGTGTTTGTGTTTACCAAAATTTGAATTCTGGTAGTTTCATAAATTTTAGTAAAGTAAGAGCTATAAGCCCCACACCATAATAACAATGTTAAAATTAGCGTTAATAAACCTACCTGTGAAATATAAAATTACACCGACGGTGTTAAAAGGTTTGTACAAGTTCGATTGTTTAGTCCATAAACTATAGCCCAAATTTTATTTTGGTTCTTTACTTTTAAAACGTTGTAGAACAAGTTCTCGATCTATCAAATTGTCTTAAATTAGTCATTCCATCTATACATCTATTAAAATCTCAACAAAAAAAGGATGGCTTCCTTCTTGATATAGTGGTGCCTTAATACTAAATTTACTCCTTCTAAGCGTCACATTGATCTGTTCACGTGCCTTTCTTGGTTCAGATTTTTACACGAGAAGAGCTAATTTGAAACAATTTGATGTATCATCGCCTAGTTTTTGGACGTTTTAGAAAGTCATGGACCGAAATAAAATTTGACCTATAAGTCGGGGATATAAACGAGATAACCCTTTTGTTTTTTAGCTTTCCGAGCTTGAAATAAGACCACTTTCAGCACATTTTCGTCAAGAACCACCTTGTTGGATCCTCCGGGACTCTCGCTCAAAGCAATTATTTCACTTTTTAAGGCCAGAGAGAAGAAAGAAGTGTCAAATTCAAAAACAAATAAACCACACATATTCTCTAATTTCTCTTGGCTACGTTCCATTCCTTTTCATCTGTTCTGCTTGGTCTTTTTTTTGTTTCAACCATATATTAGACGAATTTGAGTAAAAGGGAAAAAGAAGAAAAAGAAGGACCAAGTTAAACTACTATTAAAATGATATATCCTACATATTGTGCCCGTAAAGTTAGCCATTATCCATAGAATCACAGATCCAAGAGGAGGGAAAAGTTAAAGAGAAAAGATCGATTGTCCAAAAAGATATTCATCCGGACCAAACGTACACATGAAGGAAAATAGGAAAGCCCTAGCCCCACAGAAGTTGGTTGTTTGAAGTTTGAAGGATTTTGAAGGGGATCAAAATCTGACCAACCTGCATGCCACCTCTTCATTCTTATCTGCATGCACCAGTTGGCACTTGCCGCAGACAAAATTATCACTCTTATTTGTGTTGCTCCGTATCTGTTAGCAGGCCAAGAGGCCCACCACCTACACTATCTAATATTGTGTTAAGTTATCGAGTTTGATTATTACCCTCATATAGAATCGGTAAATGGATCGAAATTTTGAGGGTTAACAGAAAGGTTAAGTGAAAGTTGTGCAATTTCTTTTGCAAACTTTTCTTCATCATAATAAATTTTGACTATGGTCGAAGTATTTGGACATAACTTTCTTATTAATAATGAACCATTATAAATATATATATTCTTATTTTACTATTATTTTATGTTTTTGCTGCTCTTGATAGTGTAGAGTTAAGGCGTCTACTTCTCAATATGTAACTATATATATATATATATAAAAGCTAAAAAAACCAGAGAAAGTTTTATGAAGATTTAAGCAATTTAATGAATTCCATGTTTCCACTTGACCACCTTCACATCATGATAGTAATTTGATAAACGTGACCTGTGACTAACTGGCATTTGGTCACCATAACACCACTAGTTACAAGTTGTGAATTTCTAGTGTTCACTAAATCCATATAAAAGCAATCTAGTGGGAAGTGGAAATCTAAAACTAGTAATTGCTAGGAATGTTATAGGCCACCAAAATTTGGGTCAAAAGATGATTAGAAACTCTCAGAGATGATATGATATGTAAGCAAAGGGTGCATATGATTTCACAGTGCAGAAGTGCTAATCACTATGTCACTAATTTGGTGGGAAAATGATAATCCACGATTTTACTCATATGGGTAAAGCGCCAACCAAAAGATTTTGATTTGGTGTGGGGAAAAACAGGCAAATTTAAGGAAGCAAGTGGTTGCTTTGTATTAATGTGTCTAATTGTAATCATAAGAGAAGTTGTTTGAGGTCTACCAACAATATCAAAGCATGTTTTGATGTGGAATTTAGCGGCAAATCCTTAATGCGAAACAGATATTCTTGATTTCATGTTAGTGTTCTACTTTTACTAACTCGCTTTGGATTCCTTATTATATGTAATGTTTTTCCTCATGCAAGCATGTGCAACCAATTAGTATAGCAATTATGCCCCCAAAAGAATTATAGCCCAAAACAGTCTCTTAATTATGTCTCAAAAGAATTATAACTCATATTGCAGTCTTCAAAATTATAACATACAAAATCTCTCTCTCTCTCCCTCCCCCATAATGTGGGGTCAATGAGTTTACCATAAAAGAATTGATTTTTTTTTTTTTTTTTTTTTTTTTTTTACTTCCTTGGTTGCGGAGTCAACAAGCGAAAGCTGAGTCTTGGGAAATGATTGATTTTGTGGAATGGAGAGAAACCAGCTCTTTTCTTCTCAATAAGTTATGTTCTGAAAGTACTAGATTTAGGCAATATTTGGAGGGGGTGTTATAATGACAAAATACAAATTCCCACTTCGGAAAAAAAAGAAGCTGGGATTATTATGTCGGATTCTTCATCAGTTTGGCCCTACAAAAGGGGTTATCATTCTGTTTTCTCAGTTTATGTTCACACCATTCATCATGAAACTCACATGATGGTAGGGTTTTAACCATAATATTGCTCATTTAAATTAGGCTTCAAAAAAATGTGAATGTGGTTTGTGGGGGCAAATCCAACGCCAACTAATTATTTGCTTTATTGTTTCTTTATAGAAAAAACTGTGTTGTGTCGCTGGTCTTAATATATATATGTATATACACACACATATATTATATATATACACACACGTCACATGTATATTATTTTTCACGTATATATATCTGTCTAATTAAGTAGTACTATCTGTCATTATTAATAATGTCATTGCTTAATTCATGCAGGAGTTTTTCTTAACGCAATTGGCATTGAATTAGTGATGAGAATGTAAGTCAAAAGAATCTTTAATTTCAGAAGTTGTAATTCAAGATATACTCATTGAAATCCCTGCTAGTAACACGCAACTTTTAGAATTGACATAATATTTTTGTTTTGTTTTGGTTTTTTTTTTTTTTTTTGAGACAATGGAACGTATAAAATATTTTACTTAATTTGTTCATAATTCGAAAACATATATCATAAGAGAGAGGTTTTATTAAAGTCAAAGCTTAAATTTGGAGGAAGCTAGGCTTCCAAGCTTGATTCCACTATTGGACAAAGTTACTATTTTATTTAGTAGTTTAAATTTATTTGTATCAATTCTTAAATATGAAAAATAATTAATTTGACAATTTTGGGTAACTTATGTGACCGATTATATGCTTGTAATGTTTATTTATATGAATTCTGTTCTTATTAATAATTTTTTTCTTTTTCTTAGTCCGTGATGAATACTTTAACCATATTGTCATCAAACTACGATAAAGTTTTTTCTCCTTTCTTCATCTTATTTTCTTCTTATTTAACATTTATTACCCGCGTCATGACTCTAGCGGCTAAATTAATCTACACATACAATCTCTCTCAGAGATTTTACTTTCAATTATGTGTTTATGATCATGACGCTCATAGATTTGGGTACAACATTATTGCCCATCTGACAACGAATTATGTACTAATCATGTAACTATAACGAATATGATGAAGTGGGTTACTAAACTTCAAATTCTGTGTTTTAATAATACCGACTTATCTCTCCCTATATTATTTCATTTTCCCCTAGAAATTGCAATGTTAATTTTGTAGTAAGGTAGTCCGGTCTACATAATAACCTAGAATATCTTTTTATGCTTTATTAGTGTATGATAGCTTTCATTTTTCCCCCTTATGCGCCAAGTCAAAATTTTCATTTAAAAAAAATTCACAACTTTTTTTTTTTCCATGTACTTCCATCAAAAGGAGAAGCCAATTTATGTTATTCTATAATTCTTGTACTACTACATATGTACGTACTCTAGAAAAAGTACACCCATTTCCTCCTTTAACCACTCTAATGCCAAACTTGTGGCCCTCTCGTTTCCAAGGTCCTTTTGGTACCAAACTTTAAATCAACCAAATGAAGATTCTAAAATTAGCTTTAAAAACCCATTTAAGAAATTAGACTCCCGCTACAATTTTGGAAAAAGGAAGTTAGTTCCTCCTCCTTTTGACTTATTATCTATATGGTGATTACGACCCATCATAGAGAAAAGCTTGATCAATCAGAAGCTACACACCATGACAGGAAATATACCCCAAAAAAATAACTTGGCAAAATCAATAACCCTTTGCTTTGCTCATCTGTAATCAAGATTAGACGCCGACCTAATATCATGATTTTGTTTGTATTATGTGATTTGATGGAACCCCAATATATATTTGTTCATATAGGATGTACCCACCTAATCCTTTCCCATTGATAAATTTTTACACAGAATATACGCTTGTCGGTCTTTTGGACGGCCTACATAACATCATGATCAGGTTGTGTATGTTTCATGGTGTATATATGTAGTCAACCTTTTTTATTGATTATCTGTATTATTGTCACTATTATTATAATATATAATTTGGATGGTGAGAGGCCTTACATCTTTGCCAATGGATGAATATGGGAATTAATTTTACTAATTTGTTGATAAGTCAAAAAGAGATAGGAAATTAAGCACAAGTTAGATAAAATGGAGCTCTCAAAACCATGACGTCGAACTAGATAGAAGTGTGTTTATATTCGTCCGTCGAGATGCATGAATAAGCCCAAATTGATTGTGAAAGGATACAATTTTTTCAGTGTGAGGTTAACTGGTTACAATTTTCTTATAACAAGTCGGAAAAAATTAATCATATGTTATGCGTCATTTAGTAGTTCTTTTAGTTAAGTACTTCAGATTGAAAAGCAATCTTGTTTTTATGTGAAATGACGTGTATTTTATGTGCGATGTGTACATATTCCAAACAAATCAACTGATAAGCTCTTTTTGCATATATGCTAATAATTTTTAATGAATTCTTTATGCAGAAAAATTAAGCCGGATGAACTGAACTAATAACATAGTATAAATCAAAAAAATATATAATTTTAAGAAAGACAAAATACGGGAGCGGAATGAACTTTTAGAGGATATAGATAAAACACTTTTTTTATAAAATTTTATATACAAAATTAAAAGGAAAAAAAAAAACACAGGTAGGTGGCAGCGCATCCTTGTTCGTGGTGGCGCCACTCCTGTTCATCAATATTATTTGTTAATCTGAAAGTATCTCAAGGTGAGTATTAATTCATATCTATAAGCCGTTATATCAAAACTTTAAATTTGGAACAAGTGCACCAAACAATAATAATAAAAAAAATCCTTTACGTCTACATTATCATTTGTTTTGGCATCTACTTGCCGCAACATTTATTTTTATTGAAACGTATTCAAAAGTCTGTTTCAGTCTTAGATCATTATGATAATCTATGTATACTTAGAAGTATTGAAGGTCAAACCTTGGCTATCGCAAAAACATTAATTTCTTGAAGCCGTCCTAAAGTAATTACTAAATCCATTATTGCAACCGAGACAAATGAACAACGACACCAAATATGGTAAAATTTACTCCTAAAAAAGGTGTAAAATAATAGTAAAATTTTCACTTTTTTAGAATTTTAATTTTATAGGATCACGTAGAGAAGTGTTCATATTATGTGATTTATATATTTTCTTTTTCTTTAAAATAAATTTTGCTGAACTCAGCTAAATAGATTATCGAGAGTAAAAGGATATATACAAACAATAGCTAGCTACTCTAGTAAAAGTATATATTGTATAATTAAAGTGGCTAGCAAGTTGGTGATTAAAAGAAGAAAATGACAAATGAAAAAGCAAATAAAGTGCAAAAGAGGAGTTAGATTACAGATTAATTAATTAAATAGTATCTCACTAGGCCCAAACATATATAATTTGCAAAATCTTAGAATGACCTTTTTTTTTCCCTTAATTATGTAATTTTTGCCACGTAATTACTATATGGTGGAGCCTCATTATTATTTTACCTTAAATTCAAATTGATGAAAATGGTGAGAATAAAAAAAAAAAAAATCGAATTTAGCGTAGTGCCTAACTAGCTAGTGCATTATAGAGGGTATTAATAACTAGTTTTTTGTCAATGAGATTTAGAAATAAATCAAAAAGTTGTAGAATGATTCACATTTATAAGGACAACTTTATTGACAATTTGGAGAAGATTGTCTAATAATAAATCTCAGTTTGAAAGCTTAGTTAGTAAATTGAGAATTGAGGTCAATATTGATCACTAACATACTTACCATGTAAGTAAAGGGTGTCCCAATTCTGGCTGGCAATAAGCAATCTTAGTGCCGAACTTTTGTTTCTGAGATTCTAATTTCAAGCACTTCCTTTCAAACTTTGACAATAATAATACTAATAATACGTCTAAAAATTGGGTTTTCGTTGACATTAAACCCTCAAGTTACGCCGCAAAATGACAAATTGTTCTTGTTCTCCTTAGTATTAACGTCTAGCAGCACCACCTACTCTTATCACTTTTTTAGTGAGATAGTTTTATTTTTTGTGAGAAAAAGCTTTTAGGATTGATCTCTAGACAACATTCAGACCAGTTCGACACTTGTAATTTTTTTTCATTCATAAATGTAACTATGTTCGTCAAACACCCAATTTATTTGTATATAACATATAATATATACAGTTAAACATATAATGTAATATTAAATGTTATATTTTAACGAATTCAGTGTTATCCAAACGCACCTACAAAATTACATTTGCAAACAAAAAAAGTTTTATAAGTGTGGGATTGATCAGATATCGGATTTGAGACGAAATCTAGCTTGATCATTAATATGGCTTTAGTTTATTTATGTGAATTTCTGGAGGGGATTGTCAATAACATACTTTTCAAATATGTATGATAATCATTGAGCATACCAGGTCTCTTTTATAAAAAATAAATAAAGAAATAAATTAATTAATTAAAAAGAAAGAGAGAGAGAGAGAGGACAAGCATTATTGGGCACTAGTTTTTTTTTTTTTTTTTTTGGGCTGATTCGTTTTTGGGCACTAGTTGAGAGTGGCATGAGGCCCCTCAAAATTTCTCTGTCTACTTGGCCCTTTAAACTTGATGATAAACAAAGAAAGAACTTCTTGCTTCCAAAGGTAAACTGCTTTAATTTAATATTGGCTGTAAACTGTAAAGCAATGAGAACCTTTTCTTTTCCTCATTGCAAGTTAATTAATTCACCCTAACGAAGAATATGATTTGGAATATAATTTTTTCTTTAAAAAAAATAAAGTGGGAAGAAAGAAAGAGGTGAACAGAGAATGTTTAGATTCCTTCCAAATCACTCTAACAATAGGACCAGCACGTGTGCACGCTTACTGGGATTTTGCACGGCACACGAGAGAGAGTGTATATATATATATGCACATATATAATAATTATCATATGAAAAAGGACTCAGAAAACAGATGTCAAATGCGTTAAGCAACGTCTCTTTCTCTAATTGCATCCCATTCATTTATAGTTCGTTACGCTAAATTCTCACTAATCCCCATATTACTTAAACTAATAATTTTGAGAGTATTTAGGAAGGAGAATGATTGGATTTTACGCTACCTTGAGCTGCCATTTTTGTTCAATATTTTTTTAATAAATCAATTTAATCATATGCACGATTAATGCCGTTTTAACCCTCACCAATTTTTAAATTCTTTTTATCTATCAACCCTATATACTACCTGCATCATTTAAAGAGAACGTGAAAATTAATTTTTTTTTTCCTTTTTCCTGAAAAAGAGAAGATAGTGGGATTTGGGGATTAATAATTATTAAATAATAGAAGGAAAAATATAGACCATGTGACATGGTTGAGTAGTTTTTGAGCAGTATTAATTGAATAATGAAATTAAAATTTGGAGTAGCTAGATGTGACACCCGTTATTCTTCTAACGGGTATTGAGGTAATTAAATTAATTTTTAATGTATAAAAAAAAATTGCTTCATTTAAATTTATTTTATAATATTTATTTTTATCTATTTTTAAATTTTCTAAAATTCTCCTATATTTATTTAGTATGATTACTAAAAAGCCTTAGAACTTCTAATAAATCTCAAAAATGTCATATTGGCATTATGTGTGTTAAAGTCTTTAGATGAGACATAAGGATATCTTTTCCAACTACTCTTGACCCTCATTTTCTTTATTTCCTCCGTGACATGCTTCAACATGTCTCCTCTATAATTGTTTCTATCACTTCTTTTCAAAGACTTCATCTTTTCTTCCTTTTTCTTCCACGGTTCCCACACTCTTCTTCTCATTTCTTTGCTGAAGCAAAATACTTAGAGAACTTCTTCAAGGCAGCCATAAAAATCAGCCACCATCACCTCCATTTGAGCAAGAATTTCAGTCATACCGAAGTAAAGGAACCTGTTTTGAAGCCATTTCAAGCTTCCAACTAACCATAATCCGAGGTTAGAATCTTATGAACAAATTTAGTCTTTCATTTATAAATTTTCTTTTATACTAAAGGATTATTCAAATTTGCGTTCTTAAACCTAAGTATATGTTTGTTGCTATTTTGGAGCATATGTATGAAGTCTAAGTGTATATGCCCTAGACAGAAAATTTATATTGTTAAACTTTATAATACCTCTATGGGCAGTGGTTATTTCTTGAAATTCTAAGATTAAATTAAAATAAATTTTATGAATGTAGTTGTATGTTGTGCTTTAGTTTTAATTGTCCTTATGCACGCCTTAGGATCAAGGGAGTATGGAGCTAACGTTAATTGATTCCAGGATTAAGAGACTGTTGATAAGCTTGAAAGGTAGGGATTCTATTACTCATCTTTTGTGAGGTTTTTATAGAATTAAAATTGATTGTTTTGCCGCAATATATATATATCTATGTTGAACTGATATTATATGATTATCACATATGAAACTATGACATGGACTCGTCTTGTATTGTACGGCGAGGAACATAATGAATTGACACATGTTATAAATTGAGAAGCATGGTTAGGAAAATTGACTCTATTAATAATGATTTAATATAGAGAAATGGTGAGACATGAAGAGGGCGGCGATTACGTCCTTGGGCATGAATACCCTAAAAGGTAAAATAGGGGGAAGGTGATGACGCTTCCTTGGGTTGAAAGTCCCAGAACACACTGTACAGGAATCGATTTGGTGATGACTCGGGGCTTGATGTCCCCTCACCGGAACACCCTTGGAATGTTTATAGGGTGATCAAGTGCGCCCATTTGAGTTTCGATGAGTTGAGTGATACTCAATTTAACATGGATACCTAGGAACAATGATGATTGGTAATATTTGCATAAATGTGTAATTATGACACTTGGTAATGATTAACTACGGTATCCATAAGATGTGATCATAATAAACCTCATAATCTGGAATATGATGTGACTTACTAACCATGCAGGTTTTAATGTGGTAATGATAAAAACCTAAAGGTGAGTAATGGCTTTCTCTACTGAGCATAGTGTTGCTCATACCCTTATATTTTTATCTTTTCAGGACTCAATAAGTGTGAGGTGGCTACGAGAAATATAGTTGAGGAAGTGATGTAGCTATATTACATTGGGACTGCTTCAATTGTTGAGAATGTTCTTCATGATAATGTAAGCATCAATTGTTACTTTCTGTGACTGTATTACAATGTGTTGAGGGTTAAAATGATGATGACAACAGTTTATATTATTAAATTTAAGGTGCTACATTAAAACTGTGGTTTATTTATCGTTTATATTTTTATTTTTGAGTTGAGAGTTTTCATTTAAGTCCCGGGCAAATTTTATTTTTAAGGTTTTACTTTTATTATTTATTTTTATTTTATCTCATTAAAAACTGTTAACCCCCATATAGGGGCGTTACAGAATTTTTGGTATCAGAGCCTAGGTTCGGTTAACCTAGGGAGTGTAGCACCACTTTAAAAAAATATATTTTTGAGATGGTTTTGAAGCTGAATTTTTATTGTCATCATCAAAATGAACCTTCACATTGATTTATACAGTCTAGAAGGATGTAACATGGAAAGGCCATAGAATGAAAATATCAATAGTTATATGAGTACAATAATTATATAGAAGGAAAGTATTAATAGTTATAAGGGAATGATAATTATATGGAATGAGTTTATAAGTAGAATGCTTATGAGAGATTCGTATAATATTTGGATCTATAAGCATATCTAATTCGTATAAACGATGAGAAATTCGTATAGATACGAGGATTTAAAAGCCTTTTGTCTCGTGAAAAACAATAAGAAATATAAGGCTTGATTTATTGATTTTAAAGTTTGACATAGATATGCCAAATTTTTCGTAATTGATTCAAACCTAAGTAATGATTATGTGTGGATTCGATGGAGCACATAAGCGTCAATGTCTTTTCTTAAAAGTTCTATATATTTGAGGAATATGATATAAGTTGGGAATCATGGTATTGAATCTTGAGAGAGATAAATGTTAGACTTTTGGTCTGTTGAGACTGTGTAAAGTCTAGAATGCATGAATCTCAAAATTGGAATATTTCGTTACGTACATTGTATTTAAGTGTATCAGTGAATCTTTTGGTTACCTAAGGTTTTGTTATATGAGGAAATTATATATTGTATGAGTAGAATTGTGGGGATTATAGATGTTCTTAAGTAGTAACATCAAGTGTCTTTGTTCATTGATATGGTCTACGTTGAAAGACGTAAATCGTATTGATTTCAAGGTTAGTCGCATTCTAAACCCTTGGTAGTAATGATGATGAATCCATTGATAGATGTTGAGTATTAGGAATAACATATGGGTGTATGCATTGTTCAATAAGGTTTTGATTAAAACAAAATTATTTGAGTTGCTGGAAGATTATGTTGTTATGAAATGATTTTAAATATCATTCAGGAAGATCCTTGTTGTCGTTAAATTAGATTTGTTGTTCATAGTTAACTTTATCTATAGTGGGCTTTAAATTGGGTTTAAGATTTATACAAATTGGTTTTCAATTTTATGTTTGTTATTTAACTCGTTCTAAATGTGTTAAGGCCCGAAACAACCTGACCATTTTCAACTAAGAACATTTGGGCCTAGTTTAAATCCTAAATCAGTTTGATTCACACTGTCTCTCCCACGTGGTCTCTATACCTGTCATATACAGTGGTTTAATTAATGTTTACAAATACGTTTACTGTGCATAGGAGCTTATTTCTCCGAGTTCACTTTTTCTCTCTTAATTTGTTATTTTCTCTCTAAATCGCAAATCCTCTTCTTTTTCATTAAAAATTCTTCTTTTTCTCTAAAAGAAGAAGGAATTCTAGGATTCTGCAATTTACTATCTTAATTTTTCCTTTCTATTTACTCTTCTTTCATCTCATCATGGACCCAAAGTACCAACACCTGAGAAAGTATTTCCCATCACTCTCCCAAAAGATTCTTAGAAAGAAATACAAGGCTAGAATTACTCGGTTGTGGATTCTTATGCGTTTTGGCATCCCTTGTGATGTGAGAATGTTAATAGAGGGGAAAATCCGTCCGAGTGACTTTAGTCAAGATGTCGGTTTACCAGGAACAGGTACCAGTCGTAGTGCAATGAAAAGAAGAGCTCGTGCCATCGTGGTCACTTGTAACAAATGTGGAAGACAAAATTGTAACGGTAAATGTACTTCACCTGGTTATATGTCTACGAATAGAGAGGATAAAATAAGGTTTTGTAGGGATGGACTTTCAAAGGAGAACTTGGATAGCATCCATCCTCCTCTCCACGGTCACCCTAGTGGATATGTTCAAGGAGCTATTTTTAAACTCTGGCCTAAATTTTATAAAGAAAGACAACGCCTCAGGAATATGGTATTTTTAGATCTTGTTTGCCAAGCCATAAGAAAACTGGATGGGGAATAAGTCATCGCTCTATAAAGGTTATTTAGTCTTTACTTATTTGAAGCAGTTTTAGCTGATGTTCAACAGTTTGTGTTTTTCTTTTACTCAAAATATTTGCTTTTGTGTTTGAAATAATTGTGATTATTAGATTGATACAGTAAGTGTTAATATCTTATTTAATTTATGATTTTCTTAAATATATATATAATAAAATATATTATCTTATCAGACACGTCACATACGGTACAGTAATATGTTTGAATTTTGAAAAGCTTATCCAGATATTTCAAGATTTGTGTCTCAAATTTCAAAAGTTCTACAGTATTTGTCGTTTATATTAAATTTCTAGACTTGGTGTATATTTGTCAAAAAGTCTACAGTTGTGTCATGAGGGTCTTCTGTCGAATTGTTTTCAATTGTCAAAAGTTATACAATTAGAGTCTAATCTTTTTCAAAAAGTGAATCAAATTTTCTGTAAACTATCAATCACCTTATCTTACTTTCTTATCCGCACAAGATTTTGTTTAAATCTTTGGATTACCTTTTCATTACCTACTTGTCTATCTCTTTAGCCCTTTTTGTATATTTCTCATCTTTAAAAACTCATGTAGAACCCAAAGTCTAAGTGGAGCAGACATTAAGCAACCACTTCTATAAACCAAATATGTCTACCTCCCAGTCCACGAAGAAAATAAAGAATGTCTGTGTCTTTTGTGGTTCCAGCCTTGGAAAAGATAAAGCTTATTTAGAAGCTGCAAATCACTTAGGGCAAGTCCTAGCACGCAAGAAGATTAACATAATCTATGGGGGTGGTAGTATAAAAATGATGGTAAATATGGCACTAGCAGCTAGGTCTAGTGACGCTACTGATGTAAGAATTTGGCCTCATATTCCAGTTGAAGGAAACCTTTGTAAGGAAGCCATAGGTAAGGGAGAAGGAGTCAGGAGTATCCCTAAAAATTTTAAAGACATAATCTATAATTCTGATGCTTTTATAGCATTACCTGGTGGTCTAGGTACTCTTGAGGAAATATTTATAGTTGCTTGTGGGCAATTGTTGGGCTTTTATTCCAAACCTTTGGGACTGCTGAACGTAAAGGGTTTTTATGACGGTCTTTTGAAATTTCTAGATTACGCTGTGGAAGAAAACATCACTACAGAATCGGAGAGACAAATCTTTGTCACTGCTTCAACAGCTGAGGAATTGATAGATAAAATGCAAATCATACATCCAGAATCCGACACTGCAACATCCAAGCTTGAATGGGAAAGGGAAAGCCGGGAGCGGCCAATTGATTTGAATCTCCATCTGTAATCTTTTTGTTTTATCTTTGGCATGTAGGCATGTGTGTCCGTATTTCGTGTGTTACGAATAACCGTTTGCCTTGTATTCTGTGTTTCTTGTGGTACGTTGTTGTTCAATCTTTTAGATTCATTGAGCCTAATGCCGGGATGGCTGGATAAGGAGTACTTGATGCTCTCGAAACGCATCCTTCTTAAGGTCCGATCTTTTGTTTATCGATGTTTTTGTATCCTCTAAGCATGCATGATATGGATAGCTGGTATACGGAGTGCCTTGTACTCTCGAAACGTATCCGTATCATGTTTGTAATGTGTAATATTCTGTTAATATTATGTGGAAGTACCAAAGTCAGTTATGGGGATATTCCATATGAAATATGAGTATATTATTTGGATTGAATGTTTGTGTCATGAGGATAGCTGTTTAATGAAAAATATGTCGGGTATGTTTGCAACCAGAGATTCCGTTTAATATCTCTATGAATAAGTTTAATGTATGGTTTTGAATATAAGTGTTTGTGATATATGTTTTATGATTATGTTTTAGTTTATTAGTTGAGGTATGAAATCAAATATATTTGACTTTTCCTTACTCAAAAAGGAAAAGGAACCTAAAGATGAAGTATATAAAATTTCTCTGGCAATCTCCTTAAATGTGATTGTAAATCACAGTCCATGGACAATGAAGGACTGGAATCATGATATGGTCAATATGTAGGCCTGATCAGATTCTTAGACTATTATACGGTGTTATAAGTTGAAACTTGTCAGAAATACTCTCATTGAGGGATTTAGGAGTAAGATTTATTATGCAAGTAAATAAGTGGAGATACGATAACTTAAATTTGGAGGACAAACAACATTAACGGTTTAGACTCAGAATTGGAATCATAGTGGAATCATAATTTTTACTAGTATTGCTAGAATTGAAATTTCGAGGACGAAATTTCTTTAAGGGGGGTAGAGCTGTGACACCCGTTATTCTTCTAACGGGTATTGAGGTAATTAAATTAATTTTTAATGTATAAAAAAAAATTGCTTCATTTAAATTTATTTTATAATATTTATTTTTATCTATTTTTAAATTTTCTAAAATTCTCCTATATTTATTTAGTATGATTACTAAAAAGCCTTAGAACTTCTAATAAATCTCAAAAATGTCATATTGGCATTATGTGTGTTAAAGTCTTTAGATGAGACATAAGGATATCTTTTCCAACTACTCTTGACCCTCATTTTCTTTATTTCCTCCGTGACATGCTTCAACATGTCTCCTCTATAATTGTTTCTATCACTTCTTTTCAAAGACTTCATCTTTTCTTCCTTTTTCTTCCACGGTTCCCACACTCTTCTTCTCATTTCTTTGCTGAAGCAAAATACTTAGAGAACTTCTTCAAGGCAGCCATAAAAATCAGCCACCATCACCTCCATTTGAGCAAGAATTTCAGTCATACCGAAGTAAAGGAACCTGTTTTGAAGCCATTTCAAGCTTCCAACTAACCATAATCCGAGGTTAGAATCTTATGAACAAATTTAGTCTTTCATTTATAAATTTTCTTTTATACTAAAGGATTATTCAAATTTGCGTTCTTAAACCTAAGTATATGTTTGTTGCTATTTTGGAGCATATGTATGAAGTCTAAGTGTATATGCCCTAGACAGAAAATTTATATTGTTAAACTTTATAATACCTCTATGGGCAGTGGTTATTTCTTGAAATTCTAAGATTAAATTAAAATAAATTTTATGAATGTAGTTGTATGTTGTGCTTTAGTTTTAATTGTCCTTATGCACGCCTTAGGATCAAGGGAGTATGGAGCTAACGTTAATTGATTCCAGGATTAAGAGACTGTTGATAAGCTTGAAAGGTAGGGATTCTATTACTCATCTTTTGTGAGGTTTTTATAGAATTAAAATTGATTGTTTTGCCGCAATATATATATATCTATGTTGAACTGATATTATATGATTATCACATATGAAACTATGACATGGACTCGTCTTGTATTGTACGGCGAGGAACATAATGAATTGACACATGTTATAAATTGAGAAGCATGGTTAGGAAAATTGACTCTATTAATAATGATTTAATATAGAGAAATGGTGAGACATGAAGAGGGCGGCGATTACGTCCTTGGGCATGAATACCCTAAAAGGTAAAATAGGGGGAAGGTGATGACGCTTCCTTGGGTTGAAAGTCCCAGAACACACTGTACAGGAATCGATTTGGTGATGACTCGGGGCTTGATGTCCCCTCACCGGAACACCCTTGGAATGTTTATAGGGTGATCAAGTGCGCCCATTTGAGTTTCGATGAGTTGAGTGATACTCAATTTAACATGGATACCTAGGAACAATGATGATTGGTAATATTTGCATAAATGTGTAATTATGACACTTGGTAATGATTAACTACGGTATCCATAAGATGTGATCATAATAAACCTCATAATCTGGAATATGATGTGACTTACTAACCATGCAGGTTTTAATGTGGTAATGATAAAAACCTAAAGGTGAGTAATGGCTTTCTCTACTGAGCATAGTGTTGCTCATACCCTTATATTTTTATCTTTTCAGGACTCAATAAGTGTGAGGTGGCTACGAGAAATATAGTTGAGGAAGTGATGTAGCTATATTACATTGGGACTGCTTCAATTGTTGAGAATGTTCTTCATGATAATGTAAGCATCAATTGTTACTTTCTGTGACTGTATTACAATGTGTTGAGGGTTAAAATGATGATGACAACAGTTTATATTATTAAATTTAAGGTGCTACATTAAAACTGTGGTTTATTTATCGTTTATATTTTTATTTTTGAGTTGAGAGTTTTCATTTAAGTCCCGGGCAAATTTTATTTTTAAGGTTTTACTTTTATTATTTATTTTTATTTTATCTCATTAAAAACTGTTAACCCCCATATAGGGGCGTTACACTAGATTATTTATTTTTGAGGAGTTTCTTAATTAGAAATGTACTTAGAATTGAAGAGAATAAAAACGTGAACAATCGGACAACAGTGGTTAGGACGGTGGCATGTCATCTTGGTGTGTCGTTTGCCTTAAATTAAGGGTTGCTATGCTCTCCTCGTAATGTTTAGTTAGGGTTAGTCACCGGCCTTGTATTAATATGACAAAAATATATATATATAACTAGAAGATTTTGCACACTACTAAATCAATATATAGACATGTGTTAATTATTAGGCTGTCTAAGAACGTTGTTCAAACCAATCAAAATGATTTGAAATTTAAATTTTATGAGAAAATATTGTAACAAAGTTTTTAAGGGTGCGTTTGTTTCGTAGTTCGAACCACGGTTCGAATCATTTTGCTATAGTATTTTTTCTCACAGAAATTTAAATCTTCATTCAAATACTCGAACCAAACGAGCTCTAAATGACTAATATATTCTCCGTATGAATCAATATGTACATACATATAATGTACACATTTTGTATATAATTATGGCAAGGAGAGTGACGTATAGCTGATTTTAGTACTTTTGGAGACAAAAAAGATTATGTGTAGTTCTGGCCATGATCTTGTTCCACTGCTATATGTGAAAGTTAAAATAGCTCCACAATATACCAAAAAACGAGAACCTTACGTTTTTTTTTTTTTTTTTAAATTGTGAGAGCCTTACGTTTTAAGTTGTTCAAATCACAAGTACTCTTAGCTGTTTACAAGTATTTTTCACTTTTTGTTGGGTGGTTCCCACGTTCTTAATGTGAAAGTTCAAGAATGAGTGAATGCCAAATGCACAGCAATGCAAGACGATTAATGAACAACAATTAAATCTCTTTTTTTTCATATTTTGTCACAATCTTATTAATATATCATTATTTTTCCCTTTTTCTTTCTTTTTCATTTTCCTGCATAGATTAATAATTAATTAATGTTCTCATTTTTTCCCCCACAATACATGATTGACAGTCTTTTCATTCAAGTTTATGTACATTTTGATTCTCGCACCCAACCACCTTACTTTGTGAAAAAGATGTTGTCTTTCTACTTTGAGTTTAAAAGTTGTATATAGATTTCATGCATGGGGGGTTCTAGACACTTCCCTCCATACTAAGTAATATATTTGCACAAAGTAAGCTGCACAAAGATTTTTTTAACGTAAAAAGTAATATGCTTCTAATTAATTGTATTGGACTTTTTCTTTTATATCTTTTTCTTTTGTTTGCATATAATTTTTTTTTTCTAAAACCAAAATCACAAAAGGGTAAATAACCAATCCATCTAAGGCCTAGCTACATAGCTACCTAGGATATTGAGAGTTGAGAAAATCTGTGCTCCACCCACTACTACTTCACATCTTGATAACCTTATCACTTGAACAACAAAACAACAAAACAAACACTTGAAGAAAATCCTTAGATATTGTACCATACAAGGAGTAAAATTCACTGGAAATTTCACCTCTCTAGCTAGCAACAAACGTGGACTTATCCAATTGGTTTGAAAATACATCAAAAAAAAAAAAAGAGACGCTGACCCCATACAGGACAGCAGTGATTGGCTTGCTTAAGAATCCGGGTGGGAAAATTATTACCATGTTTAGATTAGAGTCTTGGTTAGTTTTTACGAAAGCTCACTTACCATGCACGTAAAGGCGATCTTGTGCTTTGTCCCATTTCTAGGAAGCATAAAGCAACCCATGGTCACTCCTTGCTTGCACGGCGAAGCAGTTAGACCGACGTATATAAATATATATATATATAGAATACATATATATATATATATATATGCACACACACACACACACACACACATATTAATTAAAGAGATTGAAAGACGGAGATAATCTTTTCTTTGAAGTTGGTTCAGTTCCATAATAATCGTTTTTTAAAAAACCCAACGTATGGAAATGATTCATGAAGCATGCGATTGATAGTTCTCTACGTATACCCAATTTGTCTAAAATATCGCCACAGTTTCTGTGATGATCTGTACTATATCTTGTGGCTCTAATTATTACCCTACTTAGACGATACTTCTTTAATTCACTCCACTCCGTCGCTGGGATATTTATGTTACATTTTATTTTATTTTTATTTGTATAATATTTATTATTTTCTGTATTTTTTAGTCCAACGACCAACCAATCTTTTTGTTATTTTTGTGAATCTGTACAGACTGTTTTGGCACCCCCTTTTGAGTTTTGAGTCGAAATATTGGCAAAATATTGGTCATGCACGTAGATAGGAACCATAGAAAGAGGATAACGTAGCCAAGCATTTTTTACTTTTTACGTAAAAGAAAAAAAAAAGTCATGAAGATAATTACTCGCTGTGGAAATTCTATATATATATATTTATATATATATATATGGACATGTATATGATAAGCGTGAAAGCAATGGATTTGTGGTTGTAACATTTTTCACAAGAATGAGGGGTGAATATACGAGCCAACATGCACGTGTATGTTATCTTATTTTTATCAAAATCTATCTCAGCCTTTGTGATCAGAAGTAGCTTTTTGGTTTTGGATGGTCCATAGAAACGAAAAAGAATTAAAATGATCAGGAATATAATCATCGGTTTGGAGTTGTTTACTTTATACACAAATCTAGCAGCGTGTCCACTCGAAAAACGGCCGTACCCATCCCTGTCAAATTAAGCTATCTCCACTTCTACGCGTATATATATACACATATATATATGTACATATCAATAAATAACAAGTGTATAATTCCAAGCTTTGATTTTTATATTATACTTTGCTTTCCAAGATCTCATAATTAAACTAACTTAAAATTTTAACTTTTTCTTTAACCGTTTCCCGCTAATTATAAGGAAGTTCTAGCTAGCCTCCCCTGCTAAATGACAACTGCAGCAAGAAAATTATTAAAAAAAAAAAAACGCAGAAGAAGAAGCCTCTCCATCAGAAGAAAACTTACATGAAAAGACAACTAAATTTACAATCAGGGTCCACATTCAAAATCTATATATTGTACCCTCAGGAGAAAAAATAAACAGATACAAAGGAAAATTATCTGTAAATCTAGCTAATATTATATGAATAATACGGGAGGTTTATGCTTCTTGGGATGCAAATTTGCACCATTGTTCTACTCTTTGTTATTTTAAATGTCCTTTTAATTAATTGACTCGAACAAAAATTTAAATTTTTGTGAGATAGAAATATTATGACAAAAAGGTTTGAATTATAGTTTAGATTGTAAATTAAACAAGCTATTTTGTTGAATCCGCCTAGTGCACGATATTGATCATGATCATCTGCTAGCATAGCCACTTGTAGTTAAGTAAAAGCATGCGTCTTATAGTTAAGTGAAAGCATGCGTCTCCACTCAACTCTTAACGTCTTAATTTTTTTGCTCATAAATGTTTAAAACTTTTGTATTATTGTTTCGTATGAAAAATCATAGTTATGCTCCCATTAAAGAATTAAAATATATCATTATTGCTTGATTTTTTAAAAAAATTATAATTTATGCTCTTATTTAATAATTAAAATATATAATTGTATTTGTATGGGATAAAAATTACCAGTAATTTTTTATATAATACTGTCTGGCATACCGGCAAAAACTTCTGGCTCCATCGTTTGAATACTGTGATATTGATTAATAATTTTCCAAGGTAATTGTCATAAGTTATAGTCAAAACTCAAAAGAGCCAAAGGTCGGGCGGCTAACCTTTAACATAGAGTGGAGTCAAACTGGTTGACTCACAAAATTACGGGAAACAATTGACTTTCTGTGGGTTAGCCGCTTCTACTGTTACGATGAACAAAAACGGTACGTGTACATACAAACACACACTTCAACAGACACACGTATGTATAAATATATCTGATGTTTGCTTTCGAGATTCCTATTTTGTATTGCGTGGCATGTGAAGGATGCGCCATGATGTGGCCACGTGTCCCTTCAGAAGAGAGTCGTGCGACGCTTAGAGGGAACAACTCAGCTGTCCGTAAGCCCCCAACAAAAAGTGGGTCCCACGTAACAGCTCTCTTAAACAGGTTCCGTCCAAGTTTAGCCAAAAAAGGAAAGAATATATACTCTCTCTCTTCGTTAGAGGAGTTTCTTCTTTTTTTCGTTTGATGAGAATTTGAGAGGAGACTCTCTTCCTTGGAGTTTCTTGGATCCCACCTCAATCGTCGCGTCTTCCCTCAACAAACCTCTTTATGTCTGAGATAGATTTTTGTGGTGTTTGGTTCAACCGCTTGGACCAAAAAATTTCAATTCAAATCCATTGTTGCAGTGTTTTTTTTACAAAATTTAAATTGTAGTTTATTGTTTAAAGTTTGAATTAATAGTTTAATCTGGTTATTCAAATGCTCAATTATTTTCACATGCTATGTATCATCCTAATTATCTTATGAATAGCTAAATTTTATTTTTCTTTGAATTTAAGATAACTAAATTTTGAAGGTGTGATCCCATTGTTATTAGTTTGCCTTTAAAATTATAGCTAGTTCCATATATGGAAAAGGGATGATGTCACTTTCTGTTTTGGAACTCAAGTCATTGCTTGTACGGTCAAATATATGCTTTAAAATGAAATAATCTTAACTTCTTTTTTAAATTTGGGCCATACCTTGTAAATGTCCCCCCTGCCTAGCTATAAATCCTTTCACAATCCCCCCTGCCTAGCTATAAATCCTTTCACAACAAAAAGTAAAAACTTCTCATCTGATCTTATGCAACTTCTCATCTGATTTTATGCTTTAAAATTAAACAACTAATAACTTTCTTTTTCATGTTCATTCAAAAAAAAAAATCTCTCTTTTTTATTATGTGGGTCATGCCTTATACCTAAGTTAATATCCTTTCTCTTCCTAACTATAATTATTTGTTTCTCATTATAATGAATGCAATATAATTAGTACTATTTACTTGATTGGGTAATTACAATGACTGTACAGACTCCAAGTTCGTATATTTAAGGCTAAACACTAAAATAATAAGAAAAATACTTTTCTAAGCTTGCTAAAATAAACAATATACTCTTTAGTATTTATTTATTTTTATATTTCTTGCATGATATTTTGAAGAATTTAATTTTTTTTTTTTATGTTTATATATATAAGTGAATCCTTGGCTTGCCCCATCTGCAAGTAGAAGCAGTTCAATTTGATAACTCCCATGCTGCTGCTCTTCTGTAAAGTTACGGGTCTGGACCATATTATGATGCCACGTCGAACACACTTGAAATGTACTCCAAACAAAAAGGTAGCAAAGCATGAAGAAGTGAAAAATTAGAGCACACTTTGGTTTCGTGATCTTGCAGGGTAGATAGCGTACAACTGAATGTGTGTTGGGGTTTCCTTACTTCCATGTATGATACTGAGAGACAAAGCTATCACATGACGTGGAGTTTTTTCCCTTCTGCTTTCTACATGTTATTCACCTGCTTAACTTGTGATTTAATTTTGTACTGTCCAACTTTTTTTCGTCTCAGCAAAACTTATGGTATTGAAAAAATTTTGATCCTACCGATAAGTCTTATTATTTTAAATTATTAAATTAATTATTTAATGATTTGATTTATAGCTGTAGATAATTTTACATAGCGTGCTGCAAATATTTAACGTAGTTGACAATCACAAAACATACCCAACAGTTAACAAAAGACCTACTTATAAGGTCAACAGTCAAAATACATATTTTACTATAAGAGCTTTCTTTTTCTTCTTAAAAATATCTATTTTCTTGTTTCTTAAACCACCTTAGATATTGCACTTCCAAAAGTCATACCTTCATAAATCAGTGTTGCGTATTTGACTAATAGCAGAGAATACAAGTTTTGAATTTGAAAAAGAGAGAAGGAAAGAAAAAAGAAAAAAAAAAAAAAGGGAACTCCCCTTTATTTTTTTCTATGACAGGAAGAAAAAGAATTATTCATTTTTGCTCTTTATCCCTAATTCCTTATTGTGTAGAAGGTATCACACTAGGAAGCCACTTGACATGGCTCTGCGCCTCTGCTTTCAAATCCAAATCACTTTTTTTTTTTTTTTAAATTCGATAAAAAGGAGCATATTTCTTATAGTGGTGTCCCACCAGGTGTCACTTGCAGGGAAAGCCTAATCCAAAGCCAATGTTTCAACAAATATTACCATGGAGATGCAAAGGAAGAGTCAACGTCAAACAACTTGGAGGGGTACACCTAAATCGTCTAGATGTTCCACTTTCTAACACATTGATTAAGATCCTCTATTAGATTCAGCAATCTATATAGTTGATTTTACACGACATGGACTCTATTCGATGTAATTAAATATGGCCTCCATATAATTGACATATGAAAGCTACTTACCAAGGTTTAATCTCACAAAATTATTTAAAATTATGTATGTATTATACAGATCGTAAGACGTACAAGGTGTTTAAGAACGCAATTAGAACTATAAATTAAAATAAAAATTTTATATGTGAGACAGGCAGGATGTTTAAGAACATAATTGTAAGACATACAAATTATAAAACCTACAGAGTATCTAAGAACGTAATTGGAACCACAAATTAGAACAAAAAATATTATAACATGTAAGAAAAATACTGTAAAAAAGTTAATTTTGTGGTTTCAACAATGCTCACGTGAATAATTTATATGAAATTATTATGATACCATATCATGAAAATAATACACTACCGTCAATAAAAATATCGCGGTAACTTTAAAATCTTCCTGTTTATTAGAGCTTTCGGGCAAAATTTAATTTAAAACGTAATAAAGAGATCGAAAGCATTTCCACCTGAAGAAAGGTAATTAAGAAAGTCCACGGTTCTATTTCTAATTAGTATTGCTCTCATAGGTGAGGCTTAGCGTAGAATGCTTCGTAAGATCGGAAACTTGTTAATCATCCAAAGAACTCCAGAAATTGTATTAGTCAAGCCGTTGGTTTTCTTTATTTTATCGCTAATTAAACATTCCAACTCCAATTATATGAGAGAGAGAGAGAAAGAGAGAGAGAGAGAGAGAGAGTGAGGTAGTAGTGAAGTGAGATGTGATGAAGACGAGAATAATTGAGAAATCATCGAACAAAGACCGATGCCATCCCATCGATCGAAGAGACAAACAAAAACAAAATCCCTTGGAAATCTTCTTTTTAGAGCCTGAAAAAAAAGAAATTCGGAGAAAAAAACAAGAAAAAGAGAGCTCTTATCTAAAGATTTCCTTGACCCTTTTGAGAAAACCACACACACACGTATATATATATATATATATATCAAAATGAAATCCAGAAATTCGTCCTTTTAAGTGAAGGAACCAATTGTATTAATAAATTAATTAATTTTATTAATCATTCATGCTTATCACATGAACTTGACCAGTATTAATCACAAAAGATTATATCATACTAATTAAGCAAAAAAGTAGCGTACAATATAATTATTGTCATATATTTGAATTTCAAGAAAGTAATAACTAAATATACAAACCGGCTAATAGAAAGTAGAAGCTGAAATTTTATCAAGCTTCTTTGAAACTTTTTCATTCATTATATGGGGCACCAAAAAAAATAACATACAAGTCAAATTACTATTTGAAGATATATATATATATATATCGTTAATTAATTTAAAAAAATAGTACATATTAATTCTGCCAAAAATAGTACCACATATTTAACGTAATATGTTGGAGCTGTCTATTTCATCCTCACATTTTTTGTGAATTCTCAACTTTTCACGTTTTAAAAGACGTACCACACTAATGACATATGGCCCATTTTTTTTTTTTTTTTTAAATTTCAAGAGCCAATATCCGATCATTGTTTGCTTGTTTGGTCTTGCAGTTGCGTATGCCTGTTATTTTGTTGTAATGTCCTCTTTAAAACCATCTTGTGATTCTCTTAATTAATTAAAAATATAAATTTAAAAATGAGCATATTTTTGTTTATCGTGTATGGTCCCCAAACACTAAAAAAATGTATTTTTAGGACATTATGTAATTAATTAGATTTTATCAATTAATCACATCAATTTCTTTCAAGGGACATTCTTCTCCAACTATTGTTTACTATTGCTTGATCATAAGGTTGCATATGCGCAACTCTAGCTATGTTGTTGGAATGTCCTAGCCTTTAATATAACCTTGTGTGTTTTATGCATATATATTGAAAAAAACTATATTCTTTGTTATCAAATTGCGACTTTAAACACTTAACATGTATTTTCACATGTTTTGTTATGAGACAGAAATCTTAGTCAACCAAAGAGAAAGCACGTATATAGATGATAATTTCTTGGAGTGTTGGATCCTTCAAAACAATCCAAATTTCTTTCTTTTTTTTTTTAAAAAAAAAGTAATTCTTATGTAAATAATCAAACTATGATAAGCTTCTTCAATTATTTGTTGACGATCTTTGTTTTTTCCATTGTTTTCTTGGGTCTGCCGTATGGTATTTTTGTTCCTTTTCTTTTTGTTAAATCAACGTCGTAGTACTTATCTTGCCCGAAACAGATTCCAATATTTCTTGGCTGCAGCTTCAAATGTTTTTTTTTATTAGAATCTGAAGCCCTTTTCCGCTATTTAACATTTTTTGAAAACTATTTAGCTTAAAATTTAATTCATACAATAAACTTTGTATCATAATTCATACATTTTCTTGCACTTCTAAAAGAATATTCATGCATTGTCTTTGCTCAAGTTTCATTTTTTTTATTAACCTAGTGATAAAACTTAGCTTCCAATAAAATAATATTAAGATAAATACAAAATTCTCGTCAAGTTAGACATATACAGCTAATGTATTTTCTACCTTCTTCAATTCCATGGAGTATTTTTATTATTTTCTCCACTCTACTTGTACTTTTGTCTCCAGTAATTTTTAGCAGCTGACTAGCAAAATAATAATAATAATAATAACGTAATATTTAGTAGCAAATGAGGGAGTGCCACGGAGGCAATGCATGGGCTGAGTTTGCCAATAAGAACACGGTGGCTGGGTGTGAATGGCTAAGAGTACGTGAAACAAAAGTGGGACCCAGCCGAAGGACTGGGTCGGCCAGGGGACATGTGAGGCCTTGAATGGTATGACACGAGTGGTCGACATCACTCCTTCAGATCCACGTCACTTCCCCCAACTTATCCACCCTTTCAATTCAATTGCAATTGCTCCCCCTTCGGTGCGCCTTGTACTACTTTTACTAATACACTGCTGCTGTCTTCAAAATTTGCCTAAAAAAAAAAAAGAATTAAAAAAAGCAAAATAAGGAGAATGTGATTGGCTCACAGGATGGTTATTTAAAAGCCTCACGGCACATCCTCCTTCGTTCGATTGCAGGGTCAGCTTTCAAGGCATCATCATCTAGGTTTTGTTATTAAACATTATGATTTGTGAGTATGAGCTGCCCGGTGTTGTGTGCTCTAAATTTTTAGAAAAATATTTTTTGTCTTTGTGGTATTATAACTCTATTATTAATAAAATAATAAGACTTAATTAAAAAATATATTATATATTAGATTAATTTTTATAAATAATAGGTTATAACATCATGAGGTTAAATAAGATTGTTTAAATTTTTATGCCAGGCCCTTAAAAGATAAATCTAACACTTAAAATGTTTGTTCATGTCAATAATGAAAAGTAACCGTTTATATCATAAAACCAAGAAAAACACAAAGAAAATGGAAATCCTTCAAATAAGTACTTATCATTTGGATTTAGCAGCCTTAAAAACGAGAAAAACACAGGAAAAAAAAACTACAGGGAACAAATTTGAAGGTTATAGATCATGAGAGTGAGACTCGGTTGGTTAAAAAATTGATAACCCTCGCTCTTTAAATTGAGAATCTTTCTACCTCATGTCTTGCCCTTGTATTGATGGAACTATTTTACTATTAAATTTAGGCAATTTTTTTTTTATAAGAACCGAAAAATATTCCTATAGATGAATATCTATATTTTAACCATTAGATTTAAAAAACGTGTTTTAATTGGTTTTAAAATGAAGACCACTTGGAGCTTACTAGAAGAATTCCCTCAAACTTAGGATCCTTTTGGTAAATAGATTCGAATTAGTGATTTAATTTGAGTTAGTATAATTTGAATTAGAATTTGAGTTAGTGATTTCAATTGTTATTCAAATTGACGTTTGAATGTGCAGTTAAATTTTAATATGAGCATAGAATAAAATTGAAATTTGTGTTTGGAGAGACAGTGAAGATAGTTTTTGATTTATTAATAAATCTAAAAAAATCTTAATGTTAATGATCTTAAAAAATATGCAGCATAAATCTTGATTTATTCCTCTCTTCATTAAGGAATACAGTGAAAAAAGAATCATCTCAATGAGATATTAAATAAAGAAGTTATGATTTTTTTTCTTAAATATATGAGAGAGAATTTTAGTTTTTACTGTAACAAAAATATCCGATTATAAAAAATTTAAGAGAATAAGAATTTTAAAACTTGGTTTCTTGATACTCAAATGATTTAAATTTACAAGAAATTAATATATATATATATATAAATTTTAATACTTAAATTTAAATTTAAATCTGTTAAATTTAAAAGTATATGTGAACCAAATATACCTTAATCAAAATCACAACTAAACAAAGAAGATTATGCATATTTGACAATTGTCACACATATCTAAAGAGCACAATCACTTGTGCATTTTGCACGTCACACGTGAAAATCTCTACATTAAAAAATCAATAAAAAAAATAAAAGCCAAGATTATACTGTCATCCAGGTCACTGTTAGACGTGACGGGAATTGTTAATTTTTACGGCTACGTGACAGCAGGGCCAACGTTTTTACGTTCTTTACGCGACCTCCATTTAAATCCTTTCTTTTGTTCTCTGCATCTACAATTATAAAAGCTTATCTCTCTATTCATGACTTTCACAAACTAATAAATACTAATAACTTTGGTTTGTGTGATATAGTTCTAAAAGTACCCTTGCTAATGATTTGGTCAAAACAGAAACATTGCAAAAAAAAAAAAAATTATGTGAGGTGTTAAAAAGTGACAAAATCGTTAGTTTAAATTATTTTTATTATAATATATAAAAATTTTATGTTATAGTAATTTTTGTATTATTATTTTAATATATAAAAATTTTATATTGTTTATAATTAAGTTTGTGGTGGTTCTTATCAACAAGCCAAACAACGCCGAAATTTTTGACTTTGAATACAAAGAAAAAGGAAATTTAACTCCTTTCTTTCTCAGCCTATAATTCCCATCTTTGGTTGTGTACACTTTTGCTCCGAATTACCCTTTTTGATCAATTATGCTTTGCCCATTGGAAACAGAAAAAACAGGGGAAAAAAAGAGTAATTTTTCTATTCGAATTAAGGGATTAAATAACAATTAACAAGTTTGCCGACACTGTGACCCTTTAATTATCTTTTGAATTCTATTGTTGTTGCAAAAAGGCAAAGGAAGGCCTTTTTTTTAAAAAAATTTCAAGCTATTAATTAAGAATAATGAGACATTCATTAATTTTGATGTTATTGGTGACATTTCCTTCCTATTTGCAATAAACTTTTGTCAGAAACAATCAAATTCTTATTTATGTATGATTTTGCCAATGAAATTTTTGCAATAAAGCATAAAAAACTCATATTTATAGCCATAATTACTCTGTTGAATAGCTATTTTCTTATCATGGGTCGTAACTTCTAAAACCAATAAAATAATTATAAAAAAAGAAATGTCAGGCAAAAAAACAAAAAAAAAAAAAAGACCCCCATTTTGAATGGGGTCAGTAGGATCTAAACTTGACTAGAAAGTGGTAGCAGTGAGGTCCAGAAAAGACCCCACCAAATGACCAAAAGTGGTTGATTTCCATCGCATTATGGGCTGCATAATCACGTTTCTAATTTTTGCCGTAAGGGTTTTGTTTTCAAACAGTTTACGTTTTTTTATTTTTATTTTTTTAATAAAAAGTGTATTGACTACAGAGTGCAAAATAGTTCCACGCAGTAAAAACTGACAATTACATAAATAAATTAAATTAAAACTTCTCCGTCACTCTTAAAATAATAATAAATTCTCTATCATGTAAAAACAGAGAACTAATTTCATATCAAAAATCCTATTCACCCTCTCGTAATTTAATTATTTACAAAATTATAAGCACTAATATAATATATAATATATATTTTTAAATTAATTTTACTTTTTTGTTAGTAATAAAGTTATAACTTTGTATCCATTCACCTTTTATAGAATAGAAAAAAATATATACAATTACCTAATTGGCCCTAACTAATTTTATAAATTCCCTGTTTTTTGAAGAAGTTGTAAACTTTCTACATTGTATGGTTGTGCTTAATGAACTTTTGTAAGCCATACATTCATGGAAAAGGAAAGCAGTTATTACGTAGCAAATTAAAACATACAAAACATATCATTTTGTATGATTTTTGGATTTATATATAATAGAGGATTTGGACTTAGAGCTAAATTTTGAGATGGATATTTTTGTTTTTTGAACCTGATATAAATTATGACTAGATTAAGTATGTGTTTGGAAAATTTGTTCTAATTAACTAATTAGTTTGAACTAAACAATATAAAACTCTCAATTGTTACAGCATAAAACAAAAGTAAGTTATAATATAAAGCTCTCTGTTATGACAGTGTTGTTATAATACAAAGCTCTCTATTATTACAGTATTTTAAACTAAATGGTTCAAATCAAGATTCTTAAACACCCTATAAATTTATAGGCATATCAAACTATTTTATGTTAAAATTCTATATCTATGCAATATAAAAAAGGTGACAAAACATTAAGCTTTTATTTGCTTTTCTTTGAATTTACTAAGCTTTAGTTCGAGCTCCAAAATTAATTAGTCTCTCTCTCTCTTAGCAAAGCTTCCATAAATATAGATTAATTTATTTTTCAGTATTTTCGTAAGTGCAAGGCTAAACATTTAATAATAATTTCATCCCAATTATTTTCGTACTAGCTGGGCAAGAATGTTGGTGACTTGTCAGCAGCACAATTAAGACTTGACTTTTTTTTTTTTTTTAAACTGTGAGACTTGACATTTATGCTCCTGTCATGCAAAGAAAATGATAGAAAAATTTATCTCAAAATTATTTCAGGAAAAAAAAAATCTCGATATTATTCCCTATCTTATTCGTATCAATTCAAATTTCAATTCTTTTGAGAGGGAATATATGTGTATTTTGATATGTAATATCATTGTTGTTTTTCACAAGTAAAGTAGATTGATAGTGTTTCTTAAATGGTAAACTATACATTAACATAACTGCGAAAGTAACATGTCAAACGTAATTTGGCAATAATTTTACATATTTATTTAAAATAAAATTAGGACATGTTTATTTTGTATAAAAGAAAAAAACGAGAAATGATGAGTGATTTCCTTATACGTCTAATTCTGTGTTTATTTATAAAATCTAATTAAAAAAGAATAAATATAAAATTTATTATATCATTAATAAGTTCACATTTTATGAATCGATGATTATGAAGTTATGTCTAATGAGATTTTAGCAATTATACTGATAGCATTCATATTACTATATTTAATAACTAAAAATAGTAATTGATTTATTTTTCCTTACATTATCCAATTGAAAAAGTAATAATTTTATTCGTATTTCTTTCCTTTACTTTTCTGCCTTTCCCTATAAAAATGATCTCATATTAAATTTTTGCTAGAAAGAATCGCATAAGGTATTATTTGTGCTCTAATTATGGGTTAGTAACGCTAGCAGAAGCTCGAAAAGCAAAAGAAGAAAAAAATTATATATATTTTTTGAAGAGTGCATTGAATTATATATGGCCTAGTTATTAAAATTTTTAATGTATGCTTTTAGACTTGCCAAAATTACTATTCTGAATTGATGATAATAGACCATTATATATCTTGATATATATGTATGTATCATTCCACTTTAAAAAAATAATATATAATGTATTACTTTCACAAACACATAAGACATAACAAAAATAAGAATTTCTATTCCACCATATTTGAAGAACTCATGATACATCCCACGGATCCACGTCAAACCGTAAATAGAATATTCCTACACTTCAATCATATTTCAATTCTACATCTTAATTTTGTCGTATGTCTTTGGTAAAAAACGTAATTATATAACCACATGAAGTTGCTCATATTATTCACGAACTTCGGTTATTTTTCAATCACACAATCTTGTTATTTGTCTTGAAATTCTTATGAAAAAAAAAAACCAAATTTTAAGATAAAAAATCTTTTTTTTTAAATAATCATCAGATTTTGTATCAATCAAGAAAATGTAAACTATAAACAAGATAATTTATTCATCACCATTTATACATACATATATATATGTATTGATGTTTGGAGAATTGGTTCAAACTATTCGTTTGAGCCAACAACAATGTGAATCTTTGATTTGTTATAGTATAAAACAAACTTACAATAAGGAGATTTTTACGAAAAGGCAAAAAAAAATTTCTAATTAGGTAAATGACTTCTTCTTTTTTAACCAAAAAATAAGTTTTTTTATGCAGGTAAAATGTCTCAGTTTTTTTTTAAAAAATAAGAAAAATGACGGTAACAGGATAAGAAACCTCAACAGGATGAAAAAAAAAAACTGAAACCGTTTTGATGTCCAAAAAAAAATAAACCATTTACCAAAAATTTTTTTCCCATAAGACTATTTTTAAAAATCCTCTTTTAAAATACAATGTAAAACTTTTACATATTATAATATTTAAACAAACACTCTCAAAAATTTTTTTATGAGAAAAAAAAATATACACTGATTAGTATTTATTTTTCTGCCACAAGACCTATAAAAAAAAATATTGTTGGTCAGATCTAGCAGTTTTTTTTTAAAAAAAGGAAAAGAAAAAAGAACCGTATGTGGGCAATTAAAACAAAAGAAGAGTAACTGAACCTCTGTTAGTGCTGATTCATACGTTTGACCTTCAATACGGTCGGTTCGTCGACTACCATTACTATCCCCAGAATTCGCTTACAAGTTACAACCTGGCTTTGTTTATTTTGTTTGTAAAACAACAAAAACAAAAAACAAAAACAAAAAAATAAAAAAAGCTCCCCACTCGCATCTGCAATCGCTCACTGAATCCACGCTCTCATTGCAGTTTACCCCCTTATTCGCTTATTGCTGTTCTACGCGCCTGATTCGAATGCGGTGTTAAAAAAAAAGGGTGTGAATTCTTTTCATTTCAGTAAAAACTGAAAAATAACCGAAGTTAGTTGTTTTACTCTCAACAAATTTAACCGCTTCAAAAGCAAACCCGAAATAGTTTTTACGAGAGAGGAAAAGAAAAAAAAAAAAAACTGAAAAAGCCTCCCCCACTGTTTACCAACAAACATGATTCAAAGGAAAGGACCGAAGTTACCCTTCTCTCTCTAGGAACCGAGTTAGAGAGAGAGTTCAGACAATCGAGAAGTTAAAAAAAAAAAAAAAGAGAAAAGCCAAAATAAAACGGACGGCGAATGGACGGATCTTGGTCAACGCCGTTTGACTGAAAATAAAATAACTGGAGGGGTGTACTTGCAATTAACACAAAAAGTAAGCCCTCTAGCTATAATTAATTGATTAATCAAATTTTTTGAAACTAATTAATTAGTTTTGGTTTCAGTATTTACTTGGTTAAGCGCTCGGCTGTGTCGTCGTTGTTGTTGTTGTTGTGGTCGGCTTTTTGTTGAAGAGGCGCTTCGTTTCATCTCTTTCTCTCTCTACACTTTATCTCTCTATGTCTCTCTCTTTTATATAAAGGCTTCACTTGCCTTTTGTTTTCCCCTCTCTTTATCTTTTCACAGCGAGAGACAGTGAAGAAGAGAGAAGAAACGAAAAACAAAAAGGAACCAGAGAACCAGTACAATATCATGAGAACAAGGAGAGGCCTTTGTTATCCTAGAGTTGTTGTCGGAGGAAATGATACTATGTGCTCGGAGACGAAGGTCTTCACCAAGAGGAAATATTTCTCCGCCGGCGAACGGACTGTTAGCCGTAAACGGTTAAGGAACTCGCCGGAGATTTCCTCCACCGGCGGGCCGGATTTCTTCGACTCGTTGCCGGACGATCTTGTTATTTCTATTCTCGCCAAACTCAGCTCCACTGCCCGTTGTCCTTCCGATTTCATCAACGTCTTGATAACGTACGTGTGTCTCTGTTTCTTCTTCGTTTTCTCCTTCTTCTCACTCTCTTCGCCGGAATTGTTGAAAAGGAACGGCGGATTTTCACGCCATTGATTGGAATTTTAAGAATTTGTGCCGGAGTTTTCTTTTTTGATTTCTGAAGAAAGGAAAAGATTTCTTTTGTTTTTTTTAATCTACGGTTTCACCTGAAAGGATATTTCAGTTTTGCAATTTCCTTCAATCTGACGTTACTAATTGGATTTTGCCTGAAAGCAGATGCAAAAGATTAAACGGATTCGGTCTTCATTCCATGGTGTTATCCAAAGCTTCGCAGAAAACGTTCGCCATTAAAGCCAAGAACTGGTCCGAGTCGGCTCACCGATTCCTGAAACAGTGCGCGGATGCCGGAAATGCTGAGGCTTGCTATACTCTCGGCATGGTGAGTAAATTTAGTTAAAAAAAATTGGTGATATAAAAAATGGATAGACATTCCATGGAATGAATTTAATGGAGATTGTCAATTTATCATTTTGTTTTTGTTGTCCTCAGATTCGCTTCTACTGTTTGCAAAACCGAGGAAGCGGAGCCTCGCTGATGGCCAAGGCGGCGATTAGCTCCCACGCGCCGGCGCTCTACTCCCTCGCCGTCATCCAGTTCAACGGCAGCGGCGGCTCCAAAAACGACAAGGACCTCCGCGCCGGCGTCGCTCTCTGCGCTCGAGCCGCGTTTCTCGGCCACATCGACGCGCTCCGCGAGCTCGGGCACTGCCTCCAAGACGGCTACGGCGTCCGCCAAAACATCGCCGAGGGACGGCGGTTTCTCGTCCAGGCCAACGCTCGGGAGCTCGCGTCGGTTATCTCCTCAGCAGCGTCGTCCGTTACGGTCACGCCCACGGGCCAGTGGCTGATGTGGAATCCACTCCCCCACCCGCCTCATCCGCATCCGCACCTGCACCCCCAGCTCCGCCACCTGAACGGCTCGGGCTGCCCGCTGCTCAGCGACTTCGGCTGCAACGTCCCCGCGCCGGAGGCTCACCCAGCGAGCCGATTCCTGGCGGAGTGGTTCGCGGCGCGTGGCGGCTCGCCGGGGAACGGCCTCAGGCTCTGCTCGCACGTGGGCTGCGGGAGGCCGGAGACGAGGAGGCACGAGTTCCGTCGGTGCTCCGTTTGTGGCGCCGTTAACTACTGCTCACGCGCTTGTCAGGCGCTTGACTGGAAGCTCCGCCACAAGGCAGAGTGTGTCCACGTGGACCGGTGGCTCCATGAAGACATCCTCGTTGACGGTGACGGTAACGGTAACGGAGGCCTTGTTGGTGGTGGCGTAATCGCCGATAGCTAGAGTTTTTTTTTTTTTTTTTTTGAGGCTATAAGTAAGTGTTGTGACTGTTACGGAAAACAGTAACTGGTCAATTCAACTTGAGGAATGACAAAAAAACAAAGGAAAAAGAAAAGAAAGGAAAAGAAAAGGAGGTGAGAGATAGAGTGCTACTGGTAGGGAAACAAAGTTGGCCAGTTTTGGTGAGAGAATAGATTTAAGTTAATCATGGCCGTCCGATGTAAACGGAGTTTTGTTTCCCGGTTGGTGTAGAGAGGTGGGTTTTCGATCAAAGGATTGGAGGTTATTTTTCGCTTTCTTTTTGTACGTTTTGTACTATAGAGCAACTGTCAGCCTTAATTTCGGTTAAAAACAATTTTAACAGTCAAATTTTCGTTATCATTATTCTAAAATTCTCTTACCCTTCTTTACCTTTTTTTAAAAACACCGTCTCTTGTGGTAAGACAAACATTTTTTTACCCTACAAACAAGTATTGCTATTTGGCAGTTGAAAAACCGTTAGTCTATTATGCCGGTGTCTACGTTTAAAATTTAAAACATGTAACGTAGAATTACTTAGAACCATATCGTTGAAATAATTATTGAATGATTAAAATAAGCATGCAAATAATTTGTGTATCGCCAACGTTTACTTGAACGAAATTACAATTGAGTTTTGTTTACTTGTGTGATCCATGGGTTGTTTAATCAGACAAGAAGTTTCTTCTCAAAATTTTCTGATTTTGATGTATAACCGAGCTGCCATACTCTCATTTATGGTTTCTCTAAAAAGGTTTAGCTTTGGGGCAAAGAAAGGCGTTTTTTCCTTGCCATAAATGTTACATACAGAATGAGACTCAAAATTGGAATTTAATTTTTCAGGGAGAATTCATTTTTCAGTTATCAGTACAGAGATTATTAATTTTATTTTTATTTTGTGAAGGTCAAAGAGTCAGTGGGAGGACAACCTTGGGTTCTCCAACGGTACTAAAATTGTTTGCTGCATTATTCTGCCATCCTTCACTTAACTTTCTTTTCTGGCTTTTGTGTAGTCAAAAAAGAGTCGGACACAGATTGACCAACAAAGGTAAAGGAGGAAAAAAGGAAAAGGGAAAAATGGAGTAGTGGGAATGAGGGACAAACAATTTGCAGTTTAGTGGATATGGTTGTTTGGGAGAAAAGAGAGAGAAAAAAAAGGGTTTGTGATAGCAAAAAACAATTGAGTTGGAAGAAAAAATAACACAAATATGTTGCACAGCCAGAAAAGCATATCAATGTGGGTGTGCACTTATTCCATCTTTTATCATTATTATTCTTCTTCCTCCTTTTTTTTTTTTCTTTTCTTTTGCAACATTCTCGTTACGATGGAGAAAATAATTTTACTTCACCACTAGAGCACAAAATTTTAGTCAATGAATTAGAATTTAATGGTTTGATTCGTAGATATTTAAGTTAAAAATTTATAGCGCAAGATACCAACCTATTTTTAGACCATTAAAAAATTAATATGATGGTTAAAACACAATGCTTTGCTAATGTAACAAAATTGGCTGCTGTTGTTTTCAAAATTACTAGTCAAGTCACTTAGAAATTGATTCTGATGGGTGGTCCACAGCTGAAGGAAAGGGTTGGAAACCCAGCTGTGATTGAAAACAAAATCTGCTCTAACCATTTGTGCAATAAGTGCTGCACCTTACAGAACAGAAGCTTGGCAGAAAGAGAGAGAGGAAGGAAAAAGGACAAAGGAAAAATTGTAAAAAGAATGCAACCCAAAAAAAAGGAAAAAAAAAAGCATGAATTTAATTAATTTGCTTATTTGATGGTTATCCGGTAGTTATAGACAGGGTTCGGTGTGGTCTGAGAAAGGCATTAATCTGGCACGTCATTAATTATGGGATTAATATAATTTGATTTTAATTTGGCAAGTTAATAAAAAAAATAAAACAAGCTTAATGAGTAAGCGTTGAGTATACCCTGGGAGAGAGGAATGTTATATATAATGATTTTGAGTTTGTCTCTTGAAAAAATGATTTACTAGTTGCTGATAGGTACTGATGGATACTGCTCTCTCAATTGTCCATCCCTAGACCGGCAAGTAACAAATCTGGTAGTTTTGGTCCTGCACCAATTCACAATACTTATCCTGTATTATTTGTATTATTCCCAACACAAAAACAAAACAAAGCAAACATAAGATATGATAAACTATCTTAGCCGTCAGATCTAGTTAAAATTATACAGTTGATGCTTAAAACATAAATAATTACTGATAAATTACGTTTTTAGTACCTACTGAAGAATCTCCCTTTAATTACTTGTAGTATTAGTATTAAATTCTGTCCTTTTGCCTTGCTCGTTTACTTATTTTATAAAGCATAAAATGATTTTATAAGAAATGGGTTTAAAAGATGCATTGTGCCCATTTTTGAACACATTGTTGACGACGTAATTGACAATTAAGGTTCTTTAGTCTTAGGTTAGGGTAGTGCTTTAGATTAAGTAGCCACTAGCCAAGCCACTGGATAAAGCCAAAACCTGAAATTCTCAACTGCTTAGTTGGAAACGGCAAAGTTATCATTGACAAGGCAACAAAAGTGCTAATTTGGGCTGAAGCTTTTCTTTTCTTTTTCTTTTTTTTTTTTTTGGTAAAGGGGGTTGTTTCATAAGTAGCAACTATAAGGGAAAAAATAAAAAGGAAAAAAAAAATAGTTAGGAGGCTACTCTAAATGTTAATCATAAAGATTGTGAGTAGTCAAAATAGAAAGAGAGATATGTAGTAAGTAAAACACCAAAAGAGTAAAACCATTGATGATAGATATAAGTAGAGCAACAACGTTACTCAATCTCCTTGACAAAGTTGTCTGTTTGATAAAGTTAGTTCTAATTAACTTTTAGTTAAAAATGGTATAAAACTTTCACATGTTATAATAATAAAAAAAGTTACTACAGTGTAAAGTTCTCACATACTATAATATTTACAGTTCTAATCAATGACTCTAACAATCATGCTAAGTGTTTTGAGTTAATCTCAGTGTACAGCCCTACATTGACAATCCACTTAAAAAAAAAACCCATATACCGTGCGACTTGCACTGAACACAGGCTCTTTTTCTATGATTCATTTAAAAAAAAAAACTTGTTAAGCGACCATCCATGCTAGACTTTTAGAATAACTCAAAAATTTTCAACATAACTCTTTGTATATCTTGTTAGAGAAAAAGCAGTAATGATTCGTTTTTTTTTCCCTTTTTTTTTTTTTTTTTGCTAATGAAGCAAAATAATAATTCAAAACACATAATTAGTCTACCCTACGTAAGAAATGCCCAAGGGGCATCTCTCCCTTTTGGATCCATTTGAGGGCCACTATGCGTTTGAAAGCTAAAGATCCAGTGTGAAAACCCAAAAGCCCCAATCTTAGAAATAAGGCCCAATTGTTAGGCTAGCCCAGGCCGCAGAAAGCTCCAATCTTTTTTTTTTTCCAGGAGTTTTTTCCCGGTCGCTGCTCTAATTCGGAATTCCCAAAGTCAGCTGACAAACAATCCCATAGCATCAACGAAAAGCTTCAATCTCTGAGAAGGTAAAATTCTTCCGATTCAAAGTTTATTAAAACAAAAAACATTTTTGATTTTCGTATTCTTCAATAGGGAAATCGATATATCAATCAGTTCTAATTTTACTGTATTTCGCATAAATTTCATTTCTTTTTCTAGGGTTTTCGTTTTCATAGTCCTAGCCTTCCAATCTGTTTGGCTGCCAAGAAAACATATTTCCTTTTTTTCTTGTCGAAATTGCACTCACCACATTTTGAAAACATAAAAATGGAGTCTTTAGAGTGATCGATTTGTTTTGGCCTCAGGTTATTTGAGCAAGGAAAAGGGAAGAATGGGTTTCATAATGGAATTCGCAGAGAATTTGATATTGAGGTTGATGGAGGATCCGAAGGAGAGGGATCGGAAGTTCAGAGAGCATGTTTACGCGGTGAAGGACAGGTGCAACAAGACGAAGGAGATGTGGAGCTATCCTCTGCGTCCGTACGGGTTCTGGACCTTCGAGAGACACAACGCCCAGCTTCGTTGGGATGCTCAGATCAGCCAGGTCCCTGGCCGGAGGGACCCTTACGACGACCTTCTTCAACAGTCCTACAAAGCCTCCTCCAAATGAGGTATCTGCTATTCTCTCTATGATTTATCTCATTGGAGAATTGGAATTTAGGAGCATTGCTTTTCTTTGAAGAGTTCAGTGTCATTGCTGATTAGCGATTATAGACTGTGATTGGCATAAAATTAGTGTTGAATGTGTCTATGGAATGGAGAATAAATAAGTTCTCGTACTTGAAATTGAATTTTTTTTCTTGTTTGTGACTATATATCTTCAACTTGAATTATCTCATGGAGAATTGGAATTTACGAACATTTTGAAGAGTTTGCTGTCATCGCTCATTAGTGATTAGCAATTTGCGACCGTGATTGGAGTAAAATTAGGGTCAAATGTGGTTATGGAATTAGACAGTAAGTTCATTAGTTCAAGTTCAGTATTCAGTTCGGTAACTGCATAATGGATTCTGTCGTAGGCTGCTTTTATATGATAGTTGAATCAAATCTCTATTCTCTACTTTAAGTTGTTTTTGGCATGGGTTAAGGATTCTTTTATAGACTATTTATTTGTGGGAGTCTAGATCATCATTTTGAGAAAATAGGGAAACGAAAGAATTTGGTCCATTTAGAGAGGGAAAATCTTTCTGTGAAGACCAGTCTTGAGGATTATTCTGTACTCTTTTAAAAGATGTATGCTCAGATTGTCTGCAGTACATTTGGACCATCATTTTTAAGTGAACTAGGGAACATACAAGTAAAGAAAGAAATTAGTCTTGAGGATTATTATAGTGGGGATATTTTTTAGAGAGTATTAGTCTTGAGACTAAGTTGTAAACCTGAAAAGTAACTTTGAAAACTTCTTTTTTTTTTTTTTTTTTACCTTTGTTTTTGTTTGTATGCTAAAAGGTGATTTCAGAAATTAATCTGTCCACTTTCCCTTGCTTCTGAATCCTCACTAAGCAGGCATAGAGGCCTATTTTGAGGAATATACAATCTAAAATTTTTCCTTTTTCTTTTCCTATTTTGCTTTTGTTATTTAGCGATGTAGGTGTATATCTGCTGGATGAGTTGGAGGTCTCTTTGACGGAGAAGGCCTTGTGCTACTATTGTCTTGAGATTTATTGTCATGTCGTGTGCTGCTGAATTGTCAGCCGGGACTTTAAGACTTATCCTTTGTTTCAATAAAGCATCGCAATTCTGTTTTCATGGAATATTTTTTTCTTCCCATGTAACTCTGTCAAGCAACTAGTTTGAGTAATATTCCCATGTATGAGTATCTTGTTCATGGTTCGGGTTTCATTAATTCTAGATTCGTAGTATAACAGTATTGTTGAGGAAATCCGTAAGTGATTCTTATAATTTCTTAAAATCTCAAAGGAGGGTAACAATCAAGAAAATACAATTGGGTTGAGGGACTTAAAGCTTGTTGTGTCTATTGCTAAAGCAGGATGATACGATCTCTACTTCTCATGAACTGATCATAGGTCCAAAGTGGTTTTGGGTATTTCTTTTGGTAGATTGCCCTGGCCGTCAGCAATGTTTAACTTTCGCTGGTAGGTCAAATGCAAGGGTTTAAGGTATGTGTCGAAATCCGATGTTTCTACCGCAATGCGCCAAGTGAGCTTTAGAAATTGTGGATAGATTGAAAAACCGACAGTTTTTTAAATAAAAACTTAGGGTAAGTTCAGATCAAATCTTCACTCATTGACCGTTGTTGGCTCTATATGGCTATTTCTATAGTATAGAGCTTCGATAGGTTTAACGGAGCTATGAGTTATTTATTAAAGGGAGTTATGTAATAGATAGTATATTAAATAAAAAGTAGCTCATATAGCTCTGTTAGCATTTCTAACGAGGGCTGCCTCTCCCTTTTATCTCACCACTGTTGGGAATAGTATGGAATTTCAAGTATTTCATGTGTTAAGCATGGATTTTTTTAGCTCTATACTATAGAAATAGCCCTATGGAGCTGATATGAGCCACTCTAGGGCCTGAATACTGATTGCATGACCATGTAAACAACTTATATCTTTGGTTTATATAATTTATAGAGAATCTATCAAGAAATCCTATCTATCAATACAAGGTTCTTAATGGGCTATGCAACTCGATTTGGAAATTAGTGTTGAAATACGTTGGTTTCATATGTAACGTTGGTAAA
This sequence comes from Artocarpus heterophyllus, assembly GCA_025403435.1. Taxonomy (NCBI): domain Eukaryota; kingdom Viridiplantae; phylum Streptophyta; class Magnoliopsida; order Rosales; family Moraceae; genus Artocarpus; species Artocarpus heterophyllus. The sequence goes on from CM046339.1 coordinate 26,817,160, forward strand.
GCTTGAGAGAAAGATCACTTCAAAAAAAATAAAATAAAATAAAATAAAAAATAAAAACCTTTTAGAAGGATCCAATTTCTTCCACTTTCAAAACGTAAAAATGACCCTTGGAAACTTGGCTAGAATGTGCATTCCATACCAGGGAAGGCAATACAGTAGAAACAGGGCCACGTCAGTGCAGACTCTGAGGCTTTGTTTTTTATTTTTGCACGAACTTGTCGAAAAAAGGGGTTTGGCAGCATAATAATTGAAACGTGACGGGTACATAATTTACATAATGTTCACATTAATCAATGTACTTCTGCAACTGTTTGAGATTGCTTTTCTAAAAGTGATCGACCCAAGTAAAAAGCGACTTTAAAAGCTTCAAGCAATCTCAATCTGGACCATGGAAAATGCATGTATGGCGTCACTGATTTTATTTGTTTTTGTCCAACTCCAACTTCAACAAATGGCAAACATCAGAGATTGGCGGTGCGTTTATTTCTCTATTTTGAGTACTACTACCAATGCAATTTGTTCTTTTTTCACCTTTGTTTATTTTATGGACAGCAGATTCTTCATACACAAAGATGATTTTGTTTATTTATTTATTATTTTTTGTGTGTGTGTGTTTTAGGGCTCATAAGGGTGGTATGGACTGAAAAAATGAATCGAACAAAACAAAGCACCCAAACAAAGAGCCTCGAATACTTGAGATAAATCAGAGTGTGTTTTCTAGAAAACTAGAATATGGACGAGGTTTCCGAAAATTAAAAAAAAAAAAAGGAACAATAATAAATAATAATTCACTCAGAAATCCGAAAGAGTTAAGAGCATAGAGATCATTTACATACTCATTATAGCCGTCCAAATATTTGACTTACACACAAGAAAAAATAAAAATAAAAACAAAAATAAAACACGATTAGATTACTTTTTCGATCTTATTGGGGCTCCGTAAGAGTGGCAAACCAGTTGAGGAACACTCCACTCCTTCCTTCAACGTGATCCTTACATAAAAGCAGGGTTATCTTTTTCCTTCAGTGCCTCGAGTGGATTCACAAACGGTAGGCCTTCCTTTTTCTTTTGATTATCAAGCGGATTAGGCAGCGACGGAGCAGGCATTGAAGGAATAGCCGGTGATGGAGCAGGCAGTGAAGGAGCAGGCAGTGAAGGAACAGGCAGTGAAGGTGCGGGCAGTGAAGGAGCAGGCAGTGAAGGAGAAGGCAGTGAAGGAACAGGCAAAATTCTATCCTTGTTGAACGGGTTCAGTGCCTGGCCTAGCCTTATCGCTTCCAATACAGCCTTCAATACATCCACAGGAACTAATGGCAAGTCTTTGAAGATTGGTAAACCCTTAGCCTTCATAGACGTGACAAATTTGTTGTATAACTCACCCCACTCCACAGCCAAGGGCAAGAGAGAGGGCAACAGCTTCACTTCGAGCTTCTGGATGCTCGGCTGCCCGTGTAGCCAAAGGAAGAACGCCTTTACCTCGTCGACGAACAACTTGCCTATATCCCATAGGGCGCTCTGAAAAGCTCCGAATAGACCCAAAGTGTGAATATTGCCAATGAATTTCCGAACCACCTCTAAGGCCTTCACACTGAGATCGTGGCATTTGATAACAATCACTTGTACATATCCTGGAGCATACTTGTGGAACATGTAAATATGGCCGTCCAACTGTGATGATTGAACGAGTTGTTTAGTTATGTATGCAGAAACATGCTAATGTGATAGTTAATTATTCATCCTTAAAAGTAAAATCTCTTTGCAGTTAGCAAGGAAAATTCTAGGAAGCCAAGATCTCCCATTTTGCCTATAGACATAGCTGTAAAATATCAGTCTCCACAAAAAGAAAGAAAAAATGCCCTTCAATTGCCTTCTGCTTCAAGGAATGTTAGCAACTATTTTCAAAATTATATAAGCATTATAATGATTTGGATTGTTATTTCTTCAATGTGTTTTTTTCCTTCTTTCCTTTTTTTTTTTTTTTTCAGTGTATACTGCTTTTTTCTTCATAGTTATATTACACGTAGATTCATCATATGCATATAATTGTATTGACAAAAAGATGGGCCAGCTTAAGTATTATTTGTTCCTTTTACGCTTCCTATAATTCAATTGAAATTTTCAATTTTTCTTTCAAATAGCTGATATCAATATTATAAATAAATATTTCTGTAAAATAAACTCTCGATATTTTCATCTATATCTACATTTTCATCTTGACCAATACAAACCAACAAAACAACATCATTAGTTAGTGTCAAATTAAAGTCATTGGACCATCCAATAAAATTATTTGTCTCAAATTAAAGTCACTGGACCATCCAATAAAATTATTTGTCTCTTTTTTTTGGGACAAACGAAGATTTTTTTTTTTTTTTTTGGTGGCTAGAAGATAAACGAAGAACTTTGCACTAGAGAAAGATAGAAAAAAAGACTTCAATACTTTTGAGATTACTGTCAAATAATTACACTTATACAAAAATATTTTTTTTTGGGGGGGATATACAAAAATATTTCAAAAGAACGAAATATCCATACATCAAAGACATAAGGAAGATCATGCTTAAAATTTTCTGATATTTCATTTTCATAAACTCAAATTATTTTATTTTATTTTATTATTATTACTACTTTTGATATCCCTGCTTCATTTAACATTGGACAGCCCTTGCTTATTATTTGCTTTAGGGCAGGAAATCAAGGACAGTTACTTTCATAGATGATAGTACAATTCTGTTTTCCTACACGACCACATATTATCTATTATTTCGTTAATACTAACAAAGAGCTAGCTTAGGCCCCCAGAGCTAGGACGCCCTTAAAAATTTATATTGATTTTTTCCCAAAAAAGGAAAAAAAAATCAATCACACTACCTCAAATTTTGATGTTTTAGATTTAAAATACAAGTATACCTTTTTTCTCTTAAAAAGGTATACTTATATTTCAAACTCAAAACATCTATAAACCAAAAATGAATTGTATTACTATATAAATTCATAATTTTTTAAGTTTTTTTTTAAAAAAATTTAAGCTTGTAAGTGATTTAAAAACTCTATTACAAGCAAGTTCATTTGGAAGGAGAAAAGAAGATACAAATAGATAAACATACATAACCAAAAATTTAATTTCTTTAGGGAATAACCAAAAATAATAATTATATTGATTATAAGCTTAGTTTAAAATTTTGGTTTAATTCATGTCTGCTAGAAAAATTACTAGAGTATTTGGAGAACCAACCTATGTTTTCATTTAACTTTAATTTAGCCAAAAAAAAAGTAAGATGAAAGCCCTTTTTCAGCTAAAATTCAAACGGAGGTTTTTTCGTATACTTGAAACTTTTTCCGATCAAAATTTCAAAAAACTGCAATATACTATATAAAAAGAGGAAGAAAAAAAGTGAGGGAACGTGATCATGTTGTAGCTTGGACCAAGAAATGAAGAACCTAAGTTACACTATAGCTGTTAAAACAAAAGCAAACTACAGTGTTAAACTCTCATATACTATAATAAAATTATTTCAACTTTTAGTTATAATTGCATTGTTAAACACGCTGTTAATGAAACTTTCTTCCATACATATACATACATACATACATACATAAAGGTAAATGAAACTTTGTGATGACTTACCTTAAGGTCGAGAAAAACAAGGATATCGTCGGGAACATCCTTAGTCAAGTAGTAGATTCCACCAAATAGTGCGATGAAAATCATCTGTATGGTGTCCCAAAGAGGATGCAGTGCACCAGACCTGTTCTTGGCGGAATTGTAAACATTCCACCAGAACATCAGCACCTGAACCGCCATGTTCCTCACAAAACCCAGGTGCTTCAGTTTTACAGTATTACTACTCTCTCCCAACCCCAGTCCAAGCTAATAAACATCCACACATACATATAAATAAATTTATAAATAAATAGATAGATAGATATATAAATAAATAAATAAAAGAGAGAATTGCTTAAGGTATTCTTAATTAGCTGATAAATAAGAAGAAGAGAGCCCAAAAAAAAAAGAAAAAAAAAAAGAAAGAGCACTTACCTTAACGTTGGCACTACATGTGTCTGTCTTAGCCTAAGATATATACAAACCGAGGAAAAAAAAAATTGTTTATGAAAAAATGGAGAAGAGAAATTGATCACATACCTTGAGGTCGGCCATTGTTTTGGTCGACAATGGATTAACTGATCACTCTCTGCGTTCGCTTTATTTATTCAGCTTTCTCCTTAACTATCTAATCTGAAATGAAATATCAAGGACTTGGAGGTGGCAAGGTTTCATTTATAGCAAATGTTGAGGGAGCGGCGTTTGTGTGATATACGGTAAATGTGATGCTGAGTTTCAAAATGGCCCCACTATTTTATTGGATGTTTCTACGATAGGGTGCTTGTAGTGCACGTTTATGATCGATACATATTATAAAATCATGTCAAGATAAAAGTAAAAATAAAGTATGCAGAAATTTTGATACAAATCTAACTTTGAATAGTAAAAATTTTCTCTTTTACTAAAGTTTGGAATGGATTCTAGAACTGTTGTTGGCTTTTCCCACATTTTAGACGAGAACTTATTATGAGAAAATAATTCTGAAGTAAAACGCCCATATGAGTGGACTTTTTGCAACAAAAATGAATGCAATTCAATTATCAGGAGAAAAAAATAAATAAATGCAGTTCTATTACATAGATTATTTTTTTAAAAAAAATGATTGATAGAATTAAGGGTCCGTTTGGTGAATAAATTCAAACTAGCGATTTGATTTAAGTTGCATAATTTGAATTAGGATTTAAATTTATGATTTGAATTGTTATCCAAATTGACGTTTGGATGTGCATTTAAGTTTTAATTTGAGTATGGAATAAAATTGAAATTTGAGTTTGTAGAGGTAGTGAAAATAGTTTTTGATTTATTAACAAATCTAATAAAATCTTAATGTTAATAATCCTAAAAAATACACAATATAAATATTAATTTATTTATCTCTTTATTAAGGACACAATGCAAAAAGAATTTTCTCAATTGGATATCAAATGAAGAAGTAATGATTTTTTTCCTCGAATATAAGTGAGAGAATTTTAACTTTTACTGTAACAAAGATATCCAAGTATCAAAAGTTTAGGAGGAATCAGAACTCCTGAAAACTTAGATTCTTAATACTCATTTGATTCAGATTTTAGAGAAAACAAACACGTGTCTAAAAAATTCTTGATAGTCAAATCCAAATTTACCCTTTGTTTGGTGGGAAGGAAAGAAAATGAGAGGGAAAGGAAAATTTTAAAGGATGGAAAACTAAAAAGAAAGAAAGCATTTTAGTTTTCTCTTTAGTTATTTGAAATGAACTTACCTCTATGTGTTTGGTATTGAAGGTAAAACATAAAGGATGGAAAAATTATAATCAATATAATTACTTTTTTACCCATCATAAACAATACAATTCTTCGCTTTCTATTTTCACCCAAAAAAAAGAAAAATTCAATATTCTCCTTAATTCAAGAAGACAACAAAACATAGAATCAACAGGAGAGAGATTCAACCACAATTTGACAATAATTTAAATAAATTTAGACTACATACCTTTATCAATCTTTAACAATAGAAATTGTAAAAATAAAGCTTTTTTGCAAAAAAGATAGGAAATTTATTATGAAGATGTGAGGTATAGTGATTAGTGAAGGTTTGCAAGGAAGAAAACTAGTTAAGAAATAAAACGTGAAATGTGCTGAATATTTGTGAAGTATGGGAGAGAAAGTAGTTTCTAGATTTTTTTTCATATAATTTTTATAGATAATTTTGTAATTTTGTCTCGTTTATATAACTAATAATCTTTTTCATCTGATAATCCGTCTAATTTTAAGATAAGAAAATATAACAAAACCTACTTGATAGTTTTTTCATCTTATTTTCTTTTCTATCCAAACTTTCCTCCTATCAAATACCCTCATTATCAATTTTCATCCTAAATCCCTCCATCATTTTTTTCCATCTAATTTTTTTCATATCAAACAAAAATTTAAGTTTATTAGGTCTAAAAAATACCTAAAATAAATATGTCTAAAAGTAATTTTAAAAGTTTAAGCAATGTCAAACCGGGGCCTAGGTTAGCCAGCGTAAAACTTGCTCTGTTCCCTTTGCATGGGTTAATGGATGTGGGCCCTTGGGTCTTCCTTGGCGGAGTTCTCTAGGTGAAAGTAAAGAGCCACCGAAAGGACGCGTGGTATATTGATGGGAAGATCAACGTTGAACTCTGTACTGTAGCCGTTCACCTCATTATTGGACTTCTTACGAAATTGTCGTCGAAAAAATCCAGCGCGTGCAATTTATGGATTTTTTTCTTCGCGTGGGACCTGGGAGGAACACCAAATAAGAGTTTGCTTTCCGTACATCATTTGGTGTCTATTTTCAATTGTCAAATTATGCTTTTTCTAAAGCTCAAACTTAGAAATTTACTCCAAAAAAAAATCTTAAACTAGATTGGCATCGCACTTAGAGTTCTCACATCAATGTAATCCTTCATACGACCATTAGGAGGTTTAGGTAAGTAGTTTAAATTAATGATTAAACTGTAAACAGTATAAAACTCTTATATATTATAATAAAAAGCTATAATATAAAGCTCTTATATGTTATAATTTTCAAACTCAAACTGATGGTTTAAACTACTCTTTTAAACACTTCCGTTATAATATTCAGAGATTTCTCAAACGTGTTGGCTTTCAGCGATTATTTGTAAGAATATTTGGCCAACCATTTTTTTTTTTTGAAATTTTAGTTTTTAAAATTATTTGGAAAAGAAAATTATCATTATTATAGTTCGTGCAATAGAATTGCAATTTGCTTTAGTGTGGCTTGTCATCAAAAGAAAAAATAAGTGTTGTAAAAGAAACCATTTAAAGAATTGTTATTACAAGACTCTCAATTACGGCAAGAAAGAATCCGGCAGGCACGAATCTTATTTGTTACCGTTGGTCATCAACATCGTCGATCATCATGCCATTCCATAAGTTCCTGCCAAGTTCATTCGGTTTTACGTCAACGACGTTGCAACTATCTACTCCAAGCTAGTCAATACGAGTGGTTCAAATCTTTGAAACATATTTCCTCAAATAAATAGACAAGTATAATAATATGAAAGGCGTACAAATTTCCTTGCAAACCTTTTAGACACTACTTCAAGTTGTGTTTGAACCAAAACTTTATTACTTCGACTTATATTTCCAGCAGAGTTGGTGTACAATTTCTTTGAAATTAGAAATCTATCTCCAACAGTTTTAGGCGCAAATGGGCAGGTAATGTTCCCAAAAGTATAAACAAAAAGGTTTCTTGTATGCCAAAAAGCACAGTGCTCCAGTTACTAAGACAGGCTTACCTAGTACTCTCCATTTAGTTGTTCACAAGAGAGAGTAGTATACAATCCTATGTAATTAACATGGACATCAAATCGTGCAAGTACATCGAATGAAGCGTTCCCAAAACGAAAGTTAGATCGCTAAGATATGTTGTTACTTAAATCAGTCTTGACAGTTTTTAGCTACATTTTGAAATTTCTCCTTTAAATTCCACAAAATTATTAAGTGGAAAAGGAAGAATATAAAGGAATGGATGAAAAAAGTGTTTATGTGTAATGATGGTCCCGAGACATCTTAGGGGGCTTGAGATTTGTGGCGCTTCATGTACTGAAGGATAGGCTCCCTGACCTGCAATAAAAAGGAAAGTCACAAAAGCCCTATTGTATCAGAATTTAGAAGCATGGCCTTTTCTGTAGTCTTGTATGCTTTCATAGAAACTGCTAAGTTATTTCAGGCAAAGCTAACTTGAGAAAGTAATCAAACGCATACCGTGCTTGTTTTTCTGGTTCGCTTGTCAGCTTGGCTTGACCTAGTACACAGAATCCTGTCCACCTCTTCGCAGTCCTTTGTGTTGCCATTCGCTGCTGCAAAACTCTCCCTGGATGCTACTGGATGCTGCCAAGTTCCATAACAAAGAAATCGGCAGTCTCCATAAACTATGCATAATGCAATTAACATAAATCAACAGAGAAAAAATTCGGGTAGGGAAGCTCATGACAGTGCTTGCCTGGGCCCTGCTTGTGGGAGTGTTTCCAAGCTCCTTTCCTTTCGAAACAGTTTGCATTGAACCATTTTGGTCGAAATCAGATCTAACTTTCGTTCGTGTAAGATCTGAGCCAATGGAGTGGAGGAGACCACATGTGGAAAAGTCCCTGTAGTTGCTTCCTGAAACCCAAAAGAGCAGTCTCTAGCTATAAAGACATTAGTGCTTAATATATATACACGAAGCACAAGAAGTTTTTCAGTGCTGAATCTGTACCCATAGTTTGGCTAGTTAAATGATTTGACTTGCTCTGTGGTTCATTGGTATCCACATCCTGTTGAATATAAGAAAATTAGTATCTTGTAGTTTTGGAGGATACAGACACATGCATTGTAAAACAAGAACAATGCCTGCAATAAATTACCATAGCATCCTTATTCAAGGCTTTCTTGACTTCCATTAGCTTTTTCTCAGTCATGAGAGAATGGATGACACGTTTGCCTAGCATAAAAAAAGATAATTAATATAAATAAGTAAACCATCATTAGTCTTTGGAGTCAAAAAGTTTGGTTGCAGGAGCACACACCTAGCCTTCGGCTGCCTTTGGCTTCAACAAAACCATCCCTAGTCATTTTATCAATCATCTTCCGAACGGTATTCTGTTTCGCTTCTCCTTCAAGCTTGTTTTGAAGCTTTGCAACGGTCACATAGTTCATCGGAAGAGCATGATACAGAGCCTGAAACAGGGGAATGGAGTAAAGATATGCCATGTTATTAAACATATTAAGTAACTGGTCTGACCACAAGAAAAGAAAGAAAAACATGCTCACAAGCACATGACATCGATATTGAAAGAACACATTATACGCTAGGCTAAAATAGAAAGAGATGACTACTGTCAGTTAATATTTAATAGACACTAGCTTAAGATCTTGCTCTGTAGACCACATTAACAAATAGGTACAAATAACTGGATCGTTGGTCAAAGGCCATGGCATCAAATTTGAGATGAAAATTCAATGGATCATGCAAATTTAACCAGTATGGTTCATTTTATGATAAAATCATGAACACTTACATGCTTTTTATTAGGAATGTTAAACTCAAGATATATACAAAAATAAAGAGACGGGAACTGCAATCACCTTCATGTACATCAAATCACCATCATGCAAAGCTTTATCACCAGCTTGAACATCCATTTCTTCTTTCACCATATTGAATTCAAAGTCAGTCGTCTGACTTTGTTGCTGTCAAAAGAAAGAAGAGAATGAGCTAAGAAGCTAAAGCAGGTTGAATTTGGAATAAAAAGTGAAATAAAAATTGGGCAACCTTCTGCTTGTTGATGACATAAATGTCGGCTCCTTTTTTGAATAGGACACCTTCTTTAACAAGCTTATCCATAATTTCTGAAATTGAATTAAGAATTTTAAACCAGAAAATCATGAAAATCCTTTCCAAGTAAGAACAACCAGCACTGACTACATTCTCTTCAAACTTCACGTGCATAACTTTATGTTTACTTGCCTTCAGTTAGAACCTGCATACAACAATGATGAAGAACATTAACAGACAGTAAAATAAGAAATAAAAATATGAAACTGCATGAGCTTATGTAGTAGCAGCTAGCCTACAAGACTAACTATCATTTTTCAGCGGCTTGTTCGAAATACAAATAAAACAGTCGGAACTTTACCACCGAGATGTCTGGGAAATTTGATAGAACGTCAGTAAGTTCAACAGTGTCAAGGTGACGGCAATTAATCCAGTCCTTAACTCGGGACAATTGTTGCTCATCTTCCACAGGGTCCTGCGTATCATCTGCATTACAGAAAACTTCATTGGAATAATATGCCATTTGATCTTCATAAATTAAAATCCGAATAAGCTAATGGGCCAATGTCCAAGGAAAACCGTCTCCAGAAATAAAAATCAGGGAATAAAGGTTTTAAAAAAAGAGTAAAGAAAAGGAAAGATACAGCTCCACAGTTGTCTCAATATTCAAGTTCAATTTTGTGTCCTTCAAATTGCTTGAAGAAAAATGCAAACTTGAACTTTTGTACGTTAGTCAAATACCTTCGTCAACTGCGGCATCATCTTGCTGCTGTTGCTTATCTGTTCACAAAACTATTGTTAGTTCCGGCAACAATTAGCAAAATATATGAATGGGATAAGGCTGTAATGCTTCAAAAAAAAAACAAAACAAAACAAAAACAAAAAAAAAGAGTAATCCCCCACAGGAAAATGGATATTTCTTATGTGATTCGTACCTATGGGAGCAACTACATATTGATCTTCTTGTGAATCGTTAAACTGAAAGTCAAACAAGTCTTGTCAAGTTTGTACGATTCAATTTCTCACAGAAACATACAACCGAAGAGTTGAGTAAATCAACAGTTCACCTCACTGTCTGAATCAGAATAACCCGCCCTCTGTGCAGAATCTCCTCCTACACTCCCTTCTTCATCCTGAATATCTTCAACTTCATCCTCACAAGGATCAAGCACACTTTTTACCTGAATGAAAATTTGTAAACACAACTTATATCTTGCCTATATACCATGGATTTGATTTCAATCCATTCCCATGTCGTCTGAAACCTTACCTTAAGTGCCAACACAAAATGCTTGCTGTTTACATTCCCAACCTCCATTTTCAAAGGACTTTTTGTCCATGGATTGTGAGCTTCCTCCTCTGTGCAGCCTCTGAAGAATGGAGGCTCGTAATCCACTGGCTGCATTATCAAATAACTGTTTTCAACCACTTTTTTCTTTATCAACTATTTCTAAAAAGGTAGAGGGGGGAACCATCGCAGAACACTTGCAACATTAGCGGAACATCAAATTCTCAAACAATTTTATTTACAGATAGCTATGCAAACAATCAGAGCGCAAAAGGATCTTTAATAAAGATAGACAAAGAATTGGTGATCAACAGTACATCACATTGTATTTTATGAAAGCTGTTGAAAAGGACATACCGTCACATCATCATGGTAGAGTAACTTCATAAGTATGGTTCTCTGAAACAGTAACAAAAATTATGAATAAGAATGCACGTAAATTACAAAAATATCAGTATACATAGCAGGTAAAATTATAAATATTTTCTGAAATCTTATGATATCATTAAATTATAACAAGATATTTCAGACTTACTTCATCAGGCATCTTATCCAGAGTTCTCATGAGTTGAACCAGAGTCCGGACCATTTTACAAGCAGAGCTCCTGATAATCAACATTCAACGAAATTAGAGATCGGAGCCAAACAGGTACAGAACGAGAACAAAATATCATACAAGTTTCAAAGCGAACTAACCTCATCTGGTTTGGAGTGATTTCTTCTGCAGAGCTGCACTTGAATGTTCCACCTTGTTTCTTGTTTCCACTACGATTGATATTCATCTGGACTTCCTGGCTATCAGATCCGGAGTAATTGAAGGAAACTGCAAACAAAGCATATCCAAATTGATCAACTCTATGAGAATGACCTTAAAGAAATTCTAGAGACACAATATTAAATTCCAATAGCATAGAATATGGATCTACAGCGTCGCACTAGCATTGAGCAAATAAATAGTTCTGTGATTAAAGCATTTCACTATGACCGGCTAATTAATATTCCACGCAACTTCAACTACTGAAAGTAAGTTTTTCTGCCCTAAGAACCTGACGGGGTTTAGATTAGTGTTAAAAGAAAAAATGAGAACGTTTTTAAAAAACCTTACATGCATATTCCTCAATCATAGGTCCATCTACTGCTTCACAGACACAGAACAAGAGCGTCTTCAGATACTTCTTCTGTAATGCATCGTAGACGCCTGCAAAAATAAACGTAAGATATATAATATTATAAACCATAATTATCATATGTTCTACAAACTACGATATAATCAAAATTGAAATTGGCTCCATGATTTGAACCTTTCTCCATCCAATCAATAAGCCTGCGAGATTCTGCATCCATTGGCATAAGCTTTTTAATCTTCATATCTGTTGACAATTTCAAAAGGTCAAAGACACTTAGCTCCTGACTCCTAAACAATAACAAACATAAGGAGGAAATATCGAATTAAAAATAATCTTACCTAAAGCAGTAACGGACTTATCATTGAAGTACTTCTCCGGAAAAAGGCCTCTAATATAGCTGATGTTGAATATAGCAATTCGAAGAAGGTTCCTCGTCTAATCTCAGAGCCAGTGCAGTAAGACAACCGGAGAAAATCCATTTTACTAGTGAACATTTTATTACCAGAACCTAGAAGAATCTAAAGATCTACAAATGCGATGGTAATCATGAGACTTTTAGCAATTTCTGAACCAAAATTACATGACGCATGCATTCAGTATAGACCAAAACTTCGTAAATGTAATGGAACAGAGAAAAACTTCATGAAGCGAATAATAAGCTTGAATTGCACCAAATCATCGGAGTATTTCGCTAAATCCTGAATTTAAAATTCAAGAAGTTAAGCTTGCATTAGCATCAAACTGGAATATTTCCTTAAAAGCTCAAATTCAAATTTCAAAAAATTCAGTATCTGATCAAATCTATAAACGTTTCCGACGACGTTTCTTTTTCAAATCAAGCTAGATCCATCTCAAACTTCAATAGAACGTTTTCGACCTCCCACGCGCAAATCATGTAATAATATTTCCGAGAAAGTTCAAAGGAGAATTGAAAGCAACACAAACCGGACAAAAAATTTTCACGCAATGCGATCAAATAGAAAGAAACGAGTGAGAGAAAGTCGATAACCAGAAGAAGCGAGTCCTGCTCGGTGATTTCTGCTTCCTTCACCTTGTGTGCGACGACCTAAAGCAAACAACAACATCAATGAGAAATCGAGGAAGAAATGAGCAATCGGAAATTGCAGAAGACGACTACGACGACGACGAAGTAGCAAGGATCGCTCGGAGAGCTTCGTTTTCTCACCATTTTTCCACGAATCGCAGAGAAATTTTAGAGAGAGAGAGATAGAGAGGGAAAGGGAGAGGGAGAGAGAGCTCTGAGAGTTTGTTTTTAAAAAATTCGAAACGAATGAGGAATATGGCGGGAGAGGAAAAGTATGAGGATATTTATAGACTTGGTAGAGACGCTTCGCTTTAGCATCTCGATGGCATTCTCGTTATTTAACAGAGAGTAGGAGCATTGTGGTGGTTAATGGAGCTTGCGATTGTGCATTGCTGTTGCAATGGAAGACTACCGAAGAATCTCGGTCGCAGGCAACGGAAGCCAAGCCATGCTCATTTCTGTTATACGTGGGTCCCACTATCAACGCCATCACGTGCTGTAAGCTTATTCCTCTTTATTTGTTTTTATTGTTGTTGTTTTTCTTTAATTAAGTTGTAATTTGTATGCTGCTTAATTTGCCCCTTTTTTTTGTGAATGTGTTGTTTTTTATGTTTAGAAAAAGCCTTGAAATAATTGTGAACGTTCTTTCTTTTTTTTTTTTTTTGAAATGAATTTTGCCTTTCAAGTTATAATGTGACCAATGGTTCGAATTTAACCCGTGTAAAACTCTCACATCTTATAATATAAAACTCTTACATGCTAAAGTTTAAAATAATACAAATACTAATCTTTTTAAAAATGTTTTTGAAATAATTCTGAATGTTTAAAAAACAATTGTAAATTCTTTCAAAAAAATATTAATTATGAACGTTAATTAGCCATATATCCTTTACTACGCCTAAATTGTCATTTTTAAGCTTAAATTGCCTATTGAATTGTCTAATTACAAGAACATGTTGAATATGCACAAGTTTATCGCCTGAAAACAAGTTATAGGCCCAAATAAGAGCCTGGGGTTGTATGCGAATGTTCCAAAAATCAAACCCACTAATCCTCGATGCAATTCGTAAGCAGCCCAAAAAAGGTAGGAATTACTGGTATCAAAACATAATTTAATAATGCGAATAATCTTTTAAATTATTGGGTTTTTATTTCTAATTGATCAACTATCAAGACACAAGCACTTATGCATCTTCCATGTATGGGGAGTACCAGTTGATGATAAATGGTAATACCCTTTGATCATAACTTTCAGTCTTCCTACTGTTGAAACAACATAATTTCACAACAGAATGGTGTTCCGAAAAGTAAATGTCTAAATTACAAGGAAAAACCCAGACCGTATCTGGCTGTAAACTGGTGTTTCACATGGACGGTCTAGCTTTAGAAAGGATCAGCTCTAATTGAATGAATTCAGAGGATAAACAGCAGCAGCTATTCTCTTTCGAAGATTGAATTTCCTCGCGATCAGCGGCCGGACATCTTCAACTCCAACCAAGCTCTCCAAAAATGGAAGCAATAAAAGCAGTTCTCTATCTGAAGGATCATCAAACCAGCTTTCAATAGGTATTCCATTGTCCACTTGGAATCCAAATGCCTGAAAGAAAAGACCATTCGTTAAGTTTCTACAGAGAATTCAAATATTTAACCGTTTTCATCAAAGGAAACCAATTTTTTCCCTCTAAAAAATTGAGCAATTTTCTTAAGTTTGCTTTCTCTCTCCCCAGAAACACAAAATAACAAAGTTGCAACACATCCAACTTGTGAATTTTCAGAGAAAAAGTATAGGTTCCATTCCAAGGAGTTCCACCAGGCCTTATCAAACAACTTAACAAGGGTAATATGGCATCCACTACACCCACTGTCGCTAACAAAAACTTGATATTGAAAGGAAATTATTACTGTGGGTTTTCAAAAGAAACCAGAGATAGCTTTCCTTCAACCACATAAACATTTGTAAGAGTTAGCTTATGAATACTAGTCAATAATGAAAAACCTCTAAACAAAATGCTTTCACATATAAAATTAAATATCTCTGTGTGGTAAATTATTCCCTTTTTTTTAGTGTAATCCAAATGGAGAATGGAGTTGGTACCTGTGGAGAGTTGTCGATTATGATAACTCGTGCTAAATCACGACCAAGAATTGACAAATCCTTGAGGTAATTCCCCTCCACAAAAACGCAAGAATCACGATAAACACGGTGGCGAAATATCTTCCTTTTAGGATCAAGCACATTAAGAAGCTGCTCTGCATAAATACTTTGACTAGCTGTAAATATAATAATCTCAAAGAGACTAGAAACTCTCTCCAAGAAATCTCTGAGGTGAGGACGGCACCGGACATAGACTGTGTGCTCCTGTAGGTTAAAATTTACAGGAAATGTGAAGTCTGCATCATCACAAGGTTCTAGCGTGGAGTGCACCAGCGTTTCTGCAAATTCAATGTTACTCAGGATACAAATACAAGGATAAACCCCAAAAAAAGGATATTAGAAAAGAAAAAGAAAATGAATTGGCATTAAATTAATTAGCCATTAGAATGCAAATATATACGTATAGATGAGCTCACCCAGGTGCTTAATCTTAGTAGCGTCGGTTGGGATCAATGGTTAACCAGGGAGCAAGAAAGAATAGAAATTCTCAAGCTAGAATTACATGAAGGTAACATGAATACCATAAAATGTCATCTCCAGATCAGATAGTACATTTTTCTCACCATCTAAGTCCAAAACGAGAGTAGTGGGAGGGCAACTCCGTGTCTGCTTTGGCAGCAACATGGACCGAAAAGTTGGAACAACTGACGACAAATCAGGTAAGTTCTTTATGAATAAATACGGATCAAAGTCATCAAATTCCTCATAGTCATCATCCTCTTCATAACCATCAGTTGACATAGGATCTTGACCATGTTCATCAACACATTCTAACTTGGAATTTTTCATGGCAAGATATATAGCTGAGACTTCAGACGAAAGAGTTGCTCCCTCTACTCCTGCATCACAGTAAGAATTTACATAATGGGTACCCACCATCAGCATAAAGTGATCACAGAGAATATTTTCATCTAATCCAACATCAAAGGGCTTTTTTTCTTAAAAAAAAAAAAGAAAAGAAAATACATAGACACAAACAAAAAGAAACAAAAAAAAAGGGAAAGAAAGAACATGCACAATTACATGACGATAGTTGACAACAAAAAACCACAGGAACATACATGCAATTACATGATGATCGTTGACAACAAAAAAACCACAGTTTTATCTACCTTCAGTGATTGTTTCCCCCTCAGCATGCTTAGCTATATGAAAGGCAGGAGAGAATATAGTCTCCACCGTGTGATCAGCAGTTTCCACACTGCAACCCTGCAATAGATAAAGAAGCACTGTACTGTTACAAAGGCCAACTGAGTGTGGTTTCCAACGCATACATCCCCACAAAAATGAGCCACTTGCTGACTTGCAAACTCGAGGAATCAAAAGTCAGTTACCTTATAATTCATAGAATCGTCATGATTTCCATCATGTCCCAAACAGGCGTCAGAAATCTCATAACGCACCAAATCACACTTGTTATCCAAATTTGTTTCTGCAGCATTTTGCCCATTCTTCTTTAGCAAATTCACAGCTGAAAATTGCCACAGGAAGGGGATGATTAAATTGACTCAATTAAGATTGGCATGTTCTTATTTTAAATATTATATGAAGATTGTAAAAGTAAGAGTTTTTTAACTTCTCTTTGGAGGGTGTAATCTCCTGACTAATGTCTCAAAATTCAACAAATCTACAAGGCCTATGCAGGACAAAATACAAGTAAAGGAAGTCACTAAAGTTCAAATATGATGCTAATTTCAAAGATTAGACTTCTTAGGACAACATAAT
Organism: Artocarpus heterophyllus; assembly: GCA_025403435.1. NCBI lineage: Eukaryota > Viridiplantae > Streptophyta > Magnoliopsida > Rosales > Moraceae > Artocarpus > Artocarpus heterophyllus. The sequence continues at coordinate 26,833,882 of CM046339.1, forward strand.
TCAAGCTCTAACTTGTCTAGAACACATACAAATTACCACAGATGAGTTATTTGACAACCTACCAAGACTCTGTTTTCTAGCCGAAGATGTAATCAGGTCAGAAACTTTCTTTTCCGGGTCTTTCACATTTGCAGTTTTCTTCGGAGCCCTCACAACCCTTGATCCAGCATTCTCTCGAGCAACAGCTCTTCCAGAACCCTTTTTCTTGGTTTGCATTTCGTTCTGAAGAACACACAAATCCTCAGGGGACTATCAAGAAGCAGTTCTATACTTTATCAAAAAGCAGCAATTTTTTTTTTCTAAGTGCCAACATTAACATAAACAGTTTTCAAGCTCGGCTAAGAACTTCACATTAGCTCCTATTGCTAACCAAAAAGAGTAAACATACCCACAACTAGACTAATCATCGGGAAAGAGAACAAATAGTATAAGCATGATATTCAATCTCATTATCTTAACAACAAAATTAAATTCCTCCTGTAATGATTATTGCCACTGATTACCCCAAATCCCAGCCTAGCCAAAACAACAAAAGCATTCTCGAACTAAAACCCGACTATGTAACAAGAACTATTAGCGCAATTTTCAAACTCTGAGAAGAAAATTCAAAACCCTAGAAAACCAAACCCTGCTTTTACTCATCACCATTTTCGAAAATCAAACCAGAAACAGAAAGACCGAAATTTCCCTAATCCATAAATTACCAAAGCAACTTCTATTTCTATTCTCAAGCACTAAATCAAACTCTAATCACGAAATGAGAGAGTTTAATGCAACAAAACCCACAAATTCCCCAAAAGCTTTAACCCACAACCCTAAGCTAGAGCTCAAAAACGAAAACTCCATAGCAAAAAGCTTCAACAGAAGCTTAATGAAAACAAACTCGAAACTCTAAAAATCCATACCAGAGCCGAAAATCGAGCACTGGAAATGCAGTATCGGAAGAAAAGCTGAAGTGAAGATAAACACACAGCAACATTAGTTCATGAAATCGAGAGAGAAAACCACGGAAAATCAGAAGCGAACCTCGAAGAAAACAAAAAAAAAAATACCAGTAGAAGCAGAGGGTTTGGGTTTTGGGTGTTTGGGAGGTTCTTTTTTCCCTCCAAACGCTGCAAAAAGAGAGGGAAAACTCGGAGGGATCGAAAACGAAAATTAGTTTTTTGTCTGAAAAAAGAAGATGAGAGGAAAAAATAAATAAATTAGTTTTTATACGAAATTTTTCTCTGCACTTTCTTTTTGTATAATTTCTTACCATGGAGTTCAGAACCAATGCTCGTACACTCGCCGTTTCAGGCTCGTGATCAACACGCATCTACATTTTTAAGACAAAACGGCTTTCGTTGATCTGTTTGTGTCATGACGCCCATATGTGCGTGCGGAAAGTAATTTTTAGTTCTTTTATTAAATTTTTGGGAAAGAGAGTCATTTTTGCCACCAAAATACGTTTTCACTTTCTTTTTTTTCCAAATGCTCCTCCTTTTTTCCTGAATTTATGCACCTGGCCATCATTCATTCATTTGTAAGGTGTTTGACGGAGTGATTAAAATTATTTTTAATGTAACATATAAGAGCTTTATGTTGTAGTAATTTTTTTATTATTATTATAACCTGTAAGAGCTTTATACTGTTTGTAACTAAAAAAGTGGTTTAGACCACTTTTGCTAAACACATATTAGATGATAGACACTTTTATTATTATTATTTTCAATACAATTAAAGGTGAACACAAGCCTGATCAATCTTGAATCAAATTCAAATGTTTACATAGTCTAGAAATTTATTTTCTTATCTATGATTCTTCCGTTATGTTTCTTATATTAGGCTTTTGTAATACGTATATTTTAGCTTTTACATACCTCATTTAAAAAAATATTACATGAGGTCTAAGGTTGAACAAAGTTAGGTCAAATGAGAAACCAGTTTTTGAAAGCCACTCATTGCTCCATTTGACCGTTACAAAGCATGTATGTTGTTGTTGGTATTTTTTTTTTCTTTCTTTTTTAAGGAAAAGCATGTAAGTTGCTAGTGACCCTATAACAAAACAATTCCCTTTGACTTTTCATTTTTTAAATTTGTGCTCACTTATAACACAATTTTTAGTCTTAAAAATAACAGAATTGTCCTCTACGTGAGAATTGTCATACAAGCAATGAATGTCATAAGTATTAATATTGATTATTTTATTGTGACAAAAATCTATTATTTGTTGATAGTGAAGATGTTTCGATGAAAAATAAAATAAAATTATCTATAATACAATTTTTCAACTTAAAAATGACAGGATAGTTGTCTAATCGAGAATTGCCGTAAAAGCAATGAAAGTCATAGGTGTCAATATTTATTTTATTGCGGCAAAATACTACTCTTTGTTGATAGTAAAGATGTTTTGATACAAAAAAAAAAAAAAATGAAGATTACAAGTAGAAAACTTTGAGAATATATGGTATTATTTTTATTTGGTTGATAGTGACGATGTTTTGACAAAATAAAAATAAAAATTACATGTAGAAAACTTTGAAAATATTTATACCAAACTTTTGGTTCAAACATATAATATTGTTTTATCGTGACAAAATAATATTTTCTATTAACAGTGAAGATGTTTTGATAAAAAAATTAGAAATTATGAATAGAAAACTTTTAATAATATTTTATATCAAACTGTACATTATGGTTTTAAATATATGGTGCATATATAAATATGCATACATATATATATTAATAGTATGAACAATTGGCGCATACATATATATTAATAGTATGAACAATTGGCACACGACTATTTATTGATCGAGGATATTACACTATAATTAAACAATTCAAAAGTTAGTTTTGGGGCCCGTTTGTTTCGATACTCGAATCACGGTTTGAATCATTTTGCTACAGTATTTTCTCTCACAAAAATTTAAATCTTCATTCAAATACTCGAACCAAACGGGCCCTTGATACATTTGATGGCTTGTTGCATTAACTACTCTTGTAGAGAGACTCAAGTGAATAGTGGTTAATGTCTCAATCATAGTTGTGTACTTTTTCTTTTTTTGTAGTCTCCTAAAATTAGCCTGTAATAAATTCGACCGATAGTTGATTTTTGCTCAAGGGTGAACTTGGATCTTAGAGAACACAAATAGATGTGAGAGACATGGATCCCATTTGTTTTTGTTTTCAAAATTTTTGAAAATACTTTCGCATATTTTTCGAGGTAAAAATTTTAAAAATACTCTCAACATAATTATTAAACAATTCATATTTTTCAAAACAAATAAATTTTCACCTATTTTGAAAATAATACCAAACGGTCTCATGGGCATACATTTCTCTGATGCATCAATTCAATGTGATGTTTTTCACATATAGATCGATGGATTTATATTCTCTATATTTTTTGTTTCTTAGATTTCAATGTTTATCATTCGTATTAGGGGCATTAGCGCATAGTAGTCGATGCAAATGAAAATTTGTTATTCATTTTTTAAGCAGTAAACTTAAAGGAAAAACAAATTTGTGTATTTGTTTCGTTTATAATCAACATAAAATGTGGAAAAACATTGTTTTTTCAAAAGTTAGTTTTGGTATATTTAAATAGTAAAAATTTGTGTATTTGTTTCATGTTTATAATCAACATAAAAATGTAGAAAAAACAGAGGACGGAAATTAAAAAATTACAAAATCACAGGGGATGCTTTTGCAAACTACTCATTTGTATGCAGTCCAAGTCGCTAGATTCAAGGACAAATTTCGAAGTCAAGTAAGCGATGACAAAATTGTCAAAGAAACAAACTTGAAACTTTGTACAGTGAGCACTTATACTATTCGTTGTGGTGGTATTTAGGGTACGATTGATACGAATATTTGAGTAGAGCATTTAAATAAAAATTTAAAATTTTATAAAAAAAAATACTGTAACAAAATAATTTAAACTGTGATTTAAAAATCAAAACAAACAAACTCTTATAATACAGCCACAGGGCAGTTTCGGAAAGCTATAAAGTGAGCTTAATGAATTGCCTCGTGAAGAGAATCTTTTTGAAATCATGAGTATTGTGTACTCTCGCCTTAAGCGAGGCACATGAAGTTTAAAGTCAAATTTGTTCCGTGCAATGAATAATATTATTAGTTAAAATTATTTTTATTATAATATATAAAAATTTTATATTATAATAATTTTTTATTATTTTATAATAATATTTAAAAGGTTTGTATTGTTTAATAATAATTAAAACGACCTTTTGTGGAACAACACGTCAATCAAAACATAAAATCCATCTTGTCATCATTTTCTGCTGGCTGTCTGACCGTCCACAGCGGAATGTCTCGGCTGTATCACAAAAATGGCGGTCAAAAACAACCAGACCCAGCCACGTAATCCGTTTAAATTTGGATAGTTTACATTACTTGGGCTCAAATTAGGCTTTACCCGGAGTGGCCCTTGACCCCGAAGATGGCTAGCCAGACCCAAATGTTATAGGCCCAAACGACACAAACAGAACCTTTTCACACGGGACTTTTTTTTGTGCTACAGACAAAGGGTAACGAAAGTGGAGAAAGAGGGGGAAAAAAAGTGCAGCTAAGAGAGCAGCTACTTCTGAACTTTTTAACTTCAGCTAGCTGACTGGTTTGTTATTATTTTTGAGGGAATTTGAAAAAAAGGCCAAAGGAAAATTTTAATTGAAAAAATGGCTTTTTTGTTACACTAAAAAATAAGTTTTTTTGACACAAAAATTGCTCCAATTTTTTTCAGAAAGATAAGAAAAAAATATTACAAAGAAAGGAACCTCAGCAGGATGAAAAAAAAACTAAAGCAGTTTTTCTGCCCAAAAGACCCCTTTTTTTGTGTAAAAAAACAAAAAAAATATGTCATTTGTCCAAAAAGGCTTTTCTTAAAGCCTTTTATCAAATTTATTTTTTGGTTGAAATCGGAAGCTGTTTTGTTTGTTTATTCTGCTTTGCCTGGTTAGTTGTCTGTCTTTTATTCGCCATATGTACGGAGTGTTTGGCAGGTCGATCTAGGTCACTGTTTGAATCACTTTTTTAATTGTGAACAGTGTAAAGCTCTTACATGCTATAGTAATAATAATAAAAAAAAAACGTTACATATAAAGCTCTCACATGCTACAGTAAAAACAGTTCTAACCAATAATTCTAACCACCTTGCTAAATATCCTAATAATTTGTACAATTACAGCTCGATGGTCTAGACCTGACTTTTTAACCGCTTCTCTAGTTAGAATTAAGGGCTAGCCTCTTTGACTTGGGTAGGGAAAATTGCGAGCAGAAACCACTCTTTTGAAGGCCACATAATGGCATGCTATAACTTTGTTTCCATTGATAATATTATTACGGTAAAACTGAAATTTAACAAACTTTTTAAATATTTTAAAATTAATAAAAATTAAACAGCAATTTTCATGATATTTTGTATTATTTAATTATATAGTAATTATTTTAATGATATTGGCTTTTTTGTTATACTTAAAGTGTTAATCGAATTTTGCTTTATAGTTTATTTCAACTTCATCATTGATTGCTATGTGTCTAAGCTTTTATTTAGCAATTTTTACTACAAAGTTTTCTCTGACAAAATTTAAACTAAGTTTTTGTTTAGGAGAGTGGTTGGAACCGTTGGTTATAACTAATATTAGTTTAAAACACTATAGTTGCTGAGAGCTTTACACTATAGATGCCTTTTACTTTACACTGTAGCTGCAAAGTGCTTTTTATTGTAGACGGTTTGACACCATGGATGCCAAACATAGGCTAAAAATGGTCCAACCATAATAAAAAAAAAAGTTCCAACCCTCCTCTTCAACATACTCTAAAACGCCTGTGTGTGTTTTTCTTTCTTTATTTCTGTAGGCCAAGTACTCTTGAGTCTTGAGAACTATAATTGTAAGAACACTTTATAGGGTGTTTAAGAAGTAAGTTGTAATCTAGATTTAGAATTAAAAGTACTGTAACACATGAGGGCTTTATACTATTTGGGTTAAAATTGAGTTTATCAAATATCATATTATACTTCTGCCACGTTGGCACGCCAGGAATCTGACTTCCTTTCCGCTGGCGAAGAACGGCCTGCGACAAATGTCACCCCTGGATACGGTGCGAGGAAAAAGACAATAATATCCCACGGCAAAGAACTTCCCGCAGAAAATCTCACCCCGGAATCAATGTGATATCAGCAACACCACGTTACTGTTGGAATTAAAACATGAAACGCAGCGGAAGGAACGGATCGTTGACAAACAAAAAATTTTCTGAAAACTTTGTTCATCGGGAATAGATATATAATTTTAATTATAGAAAGCTTTAGGAATTTTTACTAACCTTTTGAAGACTATCAAGGTATTCTACCTTTCCTCTTTGACACCACGATCTTCCAAACCAGGCCTCCACACCAATGAAAATACGAGTGGGCGTCAAACTGTAAGAATGAATTTTCCTCACACTTTTCTGAATCTGCTATGTACTCAACACATGAGATAGCAGACCTTTTTCTTTAGAGAAGAACTCTCAGTTTTTTCTCTCTAAAATTACGTGAATAAAAATGTTCTGAGATAACTGTTATCTTGTAACACCCGTATTTTTAACGGGCATGATTTTGTAAAATTTAATGAATAAAATGTGACTATTTAAAATTACTAAGTTGTTTACGATCATTAAAAAAAAAAAAAAATACCACTTTAGTATTTTCTTACCAAGTCTTCCTAAGAAACATTCAAAATTTACCAACACTTCTACCAATCTTGTCTCCCTAAATTATTGCTCAATTATATAGCCTTCTTCTTATTTTGCTAAAGGTATCCGAAGGGGACATTGAATTATTTTCCCTCAATTCATAAAAGACATGGAGATATTTTCTCAACCACCTCTTTAATTATTTCCTTATCTTCTTCTATAATTCACTCCAATTGTCCCCTCAATTATGTTAGCATGATTTGCTAAAAATCTTCATGGGAGACAAGATGATATTTTCCTTTAAGACTCTTTTGTTTCTTCTTACAACTTTCCCCCGTAAACATCCCATTCCTCTTAAGCATTTTGATATCTTTTTATTTAACTATCACCACCTTCTTCTCTAGTTCTCATTCTCTCCCTTTCTCACTTCAAATTTCTAACTAAAGACATAGAGCACAAAGCTCTCTTTGTGGCCAAGACAATTATAATTCCCAACCATGATCGAGGCGGTTTTAGAGTTAATTCAAGCTTGATTGTTAACCCGAATTTTGGTGCTTTTCAAAGAAGTTTTGAGGTAGGTTTTCTTTAATCTAAACTTAGTTTTTAGTATGTATTTTCTCCATGTTTAATGCATAATTTTCGTGTTCAAAATTCATGCAAATTTCTAGTTAAGTTAACATGCATCCTTAAACATTTATGAACAAAAACTTGAGTCTTGAGTTACAACCCACAACCAACTTTTATTTTGGTTTGATGACAATGTTAGAAACATGTTAGGAATGTTTAAAACCGGTTTCCATAACTTTAAGATTGATGTTCTAATGTTTTGAGCTTAAAGAGCAAATTTAAGCATGTTTTCATCATTATTTACAAGAAAGGCTAGAGATATAATTTAGTAATGATTTTGGTATAAAACTCATGAGAATATGTTTATTCTGATTATATAATACATATTGCATATTTTGGAATGGTTTTGAGATTTTAAACAAGGATAATATGCTTTAAGTTAAAGAAAAATTTGACATCCCATAAACTTTATAATACCTCTATGGGCAGTGGCTATTTCTTAAAATTCTGGAGTTAAATGAAAATGAATTTTGTAAATTGGTTTGCATATTTAAAAAGTAGACATCCTAAGCTTTCCAATGAGCTATCATGACCCTAAATCGGAGTTGTATTTTAATTTCTATGAATTTTTCAATTTTCGGATTAGAAACTAGTAAACCTGCCAGTGGTAATAAACCACCCGTCTATCTTAAGTAAACCACCTGTTAACCCGTGTGTTAATTGTAGATAGTGAACCCGCCTTTTTACAAAAGTATACCACCAAGTTGCCATGGTATACTAGCTGTTAACTTGAACCAAAAACCCAATTTTGCTCACCTTCTAGTCTCTTAATGTCTTACAACCTTTCCAATACTACCCTAAATGATTTATGAATTCTTATTAGAGACTAAAACATAAAAATTGCTTGTATGTATTTTATATTGCGTTTAAGATAAAAATTGTTTACTTGGTATTTAAAGAACAATTGCATAAAAATACTTTAATGGCACTAGTAGACGGGTTTACACATAATTCACTTATGAATGTGATTATACGTTGTGCTTTAGTTTTAATTGTCCTTATGCTTGCCTTAGGGTCAAGGATGTGTGGAGCTAACGTTGATTAATTCCGAGAATAAAAGTTTGTTGTTAAGCTTTGAAGGTAGGGATTCTATTACTCATCTTTTGTGAGGTTTTGGTAAATTAAATTTGATTGTTTTATATTGTAAAATATGTATATTGTATAGCGATAAATATAATGATTTGACATATGTTATAAATTGAGAAGCATGGTTAGGAAATTGACTCTATAAATATAAATTGAATACAAAGGAATAGTGAGATGTAAAAAGGGCGACGGTTACGTCCTTGGGCACGAATACCCTAAAAGGAAAAATAGGGGGAAGGTGATGACGCTTCCTTGGGTTGAAAGTCCCAGAACACACTGTACAGGAATCGATTTGGTGAGGACTCGGGGCTTGATGTCCCCTCACCGGAACACCCTTGAAATGTTTATAGGGTGATCAAGTACGCCCATTTGGGTTTCGATGAGTTGAGTGATACTCAATTTAACATGGATACTTAGGAACAATGATGATTGGTAATATTTGTATAAATGTGTAATTATGACACTTGGTAATGATTAACTACGGTATCCATAAGATGTGATCATAATAAACCTCATAATCTGGAATATGATGTAACCTACTAACCATGCAGTTTTTAATGTGGTAATGGATAAACCATAAGGTGAGTCATGATTTCCCTACTGGGCATGTCGATGCTCATCCCTATCATATCTTCATATCTCAGGTGGAACTCAGTGCAACATATTTGAAGAGGAATAAGCGAAAACAATCTTGCTGTTTTCGTGTTAGAAGACCCTGTTTAATTACAACTTATCTACAACATGTAAGAGTTGTATTATTTTTTTTTATGGCTGTGTTAAGTTATTTGGGAATTGTACTATGGTGATGATGACTGTAATTATATATATTTGGTGCTACACTAAAAACTGTGGCTTGTATTTAAAACGTTTATTTTTATTTTTCTTGTTGTTTAAAGACCCATGGGCATTGTTTAATTGATTTAAATAATATAAAATTTAAAATTATTTTTATTTATTTAAAACTGTTAACCCCCACATAGGGGTGTTACATATCTCTTCTTTTTATATCTGAGCCATTAGTAATTTTACTTTCCCTTTTCTTTTTCTTTTTCTTCTTTCCCGAATCACTAAAAATTGATTCAGCACACATACACATGCATATGTATATATATAAGTTACCGTGAAGAAAAAGGAAGCTTGCCTTTTTTTTTTTTTGATGACCGAATCATATATTCGGTTATGTCTTTCCTTCTTTTTTTATATTATATTAATATATATATATTAATATATTATAAAATATTTAAGAATAGATTTTAAAATTAACCAATTAATTAATTAACTAATGCTCAGTTAAATGTGACAACATTTATCACATTACATTATGTGTCACAGAGAACATTTTTCTGTGTCACGTTAATAATTCAAGTGTGAAATAATTAATTTAGAATTCAATAATTCTGAATTAAACATGTATAATTCATTCTATGCAAAAATCTAATATAGTGTTACAGAGGTGGTATTGGGGACCTATGGACCTATAACCCAAGCTCCAATAAATTTGACAATTAATTAAACTCTTTGATTAATGTGCCAAATTTATTAGTTTCAGTGTTACTCTACTAAAAACCTGAAACTGAACTCTTGAGATTATAGTGAAATTACTCAAAGAAAATTAGCGAGTAGTCCATTGATATAATCATTACATATAAGTCAGTCCTCCATAAATAGTTCATAATAAGAGCTAGGTTCAATTTCCGTTCACCTCTCTTATTACATCTTTATCCTTGAGTTCCAATAATTCTCTAATGAACAATTAATTCATAATCTTATTATGAACGAGCACTCTACTGTTCAAACCTTGAATTATCACTCAAGAGAACTATTTTTCTAACTTCCATAGGGAAGGAATGGATTCCATATCTGTATAATATTATTCCCAGCCATTTATTACTTTATGTTTCAAAAATGCTAAGTTATAATCTGTGCTTAGACAAATCTTACCATGCAAGTTAAAAAACATAATGTCATAAATAAAAGTCTAATAAATACTCAGGATTAAGACTGTCAAATATATGATCATCATAGTGATAAATTTGAATACTCTATTTGTAACGGATGATTATAAGAGATTCATAATTTATCTGGTCTAGTCCTATATAATCTCATTATATAAAGTACCTCCAATCCAATGTCTCTACATTAATAGTCCGGATAATAACTATTTCATTTTAGATGAGATTGGACCGTACTTGTAATTTTTAATTAATTATTACGGACTATTTAGATTATTATCTATAAATTTATCCCTAAGCAAATAACACTTATATGCTAAATTTATAGCCACATAAATAATCATGGAATTTTCTTGATGTTTATAAATGCATTCATAATACATATAATCAACCAAAATAATAATAAATGTCATTTTATTTATTTATTAACAATATATACAATGTCACAGCTTTTAGGGCACCAAGCCCAACAATCTCCCACTTGCCCTAAAGCAGGTGAGACATGTCTCTAAGACCTAAGCCTTCCAAGTGTCCCTCAAAGCTCTTTGCAGGTAACGTCTTGGTGAAAGGGTCGGCATGGTTGTTTTCTGACGCTATCTTTACAACTTTCACATCGCCTCGATGCACTATCTCTCTAATCAAATGATATTTTCTTTCTATATGCTTTCCTCTTTTGTGGCTTCTAGGTTCTCTTGAATTTGCCACTGCACCACTGTTGTCACAATACAGTGTGAGTGGTTTATCCATGCCTGGAACTACTTCCAAATCATTTAAGAACTTGCGGAGCCAAACAGCTTCTTTAGCTGCTTCACAAGCAGCCACATATTCTGCTTCCATAGTTGAATCAGCAATACAAGATTGTTTGATGCTTCTCCAAACTATGGCTCCACCACCAAAAGTAAACACTGATCCAGACATAGATTTACGTGTGTCTTTATCTGATTGAAAATCAGAATCAGTGTATCCAATGGGAATCAAATTCTCACCAGAATAAACTAGCATATAGTTTCTCGTTCTCCTAAGATACTTGAGAATATGTTTAACCCCTACCCAATGATCTAATCCTGGGTTGGATTGATACCGACTGACTATACCCACCGCATAGCAAATGTCAGGTCTTGTACACAACATGGCATACATTAGACTTCCTACTGCAGATGCATAGGGTACCCGTCTCATATTTTCTTCCTCTTGAGGTGTCTTAGGACACTGCTCTTTTGAAAGATAAACTCCATGACGTGTAGGCAAATTACCTTTCTTGGAGTTTTGCATCGAAAATCTGATAAGCACCTTATCGATATACGATGCCTGAAACAACGCCAACAGTTTGTTCTTGTGATCTCTTATGAGTTGGATTCCAAGAACATAATTTGCTTCTCCTAAATCTTTCATTTGGAAATTGTTGGCGAGCCATTTCTTTACATCAGATAATACGCCTACATCATTCCCAATGAGTAGGATATCATCTACATAAAGAACCAAGAAGACCACCTTCTCATCTTTGATGTACTTGTAAACACAAGGTTCATCAATATTTTGATCGAAACCATAAGATTTGATCGCTTCATCAAATCTCAAGTTCCAAGATCTTGAAGCTTGCTTGAGTCCATGGATGGACCTCTGCAACTTGCAAACTTTTTGCTCTTGACCTTTGACTACAAACCCTTCTGGTTGCACCATATAGATGCTTTCCTCAAGATAGCCATTCAAAAAGGCAGTCTTGACATCCATTTGCTATATCTCATAATCAAGACAAGCAGCAATAGATAAAAGAATCCGAATAGATTTAAGCATAGCTACAGGCGAGAAAGTTTCTTCATAGTCAACTCCCTCCTTTTGGGTATAACCCTTTGCCACAAGCCTAGCTTTGAAAGTCTCAACTTTCCCATCCACTCCTATTTTCTTCTTGTAAATCCATTTGCACCCTATGAGTTTTATCCCTTCAGGTAGGTCTACAAGATCCTAGACTGAATTGGAGTACATGGACTCCATTTCAAGGTTCATAGCCTCTAGCCATTTTTCCTTCTTAGAAACTTCCATTGCATCACGATATGTCAATGGATCATCTTCACCATTATCAAAGATAGCAACATTTGCTTCTCCAAGTTCCCTGTAGTGAGCAGGTGGTCTCACAACCCTCCCACTACGTCGAGGTGGTATGACATTCTGATAGGGAGATGTGGTCTCCTCATTTTGTTCTTTGACAACAGTTGTCGATTGTGGTCTGATCTGATCAGAAAGTAACTCTTCAAGTACAACTTTGCTACGAGGTTTATAGTTTGTCATATAATCATTCTCGAGAAAAGTGGCATTTGTCGATACAAATACTTTCTTTTCCTGTGGACTATAAAACAAACCTCCCCTCGTTCCCTTTGGGTATCCCACAAATAAGCATACTTCAGAACGTGGTTCCAACTTCCCAGTCTTACCTTTCAACACATATGCTGGACACCCCCATACACGGATATGTCGCATACTAGGTTTGCGACCATTCCATAACTCTAAAGGTGTTTTTGAAATAGACTTAGATAGAACTATGTTTAGAAGATATACTGCAGTTTGTAGTGCATATCCCCAAAATGAAGTGGGTAACGATGAGTAGCTGAGCATGGATCTCACCATATCAAGCAACGTTCTATTTCTTCTCTCTGCAACACCATTTTGTTGTGGTGTTCCAGGTGCGGTGAGTTGTGATAGAATACCATATTCTATCATATAATCCTTGAATTCAGTATCAAGGTATTCTCCTCCTCGATCAGATCGAAGACTCTTCACCATCTTTCCTAATTGCTTTTCAGCTTCCGCTTGGAATTCTTTGAACTTTCCAAAAGTTTCAGATTTCCTTTGCATTAGGTATATGTAACCATACCTTGAATAATCGTCAATAAATGTGACAAAATATTCGTAACCACCACGTGCTTGTACATTCATTGGACCACAGACGTCTGAATGTATTAGCTCAAGTGGTTTCTTGGCCCTTTCGCCTTTTGCAGAGAAAGGTCTCTTAGTCATTTTACCTTCAAGACAAGATTCACAAACTGGTAGAAAACTAACTTTTAGCTCTTTTAAAGGACCTTCCTTTACCAGTCTGTTAATTCTGTCAAGGTTAACGTGACCTAATCTAAGGTGCCATAGGTATGTTTCATTATTAGAAGAAATCTTTTGCTTCTTGGGTTTAGGTTGTTCAACTTTGAACATTTCGGTATTGAGCATTGCTTTTTCGTTGGGCCTTAAGGTGTAAAGCCCATTTTTCAGATGCGCAGAACAAATATCCAAACCATTTCTAGAAATATTAACATAATTATTATTAAAAGAAACATTAAACATTTGTTCAAACAACCTGGAAACAGAAATCAAATTTCTACGAAAACAAGGAATGTAATAAACATTGTCTAAAATTAAAAACTTATTTCTAAAATAAAGTTTAACAACTCCCACTGCTCTTGTCGAAACAACCTGTCCCGTTCCCACTCTCATCGTTTGTTTCCCGTCGGCAAGCTCCCTTGAAGAACTAAGTATCTGCAAAGAAGAACAAACATGGTTAGTTGCCCCTGAATCAATTATCCAAGGTGAAGTATCATCTTCAACTAAACAAGCTTCTAAAACAACCTGTCCTGTTCCCACTGCTCTTGCCGAAACAACCTGTCCCGTTCCCACTCTCATCGTTTGTTCCCCGTCGGCAAGCTCCCTTGAAGAACTAAGTATCTACAAAGAAGAACAAACATGGTTAGTTGCCCCTGAATCAATTATCCAAGGTGAAGTATCATCTTCAACTAAACAAGCTTCTAAAACGAGTAAATCTGATTTACCGTTGTTCTTCTTTTCTTTGAGCTCCTAAAGATACTTCTTGCAGTTTCTCTTCCAGTGCCCAACTACGCCGCAGTGGAAACATTTTCCTTTAGGCTTCTTTTGGTTGGAGCTCTTTTTGTTGTTGTTGCTTTTGTTCTTCTTAGGTTGCCCTCCATTCTTAGACTTACCACTTCCTTCAGTCCCCTACCTCTTCTTATTCTTTTGGGCAGAAGAGGAGGGTTGAGCTTCTGCAACATTTGCCTCAGCTTCTTTAGTCTTTTCTTTCGAAATAGACTCGAAGGTTTGAAGCTCATTAAGCAACTCAGTCATGTTATATTTCAGCTTATTCATGAAATAGTTGCTTTTGAACTGAAGGAACGCAGGGGAGAGGGTTTCCAAAATCATCCCCACCTGTGTGGCTTCATCTATCACTGCCCCGTTCACCTCGGCCTCATGGAGATAGTTAACCATGTTGAGAACATGTTCTCTGACCGAAATTCCTGCCTTCATTTTGGCATTCATTACTGCCTTAACGGCTTCGTGGCGTGCCTTTTCAGAAAGTTTACCAAACATGTCTTGCAGAGACTGCATTATCTCATAAGCGGTCTCCATGCTTTCGTGCTTCATCCTAAGCACGTCAGACATCCCAGCCAAAAGAAAACAGCGGGCCTTGTTGTTTGCCTGAATCCAACTATCATATGCTTCCCGTACATTACGATGAGCATTGGTAGCAGGCTCTGGAGGACATTCCTCCGTCAGGACAAACTTGTAACTTTCGCAAATTAGTACAATGTTCATGTTACTCTTCCACTTGACAAAATTATCTCCGGTTAATTTTTCAGTTGAGAGAATAGCGATGATTGGATTAGACATTGTTGCTGTAATAAATAAATAAAATAACACAAATTAAAATGGTTGCATAAACATCATAAATATATGTTTTGGAATAGTAAACGTGATGCATGATGCATATGAAAAACACAAAAAATATTTTACTAATTCCACGATTATTCAATTTTAATAAATAAAGTGCCGCCGTAGGGTAGGTCAAATTATTTATGAATTGAATTGAGACATTCTCAATTAATAAATATATTCAAAATATCTCATATTTTCTATATTTATTAATAACCGTTTATTTTGGTCAAGATATAATTAACAATTTAATTATGTCTTTATGAGTGTAACCCACTATTTTGGATTTTAACAACTTAACTCAAAATCGCCGCCGTAGGGTAGGTCAATTTTGAAATACATTATAAAATCCTATCTCAAGGAAGCCAACTTTGATATTGATTTAAATGGACACCCTCCTCCGTAGGGAGGACGAAATCAAAGCGTCGCGAGGCGCCACCTAAATCTCATGGTGTTGTACTAATAGTGGAGACCGCATGTTATATTGTCATATTACCTTCTCCCACTCATTATTTTAAAAGATGTGTTTTATCTTATAAAACATCATATGTTTCATAATTCTAGTAGATAAAAACAATTTTTAATTACTAGATTATATTATGTGTTAATAGAATTCCATTCTATTTACACTTAAATAAATTACCAGATTTTCTAAAAATCTAAATTTATTATGAATTGTTTAAGTTACCGAATATTAAACAATTTAAAATTAGATAACTTAGAATTAATGTGAATTTTACCAAGTCTTAACTGTTAAAACTAAATTCACATTATTTGGTTGATTAATAAATTAAGATTCTATAAAACCAACCCAATTAATTTAATCTCATTAAATTAATGCTAACACATATTAAATCATTTTATAAACTCCTTTATAAAAAAAAATAATATGCTAAGTGTATGCATGTCATGTTACAATAACTATAAGTGGGTACTTTCCTAGATGACATATTATCATGCATGAACATGTTATCACAATCATCACATGAAAATAAAAATGAAAATAAACAATGAATTTTTGACCGGTCCTTTTGGATAATTAAAATTACAACCCAAAAAAATAAAAAATAAAATTACAGGGGTCTTCTTGTAATTTATACATAATTTCCTACTCCAATTTTGCAGTCTTCATCAAGTGGTTTATTGTGCAACAATCTCCTGAATTACCTTTGAAATCTGATAGGCCCAAAGTTCTCAACTGGGCCAAAAAATCAAATGGACATCTTTTTCTTCATCGCTCCATGTGTAGCAAGTGAAAGAGAGGAAAGAAGAAAAAATAAAAATAAGAAATTACAAAAAGCCTGTACCCCTTTATGGGTTTACACAGATTGATCTAATCAAACTGAAAATAAAATTATTAATCCAAAATGACCATATAATTAACGACAAAAAATCCTTTCATTAAACAACCATTCATCACATGAATAAAAATTAACGAAGGTGCAAATTGCCCACAAACACGCATCAAAAACATGATATTATCAAAATAAAATCATGTTTAATTAAAATTATATATGCTATAACCCTCTCTGATACCATTTGTTGGAATTAAAACATGAAACGCAGCGGAAGGAACGGATCGTTGACAAACAAAAAATTTTCTGAAAACTTTGTTCATCGGGAATAGATATATAATTTTAATTATAGAAAGCTTTAGGAATTTTTACTAACTTTTTGAAGACTATCAGGGTATCCTAGCTTTCCTCTTTGACACCACGATCTTCCAAACCAGGCCTCCACACCAATGAAAATACGAGTGGGCGTCAAACTGCAAGAATGAATTTTTCTCACACTTTTCTGAAACTGCTATGTACTCAACACATGAGATAGCAGACCTTTTTCTTTAGAGAAGAACTCTCAGTTTTTTCTCTCTAAAATTACGTGAATAAAAATGTTATGAGATAACTGTTATCTCTTATTTTTATATATGAGTTATTAGTAATTTTACTTTCCCTTTTCTTTTTTCTTTTTCTTTTTCTTCTTTCCCGAATCACTAAAAATTGATTCGGCACACATACACATGCATATGTATATATATAAGTTACCATGAAGAACAAGGAAGCTTGCCTTTTTTTTTTTTGATGACCGAATCATATATTCGGTTATATATATATATATATATATATATTTGGAAAGCGTGAAACTTTCACGTCTTTCCTTCTTTTTTTTATATTATATTAATATATATATATATAAATATATTATAAAATCTTATATATATATATATAAAGATTTGGTTCAAAACCATATATATATATCTAAATCTAAATTAAAAAATAAATCACATTTATTTAAGAATAGATTTTAAAATTAACCAATTAATTAATTAACTAATGCTCAGTTAAATGTGACAACATTTATCACATTACATTATGTGTCACAGAGAACATTTTTCTATGTCACGTTAATAATTCAAGTGTGAAATAATTAATTTAGAATTCAATAATTCTGAATTAAACATGTATAATTCATTCTATGCAAAAATCCAATATAGTGTTACAGAGGTGGTATTGGGGACCTATGGACCTATAACCCAAGCTCCAATAAATTTGACAATTAATTAAACTCTTTGATTAATGTGCCAAATTTATTAGTTTCAGTGTTACTCCACTAAAAACCTAAAACTGAACTCTTGAGATTATAGTGAAATTACTCAAAGAAAATTAGCGAGTAGTCCATTGATATAATCATTACATATAAGTCAGTCCTCCATAAATAGTTTATAATAAGAGCTAGGTTCAATTTTCGTTCACCTCTCTTATTACATCTTTATCCTTGAGTTTCAATAATTCTCTAATGAACAATTAATTCATAATCTTATTATGAACGAGCGCTCTACTGTTCAAACCTTGAATTATCACTCAAGAGAACTATTTTTCTAACTTCCATAGGGAAGGAATGGATTCCATATCTGTATAATATTATTCCCAGTCATTTATTACTTTATGTTTCAAAGATGCTAAGTTATAATCTGTGCTTAGACAAATCTTACCATGCAAGTCAAAAAACATAATGTCATAAATAGGAGTCTAATAAATACTCAGGATTAAGACTGTCAAATATATGATCATCATAGTGATAAATTTGAATACTCTATTTGTAACGGATGATTATTAGAGATTCATAATTTATCTGGTCCAGTCCTATATAATCTCATTATATAAAGTACCTCCAATCCAATGTCTCTGCATTAATAGTCCGGATAATGACTATTTCATTTTAGATGAGATTGGACCGTACTTGTAATTTTTAATTAAAGATCCCAAACTTTAATTAATTATTACGGACTATTTAGATTATTATCTATAAATTTATCCCTAAGCAAATAACACTTATATGCTAAATTTATAGCCACATAAATAATCATGAAATTTTCTTGATGTTTATAAATGCATTCATAATACATATAATCAACCAAAATAATAATAAATGTCATTTTATTTATTTATTAACAATATGTACAATGTCACAGCTTTTAGGGTACCAAGCCCAACAATTACATTAAGGGCTAACAAATTGAGGCAACTGACAACAAAAGAAAAAACAACCAGCATATTGTTTGTTTTAAAAGATTTCAGCAAAATTTGCAAATTGGGTGGCAAAACTTGAGTGGTCTTATTATAATGATCTTAGGAGACATAATTGGCAATAATCCACTTCTATACTTATTAATGTTATCTTTGAGATAAATTATATATATATATATATATATATAAATTATTACAGGGTATTTGATAGATTTTACTTTGAGCCATATATTTTTAAGAGTGAAATTATGAAAGGAAAAATGGATTATTATTAAAAAATTTAAAAAATTCCAACACTAGGATTATTATAAAAAAAATATAAATTTGATATATTTCATACTTTTAGCTATTTGGAAACACAACTTTGAACTTAAAATATTATGAAAATTTAAAATTTTTATTGTAACAAAATTTTTGGTTCAAGCCATTTCTCAAACTTTTTAATATAACATCAAGTATAGCATATAATAATTTTAATATTAAGAATGACTTTACATTGGAGAATAATTTTCTTACACATATTAAACTTTGGATTGACATTGCATTTGAGAGACCAATTATGTATGTAATAAACTTTCATTTTACTTTTGGAAGATAATAGTGTTCTTTAACACGGCCATTGCATTAGAATTTAGAAAAAGCTTTCATTAAAAAATTGACAAGTGTTTGGAAAGTGTTGTTAGAATTAAAAACTATATTTTACGATAACTTTACACTGTAGCTCACTTTTTTCTATCATCGTAACATATGAAGGCTTTATATTGTAGCAACTAAAAGTTTTAGTTGGAATTGATTCTATCAAACATCCTTAAAATCACTCTTAATTAGAAGAATCTTGGTGTTTCTCCTGCAGCATCGTGCTTTGTATACAAAGGGGAACCAAAAAAAAGAGGGGAAAAATGGGAGTGCACTTCCTTTAACATTTGATATTAGGCAAATGGACACTTAGCATTGGTGGTCGTATATTTGCTGTAAAAGCAGTTTGCTTTCTTGTATAATTTAAATGTATGGATGCATAACTGGCACGATGACACCTCCTTCACATTTTCACTTAGAGAAATGCTTTCGTGTGGTGGGTACCAATTCAATCAAACAAGAGCTATGTGGAGCATTAACATGCTTATTGGAAGAACCTGCTTATGTGAGCAAAATATATTTATTAAATAAGACCAAAGTTGATTAGGGGGAAAAAAAAAGAGACAAAAGCCAAAACTAAGAAAAGCTGAGACCAAGAGATTTGGATCTAAAAAAAGCCAAAACTTTAGGGCATGCCTTAAAATATCTTTATCATCATGCACGAGTTTAAGACACATGGTTGGTCCAAAAGACCATATTCTTGAAACGAAATTGCACAAGCTTAGAATGTAATGACTTGCAACAAGGTCACGAAGAAAAGAAGAGACTTGTTCTATATGAACCTCACCGATAGCATACATCTTGAAATTGTTGGATCTAGTTAAAATAATTTTTTATATATATCTAACGGACAAAAGACAAATACTTATTAATGAGTATCTTTTTTAGTTCTCATTAAAAAAATTACCAGAAAAATTATGCTTTTTTTGCCTTTATTTATCTTTGTTTCTTGACTAGGTAACGACTTATTTATCTCACACCCCTTCGTCATGTAGTCAGTCCGTGCGAAAGCATCAATTAACAATTAGACAAGCCAAAAAACAAGCATTAATGTTTCCAAGATTAATATATTAAAAATGTTAAATACTCGGTCCAAAAATAACATACATTAAACAAAGTTAGATATCTTTCATAAACTTTGTTACGTGGACAACTATATGGAAAGAGAAAGAAAGATAAAGAAAATACGTGGACAACTTTAGGGAAAGAGAAAGAAAGATAAAGAAAAGAAGACATAAAAGGTTATGCGTTTTTTTGCGGTCCATGCAGCAATTGATCATTGAAAATGGTCCTGTTGTGTATTGTTAATAGCTTAATGCCTAAGCGTGGGTTGGTGGTGGGACATTCCAAGCCAAAAACAGATTGCTTTGTGGCTCTGATGTTTTAGTTTTTTTATTTATTTGTTTTCATTAAAGAATCTTTCTATTGCCTTCACCATATATGATTGGAAAAGGATGTAATCTTATCCACATTCGTTTCTTCATATCGCGATGTAGGTCCAAGAATAAAAAGTATGGAATAATTATCTTTCTCATATAATCATACGTTATGTGATAACTTTATACTATATAAGATATTTATTTTATATATTGTAGCATATTAAAGTTTTACATTATTTGTAGTTTGAACTCTAGAGTTCGAGTTCAAACCACTATTCGAAACACTCTTAAAAAAAAAAAAAGACAATTCTTACACCTAATTAGTATTAATCCATATTAAGGGAATAAATGTAGTATTTGCTTATGCAACTGCAATAAGTTTTGATTTTTTTTAAGGAAAAAACTGAATATTATTAATTTGCCAACTTGGCTAAATAGGTGGAGTGGTAAAGTTGGGATCAAAATCCGTAGCGACAATGTTATAAACATTCTTAAAAACGGAAGTAGTTAACAGGTGAGTAGTCATGTTTCCTTTGCGAGATACATAATTGCAAATCATACCATCAGAAGCTAAAAAGATTAAGAGTCCGTTTGGTTTGAGTATTTGAATGAAAATTTAAATTTTTATGAGAGAAAATACTATAGCAAAATAATTTAAACCATGATTTAAATCACGAAACAAACGCACCCTAAATATGATATCTTCAATACTAGCTCCGCCTTCTCCAAAGAGAGAGAGAGAGGCATCCATTGTGCTAACCACATTAATGGCATCAGTCTCCATGATCGAGAGCTCAAATTCGCAACTCACAGCAAATTCTAATCTTTCCCTAACCGACACACACTTGACAATGTGGGGGCTAAAAAACCATCCACCTGCTTAGCCACCATCCACCTGCTTAGCCAAACATCCGAGTACCTGTTTTTTGATATCATAGATAACCGCCTCACACCAATCATTGGAACACCAGGTTTAATCGAGGTGTCAACATTAATTTTGAGGCGACCTAATAAAAGGACACTTTTGTAATTATATTGATAAAATTACTATTTTTAACTTGATAAATACTAGAAAGCAAGGATATCAATGGTCGGTTTCGAAGTAAAAACCACCAACTAAAAGAACAAATTTTCACTAATTGGTTTAGGTGGTGTGATATTAATTTAGAGAAAAAACCAACCAAATCAAACTACTTATTATTGGTTTGATCTATGTGGTTTTGTTGGTTTAGGTTTAAGTTTTAATATATGTATGAATTTATTCTTTATAAATACTATACACATTTTTTTTTTACAAACATGCAAAGTTTTTTTTTATGATTTAAAAATTTTCCATTTGATTCTAGCATAGCGACATTAAAATATTGCTAAGATTTATCATTCGTAAAAATAATATCCAAAGTTATTTTTTTATGTTAGGATCACCGGTTTAAACTGAAAATTGATTGAAAATCTATAAGAAAAGGAGAATTATATTATTCATTAGAACATATGATAATAAACACTAAAATAGAAACAATAATCTCAATTTTTATTACTTTACTCTTTTTTTTCTAGTCTTATCACCTTCTCAAATTATTCCTTGATGCATCCTTAATTTAGTCAGTTGAGGTTCAACTCAGTCGTGACACTCGCATATACATACGTGGTTCTTGCATTCAACAAGAGATATAGATATCATATGGAGGTGTAAGTTGAACGCCAACTTGCCCTTACAAATTCTCATGAACGAATTGAACAATGGGACTACCTGAATAATTTAATGATTTAAAATTAGCTGGTTATTTGAAAAAAAAAAAAAAACTCATGACTTTCTTGTTATGTTCAATTATAAGCTTAATTTAAGCGAATAATTGCCCATGCATGGCTGTTTTGTACCATAAAATCTCCCGGTACAAATAAAAAATAAACGTAGTGCTAGTGACTAGGCCACGAAAACATGAATAATGCGTCAAAATTTTAATATTCCAGAAGCTATATTTATCCAGTATCCGGCATCGTGGATCAAGCAACTTGGCTCACCTTTTTGTCTTGCTTGAAAAATAGAAAACCATAATTAATATGTATCATGTCGGTTTTGAGGTAATATCGACCCATGTCTTTGAAGCACTAGTGCTTTCATATTTTAGATTTTGGCAACTTGGCTATCTGGTCATGCTGGCCTGCACTAGATGCCACCCGGGGGCTATACTTCCATGACTTTTGGTTTTTGGAAGACAAGTAATTGGATTTGTTTGATAGTTGCTACTTAAGCAATTTGAAATTCCAGAGAAAATAAAAACATTAAGAGAACGCTGTGGTAGGTACAAGTTTATGTATTATTGTAATAGGATCGTATTTAAGGGTGTGCATGGTCCACTTCGATCCTAAATCGTTAGGTTAGCTAAATGAGACTGTTTCTACGGTCTACCAAAAACATATAATTGACCAAATCGTTTTATGTAAGGAGACTAAACTATTAGACAATGGTTTGGTTCGGTTTATATAGCATCTCAAATTTTATATATAAGATCAAATCGTTTTTTAGATATCAAACCATCTCAAACTACCATAAACATGATTACAACATAACTAGAACCAACAGCTAGTTTAAAACCCGTCGAATTGATCCAATGCTAAGACGCATAACCCTAATTAGATATGCCGTTAGATTTATACATATATTATAAGCCTATGCAATATTGATTTGATTATTTTTAGATACTCTATTTATCTAAAAAAAAAATGCCATTCATCAACTTTTTTCTTTGTAAAGGAGTACCTTGGCAACAGAACAAGCCGAAACCTGCTCGAGAATGACTTGCTAACTTGGGAACTTGGGATAACAATAACGAGATTAATATACAATTACCGTAACATGTTTATTACAAAGAAAGCACTTAAAGGACGTGCGACGTAAGACTTGAGTCTCTCGCCTTGACAAACTTATAACTAAAAACCACACACACACACACACACACATTGTAGAAAACCATTTACGTACGTTCTTACGGATAATTGTACGATCTTTAGTCTATATATATATATATATTTCACATTAAAGATAAAGGATAATTTTATAGAGAAAGCAAGTTGATATAAAGCTTTATTCATGAGCCAGCAACGTTGCAACGACGAACCACGTGGCACAGAAGTGGCTTATTCATCTCCATGGAAAGCCTCAGGCTCTCAGAGAGATCCACTGGCTGAGCTGGCAGCCACGTGTACTGCTGCAGAAGCCGAGCCAGCCACAGGTGCACCGTGGCTAGGCCCAGTGCCTTTCCTGGACACACCCTCCGGCCTGATCCAAACGGCGCGAGCCTTAGATCCGGGCCCATAATTGAGACCTCCTCGTCGATGAACCTATCGGGCTTGAAGGCCCATGGGTCCTTCCAAATGGAGCGATCGTGGGTTATGGCCCACATGTTGACCATAGCGGTGGTGCCTGCGGGAACGAAGACATTGTCCACGTAGACATCGTGGACCGCGAGGCGGGCCCACGAGAGTAATGGGCCCGGAGGGTGTAGGCGGAGGACTTCCTTGACTATGGCTCTGAGGTACGGGAGGTTGGCAATGTCGGAGTCTCGCACGTGCCTGTTGTTTCCCACGCACGTGTCAATCTCTTGCTGGACTTTTGCTTGGATTTCTTGGTGCAAAACCATTCTGGCCATAATCCATTCCAGAAGTATGGCAACCGTGTCTGTCCCTCGAAATATCAATTCCTTATAATATAATAAACAAAATAGATCAAACAAAGTGGAATGCGTCAATTAATAATGAATATAATAAACAAAAGTAAAGATTAAACAAAGTGGAATGCTCAATTAATAACGAATGTAAAAAACAAAAGTAAAGGTGTTAAGTACTAGTGGATGAACAAAGAAAAAAACATCTTCGTATTGGATTTTTCAACAAAATAAATAAAAATATTATGTAGACAAATATTAATCCTAGTGTTATCAAAATAATTGAGCCCACCAGGCTAAAACCTAAAAAGTCCCATGAAATTAGGATTCGTTTGGTTTAAGTATTTGAATAGAGTATTTGAATAAAAAATTAAATTTTTGTGAGAGAAAATACTGTGGCAAAATGATTCAAACCGTGATTCGAATCTCGAAACAAACGGACCCTTAATGTGTTTCACAAATGGAGATCAAGTGGCAAGCACAATGCAATTTTTGTGCGTTTAAGATTATAGGCTTGAATTTGGACCATACCCTGATCAAATTCCTAGAGTCGTATCAAAATTCGTCTGGATATAATTGCTGCCTTTCCATAAATTATAATTAAAGTGGATAATAAATCCGTTGAGGATGAGATTGTGTTGACATGGTCAGTTCTCTGTCTATCTTTCCTATTTTAGTAAAAATATATAAAGCTTAGGGGAAGAGCAAAACTGTGACTGAAGTGGGTAGTTCTAGCGACAAGAAAAATTTTTAAAAAAGTAAAATAAAAATGAAAGAACTTCTTTAAGAACTCTTAGGGGTGGTACACGTTTTAAAATAATTAGAACTGAATCATTTTTTTTTTAAATATGATGGTTAAAATCATATGCTCATCGATTATTAAAGTATATTGTTCTGTTCGCATGAGAAAAGAGATAATCTAAAAAAAAAAACGTAAAAATGTATAAATGATTGCTGACTGTTTTGCGTCAAAAACCTATGATAGAACCTATGGGAGGTTGTGGAGTCATGTCAAATGATTCATACGAATATTCTTAAAAACTTTTTTGTGACTCGCTCTTTTCTCCTGACATGGACTAGCGAGTCAACTAGTCTTAGGCCGTCACAAAGTATCTTTTGATAAAGAATTTATGGTAAAATATCTGGGAAGACCCTTAAACACACTATGAACAAAGTCCCAAACAAGCCCAAAACAGTAACAAGAAGAGTAGAGGAAAAGTGGCTCTATATGTATCTGTGAACAGCCTAAAAGCTGCAAAAGAGAAGCACAACCTACAAACTTCAGAGGAACGTATCTATCGTTCTTCTTTTACAACTTAAAAAAGTGCTTTTTTTTTTCTTTAATTTGAAGCTCTTGAAAAAAAGAAGTAACATAAATGTCCCACGCGTGCTTATTATGTTTGGTAGGACAGAAAAGAGAATAAGGAAGCCGATTATTATGTTTTCTTAGTCATATCTTTTTTTTACGTTTTTAATAATGTTTTATTAGATAATCTTAAATATTATATCAATTAAAATATCTTACAATTAATTATACTTATTAAGATATTTTAATTGACATAATATAATATTTTTTTTAAAAAAATGTATCATAATATTGTTAGAGAAAAAAATATAAGCTAAATCTGAAAAGATTTTAAAAAAAAAAAAGAAAAAAAAAGAAGAGAGAAAGTAGTAGTCCTTACCCACAATATAGCCACCATGTCGGAATCACTCAACTGATCCTCCTTAGGCAAGGAAAGCAAAGCACTAAGAAAGTCATGATTATTAGAGCTACTATTATTCTCAGGGTCAGTCTCTTTAGTACCCCTAATTTTTCTGTCTTTCACAATTTGACCCACAACGGTATTAACTTTGGCCGCTAATTTATGGCACCTTCTTTTAACACCGTGAAAGTCCAGAAACGACAGTGGAAAATAATCCTCCAAATTATACGTGGAAATCAGTTCATACCCTTCTTTAACCATTTGCCCTAACTCACCAAAACGACAACTAATACAACTACCGAAGACACACTCCAATATGTTCGTTAGAGAGCCTTCCTGCAACGTCCCTCTCAATCCCACAACACCCTTCTCCTCCATCTCCACTCCCACGAGCGCCAGCATTTCGTCGGCCACGCGCCACCGTATGCCCTCCAGTCCCGCGACGGTCCGCGGCGAAAACATGTGGACGGCCGCGATTCTCCTCAGGTGGCGCCAGTGGGTCCCCGTCGCTGCGGGGGCAAATCCGATGGCCCGCTCGAACATCAGAAGGCGAGCGGACTCCTTAATCGGACGGTCGGAGAACGACGATCCGGCGAGGATCTCCTTAGCCGTCTCCGGGTGGCTACTGATGACCACGCGCATGGGGCCGAGGCTGAGCGCCATCAGCCGCTTTGCGCCTAGGGAGGCTGCCAAGTGGGCCAGTTTTCGGTGGGCCACACGCGAGCCCATTTCGGGTAAGCTCCCCAGCACTGGCCAGCCAATTGGGCCTCGGATTTTGATGAGTTTTTTGCCGCCGTAGTAGTTTTTCCATGCACAACCTCCCGGCACGAGCCAGTGGTTGAGAGAGAAGAAGAGGAGAGAGAAAAGAGTTGAGAGAGAGAGAGTAGTGCTACTACTGAAAGCCCATGAGGTTTGGTATGATGATATGATGGTTAATCCAAACCAAATCGGGACTGTTAATAAGGAGATTAACTTAGCAAGATTAAGGATTAATGGTTTCATAATTTATCTTAAGGAAATATTTGAAGTGAATTGGGGGGTTTTGGTTTACGAGGGGAAAAAAAGCCAGTGGAATTGTCTAGACATGGACATCTGCGTGAGAAAATGGCATGGAATGGTGATTGGTATATATAGGATTTTGTTGTGGGCAAAATAGACTTGGTTTAAGCAACATGTGGTTAGTTTGCTCTACCATGGTTAGCACACGTGCACCCTCGTGTTGTGTTCTCTTTAGGCTCTGTTTAGTACGAGGGATGGAGATAATTGGATGAGTGGATAATGTAAAGGATGAAAAAGATTATAATAATTTTTTAAATTGTTTAATAGGAAGAGAAAAAGTAGAAAAAATTGATAATAGTTTTTTATCTAATTACTATATTGTCTATTTTTATTATTTATTAATAATTTTAACAAAGGTAAAATAGTCTCTTTAAATCTAAATATGATGTATTTGATGGATCATCTCATAATTGAGAAAAAGTGATTTTGGTGAGCCCAAGAATAGAGCTCATCCCTCTACCCCTCCTTTCATCCCTCTAACCAAACATGAGATTTGATCTCTCCTCCTACCCCTCTCCTTCCACCCTTCTCCCTCCAACCAAATACAGCATTAAACTCCATACTACTTTGCACTATAAAATCAGAAGCAAATCTGGTTTATCACATTTTTTTTAAAGAAAAAAAGGGTATGGATCAACGTTATTTTTAGAGTCTACTAATATCACAGGTAAAATAGCAAGGATTCTAGCGAGACCAGGTAACAAGTCATGATATCATAGAGTCCATTAATATATATAGGGTGTTTGACAAAGTGAATTAGGACCATGGTTGGAACCAATTTTTGTTAAAAACACCGTAGCATGTCAGAGATTTACACTATAGCAAATTTTTTGTTTTTTACTGCAGTATGTAAGAGCTTTTCATTGTTTTGAGTTAAAACTCATAAATTCTAACTCATTTTGCTAAATATCATAATAGTTAATGTCGATGTGAGAGTTAAACCTCTAGCCCATTGATTAATAAAGAATATTTAAAGATATTTTTGTCACCATGTCACCACCACTAATGATAACACATGATTAGTTTCCTAACCAGGGTTAAGATCTACGTACGATCTCGAGTTATGTTGCATTTTGGTGAGTCATGGTTTTAGATATTGTGTTGAAAACATGGTGTTGTGTATGTATCATATAGCACATATAACACAATACGCATGGTTTTCGTACTCCTCAATATTGATAGGCTTCGTATTCGGTGTCCATTTTTGTTTTGTTTTGTGCGTGTGTGTGTGTGATCCTTTTTGGGTTTGTGCCACGTCAAGCAATCATACTTTTTATCGTACAATCAATGAGGTGTAGAAAACTAATAATATTGTGAAAGCTTAGCTTCTAGTGCTACGATTTAAAAGGTAAAATTGATGTGTGAAACGTTCTTTCCAAATCCAATGTTTTTTCGTACGCCCATTCTTACAGCCAAAAGAAATAAAGCATGTATTTGTATAGAAAATTATGCGTTGTGCAAGCTATAAAAGCCAAAGATTTTGCATATCTGATAAATGCCGTAGCAAAGCAATATAAACAACCACAAATATTTTATGTGAAATTATCATGCTTAAGTGGTCACAAGCACTACTAAATTCCATATGCATATTGAGATAAAAAAAATCCATATGCATATATATACGTTTTGTAGAGTATATATGCATGATAGCTTAAAATAATCAACTTATTTAACATAGATATACGTATGAATTTTTTCACAAATCTCAATCTATGTGTACGTTTTCCTTTTGCTCTTTGTTATTTTCTAGAGCCAATCTTATAGTATTCTGAAGAGGGAAGAGAGAGAGAGATGAAACTATCAAGTACCCACCAACATATATTTTTTTCACAGACCATCAATGACTAAATCGTTAAACCTTTTTAATTTTTACAATATTCTCTTCCAAAATAGCGTTTCGAAACCCAATATATATATTCTCAGTTTTCTTTTTGTCATAATTTGCTGCTATTACGTTTTTTGTGTCGTCCAGCTTACAGCATAGCACATGCTGTACATGCATGCAATACTCGTAGAAAACAAGCAGAGATATTCATGATTTCCCCAACTTAAGCATATCTCGCATGAACCATGTCGGGAATTTTCCTAGTACCTCTTGTCGCTATGTTAGCAGCATGTAAAAATTCAGTCAAGTATAGACATTGAAGAATAATTTTCCTAGTACCGCGTCAGTACTTGTTTATATATATATATATATATATATATATGTGTGTGTGTGTGTATACACACACATAATTACATATTGTCTGTTGACTTGAAATTAGAATTTCCGCCTCATTTTATCTATTAAGTGTTTAACAAACATATTAAAATTAATTTTTTTATTCAAAATATAAACTAATTTTTTTTATTTAAAATGTTGTAACATGTAAAAGTTTTACATAAATTTACGTATATGTAATAAATGTGTATAAATATCTAGAGTACAAATAAATATAAAAACAATCATTTACATATGCATAAGCCAGGAAACAAAAATATCTAAAGTTTTGTCACGTCAAAATTTTTTTTAAAAAAACCTAAAAATATAAAGAGGCCAGCTAATTCATTAACCAATCGTGGCCAATACCTACTTTTAATATAAATATGCTATTACAGCTTCTCATGATGCGCTGGTCATTTTTTCCCCTTTATTAACTTATTATTACTATTTTTTTATGGCCAACAAGAGTCCTTTCTTTTCTGTAAAAAGCTTTTAGTCCTTAAAAAAAAAAAAATGTTATTCTTTTGGTTCTAAGGTTCTACTGTTCTATCTCTCCCATTGATTGCCATGTGTATGGAAATATCTTAACGTGCTATCCACAATGTCATAGTGGACTCGACGAAAAGATTTAAAACCAATATTTTTGCTCTCTCCGGACTCGACTCATCAGACCCGTGGCAAATATTGATCCCATTTCAAATCTCTTTTCCGATCTTCTATGATTTCAACGTGGAAGTACTTGACATTTCCTTCACTTCTAAGATTTGCCACTTTCATTGATGCACCTATATAACTACTAACTACAGGCACTAGAAATAGAGAACCAGGAAATAACAGATAATTAAAACTTTTTGAAGTAAATATCATCTTTTTATAGTAAATAATTTAAACACTATATGAATAAGAATTATTTACACTATAAACAATAGGGGTAAATAAATTATTTGTACCTCAAGTCTATTTACAGTGTAAATATATAATAATTATTTATACTATAAATAAGAAAATAAATAAATTATTTATACCATATAGTTATTATTTATTATAAATATTTTTAAAATCTTCTTGTTACTGTAAGTAGTCTTGAAATAATGATATTTAACACAAGCACCCCCCCCCCCCCCCCCCAAAAAAAAAAAAA
This sequence comes from Artocarpus heterophyllus, assembly GCA_025403435.1. Lineage (NCBI taxonomy): Eukaryota > Viridiplantae > Streptophyta > Magnoliopsida > Rosales > Moraceae > Artocarpus > Artocarpus heterophyllus. Next base: position 26,864,245 of record CM046339.1, read on the forward strand.
AAAAAAACCCTGAGCCAATCAGTTTGGAAGGCCTTATATATGATATCGATCGTTAACCTAAAGCCCTTTTTTCATGTGGGCTTGGTAACCCAACTGGGTCAACCCATTATCCAAGTTGGACTATAACCCATCAAATTCAAAATTTTGTTACTCTTGTTATAGCTCAAGAAGCCTCTTGGCAAAGTTTTTCTAATAAAGGCCGATTTTTTACAAGAGGTGAAAGAATATAAGAGGAATATGTGCCCAGATGTTCATATGGCTAAATTTCAAACATTGCACTATGATCCGTACCGACGACCTTGACGTTTATAGATCGCGTTCTGACAATAGTCACGAGTAAAAAAGAAAAAATATTATCTTCATATTTTAGTAGATCCATAACGTCATACCAACGCAATAAAAAGGATGGCCCTATAATATTATATATATATATATAGCCATAACAAAGCAAACTACTAGATTTGCAAAGTGATAACCAACCAACAATTGCAAATCGCTAGATTTCATCTTCCTGTTTTAGTAGACCCCTAACATTCTTAGCTAGTAGACCTAATAATGGTAATGCCCTTCTCACTAAATTTAAAATTCAGGCAATATAATAATGGAATAAGACAGACAAAAGAGCATAACCCTTATGTTCAAACCGGCCATTAGACCACCCCCCACCCCAACCAAAACCAAAAAAAAAAAAGAAAAAGAAACAATATTAACATGCTCTTTGGCTTAGCCAACCAAAAGGCAAAAAAGCTTAATTCTCTCTCAAGGACAAGCTTAGATAGAGACTCTAAATAGCAACATCCAACTGATAAACTAATTGCCCACCAATTCTCATTTTGCTATCTTCCATTGGCATCCAATATATTGGGACCATAAGGACAGCTACATATCACGTTACAAGGTGGTTAATTGTTTAAATGAGCAATAATAATATTCCCATTAAAAAAAAAGATGCTAAAGAAGACCCGTGGACGCCTCTTTAACCGTTAAAAGTCTCCATACACAGTTTTTTTTATTAGTGTTAAAACACATTATTATTATTATTATTAATTTAATTATTCTTCATTATGGAGGAGTTGGAGACTTTCCTTTGTTGAAAGCATGCAACAGGAAAAATATTAATTAATCCATAGATATCCAATACAACTTGCAAAGTCTAGTAGTTATTGGAGGAGGCAACCACATAATTGCCCTATGAGCCATAAAGGGGAGTGATTATAAAACAAATCTTGAGACAAAGACCACCAATAAGGAGACTCTCAGCCAGTTACAGAGATTAACCCATGAGGATTTCATAAACACAACGCAAAAAAGCTTTTTTTTTTTGGCAATGTTTAAAGAAAAAAATTAAGCAAAAGAAAAAAAGAAAAAAAAATGTCTATAGCAGATCCTTCTGGGGAAATCTCCAAGAAAAGCAACCGAAAAGGCCAACCAAGTGGGAATGCTTTACTTTTCTCAGGACTCAAATATTATAATATAACTTGCCAACATCCACACATAAACCACTGTGCATGTAGAAAAACAGGATTAAATTGTCATTATCTTGGTCCAACGAGATTTCTTCCCACTAATAGTAAGGTGTCCAAAATCTGCCAGCTATCATACCATTAAGAGTACATGGTGGGTCTATAGTGGAATTAATTATAATACCTTCTAATAATATGCAAAAAAAAAAGAAACTTATATAATATATTAATTAAAATAAACTCATGCCTCGTACGTACAATCTATGTTTGGCCCTTAGCCATCTGCTAGCTAAAGTTTCACCAAATCAATTATAGTTCTAGACCTACCTGACACACTATTTTGTGTAAGAAGTTCAACTCATGGGAAAGTTGAATAATAAAAAGGATTAATTACAAAAATCTCTTGAATTTTACCCCCCAAATTTCAAAATATAATATTCGTTTTCTTTGAAGTGTGAACTGTTAATAAAAATTGTCATTCGGTTAAAATTTTAGCGACAAATTAACAAAAAAAATTTAAAATTAGGGATATTTTGATAATCTTAGTTATAAAAATAACAAAAAAATAAAACTATAATAAAAATAAGTCTTTGTTGATGATTAAAAACAAAAAAAAAATCAATTATAAAATATAGTACTATCCGCCTCCCTTTTTTTTTGATATACTGAAATTTTCTTTAAAATTTTATTAGCTTTTTTTTCATACTATAAGAGTTTTTTCTTTTTCAAAATTTTACGTTATATTTTTTTGTTATATTGAATATATTTGTGTTATATTCTTTTTCATTTCACTAATATATATAATTTTTAAAATTTCAAAATTCTTTTTGGATATAAAAAATTAATAAAATTTTGAAGAAAATTTTGATATATAAAAAAATGATTCTAATGGTATAATGGTTTTAATTGATTTTTTTTGTTTTTAATCATCAATAATGACTTTTTTATTATAATTTTATTTTTTTGTTATTTTTATAACTATAATTACCAAAATACCCCTACTCTTAAAATTGTTTGTCAATTTGTCATTAAAATTATAACAAAAGGACCATTTTTGTTAATGGTTCACAATTCAAGGGGAACATATGTTACATTTTGAAGTTCAGAGGGCAAAGTGTTACAAAGACCATAATTTAGAGGAATTTTGTAATTAATCCTAATAAAAATTGGGCTTTTACTGTTGGCTTTTTAAGGGTACATATTGATTTGTGGAGATAAATTACTACAAAAGGGAATTCTAACAGTTGAAAAAGATAATTTTGTTTCATCATTGGAGTATGACGTTTTTGCTGCTAGATTATGATTTTAATGGTTTGATATATATGGACTGTCTGCGTTAAAAATTTATAGCATACGATAGATAATTGCTTCCATTCACAAATCAGACAATTCAACAACTAAAACGATTTATTTTCTGCCAGGTGAAGCAAAATTACATTCTCTACAATAAAAATTGCCTAAAAACAATATGTTAACTAATATATATTGGGTATTGTAGACTTTATTATCGTCTTGACTTAAAATTGACATGTTCATTTTTCTTGTTAGTGAACACCATTAACTTTTTTTTTTTTGTGTATGCTTGCTTGTCGTTTTTTGTTATTCTTGCCGGTAAAAAATTAGGGTGTCTAATATGTGATGATATTTTAATGATTTTAATAAATGAAGTGAATGATGTGAGCATGTTTACAACGAGAAGAAGAAATGTACTACTTTCTTGTTAGGATTATTAGAATTTGGAAAACGTTGAGCGATTTGTGTGATCTTATACACAGTATTTTGCTAATAGTTACCAGAAGGATCAATACTTTTGTTGGCCAATGATTGCAACTCAGAGTTGGGAATATAGGAATATATTCTTTTCTAAAAGAGGAAAGTACTTGTGCCGGTCAGAAATTGGATCCCACCACGTCGGAGCTAAAGAAAAAGGGACAAAAATTTATAGGTATAGGAGCTTGAAGCAAAGAAAGCTTTAACAGTAATATGTTTTATGCTGCTATGTTCTCAAAGAGGCATTTTCACATCACTTTTGGCAGATATCATATCGAGAAGAAGATATGCCCTATTGAAAATCTTTTCAAAAACTAGGAATTATTATTACTCCCCCTACGTGCAGCCCATTCTCCTGAAAAGACGGCACAAACTTATAAGCCAGAATAAAAATGATTCTAAAGGGAAAACGAACGTGGTCAAGTGCAAGATACTGGCTTGCATGTAACGCTACCATGGAGAATTTGACACAGCATTTACAGTAGTTTAATATTACATAAATTCATCCTGTTAATGAATACGTGTGGGTTGTCTTGCCAAGGCATAGGCCTAACTTTAATGGTTCGTTTGATGTACATATTCAAAATAATATAGTTTAAAACTTTATGATTTGAACTGTAAGTTTTAAACTGTATGACTTAAATAGTGATTTTAAACTTACGTTTAAAACCTAAAAATTTAATACGAGATTAAAATAACACATCAACTTTCAAACGATAACCGTTATTTTAAAAACTATAGTTTATGAAAGTAAAACGAGAATGAAAATAGCTTTTATTGTAAAAAATGGTTCAAACCGTAAGAACTTAAGAGGGGCAAAGTTTGAATTTTAAGAATCTTGACCGTTTTCAAACCTCCTCCATAGTTTGAACTTACCTTGGTTATCACTCCATTAAACGCCAATTTGAACCACCAATGACTTAAACAGTTTTAGTTTTAAACTTACGTACTAAACGACCTATAAAGGTTCCAATTTCTCGTTTGAAAATTCACGAATAACAAAAGCAAAAACCAAAATTAATTTATAGAAACATTAGGGGACGACAACCATGCATGGATATATTTAAACTTGAAAGCAAATGAATGTATAAATTATTTTACAAAAAGTCAAGGCTCCGGGTAAAAAATGGGTTTATATTTATTTATTGTTAGTAAACATGCTATTTATTACAATGGAAACTATCAAGTAGACTAGTTCTTCTATTTTTAAACATGCTATTTATTTTAATAATCGTTGTGCAGGTCGGATGAGTACATCAGACTCAATCGCTCTTTGGGGGAAGAAGCAGCATCGTGAAGCTGTCCCAAGGGATCCTGGATGCCCCATTAGGGCATTTGACACTAAAATCAATGGATTTGAGGACATATAAAAATAGCCTGGTTTCAATACAAACGGTTTTCAATTGAGGTAAATCGCATGGGGTGAACATAAAAGAGAGTTTTGCTAATTTGAACGTAAGGGAACAAGAACCCTCTTCATTCAAAGTTCGTAAACTTACCATGATTTTGAAGACAATACACAGCATCAACACCATGTTTGCCAAACGCATGTAAGTACTTGTTGATCTTGCATTGATTTGGTACCATTCTGGCAGGCCTGCATCGAAATAATGCGTCACCTTTAGCTGTTCAATCAAGTACGGCACCATAATGCATTTTTGGGAGAACTAGCGAGTTTTAAAACCTGTTTGGCAAAGTTGGTGCTAACCAATTTTTCAGTTAAAAACAATGCAAAGTTCTAACATGCTGCAGTAAAAAGCAAAAATTGCTATAGTATAAAGCTCTCATATGCTACAATATTTACAATTCTAACCAATAGTTTTAACCATCACACCAAACACCCTATTAGTTTAGACCGAGCTTCATCTTCGTGGATAAATCACCATGTTTGGGTTTTCTCAAACTGGCAGCTTGTTAAGAGCTTGAATTCACCCAAGTAGATACATACTAGAAGCAGACCTCAAGTAAATGACCACCATGGATAAAACTAAAAGTAAGGAGCAAGATAACGTCAGAGAAGGAAGTTCTGTTTCTTCCTTTTCCTTCATCGACAACAATGAAGCTTATGGGAAGTAAATATTTAACAATGTTCATAATCAACTATCGATGCGAGCATACCAATGAAGACTAACAATAATCTGTAACGGGATGGAGATAATAAATCTTCCTAAAAGAATAGCAGATAAAGATCGCACCATAGTCATACTCAACAGTAGTTAAAATACAAAATGAATAATAACTCAATCTACCACATAACAGACTAATAAGCCTTTTAAACAAAAATTTGAACCTTCCTGCTATTACACCGGTAAGATTGCTTAAACGATACAGCAATTCTGTTTATCGAGAAGGAGGTGGCGGCATATTGGATTTTGCCATTCCAACCCATACGATGATTCCGACAGCAAGGATAACCCATCCACATATGTCATACTTGAGATCGCTGCTCTTCTTCGACTTGGAACTCTGAAAGAAGTTTAAAAAGTAAATAAATTAATGGGGAGCCCCGATGAATTAAACTCAGCCTTTTTTTTTTCCTGGTGACTATGCACAAGGTGAAAGTACATAACCTCTACAACACTCAAAAAGAGGTTGGAATAAAAAAAAAAAAAACTCTAATATAACAAGATGATTGTGTTCCTATATCATCTGGTGTTACTCTCCTATTTCCGAGGTAATGCTTCTAACCATCTTCCAGTGCAAAACAGGAACATGCATGTACGTTTAGGTCTAAGAATCAGATTATTAACAAAACCAACTAAAGCTGACTAAATTTTATGGCCTGGTCCGTTTCTTATGAGAAAAGGAAAAAAAAAAAAAAAAGGAATTGATGTCTCATAACATGAATAACAAGAGCACATAAAAGATAATGTCCTCATAGCGACACCCGGCACAAGTTGCAAAGCATATCTCAAGAAAACTGCAACTTTATGGATTAAAAACTATTACTTCTCGAGGATCTTATATTTTGTTAACAAATTTGGAATCAATGATTGAAGCAAGTCAAATCAAGCCATACCTTTATCAACTTAGAGTTAGTAGCATGACAATTACTTGAAACAACGTTATGAAAACAGATCACAGTAAAGGAAAGACACACTCAGAATAACGTTATGGAGACTATATACCTTTGCACTGCTAAAGGAAGTCTCAGGCCCAGCACTCTTTGTCTGTTGACCAAGTCCTCCATTCTTATGGATCTCCATGTGCAATTCTGGGCCCTAAGATGAGTAACACTGACGTTGATTCAAACTTGGATTATAAGATTGTAGATATAATAGTAATGGATAGTTACACCAAAATGTTAACATCGATAATTTCACAAAAAAATCACTAAACAGGATTAGTAGCTTGTTCGGCAACATGTCATACACAACCGTTTTCATGGCAAGGCATTATTTTAATCTTCATAGTTTAGCTAATATATGCCAGGGTTGCACCAACAGGCAACAGCCAGACCCATCTCATACCCAAAGATAATCAGTTTCTTCTCTAAAAAAAAGAGGCCATCTTACAGAACCCCATTTCATGCATGTCAGATTCAATTAGATCCTTTAATCACTATTTACGTATCTTCTCCTATCCTTCATTTAACAAAATTATTAGTTAACAGGCAATTAGCCAGACGCCAAGTATCATGACCCTGCGTATTGCTTAACAAAAATTCCACGTAGAATAAAACAAGCTCGTAAAAATCACTTTTCTCTACACAATAACAAGACACTAATTCCAATATCTAAAAAACAGAAACTTATGATGCTTGTCCGAAATTAGATGGCCAACAGAACAACTCTAGATGCCAACAGCTAGAAATGGATGATTTAATAAGCACTACTCCACCAATCACTCAATTAAAATTTGTGTGATTCTAGTAAACTCGACCTCTTAATTCATTAACTAGCATCCAATGTCATTATGCCCAATAAATACCTCAACACCAAACTATAATAACAACATTAAAAGAAAATACCAGTTCTTCATTTCGTATCAAATGGAAGTAAATATTATACCTTAGTAGTGACTTCCAAAGACTTGAGATAGAGCTCATTACTCGGATCCTACAAAGAAAAAAAAAAGATTTACAATCAAATGTTCTCTTAGAATCTACAACTTTTAAACGTTCAAACTCGAAAACTTGCGATACGCTACCTCATCGACTGCCTTTTGGAAAAATTCAGATGCTTTATCGAAATAAGGCTTTGCCTCGTCAAAATCAGGCGTCAGAAATGCATACGAGGTATGGGCATTTCCTAAACACCACAAAGCATCATGCTTCAAGGGATTAATAAGCAAAGCTTCCTCCAACTTCGAAATCGCATCTATATAATCAAATATCAAAAGTCAATTCCCATCCTTGATTTCACTCACCTAATATATACCCATATTTATGAGAAAATTGTACCATTAATCATGGTTTTCGACTCTGCAACGCTTTGAAACTGTGATAACTCCAGCAACGCTCCTCCCCATTTCGTTAAATTCTGCGAAAAGTAATAAACGGGAAAAACTTTGCCCTAAGAAGCTGAAATTGCAATAAAAAAAGTACAAAAACCAATTAATTTACAAAAAAACAGAGTTTATTAGGACGATCAAATCGATGCGTAACAGAAAAAAATAACATGTTGACTTAACGATCAGGTAATATTAGCATATATATATATATATATATATATATGTAGAGAGAGAGAGAGAGAGAGACGAACGTCGGCGTCGAGAGGGTCTTTGGCGTAAGTAGCTTCGGCGGATTTGCGAGTGTGCTCGAAGAGCACGAGGCGATCGAAGTCTTCCTCAGAAAACTGCATCGCCATTGATTGGGAACCAGAAGAATCAGAAGACCTCGAAACTCGCTTTCCTGCAAAAGTGTGCGTTTGCCTTTCCCTGTAAAATCCTGCAGTGCCGCCAAATCAAACCGGCTTAGGGTTTTCGGTCCACGTCACAGGGCAAAGGGAAGAGTCCTGACTCCTGATGGTTTAAAAATTGAAATTAATAAAATAAGAAAAATGGGAAAAATAAATAAATAAAGAGAGGGAAGGCAGATGGATGGGCCACGTGCGTGACACGGGACCACATTCGCCCACTCGGGCCCATATAGGCTTGGCCCTATCCGGAATAACAATAGAGACTTTGAAGTATGTCAACAAAAATCTTGGAAATTATTCTATGAATTTTGGGAAATTTTTATAAATATCGGATTTATTTTCTATAAATATCATATATATTTATTTATGATATAACTTAATATATAATATGAATGATAATATGGTATAATTTTTTTAAATATGACATAAATAAACATAAATTTTTAAGATGTGACATAATATATAGTTTTTTCAAGAATTTTGAAGTTTTGATTTGTGACATAAATAAACTAATTGAAGACATGACATAAATTCCGAACTATCATGACATGAATCCAGCAACTTAAAAAAGTAGCGGCAATGCCTGTCTAATTTTCTCAGGTTTTCTCAAATAATAATAATAATAAGGCCTTCCATTATAGTCGTACTTTTCTAAATAGGGTGGTTTTATTCACATCCCGCATATGACTATTCCAATTCCTCTCAAAAATAAAATTTTATATTATTGAAAAAATCTTTCAATAAAATGACAAAAAATAGGTAATTATGATTGACCTAAGTACATAATTAAACTTTTTTAATAAATAAAAACTAATAATACATTTGTTTTTCTTTCCACACAGCTATATGTAAAGATAAAATCGTAAATTTCATAATTCAATGACTATTTCAAAAAATCATATGGAGATATAGTCAATTGTTTGTTTGTTTTTTTTTTTTTTGGTTAATTTGTTCTCTAAAGTGTTAAGTGTTGACAAGATATAAGAAAGTAAAAGTCTTAGTTACTTAGCCCAAGGCCTTGGTTCTAGAAACATTTCAAATATTGGTTTTTGACTCTAATTAAATTTCTTTCTTTGGCTAATTATGAATAGTGACAAAAAAAAGTTTGCCTGATTGTAAAAATTTTTTCACATGTTTTGGAATGAAGACTCTTTCCAACGTGGTGTTGCAAACCATGATCATGACTGTGGCCAAAAGTGCGACTACATAAGACACAACGCCCAAGTTCCTGCAAAAGATTATTAGAGCTAAGCAGACTTGGACTGAAAAGTAACCAAGCTCTACAGATGTACCAGCAGCAATCCCAATTCTCTGGTGTTGATTAAAGGCCGGAGTGGTTGATTGATATGGACTTGTTATAAATATGTACAGTTAGCGTAAATATTACCTACCATAACACGTGAGCACCAAAATAACATTGGCTGTGTGTCAGTGACTCCAATGTCTTAGCAAAGAAGAAGATCGCTACTTTCTAACAAGTAGTTCACAAGTTTGTGATCAGTAAATAGTAAATTACACTCTGCGCCCAAAAACTATTATTTTTTTATGATGTATATTGAATTTTTAATTTTAACAAAATACATCATAAATTTTAAAATTATTGACAATTAAAATTCAATAACTAACGAGCATTAAAAAGCATGGACCGTTTTGCTCACAATATTCGCATGTAAATTTTTTTAAGTTAGAGCTCGTGAAGTTTCAAAACTCCCTCACTTTGTCTCCTGAACTTTAAAAACCACCTTTTTTCCTTTTAAACTTTTAAAATCTCTCACTTTGTCTTTGAATTTGAAAATCACTACTTTATTTTTGAATTTTTAAAGCTCCTTTTTTTATCTCATACTTTTCGATTTTTCATTCAAATAAACAGAATTAAGCACACATGATTCGTATATGAGTTACTTGTAAGGGCAAAAATGAGATTTTATCACTCCCAAATTTTATTTCACATTTAAACTATCACTTAATATTTTTTTAATCTAAACTGTCATTTAGGAAGGATTTGTATGTACATTTCTTCTCATCTTAATGTGTAACTCTCATTTAGGTCTATAATGGTTGACAATATCTCATCATCTTTAATATATAACTTATCTTCTTTAGTATTTAAATTCATATATTGGTGACCAATAACTTATTAAATAAGTTGTGTATTAATGATAAATGTGTAGTTAAACCATTTATAAACGAGAGTTTAGATTAAAAAAATGTTAAGTAAGAGTGCAAACATGAAACAAAACTTGAGAGTGGTAAATTTCATTCTTGCCCTTATAAGTAACCCATATGTTAATCACGTAGGTATAATTCCGTCAATTTGAATGGAACATCAGAAATTTAGAGGACAAAATGAAGAACTTTGAAAGTTCAAGGGGGCAAAGTAAAGAGTTTGAAAGCCAAGACATAAAGTGGCAATTTTTACAATTTAGAGAACAAAGTGAAAAAAATCCCTGAAATTTAGGGGGCCACTAGTACTAATAACCTTATAAAAAAATTATAGCTCAGTACGTAGAAAAGAACACTGATCAAATATTAAAAGAAATTGCCAAAAATTATATTGTTGTACCTCAAACAATTATATAAAAAGCTAATAATTTAAGGTGCAATAATACAATTTACTCATAAATAAAAGACACTTGTATGGTGCAACGATATTTTGTCTAAAAAAGTAAATAACTCATTTAGATTAGACAAAAACCATACACAAATGAGAGTTTTAAATATTAAGAAAAAAAATAATTAATTTAATTTAATTAATTAACACCTGAAAAAACAACTTTTATGCCGATAGACTTCCATGCAGCATTTTGCTCATTATTACTTAATGAGCAAAAAAATTATAGATTTCAATTAGCAATATTGGAAAACACTTGGCAAAATACTCCTATATCTCTCCCGCTTTTCTTGTAGTATAACTTGAAAAATTTGCAAGTTTAACATGAATAACAATTCTAATTACATTCAACTGAAAAAAAAAAAATGCATTCAATTGATAGAAGTTAAAAAACAAACACGAACGGTCCGCTCGAGCGTAGTGTGTTGCCCCGAAATCCTTGGTTCAACCTTAATGTAATAAGCATCGAGATTTCTTATGGCTTGCAATATGTGTATTGGAGAATTAGGCGTCTATTAATTTCAAAGATCATAAGAAAGAATAATTGTAGAAAAAAATTGAAGAAAAAAAAAGACACTAAATTTTATACAGGTTCGTTTAAATTTAAAACTACGTTATGTTTCTGACGCTGCAGATTCTACTATAATGAAGGAGATTACAGATTACAAGAGAAGTTTATCACACGCTCTCAAATTGTGTTTACCAAAACTTTCTTCTACCTAGCACCCTATGAGAATTTTTTCTCTCAACAATGATGGAGCTCTCACAAATATATGCCTCTCACAAAGTCACACACTCCAACCCAAGCCACCTTATGTCTATTTATACCTCAAAGGATAGACAAATAGCAACTAATGAGAAAACTAGTAGTTTCTCGTTTTTTAGGCTTTTTAATTCGACTCTTACTCAAAATCTTACAACAAACCAAACTCTGGGTGCTGCGGTCCTCATTTTGGACGCCGCGGTGCTGATTTGCTCTTGGACGGGCGCCGCGGCCCTCCTTTTAGGGGCCACTGTCTTTTTTTTTTCTCTTCTTTTTTATTTGTTAGGTTGATTTGACTCCATATTATTGCAAGGAGAAGTAGATAAACTTGATAATGCCTTTATGCCGACAAATAAATCCAAATATGGTAGTCAATCTTAACACTCCGATTCATTTCCGCGGCTACAACACTTGACGAAATAATACATTTTAGAGTGTTGTTGCGGCGTACATTCAAACGCTCAGCAACATCTCGAATCAGGTTCGCTTTTGTATGACGATCTAAAAGAATGGATGGTTTAATGCTTGCTCTGCTGTTGGCCTGCAAAGAGCATGAAAGAAAATGTTTTTTTATTCAAAAAAGTCTAACACTTCAATGGAATTGGTCTTACAAAAAAAAAAATAATAATAATAACAATAAACAACCGTGCTACAAACAAAGAAATGCTTGCTATTATAATTTTCTTTTTCTTCATCGCAATATTCATCTGAGGTTTTTAAGGTTACTTTTAAAGGATTTTTATATAATATCCAGATGGAACTCTGAGCTATCTTTTCTTCTTTTTTTTTGTGACGATGAACTAGCTCCCCCATCATGCCCTTATATAAACACAAATTTATAAGTTGAAGAAAATTTAAGTAACTAAGAGCAGTTTCGTGATTCGAATCACAGTTTGAATCATTTTGCTACAGCATTTTTTCTCATAAAAATTTAAATCTTCATTTAAATACTCAAACCAAACGGGCTCTAAGTGGAATTCAAATTAAAAATTTACAAGATCCAACTTGAACATGTCAACCAGTCACCAAAGCCCGTCAACTTTTGCTAATCAATAAGTTTTTGAACTGGCCCAGCCCTTTTTCCTCTTAGGAAGACAAACGACGGCATAGAATTTAAATATAATGTTTTTACCACTACAAAAAAAATAATTGTTTTAATGACGGCAAAAGTTGTCACTAATAAAAGTTAAATAATCGTTGTTAAAAGTTAGTAACAACAAAAAATCGTGTCGACGGCAAATGACATTTACTATGTAAGGACTACATTTCAATTTAAGACAATAAAGAAAAACAAAAAAAGGATAGATCAAAATCTTCAAATACGACTATAAGTTTACAAAATAATGGAAGTAGGAGAAACGACAAAAAATAAAACAACAACAAATAGTCGATTAACAAAAAATATATCTTGCAGTAAAACAACCAATTTCAATTACATAAAAACTCACAAAAGATGAAGAAAAGAATCCCTACCTCTTAGCGAATTACCATGCTGATAGCTTCCAGCTCACCATGTAAGCTCCAAGTACTTCGTCATCCTACGATGTATAAAATAACCATACTTTAACTAAATTCCTAATCCATAATCATACCAATTTATTATCTATTATTATCAGTGTGCCATAATCAGTTATATGAAATCCTTAGAACATTTTGTGACACAACACAATGAAAAACAAGTGAGTTTGGATTGCCCAATTGGTCTACCGATCAACGTTTCTAGCCTTCTAAACAAAACTTCTATTTTTGGACCCTCAGCCAGCTTATCGATCTCCAAGGTTTGGCCTGCTGGTCTTGTTTAGACTTCGGTCTGCCAACATAGCACTTTCTAGAAAATCCAATTTCCTCTTTTCAAAGGTTTCAAACTTTAAAACTCAATTCGATCATTTTTTATCAATTTATAGGGTATTAAAATACATAAAAACCGTGAATTATTACACTTAAACACATGTAGATCTTTCTTCTCAAAAATTTCATGCTTAACAAACACATCTAAACCAAAAAATCAAAACTTTTCAAAACTTGCTCAAAAACTCAGTTTAAATAAAGATCTATATAAATCAAACTTTAAAAACATTGTATAATTACCCACAAACAGTCCAAGACACATTTCTCTCAATTCTCACACAAAAATACAAATTTAAATCAAGGTTTTTAGCTTAGAAAACCTTACCTCAAGCTTGAAGAAAAATAGTGATTTTGTTTGCAAAAATCCTCGATCTTGTTTTGTGATCTTGGTAGATCCACAAAAATAACTTCGGATTTCCTCACTTTGAAGCTAGGTTGATGATTTTGATTTTGAAGAAATCAAAGAGAAAACAAAGAGGAAAAGAGAGAAAAACAAAGAGAAAAAGAGAGAGTGTTGGTGTAAGAGGAAAAAGGAAATAAGAAGAAAAAGATTTGCAGGGAAATGAGTCTACTTAAGAGACTTTAGGCATATAATGCCAAAATGGTAATTTCGTAATTATTTAGAAGTTTTAAGAGTATTTTGGTAAACATATTAAATAAGTATAATAAATTTTTAAAAAAATTTAAAAATAGATAGAAATAAATAATATAAAATAGATTTTAGATGAGGAAAATTTTAATTGACACATTAATAATTAAATTAATTATTTTAATATCTGTTAAGAAAATAATAAGTGTCACGTTTTTTTTTTGTTTGTTTGTTTTTTTAAAGCTCTTTAATTTCAAAAATGATGTCGTATTCTCGAGGACCGCATGTCGTACAAGACACTGAGATGCGACATGAATTTTTTATGCCTTTATTTCTCAAATGAAAAACGATTCGTGCAAAAAAAAGAAAGAACACGTGTCTCTCTCTCCCTCAACTTTTTTCTTGGGAATTGGGAAAATGACTAAATGGGGACACGAGGTATCTTTCCCGCCATCCCATGAACTCCCCGGCCATTTTCCCCGCCAAATTTCCCCCCTCCAAACTCAGCAGACATCCATCCATGGCGGAAGAGGACACAGAACCGATTCGACCTCAATTCCCCACCGGCCGGATCAAGAAGATAATGAAGCTCGACAGGGACATAAACAAGGTCAACTCCGAAGCTCTATTCCTTGTCTCTTGCTCCGCCGGGCTCTTCCTCCAATTCCTCACCGAGAGATCTGCAGACGTCGCGACCGAGAAGAAGCGAAAGACCGTCAAGCTCGAGCACATAAGGACGGCTGTGAAGAGGCACCGTTCGACGAGCGATTTCCTCCTCGACTCGCTTCCCGAGCCGTCTAAGCAGTCCGATAGTCAACCGGCTGAACGGAATCGCTCTCGCGCGGCCGCTGAGAAGCCGGCTCCCGATGGAGCTCGTCGGATTGACGATTTCTTTCGAAAGCCTGTGAATGAAGCTGCAGTCGAGATCGACGAGTCCTCGATCCCGCTCGTTATGACTTTTGGTGTTGCCTTTTGGTTGATTTTGCTTGGAGTTACTTCGATTTTTGAGTTTGATCCTTACATGGAAATCGATCAAGAGTTCTTAAGATTTTGTTTTGCAGTTTCTCTTGATATATTTGTCAGGTTTCGTAATTATATACGCGAAATCAACCACTGTATTTCCGTGTCCTATATAGTCCTAATTCGCTCTTGATTACGAGACATTTCAGTTTTGTTCAAAAGACAAAACAAAATCAGCTCTTTATATATCTATCTATATATATATATATGTTAATTTTGTGACAATAAATTTTGACACCATATGTACTAAGCAAAGGTTTTAGCTCCTGGCCGACCGAAAAATATTTACCAAATTCAGAATAAACAGTTAAACCGAATTGTTGTTCATGAAAAGGCAAGGTAATTAGCCATGTGAAAGAAGTATTTTCAAAATTCTTTTGGATTTTCCTTTACTGGTCACGTTACTGTACTAACTCGTTTATTTCATTGTGGCGTCGATGGAGCAAGTAGAGGCATTTGCCGGCGGTACAATAGGAAGATGCTTTGCGAGTTCAGCTTGTTGCACAAAATGGTAACAATAATTAAACAATTTTTTCCCGTAAACTTTGTATATGCTAAACATTTCTGGGTTTTCCTATTTGTAGATGTCTTGTTGTTTGAATTACATATTTCTAGACAAAGCTTTATGTGTAGTAGAAGGCAGTTATAGTTAAAGACAGTTATGCTTTCTAAGTGCTTGGCAGTCTCATATTATTTGATTCATTTATTTGAGCTCAAGCTCGGAGATAATTATTTTACACAAAATTTAGTTAGTTTTGAACTTGTAACTGCACACTCTAGTATGAACCTATGGCAGAGAAAATCCAGCATGCCTAAATCTTATTCAAGTGTGATTTTTTAGCTCCGGCATCTCTGCTGGTACAGGGGTAAGTTAAATAAAATGGTTCTATATGAAATGAAGGAATATTATAGACAACAACGTTAGGAAAACAGACTCTTAAGGAGAAAATGGTCCGGAAAATGTTGATACCACGGAAGCTGTTTCATCTCTAAAGTTAGAAACAAGGCCAGGACGTAAAAACAACTTATGTCCTAGCACTGTCTTCCCTTCCTTCATGAAGGATATGCCTTGAGCGGCTGCATTGATGGTGCTCGATCCAAATTGCTGGGTTCCAGGAGAGATCCTTCTGTTTGAAGGCATGGTGTTTGTTAAACCTCCATTCAGGCTCCTGTCTGAAACTGAAAGTCGCCGACTACTTGTGCCTGGCCTTGTCCCAAATGGATATTCTTGCTGAACTGTGACTTGGGTTTGGACCTTCTTCTTTTCCTGTAATGAAACAAACTGCTCTCGTCATAGAGCTAGTAGTTACAACCACAAGCAAACCTCAGAATGTCAAGTACAATTTACAGGAAATCCTAAGATCATGTTTTGAGTGGTCAGATGGACCTTCCAATGCATTTTTATTACAAAATTTACCCTTTGTCTCTGCTTCTCCTCCTCCTTTTCCTGCCTACATACGTTATATTCTTCCAACATTGCTAGGAGTGGTACCTGTAGAAGAGGACATATAGTTTCTTATGATCTGGGTTATTTATTTGCACTTTGCCAGTGATCTATGAGAATATCAGTTTAAGATAATTATAGCATTTTTTAACTTTCAAAGCAAGATGCAGCAGCTCTGTTCCATGAGGACAGAAGTTTAAGATAGTTAGCATTTATAAACTATTAAGGCAATGTTGTAGCAGCTCTTAATTGAGCCATTGACGTTAGAAACCTAGTTGGCACATTGGCTAATTTACAGAGTTGAAAACAGATTCTGATTTGGAATTTGGAAATATAGTAGTTTAATATTTACACATAGTATACTAATCTTTCTATTTTTCTTTCTAGCTGATGTGGTATTGGTGACAAAAAGTCAGAAGAAGACAGGTTTTTCAGCTAAGTCTTTAGCATAAGTGCTGTAAAGAATTCAGTTGTATGGCTAGTCTAGATTTCTCTCCATCTGAAGTTTCTATTATATTTAAACTTAGCCCTCCCTGGATTTACTAAATTGAAAGATGCTTTAAACAAAAAAGCATAACATAATTAAATGAAATAATATTTTCCGAATATGTTAAAAGGCAGTTTATCATACCTCATCATATAGGAAAACATTCTTTCTTTCTTCTTCCCAACTTTTAGTCTTTTCTATTAGGGAATCCACCAAGGCTGCAATTCAAACAGTTGTGCAGAAGCTGAATTGTTTTCATCAAACTACAACTATTTAAATTTAAATTCTACAAGTAGGTTTAAATGTATTGGCTTTAAAATCGGATTTTTTAAGATTATTCACAAATCAAAAAAGATTTGAATATATTGGCTTTAAGGTTGGATTTAGGACTAATCACAAATCAAAAGTATTTTTCTATCCTTTAGTTTCTTCGATTGGCATTTTCCTAACTGCAAACTTTCAGCTATGCGTTTCTTTTTTTTTTTTTAGTGTAAACTTAGGCGCATTCCTGCTTCAGAAACTTTGTTTAATTTTACCTGGGATTTTGTTAACTGTTATTCTTGCGCGTTCTGCTCGTCTCAGGTTTTTATGACCACCTCTGCTGACCGAGTATCGGTTCTCGTCCTGAAAGTATATTTAAATTAGAAAACGGTCACAGGCACATACATCATGTACGTTTACTCATAGTTAAATATGTACATGCAATACACTTGTACAAATCAACTTCATATGGATTGGACCAACTATTTATGGAAAATGTAGGAGGAAACAAACCCTGCTATACTCTTCCAACCAACGCTCTTCATCACGTGCAAGCATCCATTTCTCTGCCTTCTCCATTATAGCCTTTCTGCTGTAAGCTTCTTCTCTCGCTTTGGCTATCTGTTCATCCATGCTAATGAGGAGATCGGCATGGTCAATCTCCCCTTTATACATGCAAGTCAGTTTCTGGGCCTACTTAAATCTTTGAAAAGCAATAGATCCTTTTAATAAAATGCATATTTTACACTGGACCCACCAGAGTTAATGAGGTTGAATATGTTATCCATTTCTGCTCGGGAAGGAATCTCCATGTGTGACCTATGACATATCTCCTCAAGCTCTTTCTGTTTCTTAAGGAATAGTTCCTTCATCTTGCTTGCTTTTAACTGATCCAGTCTCTTGACTTCAGCCTCAGCCTTTTAAAATTTTTTGAATATGTTATTTCCTGATTTCTTCTGATACTTTTAATGCATAATGAGTTTTAGTTAGGAGTTACCTGCAGTAGTATGTTTTGGGTAAGGCTTCCTGGATCTGATATCTCTGTTGATGACACCGATAGCAACCGAATAACATGGGAAAACAATCTTCGCTCTTCATAGGGTGTATCCATAAGATTCCATAAATTAGTCAATGCTTTACCGAGATGGTGAAGCTGCATTAAGTATATGCAGAAGTATTTCATGATGGTTAGAGGAAAGGGAAAAGAAGAAGTTGCGGAAGCTATGATCTTGCTAAAGTATTGCATTTATATTTGCTTGCTACGGCTTGGCTTTTTCTGTACTTTTATCCCTATTTTCAGCGAGAAATAGTTGCCAATTTACATATGTTTGGCTGCAACACAGGTGCCACTAATTACCTCTGCGTAAATGAAGGAAAAGTCCTTACAACAGGTTATTCTCACCTTCTCAAGCCGCTTTTGCTTTTCCTCCTCAAGGTATTCCACCGTGCTGTTGAGTGTAGCCAAGACAGTGTTACTTATGTTTTTTGAAATTCCACACAGGTCATTTAAACTTGGGTGAACGTCAGAGATGATGTTAGTGGAATCCAGTCCCAATATCGTAGACAGCTTGTGGACCACATCTATATACTTTTCCACTCTCTGCAGCCTCTCGTTCTTTGGAGCAAGAAATTCGAAGGTACAGGGTTAGAACTTATTGATTTACAAAGAGGCTTTGTTTATCTCATGCATAAGATAATTTCTAAGCCACAGTTTATATATACCTTCTCGTTATGGAGTCTCTGTAGCTCAGTTTGATACTCCTCAAGTTTCTTCAATGAAAGATCATTCTCATTCATTTTGAGATTTAGTGATGAGTCATTAACCTCTGGTCGACCTGCTATTTCTGCAGAAGTTTTCTGAATTTGGCTGTGCACAGATCGAAACTGGTTGACCCTCTCTTCTTTCTTCAACCTCATCTCCCGCAATGCAGGTGTGATTGAGTCTAGTTGCTCTTTCAGCGTTCCCACCATTTTCTCTGGCTAATAAGACGGAGAGAGAAGAATCAACTCCTTGAAATTCACGTAATAAGATTCTATCTATTAATTCTATATTGCTGAATCTGGAGGCTAATTACTGTCTCACTTTATGTGCTAGTATACTAGATTAACATGCACTATACAATAATTAGCTGACTTGACACTTCACAGGGATTTGTTGATCTCAATACCCGTCCAGGGAATGATCGTTCACCGAGTGACAAAAGAAGATGGGTAAGTTCAGCCTCAGCTTCTGCCAATTCCTGATGCAGGCGAGCTCTTGATGTATTTGCTGCATCCACTTTTTTCCTATAGACCTCCACACACTCTTGTTCCAAGTCTAGTAAGACCTTCTCCCTTTCAAACTTATCTTCTCCTACTTCATTCCAGATCATCTGTCAAATTTCAGTTAAAGCAAAGATAGAAGTCAGAGTGAGAATCATAGAATAAGCCAATTTTTGATATACTAATAGAATGAAGCTCTTGCCTGCAATTCTTGAAGTAGATATCCGCATGAAGTTTCTATCATTGTGGAACTTCGCGTTCCTATTGACGTTTGAAACGAACTCATGGGATTCGGGGTTTTTTATTTGCAGATCCAAGAGTCTTTTTTTTTCTTTTTTTTTTTTCGCCCGGGGGGGGGGGGGGGGGGGTGACACAAAAAAAGAGGTTGTGGGGTGAAGTTCCTTGATTGGCAACTAAGAAAGAAGGGCAGAGAAAAGGGTGTTAGGGAGAGAGATGTAGGGGAGCTTTGGGTGAGAGTTTTACTTAAAAGACAAGGGTGGCAAAAGGTAGGTAATTTTTAAGCTTTGGGTTCAAGAATCACCCAGTTATGCATTTGCAGCTTTTTTGCCTTTCCCTCTACTAAACATTTGAACCGAAAGCATGTGCTAATGTAGATCTATCTCCCAACTCATTAAGTTAGGGTCTCACATTCAGAAATTTATTTTACCACTTTGCACCTTATTGATTAGACTTAGGACAACGTAAGTTTTAAGCAAATATATGCCTTTGGTGAAGAAGTTCCTAGTTCAATTCTAAAATGTAGACGTTTACTTTTCATGGTTTATTTACCCTGTAAACTAATATTTGAACAGATTCAACGATTGGCCCAGGGGCCACCCTTGTGGCCGGATTTTTTTCTTTTAATTTTATATTTGAAATTCTGTAAAAATGTTTTGTCCTTCTTAAAACTGTATTCTAGCTTTTTAAAATATTTTTCACATTTTAAAATTCTATATCTTTTTTATGTGCCTCATATTAGTTTCGTTACACTTTTATCCCATGACTAATTTTTTTTGGTTCCGTCTCTGAATGGGCTACTGCTTTTGCAGGAGAATAAGGACCGTATGATTTGATGATGATGATAATGATCACTGATCACTTATGAGGTTCTTTACTTCATTGATTACCCCATAAATCCTTGTGATTAGCCCGTCATTAACTACAAAATATTTTTTGTTAATATTATATTTTTCTTCATATCTAGACAAAAAAGGGGCAGGTAATACTCTTCTTTCTATCTAGATGAGACAAACGTTTTATGATTAATTCATATTAGTTTGAAGATCCAAGTTTCTTAGGCACAATCATGGCGGATTAAGGGCTTAATCTGTATATTTGCAATAAAGCAACATACTTTGTTCGCCTTTCTAATATATAATTATGGTAGAATTGAGCAACTAAAGTCTTGCACACGAAGAATTGGATGTGGGGACTGTTGGAGAGAGAGAGAGAGAGAGAGAATCAGGGACAATTATATACCAAAGTATGTCAGAGACCTAATGGTAGGATGTAAAAAGTTGAAAAATGAGACATCACACTTGCAAAGAACTTTCCAACCAAAAAAAAAAGGATGGACTCAAATAGGTTCCCACTATTTTTCATTTTAAAAACGAAAATTGGAATGCAAGAATTTGGGCCACCAATTGAGTAATATTAGGTTTATATTTTTTTTAAGCAAATGATATGGGTTTTGTTTCTTGAAGATATCTGTACTATGAGGTTAAATCCAAAACAAACTATGTAGCAACCTTCTAGAACATGTATGGTTATTGATGCAGTATATCCATTATCTGATATTTTTATGATTATTGAATGTAAGTATTTATTCTCGCTCCACTACATGAGAACTACATTTCAGCCATTTCCTACACTCAAGATGGGTGTATCTAGTTTAAATAAATAAATAAATAAGATGGACGACTAGCTTGCACAATATGATGACAGCCAGAAAGGAAAAAGACTGAGAGGGTGCAACATCCATTTGTAATCTCCTTTTGTTTAAATTGTATGGGCTGTTAGTCGATGTGTCAGCAATCAAATTCTGGGTTGTTCCCGAGGATTGATGCGGACTGCTTTTGGGCCCTAACAAAAATATGGGTCTGCATAGTGTGCTTTTGGTGACTTGGAGAGACGCGAACAACAGAGTCCCACATCGAAAGTTTATGAAGGGTTTGGTGCTTTACAAAGGAGAACAACTGCCCGGCGAGCGTTTGATAAAATTAAAATAATATAAAAAATTAATATAATCCTTACGTGAGAATGACACATAAATCAAAAAATAGTTTAAATTTTATTTAAAATTTATTTTAATTATGTGGCCATACTTTTTTTAATCATGTGACTAAAATGGCCCTTATGTCATTCTGACACGCACAAATCGAAAAATGGTCATATTTTTTTATTATATGACCCCACCAAGATACTTAAGAGAATCAAAGCAAAACTATCCCACATCGAAAGTTTATGAATGATAGCAGTACTTTATAGAGGAAAACAACTGGCACAACTAGTGTCCCTTCGGGGACATCCGATAAAATTGGAACGATACAGAGAAGATTAGCATGGCCCCTGCGCAAGGATGACACGCATAAATCGAGAAATGGTCCAAATTTTTTTTTTCTTCCATTTCCTATCCTCTCATTTTTTTGTGTTCAAAACTATCCCACATCGAATGTTTATGAATGATTGCAGTGCTTTATAGAGGAAAACAACTAGGACAACTAATGTCCCTTCGGGGACATCCGATAAAATTGGAACGATACAGAGAAGATTAGCATGGCCCCTGCGCAAGGATGACACGCATAAATCGAGAAATGGTCCAAATTTTTTTTTTCTTCCATTTCCTATCCTCTCATTTTTTTGTGTTCAAAACTATCCCACATCGAATGTTTATGAATGATTGCAGTGCTTTATAGAGGAAAACAACTAGGACATCTAATGTCCCTTCGGGGACATCTGATAAAATTGGAACGATACAGAGAAGATTAGCATGGCCCTGCGCAAGGATGACACGCATAAATCGAGAAATGGTCCAAATTTTTTTTTCTTCCATTTCCTATCCTCTCATTTTTTTGTGTTCAAAACTATCCCACATCGAATGTTTATGAATGATTGCAGTGCTTTATAGAGGAAAACAACTAGGACAACTAATGTCCCTTCGGGGACATCCGATAAAATTGGAACGATACAGAGAAGATTAGCATGGCCCCTGCGCAAGGATGACACGCATAAATCGAGAAATGGTCCAAATTTTTTTTTCTTCCATTTCCTCTCCTCTCACTTTTTTGTGTTCAAAACTATCCCACATCGAATGTTTATGAATGATTGCAGTGCTTTATAGAGGAAAACAACTAGGACAACTAATGTCCCTTCGGGAACATCCGATAAAATTGGAACGATACAAAGAAGATTAGCATGGCCCCTGTGCAAGGATGACACGCACAAATCGAGAAATGGTCCAATTTTTTTTTTCTTCCATTTCCTCTCCTCTCAATTTTTTTGCGTTCAAAACTATCCCACATCGAAAGTTTACGAATGATTGCAGTGCTTTATAGAGGAAAACAACTAGCACAACGAGCTGCTCACCCCCCTGCCCTGAGTTTTCAATCTCACCAGTCCATCTATTTTCACTGTTCATTTTTGTCAATTCTTAAAAAAAAAAAAAAAAAAAAAAAAACCCTTCTCATATATGCTCCCTGTGTTTTTAATCTCAGCGTTGCACAATGCTCCATCGATTTCCACTTTTCCTCTCTTTTCAATTCTTGGCACTCCTCTTAACCATGTTTGCAAAATGGTCATCTTTTTTCACTTTTCATTTCTTAATACTCTTTTTTTTTTTTCAAAAAAAAAAAAAACCCGTATATGCTTTCAAATAATTTTTTTCCTGTCCATGTTGGGAAATAATTTTTTTTTCCTGTCCATGTTGAAAAAAAAAAATACTCTTTTTTTTTCACAAATCAAGAAATGGTCCAAATTTTTTTTTCTTCCATTTCCTCTCCTCTCAAATTTTTTGTGCTCAAAACTATCCCACATCGAAAGTTTATGAATGATTGCAGTGCTTTATAGAGGAAAACAACTAACACTGCGAGCTGCTCACCCCCCTGCCCTGAGTTTTCATTCTCACCAGTCCATCTATTTTCACTGTTTATTTTTGTCAATTCTTAAAAAAAAAACCCTTCTCATATATGCTCCCTGTGTTTTTAATCTCAGCGTTGCACAATGCTCCATCGATTTCCACTTTTCCTCTCTTTTCAATTCTTGGCACTCCTCTTAACCATGTTTGCAAAATGGTCATCTTTTTTCACTTTTCATTTCTTAATACTCTTTTTTTTTTTCAAAAAAAAAAAAAACCCGTATATGCTTTCAAATAATTTTTTTCCTGTCCATGTTGGGAAATGGACCGTATATTTCCGCTTCTCTCTATTTTTTCAGTAGTCTTCTCGCATATTATGCTTGCGGTTGTGTACAGAAAAAACAAAGAGAACAATGAATCACATACAGAATTTGCAATACAAAACGTATTCCAGACTCCTTATTTTGGCAAAAATGTTTCTATATAGAGGGTAGCTTTCGAACGATCAAGAACTTCTCCAACCAGAAACTCCAAACTTCTATGTACGAGACTAACATTTTGCTACTTTTATCCAAATTTCTTCATTACATTTGAAAATGTTAATATGAAACCAACTTACTTTCCTGTCCTCAAACTCTTCAAAACAATATCTGGAAGTCCTCAAAATAAACACAATTTTTGACCAATGGATATGAGGGAGGACCCTTTCCAGTCCACCCAGTAAGATTTTAAATTGAAAGCAATTTGAGTAGTCATAGGGTGAGGTTGGAGTAGTAGAATCAACCAAGTGGGAGATGCCACGTGTCATACAGAAGATAGAGATGAGAGAGATTGTACAATTTCTTAGGGTCTTGTGGTAGATATCAAATAAAGAAAACTGTAGTTCTTGACCCGGCTTCTTTGTTGTTTGCCTTTCAAGAAAGAAGGCTGTAAGAGGGCATGTCTTCGATTCGAAGGACGTCGTCCGTTAAGATCTCCCTCTCCAACTGAGCTCGAGTGGATTTCAAAACGTCCTGTAATAATAATATGCACGGATTCAAACACTCAACTGAGACATAATTTTCCCATATGTTCATAAAAGTCTTAAGGTAAAGTGCATTTGTGTTTGAGCAAAATATTGAGCCGTTTTCATCAAGCACGCTGCTTGCATTGCATTATAGTTATGTACAAACGACATTTAGAACATCTGAAAGCAATATGAAAATGATCCTAAATTTGCTAAATCCGCATTGATAGAAGTTTCATAAAGCATGAATTGTAAAACAGAAAGGATTCTCACGTTGAACTCCATGTACGTAGCATTTCTCTCAAGCCATTGCTTGTCCATAACCACGAAAGCCACGCAATAAAGCAAGTCAAAGGCCCACTCATTTTCTAGAAACACATTT
Source organism: Artocarpus heterophyllus (assembly GCA_025403435.1). NCBI lineage: Eukaryota > Viridiplantae > Streptophyta > Magnoliopsida > Rosales > Moraceae > Artocarpus > Artocarpus heterophyllus. Next base: position 26,889,082 of record CM046339.1, read on the forward strand.
TAGAATCCACATATTTGAAAATCAAGGGGAAAAAGATAAGTCGTCACTAATGTTAAACAATTTAAGATTCTTACCAGACAACATCTGTAAGAAAACTGCTCTCACAAATGTCCTTGGTTTTACTGCAAATAAAAAAAGTTGCCCTCATAAGCAAAAATTTAGCACAACATAGAAGAATTATCTCAAACTTAATAATGTCGTCTTGGCAATTCAGATTGATCTGAGTGTAATATTTGCTCATTTGACACATACAGGCGTCAAGGTCAAGCATTTGCATGATCATAAAGGTGATATTGACACCAGCAACAGCAAATGGATATTCCCAAGCAGCTCGCTTTCCGCCTTGCTTCTTCAGTAGACGCTGAAAAGAAGTCTGAGCCAACACATTCCGAAAAAATAAATACAAATCCACTTGATATAGTATAATGTGAAAATTGTTACTTTTTTTTTTTTTAACAAACTTTAAAGTTGCAGGCTCAAAGAACCTACCATGAAAGTTACTTTTATACTTATATTACTTACCGAAAATGTCTTCGCAAAAAACAGCAGATTCTCCAAGGAAATGAATCCAGCTCCTCTGTTCAAGTAAAGCATTAAGGAAAACTAAACTAGAAGATAACAACTACAAAAATTTTTGAAGAAGCCACTAAGCCACAGAAGAGGAAGAGAAGCAAATTTTAACCTGAAATCAGTTGATGGATCTCTCCCTTGCCATCCCATTTCCTTCCATTGATCAGATATCAAGCCCTGAAGTTCCTGATTAGGGTACGTAGCAGACCAAAGAGCTCTCAATGCTTCCTGTTCTCATGGAATTTCCATAGTACAAAAATTAAAACCAAATCAAGCGGACTACACAAATGAAAAAAAAAAAAAGAAAAATTTTATACAAGTAATTGTAACGGATGAGACTTCCAAGACATAATTGCACAATTGAAATTCAAGAGCATAAAAATACACCTGGTGATCTGGTCTTGAAGCATCAAAGTAAACCTTCATTCGGTGCTTTAGCCGTTTCAGTCTTTCTTCCTGCGAGTTAAGGAAGGCAAAAGTAGGTTTAAGGCTACAATTCCTCTTCTTTCTTTCTTTCTTTCTTTCATCTTTTTTTTTAAAGCTGCTCACATTATACACCATCAGTGGTAAACCTTTAGCTATAGCGCAGGAACCATTCTTCTGCGGCATCATATTTTACTGAAGAAACAAATAATAACTAACTCTAAGCCAAAACGTTTTGTTTTGTTTAGTTTAGTTTGCTTGCCTGTTGGGGCGTCAAGTTAACGCATATCCGTTCATAATGTCCCTTTCGCTTGAAGCAAACACAAGTGAGGCCCTTGCCAATCCATGTAGGCGTGACACAAATTGCATCATCTGCATAATTTTTTAGCTTTCGACTTCAGTAAATTTATTGACACAAAATTTGAATACATGCATATATATGTACTTCATTTTCTAAGTCTTAGCTACTAAAGAACTTGAAATTTGCTATGAATAAGCTAAGCAGACTTAAAACTCATTTAGTGACCTTTGACAAGAGCTACACCAAAGCATTTCATTTATTTACCACTGATTTTTACTGCATCCAGTGGATTTCTATTTCACAGACAAATAGCTTTTATTGCTAGCCAATAGGTCTAATACGCCATCATACAACAAAAAGAAACAATACAAAACAGAACAGGAAAAAAATAATAATAAAATCCTTGATTACAAAAACCAATTTCAGATTATTATTATATACTTTTAAGTTTTAACCACAAACCCGTTCGTTTCTCGGATTTGAACCCATTGCTCTAAAAATTAAAAATTAAAAATTAAAAATCTGATGTTTAATTAGGGGAAAAAGAAAATTGATGAATTTGATGTCTCAAGTGAGAAAAAAAGAAAAAAAGAGATCAAAGAATGTGTACCTAACTTTATACTCTCCAACAAACACCAACCACCTCAACCATTTATTATTTGTCAAAGAAAGGAAGAAACAAAGAAAACTCCCATTTCCACAACAAAAAAAGTTAGGACTCAAATTATTTGAAATGGAAATGCTATATGTGATATGTCTCAAATTATTTGGAAAGGCTCAGATATATGTAGTGTGTTTCTTTTTATCCGGATGGCATGATAGACACGTTCTAGAGGTTTCGAGGAGACACAATGATATGGTTTTTTTAGCATGTAGTTGTGGTGTATTCTGTCCTATTAGATTGAATGTATACTCTCAACTTAATGTATATAATGTCGTGTATATCTTGACACAAATACACCAAAATAAAGCTATTCCCATTATATATTATTCCTGCGTATATATATGCATGCATGCATACATATATATATATATGTGTGTATTTATATTTGTATTATATATATCAAAAGAAAAATATAGAAAAATTAAATATACATATATATATATATATAGTAAGAGATTTGGACGCGCCTAAAATGGAAACAGTAGAACTCACGTCCAAGTGTGGAACATAGCTTCCACGTTCCATGTGAGCATCTGATTCAATTTGGTAGGAAGATCCTTGAAATAATTGTGTTTTTTTGGTTACATTGTTCTAAACCACCTGAATACGAGTGTGTTTGAGAATTAAATTGAAACTAATAAATTATAAGGTGAAAACTTTACACCGTAACATGTTTTTGTTTTACATTATAGTAGTTGAAAACTAATAAATTTGAACGATGTTCTCTAACACATTCAATATATCCTAAGCATTAGTGCTCCCAAAAAACACGCCATTGCCACTGTGTTGCCGAATTATAACTTCTTATGCTTCCCATTAAAATTTTAAAAAAATAAATAAAAATAATGAGAAATTAAAATAGAAGGTCCCTACTGCATAATGTGTCGAATACGAAGTGGAGCTTACATTTCCCCAAGTTCAAAAACGCGTCCTTAAAAAATACTGAGCTGAGGTAATTAATTTGTTCATATTATAGACTTTTAACGTCGTTGTTACAGAAAAGGAATACATGTTAAAATGCATCCTAAAAATTTACAAATGTTTCAACTTTTATACTCGATATGCAATATACATGTATAAATATACCCATTTACATCTCAAATTTTAGATTTTATAAGTGCAGGACTTGAAGCTACTTTTAGAAGCCTTTCGTAACATTTGTGGCAATCGATAAAGATATCTAATTTTTGTAATTTTAACCTTTAAAATTCACTTAAATTATACAACTTTATCATATTTCTTTAAAAATTTACAAGAACTCTAACCTTCAAAATTTGCAAATTTTAACACAAAATGCAAGATTTGTCATTCTCCCAAAATCAATGTTGGGAATTCTTCTCCTAATACTATAAAAGCTCCAATTTATACATTTTTATAAAAGTCCAGAAACTATTGGGGTGTAACTTGGGGATATTTCTTCGAAAAGTTTAGTTGACACAACCATGATGACCAGTCCAATCATCAAGGACCGTCCGCATGATATGGGTCCCACCCTAAATGCGAGGGACCAATCCAGTAATGGACAATCAATGATTAGTGATTATCGCTTAAAACGCACCGCCCAGGACACACTGTACCAAACTTCCGTCCAATCCGCCACTCTCTACTGATTTCCACTCTCCCCAGAATGATTATCTATCTATTTCTTCCTAAACCAAAATCTCAAAATATATATAAAAAAAATCCAATATTTATTCATTATATATATATATATAGAGCTATAGACACACACACACAATAAGCCCAAAATCCTACAAACGATGCAAACATGACGGTTTAATACAACAGCGAAAAGAAAGTAAAGGACTTCAATTATTCACCGTATAGTATTAGATGAAAATCAATGAGATCAACACGTGGGAAAAATATTCAACTCTTTTTAATATAAAAACAGATCGAGATCCGTCATGAAGCTTTGAGAAAGACCAAAAAGAAAGAAAGAAAAAGGAGTAATATAAATATATATGTGTGTGAGTGTATATAAGGGAAGATGCACATATATATATATAGAGAGAGAGAGAAAGAGAGAAAGAACCTGAAGAAGAAGAATCGGGACTGCCGCAACGGGAAATGTTGGAGGAAGAAGAAGGAGATATTGTACGGATAAAGACACAGGTTCCTTGAGTTCTAACAAGGCTCATTATTTCTCACCTCCTGATACCCAATTCCTATTTCTCTTTCTTTTTTTCCTTCTACTTGCCCACTTGGCTCTTCTATGAGACAGCACTCCTAGAGAGAGAGAGAGAGAGAGAGAGAGAGAGTGAGCGTTGTTTTGGTCTCCACTTTTGTGAGCTAACTTTGAGTTCTGAGTGCTGACGTGCCAGGAAAAGGGGTAATTGTGTAAAATGGCGAAACAACACTTGTCAAAAATACGTATGTCTAATATTTTTGTCCTTTGAGAAAAATGTAACGACATGTATTCCTCACTGAGAGGTTGTTTGGTAACTATTTTTACCATATAATTTTTATTATAAATTTAATTATAAATAATATAAAATTTTTATATATGATAATAGCATTTAAAAAAATTATTATAATATAAAGCTTTCACATGTTATAATAAAAATAGTTATAACCAACAATTTTTACTATTTTTTCAAACACCCACATAAATATTAAATTGCCAAGTGTTGTAAAATGATAGGATATATTTATTATTTATTAAAACAAAAAACATTTTGCTTGACAATTTAATTAAAACTAATAAATTTTAATTTTTATAATGTAAAGATCTTATATGCTTAGTGAAAAATAAAAGTTTGTTATAATGTAAAATATCATATTTTACAATATTTAAGTTCTAATTTTAAATTTTAACTTATTTTTTAAACACTTTGAGAATAGTTGGGGGTCAAAATTAATCCTGCTATTTTATTCTTTTTAATGGTTGTTTTGAACCTTTTGGCATGAATAATAACATATCTAAATAATGTCTAAGCCAAAGGCAGTTTAGACTTTAGAATGGGTCTTTCTTTTTCTGTTTATTTTATTTATTTGTATATAATATAAGCATTGAGAAGCTGAAATCGCAGGGGACATGTATTTCTCCTTGGTTGACATGAAGTCCTACACCTCGAACGGATTCCACATGGCAGCCCTCCCCAGGAACTACCGGCCGACGTACTAAAATATTTTTGCATTTACTTTCCCTCAAAACAGAAATATAAAAATAGTAAGTACCACAATCACGAGCTAAATCAAGCAAACTGTAAACGTCAAAAAAAAAAAAAGAGTTGAAGTACCAAATTTTAACACAAAAATTTTAATTGTTATAGCATAAAACTTCTCATATGTTATAATATAAAACTTACACATATTATAATATTTAAGTTTAACTTAGTTCTTAATTACCATCAAATACAAAGCTCAAAAATATTGAAGGCTTGTTTAGTAGAGTTTTTAGAATCTAATTATATTCTAAGACCAACTTTTTGATAGCGCATAGATACATATCAAAGAATTTTTTGTTATTAGAAGCACTATTAAAAGAAAATAGACCTATCTTGCTTTTGATGAGAAAAATTTCTGCCAAGTACAAAAAATGATTATAATTTTTCATTTATTAATAAAAATTATTATTACTTTTTATTAATAGATAACTTTAAAGTTAAAACTTTTTTTCTTTCTTATTAAAAAAATTATAAATTAAAACTTGAAAAAAAAATAATGAGAAGGTTTTGTTTTTAGTTAAAACTATTAATTCTAGACGCATATATTTATTTTAAATAAATTATACAATCAAAATACCTTAAATAGAAAGACTCTTCTTTTTATTATTTATGAAAAGATGCATAATAATTTATTAAAGTATTTAGGAAAGAAGTTCAAACTTTAAAGTTTACAATAATACACATAACATATAAGATATTTATAATATAGTATGCAAAACGTCCTTGGAAGAACCAAAATTAGAAATCATCAAACTGCTTCTCAACAAAATGGTTGATGAAGAAACTAGATCGGAGTTGGATTAGCGCGTGGGGTAGAGGCGCAGGATGGTGTGTAAGAAAAGGTTTGGCAAGATAGAAAAAGCTCTGACGAGAAAAGCTAAGAGCAAAGTTTCAGAAGGTTGTGTTTGGGACGTAGCTCCCCTGCCTGCAATACGTCCCCATCTGTTGGTTCTTCCTTTGAATATCCGTTTCGAGTAATATGACTGCCAGGTGGCAGACAAGGCGCAATCTCCCAAAAGGCGTCAGAAGTAGTGTTTGGCCTTTTTCTCTTTTGGAGCCTTTAAGCCACGGCAAGTTGCCACCAATATGAACCATGGATGTTGCCAACGCCGTGTCTCAAATGGGTCTCTCTCTCTACTTTTTACAACCCTACATGCCCTATTACGGCTGTTTCTTTCATCTCTTGACCGTTGAAAAGAACGGTTGATACCATAAGATTTTAAAAATTATAATATATAAAAATTTTATATTATAATAATTTTTTTATATTTTAATATAATATATAAAAATTTTATATTATTTATAGTTGTAGTTGATAATTTTAATTGGTATTCTAAACGGTCAATATATCAAGCTTTTGATCTTAAAAAGTTTGATTTTTTTAATTTTTCCTTCTTTTTATAACTATAAGGATGGAAATCAAGACGGGGCAAGAACAGATAAGCTTTCCCCTCCCACTCATCCCATCATTTTGACCCAATACTTGCTCTTAATCCCTAACGAATCATATTTTTCTAATACCTTATCCCTTAATCCATTGAATGAAATTTTACAGCATAATTTTCAATGAAAAATAATCTGATTAGATTGCTAGTGGTAGTCTACCAAATTACTACGTGGCTGAAGACAACACAATAGGTTTTAGAGTTAAAGGGCGATATATTGACTACCAAGATCAATCTAATGGGTTACTCTAGCGATCGGTCGGTGGTCACCGTTGATTTTGCCAATATAATTGAGTAGATTATGGGTTGTAATCTAGTATATTACTTTGGCCTAAGGCTAAGACAATTTCAACAAAAATACTTTCTGATCCATCTAATAGGAGGGGCAGCATTCTTACCAGCCCTACTCTTGAGGATTACATCTTCTAAGAAGGGAAATAAGTTAGGTTGTATGTTACTTTTTGCTATCACTATTGTGTTCCATTACATTTTTTTTCCTTTGATTCATACCTCTTCTCTTAGCCAAAAGCCATAATACCCTTAAATAAACTTGTTTCTCTAACTCTAACATAAAATACTTGTGATCAATTTTGTCATTGCAATATTTAAAAATGATATGTTTCAAACTTTCTCTCATAAGTGGTAAGATTAAAAACAATACCACCAAAGTGATATTTCTCAAATTGACCTTACATTAGGTGGTATACCAGTTTTTTGCCGCTGTTGTGTTCCTGCACTTTTTATCCTCTGTGTGATCCATATTATTTTTACTAGCTAAAATGGCTAAAATACCCTTAAAGAAGACATATTTGCCTAATCCTAACCTAAAATGTTTGAGAGCAACAATACATTTATACTTTCAAACTTTCTCATAAAAGAGGTAAAATTGAAAGACAATACCACAAAAGTGAAATCCCTCAAATTGATCCTAAAATGAGAATCTCAATTGTCAAGTGGGCTAATTGATTCTAGAGTGGAAGTCTCTATTAATTGAACCGAAATTTGTGGGAACAAAAATTGACATGTTCTTGGATCTTTACACCTTTATAATACACATGTAACTCTTTTTCATTTTATTAAAGCATAATGTCGAAAAAATGCCGGCAAAGGAAAAAATCATTTGCCTTTGAATAGTTTGAATATAGATGATGAAGTGAAAGAAAAAGATTACATCATTAATGACGATTGCATCATCCACTTGATATCCCAACGGAAAAGTCCTAATTACGTTTACTTCTCATGTGTGCTTTTATCTTTCCAAGCAAGCAAGATATTTTCAAGTCATGATTATTCATAACATAACACGCAATACTTAACCTACTCAGTCCATGTTTGATTACAAAGTAGAACAAATTATAGAGAATTTTGGTCAGTCCAAAGGTCAAAAAAAGACCAAGTTTGCTGCCATGCATTACGACAAATGTACTAATTAAATAAATGGCCTCACCATTTATTCGTAGGTCGTATACTAGTAGGACCTATCATCCCTCTACTAGGTGTATGGTGTTTAGGGCTATCGATAGTACCCTATAACATTGGTTATATATATGTGTGTGTCAAAGGAGGCGCCTGCAGAGTGTAAGTCCATCCCCAACAGAAACAAGAGATGATTCAATACGAGGATCGGTGGCTAGAAAGCTATTCAACTCCCGCATGTATCTCCTGTTTGTTCTCAGAGAATTGTCCACTTCATCTTCCTTGGAACATGCCACAGAGCCATACCATAAGGTGTTGTCGTATGCAATTATTCCTCCAATCTTAACAAGCTTTAGAAGGAGTTCGTGATATCTGAGGTAGCCGTCCTTGTTAGCATCCACAAATGCAAAATCGAACGCCCCCTCTTGTTTGTCCTGCAAATGAATGAACAAATACTTTTAATAGTTTGAGAGTTTAGGAAAACGGGTAAATGTGTGGTCTGTTATTCTTGCATGCCATAGCCGGCTCAACAGCTAAACCATTTAGGCAATTGTCTAAGGCCCTACTTGGCCCTCAATTAATTTTCTGAGTAGTTATTATCACTTTAATACTTAAATATTAAAGTTTCACATAACAACAACAACAACAACAACAATAATAATAAACCAGCCAAGATTTTAAAGAAAGGAGAACTCCAATAAATTTTTAGGAGTTGGATTAATGATAATAACGCAATTTCTAAAGGATTCTAGCGTTTAAAAAAAATCCTAATAATGAATAAATGCTTTAATTATGAGTTGATTTTTCTTTTGGAAATATCATTTTTTTTCGTAAGGACTTTTTTTTCCCCAAATATGTGGCCTTGTTTGACAAAGTTTTGGTTCTTGCTTCTGGTCAGGATAAGAAAAAAAGTAAAAGTTATTATTTTTGGATAAGTGCTTAGAACAGCATGAATCGGTCCAAATGAGTTTCAAATATGTAGATGAGCAATGAAAAATAAGAGAGTGAAGCTTTTAATGTAACTCTTGTACAAGTTTTGAAGTGTATTTAGAAGAACTTTCTCAAGAAACCATATTTTCTTGCTTTAAACACATTTATAAACACTTTCAAAAGGCAGTTATTGGGCGTATGAATACAAAAACTTCTAAAGCTTTGCCAAGCATGAGCATAAATGCTCTAATTACCCTTTAAAAGGCCAATCATTAAATATCAAAGTAATTTTTTTCTGTCAATAATTATTAAGAAAATGTTCTAAATAGTACTCCATTTAATTAGTAAGAAATACGAAAATAATTTTGGATATTTATGCAATTTTAAGTGTGTGAATTGCTTTTTTAAAAAAATATTTATTCAAATTCTAGGTCTTATACTTCTCACTTTTATACGTGTTACGTGGCAGTATGGTTTATAGACGTGTGTTGTGCTTTGGAAAGAATAAAAAAGAAACCTCCGGTGCCACATATATAATTGAAGTAAATATCGGCTGCAATATAATATTTTTTTAATCAAATTGTTAAGCATCTATTCAGCAATTTGCATCAAGAACATCGCTTTTTCCAAACGATTCGAAACTAATACTAACTGATTGATTTGATGTTGTGAAAGGATAAAAAGTGTATCTCAATAATTCAGTACTCTCGAACAACGTGTTCTCTTGCTTATTGATTACGACGATGAAATTCAGTAGAATCATTACTTTCTTCTTTTTCTTTCCCTAAAAGAAAAAAAGAAAATATAATTCTCTTAAAACTAAAAAAGCGTCCTTTTCTAAGGCAAAACAGCTGTGTATGAACGCAAAGGTGATGAAAACTTACAGAAATGAGTTTGTTGAGAGCAGAGAAAGCATTGGAGTGAATAAAGTTGATTTTGTGATCAACACCAGCTTTCCTAATGAACTCCAATCCAAAATCATAGGTTTCTCTATTTGGATCAATTGCTGTTATCTGCAAAAGCATTCATACTTAAATACTCCTTTTTTAGCCCTAAATCAGCAATATTATTATTAATTAGTGGGTTCTGGGCAATTAAAAAAAAACACTTTGGTTGGTTTGAACCACAAATTTATAGCTTGAACTAAGTTGCCAAACAACTATGATTCGAGATTAAAGACCCTTACAGTGCCATCTTCAGGAAGAGCAAGAGCAGTGGTAAGAAGAGAATAGCCAGTGAAGACTCCAAGTTCAATAGCCTTTTTTGCATTCATCACTTTTAGTAACATCGACAGAAGCTGCCCTTCATCCGCTGGCACCGTCATCACACTCCTGTCACGTGCAGTAATTTTATCAAATAAAAGAGTAAAGATTAAAATGGCGTACTGGTACGTAAGCAACTTTTTTTGAATTTTTTTTAATAGAATACAGGATAGAACTCACGCCCTCTAAAATCTCCCAGATCTTCTATCGGACTTGTTAGTAACTAATTACTCACATAATTGTGTACGTCATTTTTTTATTATTTTAACCCCTTAATCAAGGAGGTATATATATATATATATATATATGTGTGAATTTACCATTTCGGATATTTCTTGATGGTGGCTTCCCTCAGTTCTTTCAATTGCTCATGTTCTCTTGGATAAGCGTTTGTCTCCAATATGTACTGCCATAACAAAAAAATAAATAAATAAACCGTCATTTTGATACATATGATTACAACACCACTTAAAAAAAAAAATACAAATATATGAATTAAAAGAAAACAACACCAAATTCCATGGAAAGAAAGGTTAATCGGTTAATTTGTTCGCGAAACTCGTGATCTAGCCACAAACCTACAACCTTTTCATGCCTATAGATTTCTCTCTCTCTCTAGAGATTCTCTCCTTTTCTTTTGTTTCGTCCAAAATTGCATGAATAAAAGGGAAAAAAAAAAAATCAGCTAAAGAAAGGAAAGAAAATAAAAGAAACAAATTAAGAAAAAAAAAACCTGCAGAAGGGCTGGGCTTTGAAGGATGCCCTTGGGAGGTAAGGGTAAACCAGCTGACATTGCTGAAGATTAAAGTAGGTTGAGAGTGTTGCTACAGCAGAAAAGTTCCTGGAACTCTGAAATGGAAAAATATTTATACAAAACATGTGAGGGTTAGCTAGCTACCTCCACCAGATGGCAAAATGTATCATGATTATCTCTAACTTATATTTGCCAAAAGGCGGTAGTAATTTGATGCCACAAGCAAATGTGGAATCTTTCTAATTGATGACAATTGGGTCCTTATGCTTTAACCGTTACGGCAGTGGATGCCCAAAAGGGCGACGAATATTATGATCACAAAAACCCTTTTTGTTGTCATGGGTTATAAATCTCTTGCTTATAAGAATATACACCTTAATTTTAATATATAGTGTATTTTGTAAATTAATTCTTATTGTTTTATTAGTAGTAAGATTATAACCTCATAGAATAAATAAGATTGTTCTTATTATCAAGTAGTTGAGGTCAATTTCGGTTTTCTAGACCTTTTTAAGTAAATGATCAAAGTTTTTTAAAATTAGAAAAAATGATCACTTTTAATTTTTAAATAAATACAACAATGCATTGATATAATAAAATAATTAATCAATGATATATGCATGTTAGGTTATCATTAATTAACATTGTGATTTATCATTGGTTAAGTCAAGGGTTTATTAATGATTAATTTTTTATTGAAGGAAAAGAAAAAAATAAAAAAAAAGCGATATAAACTTTTTGTTAGTTTTTTTTTTGGCATAAAAAATTAGATGGAGAAAAATAATTACATACCTCTCTGTCCGAAAAGTAGTATGTGAAGAGAAGATGCCCAACCTAAACATAAACGACCGAAAACAAGACGGGATGTAAGACAAATAGAACTTCTAACAAGATAAACACGAGGTCACTAGAATACAAATATATATATATATATATATATATATGGGGAAGGTCTATGGTAGTGCATGCCTCTAGCACACAACCCGTAGTGCTCTTTTCTAGGCCGTTCTATTCAAATTTGATTATGTTTAAATTTTAGGGTCTATCATAAATTAAATTGAACCGTATCACACAAAATAGCCCCTCTTATTCTCTTTTTGTTTAAAGGTGTTTGTTTTTTTCCGACAAAAAGCAAAGAACCAAACTTTCTTCTTCCCCAAGTCCTAGAACGCAAACAAATGATCAATCGTACAAAATCAGATCAGAACCCAAATCCATTTATCCAAAAGGCCCAATCGCTTAGCTTTTTACGCAAGCATCGAAGAAGAAAATTTTGAATTCTACACTCGAGCGAATATTTTTAACATCCAAAGTTTGTAGGAATGGGTTGTCATGTGACAAAAGAATCACAATTTGGTCTCCACTGCTGACCGACCTTTTTTTTTCCCCCGCTTTTTTCTATTTGGCAAAAGAAAAGCACAGATATTGAGCAAGTTTTGATATGGGTCTAATTTTTTTTTTTTTTTTACTTTTTTTAACTAATGGGTTTTTATATTAGTGAAGTAGTGGAGTTTGAGGGTGAGATGGTTAGAAGGTCTAGTCTTGCAAGAGGAGTAGTTTGCGTTCATCCTATGACTCCTTCAAACCTTAAAAATTTCTCTAAAACCTTCTGATAAGTTCTTCCTCCGGTCAAGAAACACTAAAAACATACCCATCCTTTAGAGAAAGGAAAAAAAAAATCTACTTTGATGTCTCCTTCTACTATAATTATCATTGAAATAATGTTTTTGATATATTATAGAGTCCAAGATAACCTCAAAAGTACCAACATAAGAATATTATAGTTTTTACAACTGCATATATTCGGTGGAACCGAATTCCTGAAAGACTTAAAAAGGGGCTTGGTATTTCAGTTGTAATTTATTAATTATAAGTGTAAATAATATAAATTTTATAACTATAACAAAAATATAAAATTATTATAGTGTATAATTTTTATATATTATATGTTGTAAAGTTTGAAAGGACAGTTTAAAGCCCAAACTGTACAATGGCGTACTGTGCACCTTCTGTAGCCTGACAATTACACGCTGGAGATAGTCAATGGTGTACGGTGTGCCCTCTATAGTCTTACAATTATACACTACAGATAGTGCGTGTAAGTGGCCCGCTATTATAGATCTCCCCTTATGGGACTCATGCAATTACTTTAAGAGTGGAACAGTAGATTTTTTCTCATTTGGAATATGTTGCTGTTTGTTTTTATTTTTTTTCCTAATGGTTTTATGAGTTTAATGTGATAGCTTGGATTTTGCTATTTTGTTGTTGTTGTTTGTTTTTTTTCCCCTCTCGTTTTTTGTGGTACTTTCTAACTGCTGCTGGACGTCACTGGTATCGGTGATGTCCAGCAATGTTATGGGAAATATTTATTGATATGTTTTTTTACTAATAAATATGGTATTATTAGAAAAATATTGTATTTTTTGGTCTATGGCGTCATTGTCTATGCTGATGATGTTTAGTGAAGTCGCTAGTGCATTTTTGAACTTATATATAAATACAATATTTACTCTTTAATGTTGTATTTATTGACGGTCTGACGAAATCATTGATGATTTTTTACATTTATCGGTCGTTGGCGGTCTAGTGAGAAGTACCGATGGATTTTGTATTTACATGATAATACAATACCACTAGATTATTACTGTATTTCTCAGCCATCGACAGTCCGGCGTAATTGCTGGTGAAATTTTATATTTACACTATAATACAGTATTTTTGGAGTAATATTGTACTTTCTGTCCGTTAGTGGTTCGGTGAATTTGTCAATGAATTTCGTATTTACACTATAATACAATATTACTGAAATAATACTATATTTCTCGGTCGCCTGTGATTCAGCAAAAGTCGTTAGTGAAATTTTATATTCACACTGTAATATATTATTACAAGGTTAATACTAGATTTCTCGGTTGTTAGGCGGTTTAGCAAAGTCACTGGTAAATTTTTGTATTTATATTGTAATATAGTATTACCAAAGTAATACTATATTTCTTGGCGGTTCTGCCGAAGTAGTCAATGAAATTTTATATTTACACCATTATATAGTATTACAAGATTAATATAATATTTCTTGGCCGTTAGCTGTCCGACGAAGTCGCCAGTAAATTTTTGTATTCACACAATAATACAATACTTTCGGAATACTACTATATTTACCGGTGGCTGTCCGACGAAGTCATCAATAAATTTTTGTGTTTACATGGTAAATATGACATTTCTCGATAAATATTGTATTTCGGCCGTCGGTGGTGCCGGGGAGGAAGAGGTTGAAAGACATAGATGATAAATAGATGGGTGTATTTTGAGGTTTTTATTCTCAATCTCTCATGATATGTTATAAACTACACATTTTAAAACTATATGGTGTTATTTTTTTAGTTTTAACCTAATTACGTTGTTTTGTTATTTCTCCCAAAATAATTTTATTAAAGGTGTTATCAAATTTGGACTGTTTTCCGCAATTTTATTAAAGGTGTTATCGTAATTTGGACTGTTTTAAGTGTATCACCTTTGTTTTTCCTCAATTTCATGTTTTTTCATGTAAGCTATGGGTTCTATGGAGGATAACACCTTTTTTTATTTTATTAAAGCATAATGTTGAAAAATTGCCGGCAAAGGAAAAAGCATTCCTTTTAATATTTTGAATATGATGATGAAGAGAAAGAAAGAGATTACATCATTAATGACGATTGCATCATCCACTACTTGATATTCCCAAATTGCGGAAAAACGTCCAAATTACGTTTACTTCTCAAGCGTGCTTTTATCTTTCCTAGCAAACAATAAGGATATTAATCCAGTCATGTTATTCATAACATAACATACGATGCTTAACATGGTCGGTCGATGTTTTATTACAAAGTGGAACAAATTATAGAGAATTTTGGTCAGCGCAAAGGTACCAAAAGTACCAAGTTTGCTGCCATTACGACCAAAATATTTGTTCTTTATTCCAAATGTACTAGTTAACTAACTGTTTGGGACACCACTAATATCGAACACCATAACTAATAAAAAATAAGCTTTATTTGTGAGTCTTATATTGTAGGACATATTTTTTATTTGTGTATGGTGTTCAGTCTCACCGAGATACTACTATATGTTAAACGAGACGTCTGCAGAGTGTAAGTCCATCCCCGATGGAAACAAGAGATGAGTCGATGCGAGGATCAGTGGCCAGAAAGCTATTCAACTCCCGCATGTATCTCCTGTTTATTTTTAGAAAATTCTCGAGTACTTCATCCAGAAGTACAGAATTTGTTTTCAGAGAATTCTCCAGTTCTTCTGTAGGAAATGCCACAGAGCCATACCATAAGGTGTTGTCGTATGCAATTATTCCAAGCTTTAAAAGGAGTTCGTGATATTTGAGGTGGGCGTCCTTGTTAGCATCCACAAAACGTCCCTTCTTGTTTGTCCTGCAAATGTTTAAACAAACACTTCTAAAACTTCAAATTCAAGCTCTTAAAAAAAATAAAAAATAAAACAAAAAATCAAGTCATGCATATATAGCATATATGCATATATGCATGTGTCGTGTCATGCATGTTATGACAACGTCTAAAAATTGGACATTGATTGTATTTGCATTAACTCAATAATAGTTTGAGAGTATAGGAAAAGTATAGATTTTGGGGTGTCTATTACGTTCGAATTGCATAGCTAGCTCAACTCCTGAGTCAACTAGAGTCCCCTTGAAATGGCTTAAAAGATGAGTTTTTTGGATTATTTAAAGTTGCTTTTTGATAAGTTCAAGAAACCTATAAAAAATGCTTTTAGCTTTATAAACACTTTTGAAAAAAGTTAATCATGTGCTGATTATAAAAAATGTCATGAAAATCTTTATCTAAAGTTTTGACCAAAAGAATGACAAATTATAAAAATTTCATTCATATTTTTAAATTACATTACTTTTATATTAATAAAAGCTTTTAATTAATTCAGTCAAATATATTTAAAAGCTCTTCTAATAAAAAAACACTTTTCGACGCACTATCTAAACGTTAATTAAAAAGCTTTAATTTATACTTATTTCTTCAAAGTGGTCCCAAACGTCTAAGGCTCTACTAGGCCCCCAGTAAATTTTCTTGGTGGTTATTATCACATTGATACTTAATATTAAAGTTTCTCAAAATAATAAAAAAAAATAACCGCCCAAGATTTTAGAGACTGAAGAACCACAATAAATTGCCAGGAGTTGGAGCTTTAAGAATTGCTAGCGTCCAAAAAAATTATAATAATTAATAAATGTCGTAATTATGAGTTGATTTTTTTTGGAACAACATTTTTTTGGTAATCACTTCTTACTTTTGATGTGTGGACCAATTTAAGAAAGTTTTTCCTTTTACTTTTAGTCATGTAAGAAGCAAGTAAAAATTGTTATATTTTAGTAAGTATTTGAAACTATATTTTACTAAAAATTCAAATGGTTCACAATGGTTTTAAATATTTAAATAAGTAATAAAAATGCTAGAATGAAGTTTTTACTATCTTATTAAAACTCTTATACAAGTTTTGAATTATATTTAGTAGAAGTCTTTTGTGTTACCATCTTTTTATGGCCTTTTCACTCATAGAGGGTCAAGCTCTTTTAATGGATTTGTATACTGGTAGAAGCAGGTTTTACATCTATAAAACTGAAAACAACTTTTAAAGAACTTTGCCACGCAGGAGCATAAACTGCGATAATTACACTTCAAAAGGCCAATCTTTAAATATCAAAATTAATTCTTTTTTTCCCAATAATTATTATATCCTCTAAACATTACTTCATCAAATTAATAAATAATATGAAAATTATTTTGGATTTTTTTTAAGTGTGTGAATTGCTTTTTTTAAAAAAGAAAATATTTATTCAAATTCTAAAATTTACACTTCTCACTTTCATAGCACTATGGTTCATAGACATAGGTGTGTTGCGTTCGAAAAAAAATAAAAAAGAAACCTCCAATGCCACATATATAATTGAAGTAAATATCAGCAGCAATATAATACTTTCTTCTTCTTTTTTCCCTATCAAATATATAAGCATCTATTCAGCAGTTTGCATCTAGAACAGCCCTTTTTGCAGACGATTCCAAAATAATAGTAGTTCATTGATTTTATATTGTGAATGGATAAAAAGTATATAAATTTTTCTGTCCCAATCATGATTTCTTGCTTATTGATTACAACGATAAAATTCACTAAAATCAGAACTTTTCTTCATCTTTTTTTCCCTAAAAGAAAAAAGAAATATAATTCTCTTGCACTATTGAAAACAAAAAAGTTTACTTTTGCAAGGCAAATATGCGCACGCAAAGGTAATGAAAACTTACAGAAATGAGTTTGTTAAGAGCAGAGAAAGCATTGGAGTGAATAAAGTTAATTTTGTGATCAACACCAGCTTTCCTAATGAACTCCATTTCAAAATCATAGGTTTCTCTATTTGGATCAATTGCTGTTATCTGCAAGAACGTTGAAATTGAAGTACTTTTTTAGCCCTTGATCAGCGATATTATCGATCAAGAAGTCCGAGATAAGTAAAATAAACAAAAAGGGATATTAACACTAATAGCCCTTAAACTTTAGGGTGTCTCTCATTTTGTCCCATAAACTTTAAAAATTACCACTTTACCTTATGAACTTTCAAAATTCCTCACTTTACGAACTTTAAAAATCCTCACTCTGTCCTCCTAAATTTTTAATGCTCCTCATTTATCCCTCTGATGCTTTGATTTTTTATTCAAATAGACGGAATTGAGTATACAAGAAATAGAACTTGGGAGTGAATCTCAATTTTGTCTTTATAAGTGACATATGTGTGAATCACGTGTGTCTAATTCCGTCTATTTTAACGAAAAATCAAAAATTCAGGGTAAAGTGAAAAAGCTTTGAGGGGAGAGGGGTAAAGCGGTGGTTTTTAAATTTAAGGAGCAAATTGAAGAGTCTTGAAGGTTCAAAGGATAAAGTAATGATTTTTAAAATTTAAGGAGCAAAGTGGAAGAGACTTTAAAGTTTCAAGGCTATTGGTGTTAGTAACCCAATAAATAAATAAGCTACAACAAGCTAATAGGTCATTTGAAAACATAAATCAAGCTAAAAATTTCAACTAATATTGGCTTTTAATTCAAATTTTGTGAGAAAAATACTACAACAAAGTTGGTATGAACTATAATTTTGTAATTTGAACTAATTATAAGTAGCCAAACGAGCTGGGATTAAGACCCTTACAGTGCCATCTGCAGGGTGAAAGAGCAGCGGTAAGAAGGGAATAGCCCGTGAAGACTCCAAGTTCAATAGTCTTTTGTCCATTCATCACTTTTAATAAGATCGACAGGAGCTGCCCTTCATCGGCCGGCACCGTCACATTACTCCTATCACGTGCATTATTTTTTTTGTGTGTGTGTGTGTGTTTTTTTTTTTTTTTTTTTTTTATGTGCAACATCGAAATTAGATAAGGTTTATTTCATCAAATAAATAATACAGATTTGTATACTGTAGATTAAAATCGTATCGGTAAGTAAATAATTTCTTTTTAAATTTTTCTTTTGTTTTTTTAAATATAATGAGAAATGGAACTCACCCCCCTAAAATCTCTCACATCTGTTCGTCCTTTTTTTTAAACCCCATTGTCAAGGATATATGTATACATATATATGTATATGTATATGTATATGTATATGTGCATGTATGTATATATAATATTATGTGAACTCACCATTTTGGATATCTCTTAATAGTGGCTTCCCTTATTTCTTTCAATTGCTCATGTTCTCTTGGATAAGCGTTCGTCTCCAATATATACTGCCATGACCCCCAAGAAAACAAAGGAGCCATGTTATATATATATATATATATATATATATATATATATATATATATATATATATATATATGTATGTATGGTTACAATACCACTAAAAATTACATAAAAATAAATGAAATTAAGAAAGCGACACCAAACATTGCAAGAAAGATAAATGGGATTGTTCAAAAAACTCATGATCCAGCTACATGCCTACATCCCAAATCACAAAAACTAATGTCTAGCGATGTCTCTCTCTTTTTCTTTTTATTTTTTCGAATATTTTCTCCTTTTTTTGTTTTGTCCAAATTTACGTGAATAAAAGGGAAAGAAAATTAGCAGAGAGAGAGAGAAGAAAAACCTGCATAAGTGCTGGGCTTTGATGGATGCCCTTGGTAACTGAAGGTAAACCAGCTGACATTGCTGAAAATTAAAGTAGGTTGAACTTGAGAGAATTGCTATAGCAGAAAAGTACCTTGAACTCTGAAATGGTGAAATATTTACACAAAACATGTGAGGGTTAGATAGCTCCACAGATAGCAATATATATATATATATATATTAAATATCTATAGAGGTCGTCAGAACATGGATCCGATGAGAGTGGAAATTTCGACGGAAAATAAGATCAGCAGCATTGTGCACGAAACGTGGAATATAAATAGGCTAGGTGCAAGTGGGATTGTGCTGGACAATCCAGATTTAATGGGATTTCTTTTATTTACTTACATATTTGTTTCTTAAACTCTCGAGAACTCTTGTGGAGGGTTATTGGGTGTTTGAAAGCATTGAATAGAACTAATAGTTTGAATCAATCTTGATTAAAAATATTGCAGCATATGAAAACTTTATATTATAGCATATTTTTTCTTGACACCATAACATTTGAAGCTTTATACTATACCAATAAAAAATTATGGTTCTAACTTGTGACATTGCACAAAAATACAATTTAGATGCTCTTAACGTGTTTACTTTGCATAAAAGAAAGTATAAATTACAAAAATCCTCCCTAAACTATAAGCCTTATAACACCTTATTTATTGAATTTTAAAATATAATATATGTTCTCCCAGAAGTTAACAAAATTGATCATTTTATTAAAACTTAATGAAAAATTGACAAATAACTTTAAAATTAAAAGTATTTTAGTAATCTAATTATATAACTAAAAAATTAAAACTATAAATAGTCTTTATTGATTATTAAATACAAAAAAAAAATCAATTAAAACCATAATACAATATGGATCCTTCTCTTTTCAATATACCAAAACTTTGTAGTTTAAAATTTAATTAATTTTTTTCCACACCAAAGTGTTTTTAAAAAATTTAAAAGTTATGGATACTAATGGAAAAAAATATATATAACAACAACAAATTCAATATAACAAAAAAGATAACACAAATATTTAAAAGAGAAAAAAACTCAGTTAATATTTAATAAAATTTCTTTCATACTATTAAAGTTGTCATTGATATTATAAAATCCTTTTTTAATTGCACTTTAAAATAAACTTTAGTAAATGTCCTTAGTCAGGTAATATTTTACTCAACTTTTTCAAATATATAATTTTTAAATTTATACTTCTTTTAATTTTTTTCGCGTTGAAGTAATTTTTTTCCCAAGTTTGTTGTACTTTATCATTTTCTTTTCATCAGGCCCGTTACAATCATATCTTTTTACACGTACACTTCATACTAATTTTCACAAAAAAATGATTTTTTCGCTAAGTTCTTTATTTTCCTCGATTAAATTAAAAATCAAATTAATCTTTTTTAATTTAATTATCATCTTTATTTTGTAATATTTAATTAGATAGTTTTTTTTTAATGAGGCATACGTCAATCAACATGAGTGTGACATACAATGTAAATATCTCCTCAAAATCGTATAGCAGCTTGTCATGCCCCAGAATGCAGGAGGCGACGTGACGGATTATTTAAATTAATTAAAAGAGAAATTTAATTAAAATCAAGAATTTAGGGGTTGAATTAAATAAAAAAAATATGAAAGTTTTAAAACAACATTTTATAAAAGAATTCATAAGCATTAAACGAATAATAAAATAATAAAGAACCGCGAGTATGGGTCCCACTGACCCACAACTTGTGCATACACATAGTACTGACAATATAATAATACAACTACAGTCCAAGTACAAAGAAAGTTAAAAACATTACATGCCTTGATTAAATAATACAAATGATCTACTAATCCTTCTACTGCTCCTGAGTTCGGTCCGTTGGATCCTCTCCGAACCTAAATGGGAAACCACCTAGAGGGGGAAAATTTTAAAAACAAAGAAAATGTGAGCGAAAGGCTCAGTAGGACAGTATTTTATTAAATTATTTAATTTAAAGAAAAATCTCATTATTCAAGGAATTATTTAAAAGAAACATTGAATAAATAAATTTAAATAAAACCATTCCTATCCAGAACAGTTTACTCAGACGACCAGAAATATCATTGTCTTTTCCTAGGCAAACCATAAGAATATCACCACCGTAGTGGCCCAGCTGAGTTTCGGGACCTGCCCCCAAAGTTGATGGCTACACGACCCGATCTCTGATATGGCACCATGCCTTTGTGTTTATTTTCATCATTGTTCAAAACCCATTTACTGAGTATTGTCATTTACATTCATTATAAAGTTCATTTCAGTTCACGGTTTATTAAAATATAACCGATAAATTCATTTTCAATCAACCGTTGAAAACATTTTCATAAAAACCCTTTTCAAAGCCAAATCATTTTGAAACTGGGTTACCAAGGAAAGGGTAAAAATCTTACCTCGATACTCGTGCCGGTGCCCCACACCGTAATCCCGATCCGCTATACGTTAGCTCCACGAAACCACGAACGATCCTAGATACACACTAAGTCGATCAATATCTAGTTTGAGACATTCTATGTTACCAAACCATTTCATGATGTCCTAGTGTGCCATTTGTATCTTTAAAATCGTTTTACAAGGTTGGAATTTAAATAGGGGTTCAAAACAGTGAAAACGGGTGAAAAATCACAAAATTTTATATGCTCTGTCGGCCTGCCGGACTCCCTGCTTCGGCCGGCCGAACTGTGCAGTTCGGCCTGCCGGAAAATTAGGTCCGGTCGGCCGGACATTTCCCAGGTTCGGCTTGTCAAACGGGTGAGTCCGGCCTGCCGATTTCTGGAATCCGACCTGCCGAACTGGAAAAATCTAGAAATTCCAGCCACGGGTTTTGGTCCTCCTAAAATCTAAATCTTGATTTTACCCTGTTTCTCTCAAATCTCAGGCATGGAAAACAACCATAGATGATAGAAAAACATACTAGAACACTTTTGAACTCATTTAAACAAGATTTGAACACATGATTTTCAAAAATCCAAAAATAGGGAAAAAATGGGAAAAATAAAAAATCTTGAATCCAATCCATTTTTCTTCAATCCAAGCTTAGATTCTAGGTGTTCCAAGTTCCTTTAACTCAAATCAAATGTTTTCTAAGCTTAAACGAACTTAAATTTCAAAAATGCACAAAATTTAAAAATTTTGAAAAAGTTTAAAAATTTCAAAACTAACCTCGAATCGAAGCTTCATTCCACGTTTTCGGTTGCCAAATCACTTCCCTGAGCTTCCTTCTTGCTAACCCGAAGCTTGGATTCAAAATTTGTTTCAAAAATTTGAGAGAGAATGGGAGAAAATTAGAGAAACCGAGAGAGAGATGGAGTCTCACGGGTGGGAAAGAGGAGGAGAGAGAGAGAGATCAGAGAGAGTGAGAGGAAGAGAGTGAGAGAGGGAATAAATAGAGAGAAATGGTGAGCGATTTTACTGTGCGAAAACCAAATGCCACCCATGGTTTTGTAAAATAGAATATTTTTAACATTTTACAAATTGTTATGTTTTAAAACTCAAAACATCATTTTAAAACAATAAGAAATCATTTGATTTTATTAAATTAACAAAACAACTTAAAATTCAAAATTTAACCAAATGATCAAATTAATGTTGAAACATTAATTATGACACACTAATTCATCATTTTATATTATAATAACATTAAATTAATTTCATAGCATTACACAACTAAAAGAAAGAGAGCAAAAAAAAGGGGGAAATTTTCAACCAAAACCGCAACGTTTGGGGTTAAAAGATGAATATTGCTTGGCACTTATCTATATAGTTAGATACAGATTAAAAAAAACAAAAACTCTAAATGGTACTCCCTCTTTAGCAGGGTCGCCAATTATAGCAGAACAAAACTTAGTAAAATGGTCCTTACAAAAGTAGAGAGAAACGAGAGACGAGATAATTGAAAGGTAAACGAAGTAGACAACTCCGCTACTTTGCACTAGAAAACCTCAAAAATATCCAAAATTACAATTGTGGCAAATGAAGATCGACTCCGACAAATGCTAAATGTGTAAATCCCCGTGTAATTACAATAGAACTCACCTTTTTCCATGTGGAAGTCCGGTTAAAAAAAAAAATAAAACATAAAACATAAAAATTGTCAGACACCCCAATGTTGTAGATCATAATCATCAAGAGGAACATGTGATATAAAAGGTCACTCAATATTAGTAATCTGGAACATGAAGATGACGCAAGCAATCTGGAAAATGTACTTGCTCGATCTGGGGATTCCAACTATCTCTAGTTATCTCACCCCACTTGAGGGTTGTAACCATAACCGTAGAAAGACTCCGAATGTACAAAGATATTAGACTCTGAAATCATCTCCTCCTCTTCCACCAGTCTGGAATTTTCAACCTCCGGCTTCTATGTACATCAAGTTTAACCCTAGGAAGCTTGTGCTTGACTTGTCTCCACAACATATCCACAGCATCTTCCTTCTTCGGAGGGTACTGGAATTCGAAATGATGCGAGATATTTTTAAGCCGCCTCCACATTTCAACCCATTTTTCCTTCGGAAATCGCCGGAGCTGATCAACCATATAACCAGGTTCCAAAGCCTCTTTAAATGAGAAGAACAATGAGAATTGGCTGTAGTCAATTTCATTCTCAAATGGGAGCTCAATTTGATCGCTCACAATGACAGGAACACAGTGGCTCACAATAGCATCAAATAAGCGACAAGATGAAGGAGTATCTCCCGCAGGATGCAGGCAGAACTTTGATGACCGCATTCCTAGTGAAGACTGGTATGGCAAAGCAAAAAAGAAATGAGGTGAACAAAATAAGAATAATTAATAAACAGACAAACAAAACATTGAACAGAGAAAAACAGAGGTCGTTGACTGCACACTCCTTTGCAAGGAGCATTGTCCTGTCAAAAAGAGAATATACTGTGGATCATGATAATCCGGAGGGTATGGCCCCTTTATTTTGAGGTGAAAAGGCAGTAAGAACATATTAAAGTATATTTGCTTGGATTCTTCACTCCAGCAATTACGCTTTCTGGTACCAAGACCCCCACACACGCCAAATGGAAAAAGAGAGAAAATATCAGAATAGGAAATTGTCCTAAGCTTAGCAGGATCTTGAGTTCAAATATGAATAAGGTCATAAAACTTATCTACATATTCAGATAAAAGAACAGACGTAAGAATGGTTTGGTGTCTAAAAATGACATGCCAGTAAACCATTTCAAGTGAATCGATGTACGCTAATTATAACATCAACCATGGACCATCCATGGGACAAAATAAGCACATAATACACCATTCACATTTACAAACATACCGCTTTTATATTCTCTCCAGTTGCGACACTCCTTTCGTAGTGAACATCATCATAACCAGCTAAAACCTTTGCCAGCTTCACACGAACGATACCTTCCTGAAAATGAAAGGACACGAGATGGTTATTTCTGCTCAGAACATAAGGTTCCAGGACCAGTTTTTCTATTCATATTAAAACGTACATCTTTCCTGAATGTCCTCCCTCGAAAGAAAAGAA
This sequence comes from Artocarpus heterophyllus, assembly GCA_025403435.1. Lineage (NCBI taxonomy): Eukaryota > Viridiplantae > Streptophyta > Magnoliopsida > Rosales > Moraceae > Artocarpus > Artocarpus heterophyllus. The sequence goes on from CM046339.1 coordinate 26,913,705, forward strand.
GCGTGGCCCGAGATTCATATGGGTCCGAAAGGTCATCATCTATAAAGGAGTCGACAACATGCACATAAGGGGCCACTACATCTTTGCCCAAATTTGTCATGGCACTAGGGTAGCGGCCAAAATCTACAACAATCTGAATCGACGCATTCAATTCCGCTCGAAAAAACCTGAAAGCATTGGGGTGAGTCATAGGAATTACATGGTCTCTGCCCCCGTATCTCCTCCAGTACTTGGATTCCCCCAAGAATTCAAGCAAATCAATCTGAAATCATAAGCAATGCAGCAAATTTGACCTTTAACAAGAATATTAAAGCTCAAGAAGAAACATTACCAGTCCTGTAGGTTGTTATTGTTTATATAAAATGCTTAAGTCTTAGCACAACCGCTGACCAAGGAACAATGCGAGACAAATGAGAAACAAGTGACATGTTTAGAAAATGTCACTGACTAGTATAACTTCATTCCTTATATGCATTTCTTGTCTGTTTGTATGTCATCCACTTGAGAATAATGATCAATTAACTGACCACCATAAATTGACCAAGCAGATTCTGGATTTGTTATAGACTATTTCAGATACTTTAGCAAGCAGAAAATCAATCTAAATAACGAACGAAATTGGAATCCAATTAACCACAAAATGACTTCATATTCTTAAACCTTCTTATCATTATTGTTAGTTCATTCTTAAAATTATTGAATTCCTAATCTTATGCAGTTGCTTCTTCATTCAGAAACTGGTTCAATAGAAAATTCAAGTGAATTTGTCTCTTCGATACCAGTTTAAAAACAGAAACTGAACAGCACAATAATGAATCAACCAAAACCTAAACAAGAAACGATTAGATTACAGAAATCAAACGGAGCACCTGCAATTGGCGATCAATCATGGTTTTCGGATCGGTCATGTTACGGCCGTGAGTGTTGAAGCTGAGAGAGGAAAAGAACGGCACGAAGAAGGCTTCAGCCATTTCCGGATCCGAGACCCCAACGACCTCTCTCTCATCGCCGCCGTGCAGAAGCGATCCCATCATCCAGTACTCGACGCTGTGCTGCCGCTTGAGCCCGGAGTTCTTCGGCCACGGCGGCCACGTCATGGCGGTTACCGGCGTCTGGTCGGAGCTCCGGCGGTTGAGCATGCCGACATTGAAGCGGCGGGGGAGATCGTACATGAAGACGCGAAGAGGAGGAGAACGAGGAGAAGGGATAGTTGCACAGAGAGGGCGTGCACCGGAAGGTGACTGGAGCAGGGGGAAGAAGTAGGACCGGAGATCGACGGTCCCGATTGACATTGAGTAGGAGATGGCGAGGACGATGACGAAGAAGAGAGAGATTGCGGCTTTCTTTGCGTACATCTTCGAGGACCTAACGGTGAGAGTAGCTCCGTCTCTGTGCTGCTGCTGATGCGGAGGACTGGTGGTACGGACCATGCCATGGATTTTGGTAAGGAGGCGAAGAGGAGTATTGAGCATGATAAATCTTTTTTTTTTCTTTCTTTCTTTTCCTTTTTTTTTTTTTGTTTGGGTAGCGCCGCGTGGATTTATTGAACAAGGAAATGCCTAATGCTAATGTGGGTCGAAACATTCAAATGCCGGTTTTATTTTAAATTTTTTGGGTTTTGTTTTCTAAGGTATGTCTCACACGGTGGCTCATGGTTTTTTCTTTTTTTCTTTTTTTCTTTTTTCACATTGAGATATATATATATATATATATATACCTAAACTAGTTGATTACTTGCAACATTTTTTGTTCTATTCAATTTGTTTTAGTATAACACTTAATATATATATAGTTTACTATTTATACTTAAACAAATTAAGTATTGCATAAAGCTACAGAATATATATATACCTAAACTAGTTGATTACTTGCAATATTTTTTGGTCTATTCAATTTGTTTTAGTATAACACTTAATATATATATATATATATATATAGTTTACTATTTATACTTAAGCAAATTAAGTATTGCATAAAGCTACAGATAATCACATGTTGATAAATGAAAAATGTTATAATTATTAAATTGGTCATGATATCAGATTAGAGATTTTTGTCTACATGTATATATATAATAGATTGTTTGTGAAAAATATTGCTCTATCAATAGTGTACTTCTTAATGTTCAAGTATATTTTTTTGGATGAAAAAGCTAGGAATTAGATTGAAACCAGCCAATTGCTATGAAGAATATGTTGACCGTAGCAGAATGGTATGATTCATCCATGTATTGTGTCGTATCTGTATGAAAGAATGGCAGGGTATTATTTTTATTAGACATATGAGAACGTGGATCCAAATGAGAGTGGAAATCTTGATGGAAAATAAGAAGCAGCATCGTGGAGAAACCGTGGAATCCAGGCTAGGTGCATCGTCAAGGAAAATGCCCCCGAGCGGGAATTTTTACGTGCCCCGTAAATAACAGTACAGTGAAGTAAAGTGAAAAATTTAGTAAAGTTAACTGATTGACCAAAAACCCATTAAAGATAAAATTATTATTTTTAAGAAAACTACTTAAACGGAGCAAAATACTTTGAATTAGCAAGACACCTATAGACGAAAAATATTTCGTATTGTATGTAGTAACAAAACCATTTAGTAAGACGTTAAATTTGATCAATGGACATTTAAATTAGGTAATGGAGAAATGAGCCGATAAGAACGAGGTTAAGCAAAAGGAATGAATAATTAACGTTTAAGTTCTATAATCAATTAAGTCAATAATGAGAAATGTTAGCCAATAGTTCGGGTGTCATTTGAAACAAAACGCAGAAGCCGACTAATAAAAGGAAGAATGAATGAAATGAGAATACTAGGGCGTTATCCAACTAAGTCTCAAACCTCACCTATAGCATGAAGAAAATGAATTTCAAATGTATTGCAATTGTTATGTATAATGTATAATGTTTTAAGTTGTCATGTTATGATGTGCATAAAGTTTTAAAAGTTCAAGTTATGAATTGCAATGTATTTACATTTGTTATGTTTAATGTTTCAATGCTAAGTTATAACACAAGATATGTTTAGCATTGTATATGTTTACTAAAGTTTACAAGAAAGTAAATCAATGATGATAATTAAAGCGTTATACTGGCCTCTTAAATATGATATATGCAAGTTATGTTAAAGTTACGACGTCGTTGTTCGTGGTCTGAAGTCTTCTACAAGGGAAGCATTATATATATGATCTTATAATTGATGATGTTGTATGAACATTTGAGATAAAGAAAATATAAGAATGATAACAAGAAGTTCAAGAAAGTTATGTATGATAATATGAAGTTCAGAATTAGAAGTTCATAACTAAGCATAATTGGAATTATGTATAATGACCTTGTTTGCATTCCTTTTCATGATTTATAAGAGATGTTTATGAAAAACACTTTAAGAAATATTTACGAGGAATGTTATGAAAAACATTTTATAAAAATTGTTTATAAGAAAATGTTAATGAATAAAGTTTTGTAAGAAAATGTTTACAGGTTATGTTTTACGATGAATGTTTTTAATATTTTGTGAGATTATGTTTGAATTTGTTGAGCGAAAGTTTATTACAAGTTCCTTCAGGCCATAGATAATTTTTCAAGAGACCAGTATGACTAGTTAAAGAGCTCGGTGTTGCGGGAAAGACATATGCAAGGGTTGGGTATGAATACCACTACAGAAAGTCTTCTGTTGGATCAAGAAAATGTTTTCATTGTTTAAAAAAATTACAGTGAGAATTTCAAGAAAGTAAATACTTAAGAAATGTTTTATAGGAAATGTTTCATGAAAACATTTTAAAAGTTATGTTATACTATATTGATTTGAATGGTTGTTAAGTAAAGTTTGAAACTCATGTTTCAATTTTTGTTGTAATGAAAGTCACAATAGTTTCAAGTATATTTTATGTCACAATAGTTTAAAGATGTTATTAAGAAAAAAATTTTACCCAGTATTTTTCTTACTTAACAGTAAGGTTAAAATTAAAAAAAGGAAGATTTAACTTCGTGTAAATTTCTCATGTCACAATTTTTAGACGTGATGGATATTTTTAGGTATGTAACTAACACATTATGGATCACGGCCCAATTTAGTTGTTGTTAGTCGTTCTTGGGCTGATAGATCGTAGCCCAATTTGACGGATCAGCCAGCCACATTTCAACTTTCTTTGTCCTAATAATTATTATTGTTTTAAAACAGTACACAATCGTTTTCCTGGGGGAAGACTTGTATTGAAATGTAGCTTAGTTAGCTTATAATATCTTTATTTCAATGATATCATACAACGACATTTGCATTACCACTAATTGGCTTATACTGTATATATTTTAATGACATTGGATTATCAAATGTAATTAATGAACGATTATAAAAACTCAATAATAACCCATGAAGAACGTCATCAAACAATCACATTATACTTTTCGTTTTAACATGTTTTTTCGATTCAGTGTTGTTTATTTGGCGAAAATAGCGTGTTTTTTACTCTATACAATAAACAACATGACGCTTAAAAAGCAAATTAAAACTTCAACAGCTTTTTCAACCTACTATTATTATTGTTTTTATCGCAAAATTAGCGTGTAAGACACAACCCACGGCGTATTCGTCAAAGGACGAAAGAACCAACGTTCCGTCCCGGGCAATGTCCGTTTGTTTTGTTTACATTTATTCAGATTTCTGTAGTTTCCCTTCGCTGACTTCTTCACTTCCAAAACCCAGAACCTTCCCCAACTTCCAAACACCCAAACATCCTCCTATTTGTCAAAATTTCCGTCGGGGATTGCCAATTCCCACACGCTTCCCTCTTTTTTTCTTAATATAAAAAAACCAAACCAAACCCAATCAAAACACTGTTTCATCTTCGCGTTCTTCACGCCATTAGAGAGATTTTTTCTGGAGCTCTTCGAGGATCGATAATGGCGTCTAGGTTTAGCCCAGCGGATGTCTCTAGTTTTAAATTTCTGTTGTTTCTCGCCGTCGTGTACGGACTTCTGTCGGTGCTGGTCTACTCGATCGTCAACATGAAATTCATTGATCCGTTGAAGATCGACGCGCCTCTTGATCGGTTCTCGGAAGCCAGGGCGGTCGAGCATGTTCGGGTTTTGTCCAAGGAGATCGGTGGACGCCAAGTGAGCTTTGCATTTTCGAATTTCAATTAACTTTAAATGGCGATTTCTGTTTTTTTTCCTCTGTTTCGGATTTGTTAATTCGATTGAATCGATATGCTTAGTTTTTTATTATCATTATTATTATTATTTTTTGTGATTATGTTGAAAGTTTCAATCTCAACTGTTCCGTTTGGTTTCCGGGAAAGGATAGAAAAGCGAGAGAAGTGAAATTCTTGTTAGATATTTTCATTAATTGCTCGAAACTGAAAATTCTTGTTGTTGTTGTTGTGTTCCTCCTCCTCCCCCCCCCCCCCCCCCCCCCCTCTCTAAGCTACTAAGCAGAGAGTTACTGCAATTGCTAGTGATATATTGATATTTGGTAGAGACGTTGTGTTGTTTGTTGGGTTATTTATTGGTAATTTAGTTTGGCTGTTGGTAGGAAGGGCGACCTGGTCTAAGAGAAGCTGCTCGTTATATCAGAGGACAGCTGGGACTGATAAAGGAGCGATCTGGATTAAATACGAGGTCGGTGTACAGGGACAATAAGTTTGAATTTTGATTTTTAAGTTATTTAATTGGTTTTAGAAACTACAGTCCCATGTGAGATCTTTTTTTTGTGATTCACTAAGAGGCTTGACAAACCGTTGAGTTTGACAAACCAACTTTTTGTGCAGGATTGAAATCGAGGAGACTATTGTTAATGGGTCATTCAATATGATGTTCTTGGGCCATAGCATATCACTTACTTACAGAGACCACATAAATGTTATCATGAGGTAGCCCTCGCGTTTTTATGCCTTTTATTGGAGCTTTTCTTTGGCTTTATTAGCAATTAAATTTTGACATGAGGTCCCACTTCGTGCATTGATTATGACTCAGTGTAGCATTACTGCTTTCATCTGTAATATTTGCAAAAAGAGCAATGCCATTTGACATCAATGGTCTCGGCCACCACTGCTCATAACGAGTAGGTTCCACACCCGAGCCCTCAGTATTGGGGACCTGATGTGAATAGTAGTATTGGGGACTGCTGATTATCTCTTTCTTTATTCTTTAGAAAATAGTATCGGGCATTGACTTTTTGTAATTGCAGAATATCATCAGCAGATTCACAAGACTCCGACTCATCGGTAATGTTGAATGGCCATTTTGATAGTCCACTGGGTTCCCCTGGCGCCGGTGACTGTGCTTCCTGTGTTGGTGGGTACTGGGTGCACGAAAAAAGACCTTCTGTCAAGCTACAGAATGATTTGCACTACTGATGGTCTGATAGTATTTTTTGTCTGTGCATCTTTCCATGCAGCATCAATGCTGGAAGTGGCGAGACTTATTGTAGACTCTGGTTGGATTCCTCCTCGGCCTATTATTTTTCTTTTCAATGGTGCTGAGGAGCTTTTTATGTTGGTATGATGCCAACTGCATTATTCTTATGTTATTGGTGGGCCCTTCAGTTATCCTGAGCTTACAAGGGACAGTTGCATATGTTGATTCAGGGAACACATGGCTTCATGAGGACTCATAAGTGGCGTGATACAATTGGAGCTTTTATAAATGTGGAAGCATCTGGGACAGGGGGGCCCGGTAGGATATTTTTATTTGCCAATATCGTTAAGTGCAAAATGTTAAAAAGTATGCACTTAATATGTTTCTGCTTTTTCTAAAAAAAAACTGACGGGGTTGGGATCTTGTTCTGTCCTGGTCAAATTGAGAACATCTAGTAATTGGATTTTTTTTTTTAAAGCACACTCGAGAGCATCTAGTAATTGGGATTTTTTTTTTTTCAAAAGCACACTTTCTATTACCATGTCGAATCTTAGTGGTCTGGAGGATTGAATATATTTATATTGGTTTTATAACATGTTTCACGTATTATCTCTTCGAATGTCCTGTATTAAGATAGTAGAAATTGCTTCATTGCTATTTCTGATTAAAAGGTAAGGGAAAGTTAACATGTTTGGTCTGTTTTCTTGAATCCTTAAAGGAAGTAAAAGCATGTTTTTTTTTTTGCAAAGAAAAATAAGCACTTCGATGCCACGCTAGTCTTGACTTCTCTGTACATTTCTACATATCTGCAGATTTAGTTTGTCAATCTGGACCTGGTCCTTGGCCTTCTGAAGTCTACGCTCAATCGGCACTATACCCAATGGCACATAGTGCAGCCCAGGTTATTTTCCTTTCCAGCAGTTCGCATCACTGTGGCGATTATTTAATCATTTTTCCTTTGTGAATGAATGCTTGATATTGGCTTCTGGGTGTGATCGTATTATTATTATTATTGTTTTCTTTGTGGGGGATGTGATCTTATTTGGTGAACTTTTTTTTGGTTAATCAAGTTGTTTATTTGACCATGTTCGAACATCATTTTTCCAATTGCAATGTTATAGCAACTGTCTTTGTCCTTACCAATTTGTTCTTGAATGTCTGTCTATATGCAGGATGTTTTCCCAATTATTCCCGGGGATACAGATTACCGAATATTTTCCCAAGACTACGGAAACATTCCCGGCCTGGACATTATCTTTCTCCTTGGTGGTTATTTTTACCATACCTCATATGATACAGTGGAGAGACTATTGTATGCATTACTACTGCTATTTTGGTACAGATTTACTTAGAATGCTTCCCCTGATTTGTCCAAATATTTACAGACCAGGAAGTATGCAAGCACGTGGAGACAATCTGTTTAGCATTGTCAAGGCCTTTGCCAATTCTTCTAAGCTAAAAACGGCCCATGAAAGAGGATCTCACGAAGCAATTACCAACTCAGAAAAGAGTGAACGTGCTGTTTTCTTTGATTACTTGACATGGTTCATGGTATGCCACAACGTTCATGGTCTATGCTGCTCATAAACTTCAATTACACTACAAGCATCTTTTTAAGTGATGGTTACACTTTTTTTTTGGTTGGCTTTCTTTCTTTTGTGTTGCTTTCATCACAGATATACTACTCAAGAAGAGTGGCCTTAGTACTTCATAACATTCCTCTTGCCATTTTCTTCATTATGCCAGTGCTTTTACATTTAAGGTCCTCTGGGCTGCGTTCTTGCTTTGCAACTTTATTTGACTTCGTGAAAGGTAGGTAGTTCATGTTTTCTTATATCTGTGTGTGCATTGCATATGTTTTTGTCTTATATAATATCCTGTGGCATTCTTTGTGTTATTATACTATAATTGTTTTTTGTCCCTACAATTCTGTTTGAAACTGTAATTTGGGTTTAATGCCAGTTGACAATCTCAATAATATTTGCAAAATTACTAATTTTCAGGTATGTTATTCCACGCAACCGGGGTTATATGTGCAATCGTTTTTCCAATATTCTTTTCTATCTTGAAATTGGTGTTTACTAGTCATGCAATGAACTGGTGAGGTTTATATCTTTATGTTGTACGTGTATCAAGGCTATTGCCTTCTTATTTTCTTTGAGATATTTATCTTAGAATAAGAATTCCACGGACCAGAGTTATCCATGAGGTTTTCTGATGGTGTAGTTTACATGAGACATGCATTTCTTTTAATCTAATGTTCATTAGTTTTTGAAGCATTTTCAGAACTCTTATCGTTGATGAAAGAACTGACCATTATGCATTAAAAAACAACTTGATTCTAATTTAGCTCTCTTTGGAGTTAGTTTAATTTCAAGATAGCTTTCTACCCAAGTGTTAGTTGTTTTCCTAGATTCTTGTTGACGATTGACACGCATGATCCTAATGCAGGTTTGCTCATCCATACTTGGCTTTCATGATGTTCATCCCTTCTGCACTTGTTGGTCTGTCGATTCCAAGAGTTGTTTGGAGTCGCTTTCCCCTCTCACAGGATGTTTCAGTTCTCCATGAATCAAAGGAGGTATTAATACATGTAACTTGTCTTGACCAAGGTCAAGTTAATCATTTACATTCTTCTTTACAACTGTTAACATATTCTTTGTAACAAAGGATGAAAGACTTGAAATTCATTGCCCTAATCGTATACAGTGAATGTTATATAGCGGATAAAATCTTTTCTTCGCAGTTGGACTAACACCGTTTGAGTTATGATGAATTCGCCTAGCAAACTTGGGTTGTCCCAAATTGGTGTGGCTTGGCGTTACTTCATACAGTACTGAAGAGCTTTAAAATGGAAATTTTAGGTGAAAAGTGATAGAAGTGATGTCCTTTGTAACTTCTCAATAGATAAAAGTGGTGTCCTTTGTAACTTATTTATGGCTAGGGGTATGTTTATCTGTCTAAAATTCTCTCGGTACAATGTACATCACTTTGTGTAGCTATGTTCAATACATGCTGCTGATTTCTTACTTTCTAAGGTCTAACTCTAACCTTCACAATCTCATTTATCATTTGAAGGTAGCATAAAATTTATGAGACATAATCTTGCAGGCACTGTCTGTTGAAGCAAGATTTTGGGGAACTTTTGGTCTATATGCTGCATTAACTGCGGTATGTAGTGAGATTATTTGCATAATGTATGGTGAACAATTATGGATTAATGCAATTTATTCTTGAAAAGATGATCTCGAGATATACGACCTTTTTAGATTTCTCTCAATTTTTGTATTTTAAAATCTGAAGCAGCTAAAAATAATTAAGTGAAAGCAGGCTTATCTTGTAGCTGGGCTGAGTGGAGGTTTCTTGACTTTTATTCTATCTGCTTCAATGCTTCTTGCGTGGATTTTATTTTGCTTTGCCGTCAAATCTGGTGGTCATCAATCCTTCAGGTGTTGGTTTGTTAAGCTGTTTTTCTTTTCTAGTCCAGTTTTGTCTTGCCATTTTGGTCTTGTTTAACCGTGTGCGAAGGAACTATAACTCATAAAAACACATTTGCACAGTCTGATTTATATTGTCTCTCTCAGGGCGACGATGTTCTATGTGACACTTCAAATTCCGTTTCTTGCATACTCTGTTTATTTTGGTGGGTTTCTTGTCCAATTCGTGGTCGAGAAGATGGGCATGATGGGTTCTGTTCCCCCCCCATACGGTTAGTGTTCCTTGACTTCCATCAACTCAGATGTCGATTACGACTTTATCCACTCAATTTAGTGATGCAAATGTTATCATCGGAGCATGATGCAGTAGTCAGATTTTGCTAGACCCAAAATGGTACTGAGCTTATTGTTAGCTTGAAGGCCATTTCGTATGTGCATGCGTATTGCGCGTTTGCACGTCTTATGCTTACATAAACCAATGGCATTGAAGTGAGTTAAATAATTTACGTTTCATAAGGGTGGAAGGGATGTAAACTGCAATTCTCAACATTGAAGGATGAAGATTGATGTTGCTTCTATGAGGCTCAGCACATATCCACAAACTCCACAATTTACTAGTTGTTAACGGATTTGGAAGAGCTGTTTAACGGATGTTAAAAAATAATTTGGAGATAAAAAGTGGACTTACAGACTTCTGTTGTCTGCAGGTTATTTCATTCCTGATGTTTTAGTTGCAGCAGTTGTTGGAGTTGTGACGGGTTGGTGTGTGGGGCCTCTTCTACCTGTTTGTGGTCACTGGTTAGCCAGGCAGTCTATTATGCAATTTTTGCTTCAACTCACCATACTAGGCTTGGCTATATCATCCCAGTTCTTTCCATACACCAAAGCTGCACCTAAGAGGATTGTTTTTCAGCATACGTTTCTTACTGCAGGTACCAAAGCTAGCTACAGTATTGTTAAGTGATTCACATGATTTCGAAGTCTTCTAAAATTCTGATTGTTGTTTCAGGATTATAGCTTCGTAATGATATTTGTTTTATTATAACCTAGTCTACATGTTATCCCGTGGATGCTAAACAATTTAATTTATTTTCCTCCCTCTGGTTTTCATCGAACAGTTTTTTCTTCTGTGATTGCAGATTCAAATCAAGTTGTGGATTCCAGTTATGATTTTGCTGTGGTGGATTCCAATTCCTTGCTTTTTCTTTTCAAACATGCACCTGAGGTGGCAAAGGAGTTACAAATAAGTTCAGAGTTCTCATTTGAAACGGCAAAGTTGTCTCACCGAGAGACATGGATGGTATGTGGCAGTAAGTTTGAAGATTATAGTATTATGTCAATTTATGATTTGGGTCAGTTCTTCTATGCGTTTCCAATCTTTAATTGCTTAATTCTTAGAGTGCAAGTTCTTCCTTATAGTGTGCAAACCACCCCAGCGCCAAGCCCTGTGTCATTTGGTATGAATTTTTTTATCTTTTGTTTGAGCGATTGGTGATTTATCCATGTCCCTGATCTTTTGCAGGCACTTTATCCTGTGTCTTTTTTGTTTTCAAGAAGTTTGAAGTTTCCAGCAAAGAGTGATGAAGTTTTAAAGCAAAAAAGACACTTTCCCCTCCTCTCTACTTATGAGCCCCATATAACCCTCAGCAAGGAAACTCGAAGAATTCATTTAGAACTTTCCCTGGGGTAAGTAGGAAGAAATGCATGTGCTGTCTGAGTAATTTTGATTTGCATACATGCGACAAACGTTCCAAATTTCTTTGTAGTTCTACACTTGTGAAGTTGTGCTGTTGTTATCTAGTATCTTTTCAATTGGTGGTTTCATATTGTCTTACATTGCAGTATGATTAAATTAAAAAAATATATTGATCTGTTTGTATGTAATGACCGAATGTTCGCCTTGATAATGTTGTTTGATCTCCAGAAGAACATAATGTATTTTAGATTTTTTTTTTGTGCATTTGTTTTTGTTAGTAAAAAACCGAAGATGAAAACTATAAAAGTAGTCTCAACTTAGAAAGTAACCTACAGTGTTGAGGTAGCCCTGCAGCCAATTCAAACGCCTTCAAAATCTGGAATAAAAGTTGAAAGTCTTAACAAAGTTTTTTCCATCAGTTTTTCTTTCCAGGCATATGTTATATGGCTAATATGCGGGTAGCAGAATGTGCACACATTAGAAGGATGATGAATGTGTTAGTTTTACAGACTTGGCTTTCTGTGTAGCATATTCAATTTCAAGTTCTCACAGCTTAATGTATTTCTTTCAGTTCCATAAAGGAGGTTTGGGTGACTGTCCTCAATATTACTGGCCCATTGTCCGGTTGGTCATTTGCTGACAATGTGGTTCCAGGTACGAAAAAATTCTTTCTAGTCCGTTACGCTTCGATGTTGAGCCTTTTCTCTAAACTCTCTTACCCTTGAGAATTTGGCACAGCCCCTGAAATATATGATGGAGGCCCACCTTCATACATATGTCGTCTTAGTGGAGCCAGTCATCAGAATTGGACCTTCTGGTTGGAGGTAAAGTTGACTTCCTATAGGCAGTTAGTTTGCATTACTATGTTTCTAATGTTCATACAGCACCAACTCTTGAGGAGAAAAATGATGGAAACATTTGCATGTGTCCATTGCAGGCAAGCACTGGTGAAGACTTGAGAGTCGAAGTTGCGGTGTTGGACCAACATCTACTTGGTTCAACAAAGAAGCTGAAAGGACTCTTTCCGGATTGGGTGGATGTCATCGCTTATTCTAGCTATTTGTCCAGTTACGTGTTCTAGCGATCATTGCCATAGCCATAGGTCCATAGGTCCATTTTTATTCTTGGTGAAGGTTAGCCCATATGGCTTGAAAATCAATTTTGTATAACATGTCTCGATAAAAAAAATTACAAGTTCTTCGGCTTTAGGGTGCATGTGATTTTTTTCTTTCATTATTTGTGCCGTCTAATGTTATAATTTTGAGACGAGTGGTTCGTAGCATTATATCAATTTTTCAGGAAAAAAAAAAAGAAAAAGAAATACTCAACTATAACTATATAGAAAGCAAAAAAAAAAAAAAAAAAAAAAACGATTATGCTCTCACGAACCATGACGATTGTCGAGCAAAGATTCCTCGCATGTATTGTCCTCTTTCTTGCAAAAATTAAATATGTAGACGGCAAAAAAAAAAAAAAAAGAATACTTATTTATTTTTACTCTGATTTGATTTTGCATGCTTCAAAAGAGTGTAAAGCAAAGTATTTCCTTTTAGAGTAAAAAATAGGGTTGTTAGGTATTATTTTTAAAATAGGTGAAAATATTTTTGTTTTGAAAAATAAAAATTTTTTAAGAATTATGTTGTGAGTGTTTTTAAAATTTTTGTTTCAAAAAACATGCAAAAACATGTTTAAAATTTTTGAGATAAAACAAACAAGGCTACTAATATATTTAACTGCAAGTTTTTATCGGAAAAATCACAAATCACAATAAAGATGTTTGAGCATGGAATTTATCAGTCAGGAGCTTTGCTTTTAATTATAAAAAAAGAAGAAGAAAAAAGTCAGATTTTTAAAATATTTTAAAATAAATATAAGGTTTTAAAAAAATTTGTAGTAAATGAAATATTTATTATGTAAATAAGAAATATTTACATTATAAATGAGTAAATATATTATTTGTATCATAATTTATTCATTATATAAATAAGAATTATTTACGCAATAAACAAATGGTAGATAAATTATTTACATTATAAATTTAACATTTACTACAAATATTTTTAAAACTTGACATTTTCCACTGTTAGTTTTGAAAATATTACATTTTCTACCTTTTCTGTTAACGGGAGTATTTGAGAATGTACGTTTCCCAATTCGAAATCAGAAGAATCGTATGGTAAATAATTGTTGTTTCAAGCATTGTATATTTATATAAAGCTTCGTATATTTAATTGTTATGCATAATATACCCTCGAAAAAAATTATTGTGCATCATCAGTTCTTTATATATATTTTTTAATGGTCCCAGGTTTTTATACAGTAAAACTATACCGCATGGTAAAGTTATTGGTGTTGGAGTTGAAAATTTTCAGCTCATTTTAGAAAGAGCAAAATTATATAGTAATTTCATGTTTACTACTACATTTTAATCCTATAATTACTTGCAACTATTTATTCCCCTTTAATAATATTAACTTTTGGTATATTTTCAGAGAAAAAAAATATTTTGGGCCGGGCTAAGTTCAGCCCAATAAAAGCCTATACTTCGGTCAAGAATATTAGGGTTTTATATGTCCTGAAAGCTCCCCCTTTATAACAGCAAACCCTACCGCCTCCGTAGTCTTCTCTGCTGAGGCAAATCATATACAACCTTCACCAAGGCTCAAGTTCCATACTCGCCGTCCGCCATGGTATCTCTTCTTCAATGCTCTTCTTTCTTCTTCTGCTTCTCTTATCAAAATCTGTTCATCTTCTTCATCTCCAAGTTTCCATATCTCTCAATGTTCATTTTCCCTTTCTTTTGCTTTGAAAATTTCAGGTGAAGTACTCCAGAGAGCCCGATAATCCCACCAAGTGTGAGTGTCTCATCCCATTTTTCTTCTTTCCGGTTTTGACCCACGAATCTGATCAATGTTTTCGTTCTCTCTCATTTCGGTGTTGATTTTTTGTGTTTGATTTTCCCCATTCTTTTCCTGTTTCCTTTCAGCATGCAAGGCTAGGGGATCAGACCTCAGAGTTCATTTCAAGGTATTATAACGATCCGTTTGTTCTGAGAATTTCTCTGGTTCTTTTAGATGTGGAGATATTTTATCATTTCTTTGAGACGTGTTTCGTGATTGTTGAACCTGATGAGAAAAAGCAGGGGTCTATTGCCTCTGTGAATCGGCCTCTCGTAATCGTCAGGGAAATCGAATTGAGCATCGTTCTTGGGTGAACCTTTGTTTTGTTCTTTGTGGGCTGTGGCTCAAGGTTCAGTAGATGATGCAACATTTGTTTGGTTCCATAGTCTTTATAGGGTTTTAAGCCTCTGTATTCTTTACAATCGTTAGCGCCAGTTGAGATTTCGAAGTGATCCTTTTAATTTTCTCAGCATGTATATGCCCTGATTTATTGTAGTTTGGCATTTTTGTCCGCGAGTTTTAAATTTTTAATTTATTTCCTTAATTAGATATCAAAATTATCCAAAATTTTGGTTCTCCCTAACGATGATAGATAATTGCTACCCTTTTCTGGATGCCAGGGGATTAAATTGCTAATAAAAAGGTCAGGGGTTAAAGTGCCAAAACACAGAGGGCACAAGTGCTAAAAAGAACTTTAAAAAAAAAATTTCTGAATCTTTGTATTGGTTATTTTATATTGGTTCGTGCAGGATATATACTAAGTGGCTTTTTAGATGCGTTCTGATTGTTTTAACCTGATGATAAAAGCAGGGGTCTAATGCCTCTGTGAATTGGCCTCTCGTAAACATCAGGGAGATCATTTTGCTTTGTTATTGGGTGAACCTTTGTTATGTTCTTTGTGGGCTGTGGCTTAAGGTTCAGTAAATGATGCAACATTTTTGTTTTCTGGTTGCTTATTTCTTCATCTTGGTCCTCAGTTAATTGTATTTTCAGTTACAATTAATGGTGTATCATTTTTCAGTTGCGTGGTGTCTGTTTTTGCATTTTTTTTTTGTGTTATTGTTATGCACATGACTAGGTAATTATTTCTTTTAATGTTTTGGAACCTGATACGGCCGTGTGTTGCCTTTTGTGAATTCGGCTCTTTTCATGTGTCAGGAAATTACTTTCACTGTTATTGGTCAACGATTGCTTGCACCCACTAGTTGGTCAGCCTCAGTTGTTTTCTGTGACTGGAATGGGTCTATAACAATGGCACATTTGCTTCCATATTAGTTTCTTTCTTCCCTTTGCCTGGCGACCTTTTTTTTTTGGTGTATTTTTTCCTTTTTGTTCCAAATACTTGTTATTTTTTGCTGATGGTATGTGCATGACTATATCATATATATGATTTATAACGCTAAACTCGTTTCATCTCGTGACAAATCTTAAATGATTGCTTAAATCATTGGTTGACCTTCCCTAGTTTTCTTTGGCTGGAGTGAGTTGGTAACATTGACACATTTGCTGACCAATTTAGATTTTCCATTTTTCTTCCTTTTTGGGCAGCATCTTGTTTCTAAGAACTTTTTTTTTTTTCTTTTTCATCTGAAGTTGTCTTTAAATTTTGTTTATGGTTTTAAATGCACTAAATAGTACCTGCTTGATTTCATCCCAATTCTTAAATTATTGCCTTTGATATTTTGTAACCTGACACACCTTCCAGGCCGTGTTGCCTCTTGTGAATTCGGTTCTTTGAATGTGTCAGGGAAATTACTTTCATTGTTATTGGTCAACATCCTCCTGCCCACTTGTTGGCCAGCCTCAGTAGTTTTCTGTTACTGGAATGGGTCCATAACAATTGCACATTTTCTTCCATTTTAGTTTTCTTTTTACCTTCTAGTTGGTCAACATCTTGCTTTTTTGTATTTTTTTCTTTTTTCATTATGTGTGATGTAAACCACACTAAAAACTACCTTTTTCATCTTGTCCTAATTTTTAAATTTCTGTCAATTTCTTTAGTTTTCTGTGGCTGGAATTAGTCTGTAATGTAGACACATTTCATTCATTTAATTTTTCTATTTTTCTCCCTTTTCTTTAAGAAATTTTTTTTCTTTTTTATTCGCTAGTAATTTTAAATTTTTTTTTTTATGAGTTTCAGAATTCAGGCTGTCATTTTTTTAGGGTATATGCTTAACATTTTCCACATGTTTGCAGAACACTAGGGAGACTGCCTTCGCGATTAGAAAGCTGCCCTTGACCAAGGCAAAGAGATATTTGGAGGATGTTCTGGCCCACAAACAGGCCATACCATTCAGACGTTTCTGTGGTGGTGTTGGGCGTACAGCACAGGCGAAGAACAGGCATTCCAATGGGCAAGGTCGTTGGCCAGTCAAGTCTGCAAGATTCATTCTTGATTTGCTTAAGAATGCCGAGAGTAATGCCGAGGTACTAGTACTCTGGCCGTTCATTTTTAAAATCATTGTCTATTCTTATTGACTTGGTGTTGATATTCCCAATTTCCCATGGATCTTTCAGGTGAAGGGTTTGGATGTCGATTCACTCTACATTTCTCATATCCAGGTCAACCAAGCACAGAAGCAAAGGCGTCGTACCTACCGTGCTCATGGAAGAATCAACCGTATGTCTCAAATGCTATATTATTTAGGACTTAGGATTTGATTTTGTTTCATGCCTTAACCTTTGAATTTACACTGACGTAAATAGCTTGATTTATGCCAGCTTATATGTCATCTCCATGCCATATCGAGTTGATCTTGTCTGAGAAGGAAGAGCCCGTCAAGAAAGAGGTATTTGGCGTTGATTTGTATGGTTCCATCGAAGAGTATAAAGGATTGTTTTTGTTTGGTTTCCTCAAAGTCTGTTACTAATTTTTGCAGCCCGAGACCCAGTTGGCAACTAGCAAATCAAAGAAATCTTCGGCGCTGCGCAGTGGTGCTTCTTCTTGAGTTCCATTTGTTCAGTCCGATTAATCGAGCGCTATCAGATTTTTCCCGTCTTTGGCGCATGGAGTTTTTTGTTGCTTTTCATATAGCATGAGACGTCATGTAGACAATTTTCAGACGGAATGTGTTTTGTTCCAAATTATGTTTAGCTTGATGTTATCAGAGGATTTTGGATGAATTTTTGGGTTAGCCAATTCTTAGATTTTACATATATATGCCTAAGAGTTTTTCATTGACTGACTTTATTATGAAATTGGTTGCATTAAATTGGCTACGATCTCTTTTGAAATTGGATATCAAAGAGTGATAGTGCATGAATCAATTACCTTTGTGTGAATGGCTTTTGATGTTTCCCAAGCTAATAACAGAACACAAACCTTCATTTTTTTTTTTATGAAGATTGCGACTCATTTTGCTTGTGTTGAATCTTGGCATTCATGCCATTGAACAAATCTCGTCCAGCACTATTTGACCTCCCCGGTTTAGAAATGAAGCTCGAGCAATTTTTTGTACTTTTGAGTGTTACTTAAATTCGAGGGGAACTGAAACGAATGGATGAACCAGAAAGGAATTATAATTTTTTAATGGGGTACGAAAAGTACTCTACTGAGAAGTACAATATGAGTGTTATGACTTGATTTATTTTTGAGGTTCAGTTTGATTCTAACAAGCAAAACGGTTTAATAAGGTGTTGGCACTCTTTTAAATTTTAACCAAAATAGGGTTCGTTTGAGAAATATGTTAGAATGTAAAAGTTTATTACAGTGTAAAGCTTTTACATGTTATAATGTTTAAATTTTAACTTTAAGTTTCAACGTGTTTTTCGACTCTTATGTGTTATAGTATTAAAAAAAAGATCCACAATATAAAACTCTCATATTTATGATATTTTTAATCAATATAGGTTTAAACTACATTTAAACACCATTTCTTATCTTCAACATAAATATAAAAAAAGATGAGTTTCGTGTGTGCTCCTATTGCGTTTAAAGTTTGAAACATTTTGTCTTTTTTTTTTCTAAAACATTTTTCTTTTTCTTTTTGAGTGAAAATGTTTTTTTCCAAGGTTTCGAAACATTCCCCTTTTTTTTTCATTGTTAGGAATCCGAAACGTTTTTTTTTTCTTGTTTCATTTCAAAACTTTTTTTTCTTTTTTTGAACTTTTCATCTCTTTTTTTTTTTTTTTCTTTTTTCCTCTTTCCTCTTTTTTAATATTATTTTACTTTTATGGCCATACATATTTACTTTTCCTAATCTTTATCTTATTTTTGTACATATTATTTCTTTCTCAATTCTTTATCCTTTTTCTTTTGTTAATATGCTTAATACCCACGCCCCAAACATATGCTCTTCGACTGGAAAACAATTTATTAGTTTTGGACTTTCCAGCCTACTACAAAGCCGTTCTACGAATTGTAATTTTTTTTCCAACTTTACTCATTTATGAATATGTTATTTATTTTCTGGAAATTGATTAAATCTAAGATCTGATGTATTTTCTCTAAAATAAATTAGTTAATACTTAAAACCCTCGAAGGAACGGGGAAGACCCACTTGACCATATAATTTCTCAACACTGCAGAGTCTCGCCAGTACGAAAATCCTTTTTACTTTCTCCTCCCTCTATCGTCGTAATTCCAGAGCTCGTTCGTCTTCTTCTCGGCCTGGTAAGGCACGCAATCTCTATCTCTCTCCCAATGTGATTTCTGCTGCTAATATTTTCAATGAACTCCCTTTTTTTTTTTTTTATACAGATTTCGAAAATCAATTTTCTACTTTATTCACATTTCGTTAAGTCGACTAGTTTAAAGCGCGAAGCCAAACCGGATCCCTAAAATTTTCCGTTTGGTTCCCGAGAAAATAAATAACTTCTACCCAATTAATATCCTTTTTTTTTTTTTCATTCTAAGCCACCTTTGGTCATTCGATATGATCGCTGATCTAGGGTTTGGTTTTCTGCTTCAACAATTCTGAATCTTTTTCCCTCTTTTTTTTCTCAGATGGATTGGCAGGGGCAAAAGCTCGCGGAGCAACTGATGCAGATAATGCTGTTGGCATTCGCTGTGTTGGGATTCGCGACGGGCTATGTGATGGGATCTTTCCAGACGATGATTCTGATATACGCCGGCGGTGTGGTTCTCACCACGTTGGTCACCATCCCCAATTGGACATTCTTCAATCGCCACCCTCTCAAGTGGTTGGACCCCAGCGAAGTCGAGAAGCACCCCAAGCCCCAGCGCCAACAGCCCGTCGCTTCCAAGAAGAAATCCTCTAAGAAATAGGTCTGTTTTTGAATTGATCATAATAAGGGAAAAAAAAAAGAGAAGAAAAGACTGAACTTTTAGCATTTTTGCTTGGGGTTTCAATCCATGATTTTGTGATATGCCTGTGCTGAAAGACCTTCAGTGGATACTGCTTACTATAGTGTAGTGTCTTGGAATTTTACTTCTTTTGAAAATGACTTGGATTATAACTGCCGGTTTCTGTTGTTTCATATCTTGGTTGGTTCTTAAAGGCCGTGCTTAATTACCCCCGATCTTGTCTTTAGAGCACATTTTGGATTGTGGTTTTGCTTGTCTGTATGTTTGGCTTGCCAATACGTGTCAAACAGAGTGTTGTTGGTACACAGCGCCCAAAATGGCTGAGAAAAGGAGGCGGGTCTAATTAATTCATGGTGGTATTTTCTATAGGCTATTGGTGTGCTAAAGTTTTGATGCATGTTTCTCAAAATTATAAGGAAAAAAGGCGTTTGATCCATGCTAGGTTGCCCCATATGAGAATGTCACCTGTTGTAGGTGGTTGATAGCTTCTTTGTAGAGGGAAAATCCTTGTTGTAGGCATATGCGGATTTCTCGTTTTATAATTCCGTATGTCGTTATTTGGGTGTCAGAGTCATGTGTTACCTGGAGTTGGAGTTGGTGAGAGCCAGTGAGAGGTGTGGTCTTTTTTTAACACGTGCCTTCTCCAGAGTTTGAAGGTCAGTCTCTTATAGACACTCACTCAAGAAAGTTGTGATAAAGAAAGAACAGGGTTGTATGAGATCTCATGGGAATTTACATTGACATGGGGCAAAGGCGAGCAGAAGCCATTGATGACGTTAGACTCTCCTTAACCGTAAAAGCAACTGACCAAAGAAAAAGAATAATAATAATAATAATAATAAGATATTAACTCAAAGAGGAGCATGTTTTGATTAGCATTAAATTGCATAGCATTTTCCAGCAACTAGATAGCCAAGGGAATAGTTTAACGTTTTTTCGAATGCATGTGCAATTATGCAGGAGACAGAACATGAAATTCATCATATGCTCAACGCTAAGAGTGATATGAAATATGAATTATGATGACTTATGAAATTAGCTTTTGGTGTTGAATATACTGCAAATGTACTAGAATTTTGTTTCCTTTCCAACAGGGAAAAATGTACACGGCAGATCAGTTGAAATGTTGTCCTTGGGATCAGTTCGTCTTGACATTCCTTCCTCCATCCAAAGAAAATGGGGTCATATTAACTATTTACAATGTTTGCACCAGCACGCTACTGGCCCTCATTCCCAATAAAGCTAGCGATTTGATCATTGTCGTCGTCGTCATCCAGCTCACTTAGTTCATCAAGCAATGACTGGTTAAGTCTCTTACGAGATTGTCTTCTATGCTTCTTGAGTTCCAACCGTGGTTCAGCTTGTTGAACCCCCCTCTCTCCCACCTTGTACCTGCAAAAGATATGAGCCAATAAGATTCAGTAATATAATCAATTTACTATTCCATAGATACAAGGAAGCGATATTTTCTGACCCATGTCATCCCTTTTTTCTTCTCTAGGGAATCCAAGAAGTTTAAGAACCATTTTAAGAGCTTGCAAAGATAGATATATATATATATATATATATATATATTTATATTTATATTTATATTTAAGTGCTTACATGGAGAAACAACTTTATGAATCTCAGTAAAGCTTAACGCTTAAAAAGATTGAACATACCTCACATCACCTTCTTTTTTGGTTCCAAATGTCCTCAACTTAAATTCCTCCCTGATTTTTATCTCATCAAGAAGTTGAAAATAGTACGGGTATCTTCCCCAAGCCCCTTTGACAACGCATCCTGGTTCACCTAGATGTAAGCAATCATTGAATGAACATTTTCCAGGCCCGTTGGCGTTAAGAATTTTCCGAATCTGAAGAGGAAATAGACGATATGTCAGCCAAAACAGAAATATTATAACTCATACTAACAATAAGCAGTAAAAATATCAAAGTGATAAATATAGCACTAAACAAGCAAGCCTCTGGGAAAAGTTTGTGCTAGAGACTGCTATGTTACTTTCAACAAGCCAGGCTGGTTAAAACCCGGAGTATCAGCAAGATAACCACCTCCAGATAACGGAAGTAAAGCAACATTACGAGTAGTATGCGTCCCCCTGCCGCTTCTTGTTGAAACTTCCCCCAGCCGCTGATCCTCAAACCATTTACTGCCTAAGATCTGGAAATAAAAAGTTAGAAGTACATGAAAAGTTGGAAATCTTATATCACCACTCAAACAAGCAACAAAACCAGAAGTATCACAAAAGTGACTAAAACTCAGAGTCAAACCAATTATCTTCAGCATCACGCGGAGTAAGCTGGTCACTTCTTATAGCATTGATCACGCTAGACTTTCCAACCCCACTTGGACCAACAATTACAGTTGTTTGGTCTCTCAAAATAAACACAAGAGTTTCGAGTCCAAGTCCAGATTCAACACTGCAAAAGATTGGTTCATAGCCCCAGCTAAGTAGTCGAGTGTTCCATGAAATCGTTACCTATATATTCCATCAACAGCTACCATATTCAATAGCTAATATTGACAACCATCATGCATAGCAAGGTTCTTATTACCTAACATGTTCCTTATAGTGGCGATCAAAATGCTGGACAAAAAATAGATGGATTGATTCACCATGCAGCAAAACAATATGGAACTCCATAAAGAGTTTAACCAAGTTCAGAAAGCCCGCTATGCAAGACAAGGCATTAAATTAAGCTGTAGATGGTCAGAATACTTGATGACTTTATGTTAGTTTAGCCCTCTTTAGCTTGACCGTAATTAGTTAGATCAGTGTACACGTGGCTTTTCGTTAGTGGTGCTGGTAGGAGTTAGTTACACTTCCGTAGTACAGAGCTTACTATTTGAGGCTTGTAATCTCATCATTAGCAGTCGATGAGAAGTTCATTTTCAATTCTTTACTTTTGTCTTCACTCAAATTCTAATATACCACGACTCACTCATATGCTAATTTTAGCACTAATCAGGCACTCTTTTCTGATTCTGATTACAACATAATTAGGTTTGTGAGACCACTGCCATACGATAATCTTCAAAGAATCAAGCTTAAAGCTTCCTTAAGCAGACTAAGATTTCACATAGTTTATGTACTTTGTCTGCAAAAGAACTCCCATTATGATCAAATTATTCATCATTGTCCCCCATTCTTCTTAGACCTTTCTTTAAGTTTTTTTCCCCTCCTCCCACGGATTCCCTTCCCCAAGTTAGAAATTTGCTGCTTCTAAATGAGAAAAACACTCAATCTCACCCAAAAACACTTCCTCCCTTCACATATCTCTCTCTCACAACTCTTTCAACCTAAAGTGTCCACATTTTCTTCATCTTCTTCTCTTCCACATTTGCTGCAAAGACTTGGAAAACATTAAGGAATCTCAAGGCTTTCTTTTGGTCACACTCAAAGGAGATTAGAAGAACTCTATCTTCAAGTAAGTTTTCTTTTCTAGATATAGCCTGTACCTATAGGTTTATGAAATTCCGACCTCCATAACTTTTTATAGAAAGGAAAAATAGCCAATGTTACTTTGCTCCTTTTATCATGAAAATGTTTACACAAAATACTCCTGAAGCTATTAAACTTCTAATAATTTCAAGATTATCTTTCCAAATCTATATTAAATGTCATTTTAAATACGACTTAACTAAAAAATAAAAAGATAATTTAAAATGTTCAAGTAAATATTTTAATAAAGTAAATACTTCAATTATTTTGAGAGTTTTTATAACGCCCCTAAGTGGGGGTTCTAAGTAGGGGTTAATAGTTTTAATAAATTAAATAGAAAATCATAAAATAAAATAAAACATTAAAACCTCCAAAAATTTGCCTTGATCTTGAAACAAATTTTAAAAATGAATGAAAACATAAAAACAACAAAACCACAGTTTAATGTAGCGCTTTTAATTTAATATTATAAATATGTCATTATTATTGTTCCAACTCTTAAGACAGCTTAATACAGTCACAGATAAAAACATAGGACGCTTACATCATAAGGAAAAATATTCTTAACAAATGGAGCGGCTCTACTGGATATACATACATAGTTCTTTTAACTATTTTCTCCTTGTCACTTCACACTATATATATATCCTCAAAAGATAAAAATATAGAGAATGAGCGACAACATACTCAGTAGGAAAACCATTATTCACCCTTTGGTTTTATTACTTACCATATTGAACTTGCATGGTTAGTTTTATTTACCAGCACATCATTAATAAATTCATACCAAGCCCATTATATTCATTACCAGTGGATGCTCAATAATTTCCATGTTTGTATATTATATATATACTTATATTATTAACAATATTACATAGTATCCACATAACAATCATAATTCTTATGTCACCACATAAACAATTCCCTGAAGGATGCGCTTGATAATTTAAAATATCGATCGTCGAGTAACCGGGTGAGGGGACTCAATGTCTTGTGTTCTCATCACGTCATATTCTTGTACAGTGTGTTCTGAGAGTTTCGACCGAAGGGAGCACCATCGCCTCCCCTTATTTTTCCTTTTGGGGTTTTGAACCCAATGACGTAAGCGTTGCCCTATTTATGTTATACATTTTTATTCATTTCATATTGGGCTTATATACTCTTAATCCATGTCTCTACATGTCACATTATTATATTTCAATTCCTCACTAATACATAAGAGTTCATTTAACTTAACCATGCTTTTTACATCACGTTGGTGGTGTTTGGTTCCTTTTTCAAAAAGGTTTTTCCCATTTTAAAAAATTGTAAAAATGAAAATGATTTCCAAACTATGTTTGGTAGTGTTTTAGGCTCAAAATTTTTTGAAAATGATTCTGAAAATTTGAGAAAAATAAAGCAAAAATAAAAACAAAAAAAAAACTTGTTTTCATTTTTTCAATTTCTTTCTTTATCTATCTATCTATCTCTCTCTCTCCTCTACAAAACACTGCCCCCTCCTCATCCTCCTCCTCTGCCCACCCCACCAGCGGGAGTGGGGGCGATAGTCCGTCGGGGTTGGGGACTTCGTCAGGGGTGGAAATGGGTTCCCCAGGAGTAGGGGTGACGGTCTGTCGGGGGCGAAACTAGGTTCGTCGGGAGGGGGTGCAGGCTTGGCTGGTCGGCGTGGGTGGGCCCATCGACATCAGGAGGGGAGGCGCCGGGCTTGGCTGGTTGGCGTGGGTGGGAGTCCGTCGGCATCGGCACGGGAGGTGCGGGGCTTGGCTGGTCGGCATCAAGGGTGGGACTCCGACTGGGATGGGGTTGGTCGGCGTTGGGTGGGCCAGTCACCGGCATCTCTCCTCATTGGAGGAGAGGAAGATGAAAGAGTCTTTTTGTTGATGTTAATAATTAGTTTTTTAAAAATTAAATTTAGGTTTTATTTATATTAATAATATTTTTATTAAAAAATTGTTTTTAAAAACATACCGCTATATATAACTAAACACAATTTCAAAAACAGTCCTAGTATATTTTTCAAAACATTCTCCTTTTCAACTTTTTTTAAAACAAAAAACAAAATAAAAGTACTACCAAACAGCCCCGCTATATTCCAAATTATGTCAAATCAATTTCGATCACACTGTACATTACAAGACGAGTCCATACAACTATTCATATGATATTCATATAATAATAATGACAAAATAATATATAATTTATCTTGAAAAATTAAATCTCCAATTTAATTAAATAAAACACTTTAATTATTTTGAGAGTTTTTAGCTTTTTAAGACTGATTTTATTTAGTATTTTGGTTTAATAATGCTTCAATTGTATTTGATAAAGGCTAGGAAGGATAATTTTAGTTTTTAAAAAAGTTTAATTGCTTCAAGGGATATTTTGTGTAAATTTTAAAAAAACATGGGATTTTTATAACAAAAAGAGAAAAAGTGATATTTAGACAAAACAAGTGGGATGTTTGGGTATTTTTCCTTTTAAGGAATGTGATGGTCGTCCTTATTTTTAGTTTTCCCAAAATTTTGTCGAATTGGAAGGGACAAAAAGACCCATTTCTATTGCAAGGTTGACGACATTAGCAAAAAATTGCAAGGTTGACTAGATTGCTCAAAGGTAAGGTCTTTCAACGTATGTTAAAATAATTTTTTAATACTTTAAATTGGACCAAATTTTATCAAAATGTAAGCTTTAACAAGAAATTAAAACACAAAGAGTAATAGTAAGTACATTGTAAAATGTGATTTTTGGAAAAAAAAATGGAGGTTTTGGTTTTTATCCCCCAAAAAAACAAAGTCATTCAGATTCTTGTTTAACTAGCAGAAAAAATGAAAGGAAGAATAAAAGTGAGATGATTAGTTAAAGGAATTTTTTATTTTTTATTTTGAAAGGATCCGCTCTCTCAAATTTTCTCACCTGGATTATGTAAATTTTTGTCCTCCCAATTATTATTAGTACTAGTACTAGTACTAGTACAAAAAGACAAATGAACGGGAAACCAAGATGTAGTTTGTATATAATGAGAGAAAATTCTATAAGAACACATCTATTTTATAATCATGACGTCCATAAAAATATGATATACCTTTACCATTTCAAGGTGATACAAATATGCTATACGACACCTTGAAATAAACGACATCACGCTTTTATTCAATTATACGACAAGTTATGTCCTGTAAACTAGATACACATGTCGTTTTCTCTAACGGAAAGGATTTCAAACATGAATTTCACGCCATTTTCTTTTTTCGAAAACGACATCAACATCAAACTTCTGGTAGAAGAGTGACGAGTAGTTTTGAACTAAACGGTTGCTAAAGAAAAACGAATAACATAGGAAAACAACGACCTGTTTCTATAAGGAGCAACCAATACTAAATTACTATTGCAACATAAAATGCAAACATTTCTCGTACTTGCTATATCACGATTCCAACATAAAATACAAACATTTCTCGTGCACAAGTGAAGGGAGAAAAACTTGCTTATGATGGTAAACTACACATATACTGTGCGGCAAGATCATCACTTTGTTAGGAACTCCTACTAACAGCAACAAACTTCTTTCGTTGTATTACTCAAGGCCTGCAAGTTTTTTGACGGTCAGCGTCCTCAACGGCTCCGGGAGGGAAGCGGCAGCACAGGTAGTGGCCGAGAGTTGTTGCTCCACAAAACGCATGGTGGGCCGTAACTCAGGAGAAGCTCTTGTGCAACACAACGCTAAGCTCACCACTAACACCACCGCCGCAGATAATCTACCCGTCGGAGGCAGCAGCCGCTTGTCTAACACGTCCTTCAATAGCAATTCCTCATTGTCAGACGATGAGTTCGACGGTGCTGAGATTGATTCTAGAAGTTCACCAGGGTGTCTTCCCATCATGATTTCCAAAACTACCACTCCAAAACTGTATACATCACATTTCTCTGTGACCTGCATTGTGAAAGCCAGCTCTGCCCACAGCAACCAATTAATAAGCTCAAGATTAGCCAATTCTGATTCATCACAATATTATTATTATTAAAGAAAAAGCATACTAAAGTAAAACATTCACTTCTCTTTATTATTAATTTATTACCTGGGGCCATGTATCCGTATGTGCCAGCAACGCCTGTCCAATTGGAAGAATTTGGGTTCAACAACCTAGCAGTGCCAAAGTCTGACAATTTCGGAACAAAATCTCCTTCAAGCAAGACGTTGTTTAGAGACACGTCACGGTGCACGATTGGTGGAGAGCAGCCATGGTGCAAGTAGGATAAAGCATGCGCTAGTCCTTGCACAATTCTCACCCTCACATCCCAGTCAATAAGACTTTCTGCCCTGTTTTCTGAGTTACTATATAACGCTTTGGCAAGACGGCCTTTATTTGCATAGCCATACACCAAATACATGCAACCCTTCCTTGAACAGAACCCATACAGCTTGATGATATTTCGGTGTCGGACTTCCGTCAGTGTCCGTATCTCATTCTCAAAGCTTGCTCGAATTTCTTCTGAAATATCACTAGAATCTGAAGTATGTAGCTGCTTAACCGCAAGAACTTGACCTGATTGCAAAACCGCCTTATAAACGGTACCAGAACCTCCTTGGCCGATACAGTACTTGTCATCAAAGTTTTCTGTGGCCTCGACGATTTCCTCAAACTTGAATTTTACTTCCCTTTCCCATATCAATGACTCACAACAACAAACATGGTTTGGACACTTCCTTTCTTTCTTGCATAGTTTAGTATACAATATCAGCGTTATAACAATGACACTTATAACGATTACTAGCCCACAAGAGAGAACGAGGACACAAATGAGAACCTTGTCACTTTTCTTCTTGGACTTTTTGCATGGAGCAAGTCCTGTAGCGTTTCCGCACATACCGGAGTTTCCGACAAAAGCAAATGTTGATGCATTCTGAAAAATGTTTCCAATTGGGATTGGACCCGTCAAGTTGTTACAAGAAAAGTCTATAGAAGATAGACTAACCAAGTTGGAAAACGACGAAGGAATATGTCCCGATAAATGATTGTGCGAGACATTGAGAACTTCTAACTTTGTAAGTTTCGAAAGGCTTGAGGGAACTTGGCCATGGAGCGAATTGCTGCTTAGATCCAACATATAATTCAAGGAAATCAAGTTTCCTAGCCCTTCTAGTATTTCACCGGAAAGCATATTGTGGCTAAGGTTCAAGCTCAATAAACTTTTACAATCACCAAGCCATTCTGGTATATTTGCAGTGAAATTATTTGCTGATAGATCAAGAAATTGTAACTCAGATAGCTCGGCTAGACTCTGAGGGATTTTGCCTGTCAAATGATTGTTGCTGAGGCTGAATGTGAACAAGTTTCCAAGATTACCCAGTTGGTTTGGAATTTCCCCGATCAAGTCATTGGAATCAAGCGATAATTTTTGCAACTTCGTCAACCTTCCAATCTCTGGTGGGATCTTACCAGAAATTCTATTTTTGTCCATCTGCATATTAGTGATATTCTTGCACTCTCCCCACAAAGGTGACAATTGACCAACAAATTGATTGTCACTAAGTGAGATGAAATAAAGATCTGGATGAACACCAAAAGCATTTGTAATGTTTTCGTTGAACTTGTTCCCGTGAAGCCATACACGGTTTAATCCTGAGCAGTTTCTTAAGCACTTAGGCAATGGCCCAGTAAAGTTGTTGTTGTTTGCTGTCAAATTCACAAGAGAATACCCGCTGCACAATTCTGATGGCAATTCTCCATGAAAGTTGTTGTTGGAAAAACTCACAAATGACAAATAAGGACTATTCTTTCCGAAATCATTGGGAATTCTTCCTGTGAAATTATTTAATGTCACTGCGAATACCTCTAACTTACTCAAGCTAGAAATACTATTCGGTAATTCTCCCGATAATTTATTGCTACTGACACCAAAGGATGTTAGGAGCACCAAATTTCCAATTTCTGGAGGAATTATGCCTTCCAGGTTGTTGTAGAAAAGAGAAAGAACTTGGAGCTTTGTGAGACTCCACAGTGTGATTGGAATTCGACCTGAGAGTCGGTTTGTGGAGAGGTGCAAGCTTACCAGCTCTGTCAAGTTTCCTATCTCTTTAGGAATTGGGCCCAACAAATTGTTTGTGAATAGATAAAGCAAGCTAAGGTTTGCCAGTTGCCCAATTTCAGGTGGAATTTGACCAGAAAGTCGGTTTGTGTCGAGGTCCAAGCTTACCAGCTCTGTCAAGTTTCCTATCCCTTTGGGAATTGGGCCCAAAAAATTGTTTTGGTATAGATAAAGCAATCTAAGTTTTGACAGTTGCCCAATTTCAGGTGGAATTCGACCTGAGAGTTGGTTTGTGGAGAGGGACAAGTTTACCAGCTCTGTCAAGTTTCCTATCTCTTTAGGAATTGGGCCCAACAAATTGTTTTGGTATAGATAAAGCAAACTAAGGTTTGTCAGTTGCCCAATTTCACGTGGAATTTGACCAGAAAGTTGGTTTGTAGAAACCGCCAAGCTCACCAGCTCCTTCAAGTTTCTTATCATCGAGGGAATTGTGCCTTTGAGGTTGTTGTTGTAAAGATATAGATGATGGAGCTTTGTGAGATTCCACAATGTCATTGGCATTTGTCCCGAGAGTTGGTTAAGGGAAAAGTCCAAGTCCACCAGCTTCTTTAAGTTCCCTATCTCAGAGGGAATTGGGCCTGATAAGTCATTTTGGGATAGATCAAGCCCTTTGAGATTCGTCAACTGCCCAATTTGAGGTGGAATTCGACCAGAGAGTTGGTTTTTGTAGAGGGACAAGTTCGCCAGCTCTTTCAGGTTTCCTATTTCTTTGGGAATCAGGCTAGAGAAGTTGTTTTGGTATAAGGAAAGAAGGTTTAGATTGGTCAACAACCCAATTTCTGGTGGAATTTTCTCGTTGAAGCTATTGTTTTGAAGTTGCAATGAGGTAAGCGTAGTCCAATTTGAAAGCAAATCAGGGGAAAGTGGGCCAAACAAGAAATTATCAGATACATCTAGTTTGCGGATTTTCTTCAGATTTGACATCGACAAAGGAAGTTCCTCACCAAGTAGATTCTTGGAAAGGGCCAAGAAGGTCAAGTTTGTACACTGTCCAAGCTCCGAAGGGATTGAAGAATTCAACAAGTTTTTGTGAAGATCAAGGTAGGATAGCTCCTTGAGTTGGCCTATTGACGAAGGTATTTTCCCGTCTAAGGAACTTTCATATAGTTCAAGAGTTTCAAGACCATTTATGGAACCAATTTCATCAGGAATTTGACCACCAAAGGGATTAGCTGCTATGCTGAGGTGTTTGAGATTGGAAAGCTTCGAAATGTTTTTTGACAAGGGTCCTTCAAATTGGTTATGAGTGAGATTGAGATATTCAATTTTTCCCAAATTGGTAAATATGGATTCTTGTATTTGTCCAGTAAAAATGTTTTGGGACAGGTCAAGAAATATCAAGTTCTTGAATTTTGATATGAAATCTGGGAATTGTGAAGTAAGGTTATTCAAAGAAAGATCAAGAAAGTTTAACGAAAGCATGCTTGGAAATTTAGACCAGTCGGGAGATTCGAGATGATTTGCTCCAAGGTCCAAGTACGATACCTTTTGTAGATTACCCAGTTGATAAGGGATGTTATGATTCAAATTGTTGTTGTGAAGACTCAGATACCAAAGCTCCGTCAATTGGCTGATCTCTACCGGTATTTTTCCTTCAAAATGGTTGTTGCTCAAGTCCAAGAGAGTAAGCTTGGAGAGATTACCTGTAATGCCAAGCTTAAATAAAATAATAATTTAAAATTTAATAAACATGTTTAGCATTTGAATATGATTTTCTTTAAGTGTTTTAATTATAGTGACTTTGAATATTTTTACATAGTATAAATTGTTATAATCAATGTCTATGAAAATTATTTATAAGGGCTTGTTTGTTTTATGGCTTGAATCACGGTTCGAATCATTTTGTTACAGTATTTTCTCTCACAAAAATTTAAATCTTCATTCAAATATTCTATTCAAATACTTGAACCAAACGGGTTCTTAATGGTGTGGTTTTAAGTAACTATTCAAAAAAGAGATGCCAATTGCTGATGGAAAAGCCTTGTTGTACTTGGTCGAAACAATATTTTGAATATATGAATAAGTATTTTAAAATATAAAATATTAAACTGTACGATGGACAGTTATTATGAATTCTTTTGGCTTTGCTTGTAATGAATATGTGTTTTTGCGGTTTTAGTGCAATTATTGAACTTTTAGTGGTGCTTAATATAATTTTAAAAAATCGGTTTAGCACTGTTTAAGTCTAGTAAAATCAGATTTTATGCTCTTATTTTTCCTTCTCAAACAATGCTTAGTGAAAGTTTCTTCAAAAACAAAAGAAATTGCATCTACTTCATCAAGATTTGTTCAGAATCTGATCACACCAAAAATCAAAGGAGATTCAGACCCTTTTTGTCCTCCAGAACTCACAAAAAAATTTACAAACAAGCTAGTTTGAAAACCTCAATCTTGGATTCCAACAAAGAGCTAGGTTTCTACAAGCTATTTTGAGCTCAAAGTGAAGTTTTTCACAAACTTTGGGCTCCGGTACATAAGATAATTTCAAACTAATGTTTTTTGTGAATTTCTAACTTGTTTGGAGCTAGAGAAATGATGTTCTCAAGTTGTTGATATATTTGATCAATTTAGGATATGATTATGTTCATAAATGGGTGTTTTTTGAAGGACATGGTTAAAATGAGGAAACCCATGGTGTAAGTTGTTTTAATTGGTTTTTTTGATGAGTTGAATTTGTGCTTGTGTTTAGGTGATTTATTATTTTGTTATTTTTTTGTTTTTAGTTTATTTTGTAGGTTTGTTTCGATTGGAGTACGTGGGTGATTTTTGAAGGCTTTTTGGAGCAACATTGACAGAGGAGTACCATGGCTTTGAAAGTGGACTCCTAGGCTGTGAAAAGATGAGAAAACGGAGTTTTGAAGTACAAAAACCTAAAACCAAGAAGCCATAGTGCCACTCACAGAGCGGCACGGTACTACAGAACTTATTGTGCAAAATATATGCCTGGAGCCGCAATGCCCAAGCACGGAGCCATGGCACCACTTCGAATTGCAGACTGGCATTGCAGCTCTGCCTTACGACGCTAGTCTGTGTGTTTCTTCAAAAATTGGCTTCCAATTTCTAAAAAATTACAAAAATTGCCATTACGACCTCAAGACTATAAATAGGAGTTTTTAGAGTCATTTCCAGCATCCCTAGACTCAAATAAAGAGAGAGGAAGATGGCTACTGTGAAGGAGAAGATGGTTCTTTCGGAGACGAATTTGACTTGAATTTCGTTAACTAGTTTTTTCTTTTTGCTTTTCTCATGTTTAAGAATTTGTTTTTGATGTTTTCTATTATGTTCTAAGTTTCTTTTCTAGGGCTACGATGTAGCTGAATTGTGATGTTTTGAACTATTTGATCAATTATCAATGAAAGAATTATCTTTCCTAGTTTAGTGTTCTTCAATGTTATTAATGTTTCTAATTAACCAGCCACTAATTAGACTATTTGTTGATTCATAATGAAACTAGAAGGAGATTTAAGTTTTTCGATCATTGTATTGAATGCCAAAGATTGCACGTGAGATAGGAATATACTTACATAGTTTGTGTAGTTGTTATATGAAAATCCATAAAACTTAATGAATTTTTAATTGTTATAATTCACATAGGAATATAGTGGGTTAGCAATTAAAGGGAGTTTGTTGTAACTTGGAAGAGAGCATTGAATAAATTACGAATTTTCGACTGTCAACTAGGAAAATAATTTTTAAATTGGTTAAAAAAATAATTCAAGACGGATTGGTTTGGTGAAAGCGGAAACTCTAAAGCTTGTACATATTGAATTTTCATAATTTTAATAGTTGTTTCCACTTTTATTTTCATATCTTAAATTCATTTTTATTAAAATTCTCATCTTTTTAATTTATTCAAATAAAGTTAGAATTGATACAATTTGGTATTAAGTATTAGTCAGTTTTCGTAGGACGATACTCGTTCTTAAGAACTATATTATTTAACAACGGCATTTGCAAAAATCCATATCCTTTTTTTGAATATGAAAATGTGTACTTCTTCTTAAGGACAGATTAGAATAAACATTGCAACGTGTTTATGCATTTTTATTTAAGTTGCATGCAAGACGATTGTGAAAATGCCTAAATAAGAATTCTGATATTTAGTTGCAGGCAGTGGGTTTAATTTTTCTTTGTTTATAGTTTGAATTTTATGTTGAAATTTTGTGGAATTGTAGTTGACATGCCAAATTCACTTTCTACAAAATTTCGGGCATAGATGTTTTGAAATAAATTTTTTGTGAATTTTTAAACTTAATATGTTGTTGCTGAAATTTTGGACTGCAAATATGTAATAATTTTGAATGTGCATAAAACCAATATTGGAGGAACTTTAAATGGCCAAAACCTTATATTATGATGTTACAATGTGCATACTTCTATTTTATAATGATTTTGATCGTTTAGATTTGCTTTTAGACATGTTTTTTTAGTTACACGCTTTGAGTTTATATCTAATTAGTAAGGTAAATTTTTTGGAGAGGAAACTAAAATAACGGAATACTTGGACGAGCATGATTGGACCCTCTGAGAACGGTTCTGCAATAGTTCAATTTTCAGAGGAGTAAAGTAGGAATTCAACTTACTCTCTGATAAAAATTCAGTAGTATATGATATATGTTTTCTTATTTTGCACATATTTATGTTCTACGAAGGAAAGGTATGAATAGTTTATATTCTTGAAAAATATATGATGTTTGAAAAGTGAAGGATTTGTTGTGCAGGTTTAGAATGGTTTGATTTATAACTGTATGGTTTGAATTATGAGTTTTAAAATAGGTGGTTTAAACGGTAGTTGTACACTAACATTTGTAATGTAAAGGTTTAAAAAGAGAATGATGGTTTAAAATAAGAACTAGTGTATATAAAGAAAAACGAGAATAATAATGATTTTTACTATAAAAAATAGTTCAAAACCGAACCTAAACTTAAGGGAGAGACAAAGTTTAAATTTTGGATGTTTATGCCGATTTAAAACCATCTTCATGGTTAAAACTGCCTCCGTAATTATTGCACTAAACATTAGTTTAAACTGCTTCTATAGTTTAAAATTACCTCAATGGTTTAAAATCTATGCACCAAATGGCACCAAAAGAAAAGCATTGCTTATTGAAAGATTTCATGATTTATTTTTAAAGCTTTTAAGATTTTTTAAATGTGGACATGGATTGTGTTTACTAAAAGGTGGGTTTATACAGAGAACAGTGTCATTGGAAATTACTAATACCCAGGGATGGTTTTCAAGAGGGACATGACTTAAACAAATAAGTGGGATCCCTTGACAATAATGATTGTGTTTGGCCAAATCTTAAAAACGAAAGGAATAAATGATTAAGGATTCCACAACCTAATATATGCCATGTTTCACGTTTTATTTTTTGGGGTGTATAAATGTATAAACCATATCTTGACTGTTTGATATTTATTTATTTTCCACTTACTAAACTTTAAGTTCATACAGTTTTTATGACATAGATGATATGGATAATGGTGTTGGAACGACATAAAAGTGTAACATCCAAAAACTTTAATTTGGCATAATTGGTGTTTAGATGGTAGACTAGTATGCCTTAATGTAAATTTGAACTTGATTTAAGTATTTAATAGTATTTTAAATTTGTCCTATTTTTAATTATTTCTATATGTTAGTTTGAATTTTAAAACAAAATAATTTGCTAAATATCCGATACGTCCCAACTATAAACTTTATGCTGGGGACGCGGTTTTGTTCTGCAAAACCACTCACCCCCTCCTATTTATCTCCCTCTCTCACTCTCACTCTCCCTCACTCTCTTAGACACACTCTCTCTCTCTTTTCCCTCTCTCCCACTCTGCTCTCTCTCTTTCCCTTCCTCTCTTTATTTTGATTTAAAATTTTTAAGTTCAAGCTTGATTTTCAGCTGGAATTAGAGGTGAAAAACACGATTTGGACTTCCACAAACCGTTTTAAAGCGTCGATTCACAGTTAGTATCCTTGTTTTTTAAATTTCAAACTTTTGTTCTAAATTTTTCAATTTCTTAAAATGTTGTAATCCGAGTTTCTTGAGCTTAGGAGACCCTTAATCTAAGTTAGTAGAACTCAAATCATTTAGAACCTAGGCTTAATTGAGCAAGATTTGGATTAAAATAAGTTTTTTCTCTTTTTCCTCATTTTCAGATTTCCTTGAAATTTCTATGAAAATCTTGCTAAAAGTTGTTTGAATGTGTTCTATTGTGTTTATTTATTATCTATGATCATTATATGTGTTTTGGGACTTAAAAAAAAAGGTTTTAAATTGATTTTTGGGCTTGGGGAGGTCGAGAATCGAAGTCTTGGACCTCCTACATTTTTTCAATTTGGCAAGCCGAACTCAATGTTCAGCAGGCCGGATTCATCTGGTCGACAGGCCGCACCTGAGCTAATTCGACAGGCCGGTCCTAGCTGGCCGGCAAGCCGAACTGTGGGGTCCGAAAAGCTAGACCAAGGGTTCCGACAGGCCGACCGGACCTCATGAAAAATAATCCTTTTCGCCCGTTTTTCACTGTTTAAGACCTAGATTAAGATTTTAACCTCATAAAATGATTTTGTGAACCCCAAAGGCATATTAAGACACTATGAGATACCTTAGGGATATAGAATACCTTAAGCTAGATATTGATAAACTAGGTTTCTATTTAAGGTTGTTCATGGTTTTGTGGAGCTAACGTATAGCGGATCGGGACTGCGGTGTTGTACGTTGGTACGGGATATCAACGTAGGACTTCTATCCCTTCTCCTTGGTAGCCATGTTTTTTAAAGGGGTTTGGCCACAAAGCTTTTCTTTTAAATGTTTTCAGGAAATGAAGTTTATGAATTATTTTCATTATTGGCTAAATAATGAATGACCATAATGAACGTAATGAGAATATCTGGTAAATAAGACACAATAATGATATGACACTAGACGTATCGGTTAGTACCGTCCGAAATGATAAAATGAGAGCATGATGCTATATACAGAGATTGGGTCGTGGGGAGCGCGACCTTGGGGGCAGGTTCTGAAACCCAGCTGGGCCACTTCGGTGGTGATTCATATGGCTTTGCCAAAAACATGATAATGAGACCCTCTATGGATGAATAAATGACTAATTGGCATGAATAAAATTTAATGAATTTCAGTTGGTTATTTGTTTATTTATTTTTTCCCGTTTTATAGCTTTTGTCTAAAAATGAATTATATGTTTAAATTAAACGCTTTCAAAAGATTAGTCATACTGAGCCTTTCGCTTACATTTTTTTTGTTTTAAAACCTTTACCTCCCTTCTAGGTGGAATCCAGCTTAGGAAAAACTGAAGAACTGGGAAGAAACTGCAGGATCAGGACATCACCATCTAGGGTGTTCATTTATAAGCAAGGCATGTAATATTTTAATTTATTTCCCCTTTTATTTAGACTGTGGTTATGTATTTAATATTGTTGATACTGTGTGTGTATACTAATATGGGTGCGGTGGGGCCCAATGGTGTTTGTTTATTTAATATTTTAATTTGCTCACATGCTTTCATATTTTAATAACTATTTTAAGAAGTTCTAAATATCCTACATTCTCATAATTAATTTAATATCTTTTAAATGGTAGTTTTTATTTAAAATTTTGATTTATTTAACCTAATTAACTAGCCACATCACCCCCCGGTTATCGGGGCGTGACAAAAGGTGGGTTGAAACTCTTTTGAAAACTGGTGATATTGTAATGATTAGGGAAATTTGTTAATAAGATCCAATGTTTAATTGGGTTTAATTAATGAATTTACCCTTAAAAATTGTATTTTCTTGTAAAATTGCGATAATGTATAAATAAGCAGTATCAATTGAAAATTTTACTACGAATGTGATGTAATGTTGGATATTGTTAATACAGATTTTATGAGTTTAAATACTCAATAATTTGTAAATAATATCCATAAAATAAGTTTTATATCACAATTAATTGTAAAATTGTGATACAAACGAATGGATAATTAGAGTATAAATAAGACATAGAACCCGCCAAAACCCTAACCCAATGTGAAAAGGAGGCCGAAGCGGTATAAGTATATTGCTAAGTGAAAACGCAAATATGAAAAATATTACGTTTGGCCTCCAAAAGTAAACCAAAGGTAAGAAAAATATTTTATACAGTTTGAGGATATGTTGTGCACTAATTTTACTATAGCAATGTAAGAAAAATACTGTGTGGTGAAAAATTATACAGTGTAAATTTTTGGGGCCCACCAAGTGGACACCCAATTGGATTTCATTGGGCCACCATGCCATGAAAGGTGGCCCAGTCACACCAAGACACCTAGTAACCCAAAGGATTACCTTGGTGAGTCACCCCATTGGATAAGCATGCATTAAATGTGTTTTTAGCCAAAAAAATTCCATTTTCTCTTCCTTTCCAAAACCGGCAGCCATTGACGCTCACTCTCAAGAATTTTTCAACTTCACATCTTTGCCAAATTAGCCCCAATCAAGTTCAAGAGGCAAAATCTGAGGAATTTCATTAAGTTTAAGGTAAAAACCTAAACTTTTTTTTCAAGGTTTCTAGGGTAAGGGAAGAGAAGTTAATTCATGGTATTTTTGCATGAAAATAAGGTCTAGGGAGGAGTTTCAAAGGAGCCTTGGAAGGCTAGAATCACAAAGTGTTATTTGGGTAAGTTTTGATTTCTTAAAGTTTTAAAATTATGTAATTTTTGTTTTGATTTTTATTCTTTCAAAAGTATGTAGGTTCTTGAGCAAACTTTTGGTTAAATTCCATAGAAATATGAATTATGGTGTGTTGATGTTGTGAAAATTAAGGGTTGAATGTTGAAACGGTAGTTTATGTAAAAAGGGTTATTTTTGCAATTTTTATGTTAGTTTTTCAAAAATGGTGATTGGGGATAAAAATGAGCTAGGCAAAGGTTGAATATGCTTATACAGTGGCTGGAAGGCAGTTTTGAAACAGGTTTTTACAAAAATAACTCAAGGATTAAATTGTAAGAAAAAGTTTTCCCTCAGCAGAATTGAAAAATGCCCAAAAACATCCTTGTGCAGTGAGAATTTTGAAAAAGTTAAAACATAAAAGTTGTAGATCTCGACGAAATTGTTAAGCATCACAGAAAGTTCATCAAAAATCTCAACCGTTTGTGAGATTTTAATTTTTCAAGAATTTGTTAAAATTGGAAAAAAATTTTAAAGGGGAAAAAATGTTATTTTTAAAAATGATTATGGGTATGCTACTTTGAGCAAAAATGTTCCTTATGAAAAATAAAAAATTTTGGTTCAAAGAGATAAATTTTAGCCCCAGGATAAAATTGTCAAAATTTTCAAATACGGGTAAAATTACAAAGTTTTATAAAAGGGGGTATAGATGTAAAATAAGGAGACCCGACACCGCAGGGTATTATTCTAAGGTCGATACGTGGCTATTTTTGCTAGAATAGATGAGTTGAACTTGGGAAGTTTAGTAGGCCCGCCAGGGGCAAAACCATCATTTTTTCCCGAGTGATTCGAATTACTCTAGAACGTTTCAAAAAGAGGAAAAAGGAATGACTAGGAAGTTTTTCGCTCTTCGTTAGAGACGATAAGGAGGAATAAGAAAAGCAGTGGTTTTCAGAGTTGTATACAGTTATGCAACTTAATTTATTAATTAACGATCATTTTGTAATGAAACATAGTGGAATTTGGCTGAAAGCTTTGTAATTGGCCAACAGGATATTAGAAGTCTAGGGAGAAGGAACGGAGGTTA
The DNA here is from genome assembly GCA_025403435.1 of Artocarpus heterophyllus. Lineage (NCBI taxonomy): Eukaryota > Viridiplantae > Streptophyta > Magnoliopsida > Rosales > Moraceae > Artocarpus > Artocarpus heterophyllus. The sequence continues at coordinate 26,952,620 of CM046339.1, forward strand.
CAGTGCATGAAAGCCTAAACCAAGTAAGTACCCATCCCATCTACAGTATGAAATTATAGGTATAGGATGTGAAATATGTATATATATATCTGTGTGTATATCAAGGTGTATACCTATGTGTATGCTATAACATGAAAACTTATAAGTACATTAGTGTATACCTATGAGTATACAGAATAAATACCTGTGTGTATGTTATGTTATGTACCTGTGTGTATATTAATGTGTACTTGTATGTATATAAAGTATGTATCTATGTGTACTATGACGTATAAGAGAATTTATGCTTCTGTATAACATGTGATTATCACTTCATGCATGGTATGACAACCATAATAATTAGACTGGTAAATATATCATCAGAAATTAAGGAAAATGTTGTACTGACTCCTGACTCAAAAGGAGTTTAAGGATATAGAATGGTCACGATGTTACGTAGACCTATGTGCGCAATGATACGAACACTTGGGCCCTAGTTAAAGATAAGATATGAAAAGGATACAGAATGTTCATAAGAAAAGCATAATTGAATCACGCATTGTAATGAATGTGCATGTGGGCTGTATTGGGACTTATTGGACGTAAGCTCACTAAGTGTTTCATGCTATAGGTATTCCAACAAGAAAGTCAAAATAATTTCATTGATGAGTTAGTGAAGGGATGAGTAATGTGCAGAATAGGTATGGTTTCTGCCGCAGTTATGTTTCCGCTGTAGTATATCTTATGTTATTTGAAACGAATTGTTTAGCAAACAGTATTGTAAAATAAAGGTTACTTATGTGAATATATGTATATGTTTGTATTTTGGAAGTTGTCAAAACCAGTATATGTGAAATATTTTTAAAAAAAATTTCTATAAGTTTTTCTCTATATGTAAGTAAAAAAATGTTTTATCACAGCCCTGAAAAGGAGGGTTGTGACAGATATGAAGTTTATGCACATATTAAACCAAGGCGGTTGTAAGGAAACGCTTATTCTTTTTGAACTTTTTAATGGGCTTCATTAGAGTTCGTTTGTCTAAAATGGTTGTAAATATTTGTTCTTCCATAGTTCGTTAACTAAATCATGATAGGGAGTTTGTAGGTATTAAATGTTAGTGTGTAACTAAACAACTATTTTTTGTATTTTCTTTTCAGTTTGATGAGTCGATTTTTTATATGTATATGGAGATCTCTAGCTTGATGTTTTGTTGGTTTTCAGGTGTTTTGTTATTTTGTTATATGTTTCTTTTGTTTGTTTTGCATATTAAGAAAAGGTTTATCAAATCCAGTTGATTGTGGAAAAGACAAAAAACTCACCTCAAATTGCGGTTTAATTGAAGAGAAATGGAGCAGTCACTGTCGCGGTCTTTATTCTAAGGGCCGCAACGTGAGACAATGAAGAACCCTTTTGGACCTAAGGACCCAGCGCCAAGCACCGCAACGCTGGAGGCATACTGTGTGTGACAAATCAAGGGCTGGCACCAGGGCACCTAGTTGGGATTTTTGAAGAATTTTATTTTTAAATTTTTGCAATTTCCTTTTTTGCTACAAACCTATAAATAGGATCTCTTTAGGGTTTTTAGAGGAGTTTTTTGCTAGAGAATTGGAGAGACAAAGAGAGCCAATTGTGGAGGAAAAGAAGTGCATCTCGGAAATGTATTTTCGTCTTCAAATTGACTCCATAATCGGTTTTTATTTCTCTTTCCTATCTTCATGTTTAAGATTCTATTTATGATGTTTTCTTTTATTGTCATGAACTAAGTTTATTTTTTAGGTTTGTTATGGAACCTATTCCTAAAGCTTGATTAAATGATATTTCCTTTATGTGATGTCATTCTATATAGTGATTCTTCATTTTATCTTGATTTTAATACAATTTAATTAATTGGCCATTAGTAAACCGTAATAATATCGATGGAGTTATTTTGTGTTCATGACCTAGATAGAATAACATATGTAATTTGAGATAGATATATACTCATATTGCATGTGCATCCACTACAAGGGTTTGATCTTAATAAACTCTTCTTAATTTAATTCTCATAGACATATAATGAATTATTTAATGAGGTTATTTTTGCATGACCACCGATAGAGGCTTGTAGATATTTTAGTGCTCTTGGGTGACAATCATAATAGAATAACTTATTGTAGGAAAGGAAAGAATTTAATAAGTGGATTTTTGGGAGAAATTATAAACCTAAGTTCCATCATTTATTGATTGTTGTTTCTTAATTTAGAGTTCTGCATTTAATTTCTTAATTTTAATTTCTTGTTTCATTTTCTATCTTGCATTTTTCATTATCATTTGGATAAAATTAAAATGTAATAAATTAGTAATTAACAATAAGAATAGTGATTAGTCTTTGTGGGAAATCATTTTATTACTTATGCGACACGTATATTTGTGTGTGAAAATCAACAACACGGTTGTAAGAGATTACTCCCGTTTGGTTCGAGTATTTAAGTAGAGTATTTGAATGAAGATTTAAATTTTTATGAGAGAAAATACTGTAGCAAAATAACTCAAACCGTGATTCGAATATCCAACCAAACGGGCTAAAACGCATGACGTACTAACACTTTCTAGTTAAGTTTAGTTAGAAACTAAGCTAGTTAGGGGTGTTACCGATGGCTGTTGGAATTGTCCCCAGGAGACTATTGTTGTTGACGTTGAAAACGGTGATATTAAGGAACTGAGAGAAGATTAACTGGTCTAGTGTTCCCCTCAGGTTCAGGCTGGAGAGGTGTATTTGAGAGACTTCTCTGGTGGAGTTTTTGCAGACAATGAAAGTCCAACCGCAGAGATTGTTGACATTGGTGAGAGACCACGAATTCAGAGAAGAAGGTGGAGACGACAGGCTGTTCTTCCACTTGATGAGAGCTGTTGCTTGTGTTCTTGGCGAGGAATCAAGCTTCAACGGGAGCAAAGTAAGCAGGAGCATAAGGAGGAGGAGAGAAAAGAGTGTTTTTGGCACTTTTTGCATCATGTTGGCGCCTTCTTTGTCTATGTTTTGTTCCGGATGATCTGAGGTTACACTCTTATGTTGTCTGATATAAAAAACAAGTTTATAGGTATAATGAGACAATATTACCAAAAAAAAAGGGTATAATGAGACAATACTAAACCACCTAACGAAGTTGATTATAACTCAGGACAAAGAAAGTTTGTATGGATTTTCCAACTGATGTGATGTTTGCATAACATTGACTTGGATTCACCAAAAGCTGAAGACTAATTCAAAACATGCCAACCACTTGACTCTGAACAGGAAGAAAAGGATTGATAAGAAAATCTCTAACATAATTTAGAAGGCGCCAACATGCAAAATTCCATCAAAAGACTTTTCCACCCGCGTGTTTGAAAAAGAATCTTATCCAAAGCTTTCTTCCCCCTAATTCCAGCAGCGTCACGGGGGGGTTGATGGCTATTTTGTGTTTAAGGTCAGTCATCGCTCATCTTGAGACTTAAGTTCTCAAGTCTCTACTCACAGTTACAAGTACTAGTTTCAGTTATAATCTTCCATTAATAAGTCAGTACCGTGGGACCCATTTATCACTATTTTCTCTATCCTTTCAAAAACTTGAATATATTAGTCTTCATTTTCATTTATTTCGTATCTATACCTTGAAAAAGTATCAACCAAAGTCTTCCTTTTCATGGATCTCTTTTTCAGGATGACTTTTCTTAGTGAATTTGGTTTACATGTTATTCGGAAATTAATCCTTGTGTCATAGAGTTACATGTTAGGAAACTTATTGAGAAGATGACATTATCCATCTCATGAGGACTTAATGTTATGTTGTTACCTTTTTCAATTCTAACATAAGGTGAGTCTTTGTAAAACTTTTGCCTTCATGGTTGCAGCTACTATTTTCATGGTTACATACTAGTCCTCTTATTATTATTTTTAAATAGCAAACCAAACACAGTGGTTAGGAAATCAAAGTTTCAAAGTTCAATAACTAATTCCAGCATTTTAAAACACGTCACCGACACTAGCCAAACGCGCTCTAAAATGCAACATATACTTTGCAGCCAAAAAAAAAATATAAATAAGAAAAAATAACCGAGAAAAGAATAACAAAATAGAGGAATATTGTTTGTAGTGGTAGTTGCTTGTGGGACCCCTGTAACTAGCGATTATACCATGATACCCAAAGAGATTAATTTATATTTTACAATCACTCCTACCTATTTCATAATTCCTACAGTTGCATTTTTAAGTTATTTTAGAAATAAAATTTTCATCTTGTATTCTTTTAACCATAAATAAAATAAAATAACACAAAATAAAATAAGTGGTTGCAGGCATAACCTAATGTTAAAACTATAACTGACTCCACCTACAAGTGAAGAGTTCAAAGTAAAAAAAAAAATAATAGAATAAAATTTCTATGCAAAATTTTCATTTACAAACGAACATGACATGTTGGACAAAGATTTCAAACTAACTACAATCCAAATTCTCTCTTTTCAAGCCTGTGCAAGTGTTGTTTTTATTCCCCTTATTTACTATAAAGATGAAGTTAATACACTTCAATATAAAATGTCGGATGAAGCTTTAAAACAAATGCCTGATTTTCAGGGCCGGGTAAATTTTATCGTCCATGCCTTGCAACAGTTGCCGACATGGTATATTGTGTGATTATGGGTATGGGATCCAATTAATATATTAAGTTGTAATTTTGCAGATTGATGTACTGAAGGAAATTGGCTGTATTGATGCTGATCTCGTAGTTCAAATAAAAGGCCGTGTTGCTTGTGAGATGAGTTCAGGGGAGGAGTTAATATGCACGGAATGTTTATTTGAGAATCAGTTGGATGACTTGGAACCTGAAGAAGCAGTGGCGATAATGTCTGCCTTTGTTTTTCAGCAAAGAAATGCATCTGATGTAAACATAAACGAATTCTAACATGCTTGAATCTTTATGCATATAGAATTAAAACGGAAGTGTGTAGAACATAATATCTCCTGCCATTGCACTGTTTCTCCGGTGTTCCACGAGGGATGATGTGGCTGCTTGCACTTTGGGATGCTTCTAAGTTCTCACAAAACTCAAGTGATGGTGTTGGATTCTTAAGAGAGTTTTCTGAACTTGGGGACCCAATACTCTGTTCAATGCACGAACAAAAGAAAAATTTTCTGTACAGCCATTGCTTCCATCAAGCAATCTTTATACTGCTTCAAAAAATTTAGTTACCAAGCTGGTTTTAATGGACATAAATATGAGACCAATAATGCAACAAATTAAATTGGTTTCAATTCTTTTTCTTTGAAACCGTAGAAAAGAAACTGTTACATTCTCCCACTTGGTCTCCATATTTATCCTTATATTCATTAAACCTAAACTTTCAAGAAACAAATACATGAATCATGGCGATAATTTCTCTGAATTGTGAGTATTATCTTCCATGTATTACAATGTATTATTTCTCAGACTTTATTCCTTATATGGTAACTTAACTTTATGAATAAACCCAATGTTTATTCTTGGTCCTACCAAATGTGAATTTTTTTCTAATAACTTTATGCATAACAAATATGAGAAAACATCACAACTGAATAGGAGTTTCATTAAGTCTGTAAATTGTATGTACAAACAAATTTACATTATGGAACCAAGTCTCATCTGTACAACATGATCCTTAAATGACTTCGGTGGCATTCCTTTTGTCAGAGGATCTGCGATCATAAATTCAGTGCTTATATGCTCAATGACCACTTTATTTTCCTTAATCCGTTCCCTTATGGCTAAGTACTTAATGTCGATATGTTTACTTCGACTGCCACTCTTATTATTCTTAGCCATAAAGACAGCAGCTGAATTGTCACAATATATTCTTAATAGCCTAGACACAGAATCTACAATTCTAAGGCCTGACATGAAACTCTTCAACCATACACCATGCGAAGTAGCCTCAAAACAAGAAACGAACTCTGCCTCCATCGTGGAAGTAGCAACAAACGTTTGCTTTCCACTCCTCCAAGATACAGCTCCTCCGGCTAGCATGAAAATATAACCTGAAGTTGATTTTCTCGAATCAACACAGCCAGCAAAGTCTGAATCGGAGTAGCCAATCACCTCTAGAATGTCAGTTCGCCTATACATAAGCATGTAATCCTTTGTACCTTGAAGATACCTAATCACTTTCTTTGCAGCCCTCCAGTGGTCAATGCCTGGGTTACTCTGATATCTTCCCAACATTCCCACAGTAAATGCAATGTCAGGTCTTGTGCAGACCTGAGCATACATAAGGCTTCCGACAGCTGAAGCATAAGGAATGTTGCTCATTTGAACTTTCTCGAAATCATTCCTTGGACATTGGTTCAAACTGAACTTATCACCCTTCATAATGGGTGCTACACTTGGTGAACAATCTTTCATCCGAAATCTATCTAAGACTTTATTGATATAGGTTTCCTGCGATAGTCCCAAAATGCATCGAGATCTATCCCTATGAATCTTTATGTCAATGATATAAGATGCCTCACCCATATCCTTCATATCAAAGTTCTTAGAAAAGAATTGTTTCACCTCATATAGAAACCCCTTATCATTGGTTGCAAGAAGGATATCATCCATATACAAAACAAGGAAACAAATCTTGCTCCCACTAACCTTCTGGTATATACATTGATCCATGATGTTCTCTTCAAAACTAAATGAAGTGATGACATCATGGAATTTCAAATACCATTGTAACGCCCCTATATGGGGGTTAACAGTTTTTAATGAGATAAAATAAAAATAAAAAATAAAAGTAAAACCTTAAAAATAAAGTTGCCCGAGGCTTAAATAAAAACTCTCAATATCAAAAATAAAAATATAATCGACAAATAATCTACAGTTTAATGTAGCACCTTAAATTTAATATTATAAACTATCGTCATCATCATTTTAACCCTCAACGCATTGTAATACAGTCACAGAAAGTAACAATTTATGCTTACATTATCATGAAGAACATTCTCAACAATTGAAGCAGTCCCAATGTAATATAGTTATATCACTTCCCTCAACTATTTTTCTTATAGCCACCTCACACTTAGTGAGCCCTGAAAAGATAAAAATATAAGGGAATGAGCAACACTATGCTCAGTAGAGAAAACCATTACTCACCTTTAGGTTTTTATCATTACCACATTAAAACCTGCATGGTTAGTTAATAATTATATTTATCCAGATTATGAGATTTATTATAATCATATTATGTGGATACCATAGTTAATCATTACCGAGTTTCATACATATACATATATACAAATATTATAGTTCATCATTATTCCTAGGTACCCACGTTCAATAGAGTATCACTCAACTCATCGAAACCCAAAATGGCGTGCTTGATCACCCTCTAAAAATTCCAAGGGTGTTCCGGTGAGGGGACATCAAGCCCCGAGTCCTCACCAAGTCGATTCCTGTATAGTGTATTCTGGGACTTTCAACCCAAGGAAGCGTCATCACCTTCCCCCTATTTTACCTTTTAGGGTATTCATGCCCAAGGACGTAACCGCCGCCCTCTTCATGTCTCACCATTTCTCTATATTAAATCATTATTAATAGAGTCAGTTTTCCTAACCATGCTTCTCAATTTATAACATGTGTCAATTCATTATGTTCCTCGTCGTACAATACAAGACGAGTCCGTGTCATAGTTTTATATGTGATACTCATATAATATCAGTTCAACATAGATATATATATTGCGGCAAAACAATCAATTTTAATTCTATAAAAACCTCACAAAAGATGAGTAATAGAATCCCTACCTTTCAAGCTTATCAACAATCTTTTAATTCTGGAATCAATTAGCGTTAGCTCCATACTCCCTTGATCCTAAGGCGTGCATAAGGACAATTAAAACTAAAGCATAACATACAACTACATTCAAAAATAAATCATGTGTAAACCTATCTTACTAGTATGCCATTAAAGCTTTTATGTAAATCTCTTTTGAATACCATAGTAAACAATTTTTGTCTTAACACAATATAAAATGTGAACAAGTAATCTATATGTTTTAGTCCCTAATAAGATTCATCAATCACTTAGGATAATATTGGAAAGGTTGCAAGACATTAAAGAATTAGGTGGTGAGCAAAGATGGGTTCTTGGTTCAGGTTAGCAGCTGGTATACCATAACAAACTGGCAGGTTTACTAGTTTCCAATCTGAAAATTGAATAATTCTTAAAAAATAAAATACAACTCCGATTTAGGTTTATGATAGCTCGTTAGAAAGCTTAGGATGCTACTTTTCAAATATGCAAACCAATTCATAAAATTCATTTTAATTTAATCCCAGAATTTCAAGAAATAGCCACTGCCCATAGAGGTATAATAAAGTTTAACAATATAAATTTTCTGTCTTAGGGCATATACACTTAGACTTTATACATATTCTCCAAAATAGCAACAAACATATACTTAGGTTTAAGAACGCAAATTTGAATAATCCTTTAGTATAAAAGAAAATTTATAAATGAAAAACTAAATTTGTTCACAAGATTCTAACCTCGGATTATGGTTAGTTGGAAGCTTGAAATGGCTTCAAAACAGGTTCCTTTACTTCGGTATGACTGAAATTCTTGCTCAAATGGAGGTGATGGTGGCTGATTTTTATGGCTACCTTGAAGAAGTTCTCTAAGTATTTTGCTTCAGCAAAGAAATGAGAAGAAGAGTGTGGGAACCATGGAAGAGAAAGGAAGAAAAGATGAAGTCTTTGAAGAGAAGTGATAGAAACAATTATGGAGGAGACATGTTGAAGCATGTCACGGAGGAAATAAAGAAAATGAGGGTCAAGAGTAGTTGGAAAAGATATCCTTATGTCTCATCTAGAGACTTTAACACACATAATGCCAATATGACATTTTTGAGATTTATTAGAAGTTCTAAGGCTTTTTAGTAAACATACTAAATAAATATAGGAGAATTTTAGAAATTTAAAAATAGATAAAAATAAATATTGTAAAATAAATTTAAATGAAGTATTTTTTTATACACTAAAAATTAATTTAATTACCTTAATACCCGTTAGGAGAATAACGGGTGTCACAACCATTGACGGGAAGCCTGTTTCAAACCATATATGGATTTCTTGAGTTTGCACACCAATTGCTCACCATCTATGGAGGAGAATCCTTCAGGTTGTTTCATATAAACCTCTTCCTCTAGATCACCATTGAGGAATGCCGTTTTCACATCCATCTGATGTAACTCAAAATCAAAATGAGCAACTAATGCCATGATCACACGAAGGGAGTCCTTTTTAGATACAGGAGAAAATGTCTCAGTGTAATCTATACCCTCCCTTTGAGTGAATCCTTTAGCAACGAGTCTTGCCTTATGTCTTTCAATGTTGCCTAATGAGTCTTTCTTTGTCTTGAAGACCCATTTGCATCCAATGGCTTTTACACCATCAGGCAACTTGACAAGATCCCAGACTCCATTAGATGACATGGAGTTCATCTCATCTTTCATGGCATCATACCACAAGTTAGATTCCTTACAACTCATGGCTTGTGAAAATGTTTCTGGATCATTTTTGGCTCCTATGTTGTAGTCAGACTCTTGTAAATACACAATATAGTCACTAGGAATGGCTGATCGCCTTACTCTAGTAGATCTCCTTAATGCTGGTTCAACATTCTCTTGAGGAGCATGTTGATCAACTGGCTATTCAACAGGTTCTTGTATCTGTTGTTCAGCTGGATCTACTGCTTCTTGATCAGCAATTTGTGGAACTTGAATGACTGGCTGTTGTTCAACACGCATTTGAACTGTAGGCGTGTCGCGTATAACAATCACTCTATTATATGAAGTGGAAGCTTGAGCATCTTTATGATCTTTCTCTGGAACGGTGTTCCAGGATCGATCGCTCCCACTGATGAAGTCATTCTCAAGAAATTTGGCATTTCTTGATTCCACAAACCTAGTGGTATGTGATGGACAATAAAATCTGTATCCCTTAGACTGTTCAGCATATCCAACGAAATACCCACTTATGGTCCTTAGGTCTAGCTTCTTTTCTTGTGGATTATAGACTCTCACTTCAGACGGGCATCCCCAAATGCGTATATGTCGCAAACTCGGTTTCCAACCTTTCAATAACTCGAACAGTGTCTTTGAGACAGCCTTAGTTGGAACTCAGTTTAATATATACACAGCCGTCTTGAGAGCTTCAGTCCACAAAGACCTAGGAAGCTTGGAGCTGCTAAGCATGCTCCGCACCATATCCAACAATGTTCGGTTTCTTCTTTCTGTCACACCATTTTGATCTAGAGAACCGGGCATAGTATACTGGGCAACTATCCCATGTTCTTGAAGAAACTTCGCAGATGGACCAGGCGCTTGTCCATCTTCGGTGTATCTACCATAGTATTCACCACCTCTATCAGATCTCACTATCTTTATTTGCTTACCACATTGTTTCTCTACTTCTGCCTTAAACACCTTAAAGGCATCTATAGCTTCATTTTTGTTATGAAGCAAGTAGAGATACATATATCGTGAGTAATCATCAATAAAAGTAATGAAATACTTTTGACCATAAGCGTCTATGTCTGGACTACAAATATCTGTATGTATGATCTCTAATATGTCTGAACTCCTCTTGGCACCTTTCTTTGACATATCGGTCTGCTTTCCCTTTATGCAGTCCACACAAGTGTCAAAGTCAGTAAAATCTAGAGTACTAAGTACCTCATCATTCACTAGTCTCTTTATTCTCTCAATAGAGATATGATCCAATCTACGGTGCCACAACATAGAGGAATCTTCATTCATAACACATCTCTTAATGCCAGCATTATTATGAACATGCATAAAAATATAAGAAGCTTTATCTTGTAAATTTATTTTGAAAAGACCATTCAACAACGTACCATTTCCAATAAGTTCAGATCTATAAAATAAACTAAATATAGTGTCTAAAAAATTAAAGGAAAATCCCAATGGTACAAGCCTTGAAACTGAAATTAAATTCCTAGAAAAACTAGGAATATAAAATGTATTTTCTAACTTTAAAACATAACCACTAGATAAAACTAAATCGCATGTTCCGACAGCCTCAACATGTGAGCGCATCTTGTTGCTTGAATAGATGCACTGCTCACTTCTCACTGGCTTCCTTAGGCCTTGCAATCCCCGCAAGGAATTAGTGACATGGATTGTAGAACCAGAATCAATCCACCATGTGTTATGTTCAACATCAACCATATTAGATTCATAACAAACAAGTGAGAATTGAGTACCTTTTTTGTCAAGCCATCTCTGATATTTAGGACAATCCTTCTTTATGTGCCCCTTCTTTTTGCAAAAGAAGCACCTGGATTCCTTCTTGATATCAGCTTGACAGGCAGTTTGCCTTTTCCCTTATTCATGGCTTGGCCCTTATTCTTCCTTTGAGTTGCCAGATGCACACTCTCTCCCGCTTCCATAACAAGCCTTCCTTCTTCCTGAACACACATGGTCATCAATTCATTGATGGACCACTTATCCTTATGTGTGTTGTAGGATATCTTGAAGGGTCCATATTGATGTGGGAGAGTGTTGAGGATGTAGTGCACAAGGAAGGTTTCAGACATCTCAACCTCAAGTGTCTTTAGCTGAGCCGCTATATCCCTCATTTGCATGATGTGCTCACGCACACCATGAATTCCAGTAAGCTTCATGGATGAAAATTTCATTATCAAGGTGCTAGCCAAGGCTTTGTCTGATGTAGCAAACTGCTCATCAATTGCCTTCATCAAGGCTCGCACATTGTCATATTGCTCCAATGAACCACGTATGCTAGCCGAGATCTTCGTCTTTATGAACATTACGCAGAGGCGGTTAGATCGCTCCCACTTTTCATAACGGTCAACGTCATCTAGCTGGCTGGTCTCCGTAATGGCAAGTGGTTTATCCTTACGGATAGCAAAGTCAATGTCCATGACACTTAAATGAAGAAGAATTCTCTCCTTCCACACCTTATAGTTGTCTTCCTTAAGTTCAGGAATGTCACATTAGAAATCAAAGTAATTCAAAGTTTGCATAGCTGCATAATAAAACATACATGCTTATGTTACTAAATTGAGGCTACAATACTTTATGACATGTTTACTAATATAAATCATGCATTAAAATATGAATCAAATGACATAAAAATTGCATGTGGGCTAAATTTTTAACTCAAACAGATTCATATATCCTTATAATGACACTATCAAATTATATTCCCTTTTCTTAATTCCTGTGAGTAAATTAAGAAAGATAATTTAATACATCATTCTAACTAATCATATTAAATACAATAAAAATTCCTGTGGAATAAAATTTATCATATTACATATGATTAATCACAATTTAATGTCTTTTTATCATATGTGATTTAAACATCTAATATAATTTTTTGCATAATCAAAGATGCCGTGGCTACTCTTTAATTATTCAAAAATTAAATACATATATCACAAGACATTTATTCTTAAATTTTTGCTCATAAAATAAATTGCATTTACCTTAAGCAATAAATAAATATGAACAAAGAACCATAATTTATGTACTAATTTTCATTATGTATAGAAAATTATACACTCAAAGATATAATTTAGCACATTATTGCACAAAATTAAATGTACTAAATTATTTAACTTAATATTGCATGCATAATTTTAAATCACAAATTATACATAATGAACACTATATGCACATAAATTTACAAAATTATATCCACACAAATACTGTATAATATTCATAACAAATACCAAAATTATGAATATTTAAAATTATGAATTTTTCATAAATTATTTCATAATATGAAAAATTTCATAAAAATATCAAAATTGTGGATATAATGAAAATTTTATGAAATTTTCCCCAAAAATATCATTTTATAAAATCTGGAAAAAATTAATTTTTTTTTAATTTTTGGTTTTTTTTTTTAATTTTCTTAAAAACGGCGTCGTTTCATGGAGGGTAAATGCCCCCCCCCCCCCCCAGCCATAAACGACACGTCGTTTACTTAACCCTCAGCCCGTTGACAGTCCAAACGACATGTCGTTTTGGCTGTCCAAAGGCGAAACGACATGTCGTTTCTCGGTGGAAAGAAACGCCCCTTCATTGCCTGAAACGACATGTCATTTTTGGGTGACCCAAGCCAAACGACATGTCATTTTTCTCGTCTTCAACCTTGAATCCGGGTCTTCTTCACCCGAACGACCCTGGTTTCAACCCGATTGGAGACCCGGCTATAATTCTACTATCCGGACACCAATTTTGACGTTTCAAATTGCAGAATTCATAGAAATCTAATGTCTAAATGATTTCTAATCTTAGTTTCAATTAAGAAACGCTAAAAAACAAAACCTAAAAATAAAAAAAAAAAATTCAACCCGTGACTGTCATGAACACGGAATTTTTTTTTTTTTAAACAAACTCCACAGTTCGCACGCAAGGCAGAGTGATTTACGGCTCTGATGCCAAATGTAAACATAAACGAATTCTAACATGCTTGAATCTTTATGCATATAGAATTAAAACGAAAGCGTGTAGAACATAATACCTCCTGCCATTGCACTGTTTCTCCGGTGTTCCACGAGGGATGATGTGGCTGCTTGCACTTTGGGATGCTTCCAAGTTCTCACAAAACTCAAGTGATGGTGTTGGATTCTTAAGAGAGTTTTCTGAACTTGGGGACCCAATACTCTGTTCAATGCACGAACAAAAGAAAAATTTTCTGTACAGCCATTGCTTCCATCAAGCAATCTTTATACTGCTTCAGAAAATTCAGTTACCAAGCTGATTTTAATGGACATAAATATGAGGCCAATAATGCAACAAATTAAATTGGTTTCAATTCTTTTTCTTTGAAACCGTAGAAAAGAAACTGTTACATCTGAACCTTCCCTCACTTCCAAGCTGTCTCAGGCGAAACAGAGGTCGTGCTCACACCCAAACACTCATTAATGATTCATATCTGTTTTCCGCATATTTTAAATGGCTGTGCATGCTTTTTTGTGCCTGAAAGTTCATCTCGGACATGAATGCTGGTCACTACAAAATATAAAGCTCTAGGTTTATTGATGAAGCTGCAGGTTTATTTGTACCTATCAGCAAATTAATGAATCATGGTTATTTGGAAACATGATTGATTTCTGATGATTCCTGGGTCTGTCCTGATGCGTGAATTGTGAAAAATATATAGCTATGCTAGCATTTATATTTTCAATAAACATAATATAAGTTACAAATTGCAATTGTCTCCTGCCAAATAATAGTATATAAGATATGAGGTTATGGTGTTGAGGCTTACATTAAGGTGGTTATATGCGTCTTTTTTATTTGAAAGTATGGTTATATGCATATTTGCAATATCTATGGTTTAATTTATCTACGACACAAGAAATACTAAATTGGATACGAATTTAAGACACTCATTTGAGTTCTTTTTTCCTCGTTCCAGACTGTACGATACAGCAATGAGACTAGGCAAGCTCCAAGCTGAGTTCAAAGTTCAGATAAACCCTGAAGAGTATGCCAGAGAGAATCTAAAGTTTGGCCTTGTTGAAGTGGTTTATGAATGGGCAAAGGTTTGATTTTGGAAAGTGTTTTTGTGTTTACCCGTCTCTTTTTGGAATGTTGCATCATCTTACTCTTCTTTGTCATGGCAGGGCACTCCCTTTGCAGATATATGCGAGCTTACAGACGTTCCAGAAGGCATGATAGTGCGGACAATCGTCCGACTGGACGAAACATGTCGCGAATTCAAAAACGCAGCAGCGATCATGGGTAATTCGGCCCTGTACAAGAAGATGGAAACTGCTTCGAATGCCATAAAACGTGACATTGTTTTTGCAGCTGGCTTATATGTCACTGTTGTCTGACTTAGTCATAACGTGAAGCCTGAAGGTATGTTCAAGTCATCCCCATGATACTGAAGGTTCTGGAGACTAATTTTTTTCGTGTACATTAATTATTGATTTCTAGAGCAGGTTAATATGTACCATATAGTCATTGATTGGCTTCAGATAAGCAGAGGTTGATGTTGATCAATGGAGGCAAAATAGTGTGTGTACAATTTTTCACATTCCAGTTGAGAAGCTAAAAATAACTGTTTTAAGTTATTGACGTATGGACCACGTCATTAATGTATTTTTAATGTCAATCCTCAAATGTAAAAGTACCATAATTTAGTTAATCTTTTAAACCAGAGCAATTTGCAAGTGTTACCCTTTTTTCAATAAAAATGAGGAAACATTTTTGGCTGTTTATTTTGAGCAGAGTTTCACGGCAGAGTGATACCTTGTATCAAGTTCTTTCAATTTTGTTTCTATTTTTCTTTTCTTTTTTTTTTTACGTGATTTTGATCAAATTTAACATTCTTATTTTGACCTGGGGGGACCGTTGTTAGCAGAAGAAAAGACACCTTGTTTACATACCGCAAAGACAAGAATGCTATATAAATAAATTACAAAAAAAAGTAGAACAATCAAACCATTATAAAAAATCTTGCACATTTGTGAATTTAATACCACTTGTGGATGAGTTCTTTCTGGCATATGAACACCCACTGAGGATTTTGGATCATTAATGGATGATTCAGTCTTCTTTTTCTGTACCATTCTTCCAGCGGAAGAGAAATACAAGTCGGGTTTCTAATTTGTCGGTGAAAAATCGTTGCTTTCAATTTAATGAGTTTTAGTGCTTTTTTCTTGATTAGACTTTGAAATTTATATTCACGTATTTGAGATGATCAACAAAGATCTAGTAAAAATTGAAATTGATATTTAAGAATAACGGTGACTTTATTCCAAAATCTTAAATTTTAAAATCCTTAATTTAGCTAACAATTTGAATTTGAACAATAAATAGCTTAATTAGAGTTTTTTTAAAATTAAATGATATCATAATCCACACTTTATTCCAAAATCACAAATTTTGAATTCTTTATTTTGAATAACAATTTGAATTTAAGTAACAACCACCCTAATTATAGGGATTTTTTTAATTTAATGATATCGTAATCTGTTCAAAATCTTTACTTAAAAAATAAAACAAACAATATCATTATTAAGGTTATCAATGTCTTTATATTTATGCATTAAGATATATAAAAAATATACATCAACTGAAAACATATTTTAACTTTATAAATAAAAAAAATGATAGATATCTTGTTAACCCTAGATAAAAAGGACTCGCAGCCCAAGGGATGTGTCATTTGTTCGTTGGCGTCATAGCACTTCTTGCCATGGGCTTCTATCCTTCCAAAATCCAATTTCATACAGTGTAGTCCGTGAACTATACAGTAATGGATTACATTCTTTGAAAAAACAAAACTCAAAATGAAGAAGAAAATACCATATTCCTCTTGATATGGATATGGAGTATGTTTAGCAATACAGTTAAAACTAAAAGTTGAAATGATTTTATTTTAGCACATAGATTTACATTGTAGTATACTCTTCATACTATAATATATGAAAACTTTACACTGTAACAAAAAAAAAAGGTCGTGAAATACTAATGTTTCATGATGAAATTCAAACAGTCTACATGTGTGGTAGACAGGTACGTTTGCACCATACAACGTCTCTTTGTGGATATTAGCCAAATAAAACGCCTCTTTGTTGTATTAAACTTATCTTTCCGATTCTTATCTTATGCGCAATCGCTTCCATTGCCACAGATATTTACATATCCAGAAAGCAAATAATAAAACTGACAGGTATACTGCACTTCGTCTTTAAAACTTTTCCTTTCCATTGGTAAATGATTATTTATATAATTATTCCTTTTGGGGTTAAAATTCAATTATTCAAGATCATACCCAATGGGGGAAAACTTCAGAAAAAACTAACAAAATCCATTAACGATCTGAACTTTTTTTTTTGGGTAAAAATTCTGATGCTAACGAATTTGAGGACCAAATTCTAACAACAAATGGAAATGCAAAGTGGAGTATAATTTAAGGAATAAAGGTTTTATTATACCGTATCAACGTTTTTTTAATTGATAGCTTATCATCATCTGTTTTAGTCTTTGGACCAAATATCAAGTGTTTAAATCAATTTAAAAAAAAAAAAAAACCCTCAAGATGTTCATTTAGGTGAATATAATCAAGTCAATGGCGTTAGAATTCATACCTTATCCGACTTTACCATGCAATTGTATGAAAAATTTATGAATAGATAAGATAAATCCCTTAAGAATATAGGTCACTTCCAAATAAAAAAAAAAGAGTCCCAATAGAAAAAAGCCCCAAACCAAATAAAAATAAGTCCATCTTACCAATTCAAAGATCAAATTTATTAAGAAAATGGATGATTCCTACCTTAAATAATAAAAAATTTAAAACATTGTTCATGCCTCTTCAACATTGCAAAAGCCGAATTTATAAAGCCAACATTAAATTCACAAAACCGGAAGAATAATCTCTCTACGCCAACAGTCTCATATTCTCATACCACCCACGGCATTAAAAAAGAAAAAAGATAAACATTTCACGTATTTTCAAGTGATTTTCATGGTAATTTGTCTCTCATTTCCAAACCAAAAAATAAAAATTAAAAAAAACCTTTCATAGTGGATATTATTATTAATTAACTAATGATAGGCTCTGGAAACAGGCAATTGTCAATTTGCTCTAGATGTATTGTTCTCCACTATAATCACATGCCGATAACTCTTACTAATATTTTCTGAAAGACAGCTGTGGCAAGGAAATTTCAGCCGTTAATGTCTAAACAAAGAGAGAATTTGCTTACCATTTAATAATGCTACGTAGCAGCAAAATGCAGTTTGGTCCAATATCCGTCAAATGTTTAATATTTTGTTGCACCTGGGGTCGGCGGGTGACCTCTCTCTCTAGGAATCCCAAACTACTTTTCCTAGTTGTTGTCACAACCCGCCTTTTCGGGCTGTGATTAAACTCTTTCTTTATTACTTTATGGCAAAAATTTAGGAATTTTTTTTTTTAATACAAATACTGTACATGTATTGTTTAATAACCTGTGAGATACATACATATACTTGTGTTTACATAACCATCATTCTCTTACAATATAGCTTATCAAACATTACTTTCAAAATATTTTAAAATATCATACAGCGGAAAACATACTGCGGCGGAAACCATACCCAGTCTGCACACATCATCCGTCCGCCAGCTCATCATTATGATTTATTCTGACCTTTTTGTCGGAATACCTACAGCATGAAAAACTTAATGAGCTAACGCCCAGTAAGTCCCATATAAACCCACATGCACATTCAATAAAATGCATGATCATATTATGCTTTCTTATAATCCTTCATTATCCTTATCATTTCTTATCTTTAACTAGGGCCCAAGTGTTCGTACCATTGCGCACTTAGGTCTACGTAACACCGTGACCATCCTGTAATCCTTAAACTCCCCTTGAGTCAGGAGTCGGTACGACACTTTTCTTAACTTTTGGTGATTCATTACCAATTCACTTATTATGGTTAACATACCATGCATGAAGTGATGAGTACATGTTATACATAACATAATCTACTTAAATACTTTTATACGATATAGACCATACAGGTACATACTTTATATACACACTGGTATACATTAATATACGCTCAGGTATATATAGCATAATGTACTAACAGGTACTTAACATAAAATATACACACTGGTATGCATTAATATACGCTCAGGCATATATATATATTCCATATACTCACAAGTATACCCTTTCTTTTATTTATAAATACTTATGTTATTGCATACATACAAGTATACACCTTGATATACATACAAGTATACATATGCACATTTTATACTCTAAGCCTACAATTTCATACTGTAGGTGGGATGGGTACTTACTTGATACAATTGTCGGGCAACTTAACCACGATATCCTTTCTTCTAGATTCCTAGGATCCTGTTGGCCAATTACAAAGCCATTAGCCAAATTTTACTATGTTTCGATACGAAACATTTGTTAGTTAATAAATTGAGTTGCATTACTATGTTTAACTCTAAAAACCACAGTTTTTTCTTATTTCTATCTAACTTCACCATATCGTTTCTAACGAAGGGTGGAAACCTTTCTAGTCGTTTTCTTATCCCATTGGGAACATTTCAAAGCAGTTCGGGTTATTTGGGCAGAAATGACGATTTTGCCCTCCGCAGGTTTACTAACCTACCCGAGCTCGATTTCGTTATTCTTATAAAATAACCATATATTCATTCTAAAATAACATCCTAGTGGGTCAAATCTCTTTATTTCTCAATTATGCCCCATTTTCATTAAACTTTGCGGTTTAGTCCACGAACCCAAAAATTTTGACGTTTTTACCCCCGAAACTAAAATTTACTTCTTTGCACCAGAATTTTCTATTTTTGTCAAGGATCATTTTTGCTCAAAGTACCATATTCAAAATCCTTTGAGAAATGACGTTTTTGCCCCTTTTTCAAATTTTTCACAATTTCCATAAATTCTTGAACTTGATTAGCCTCCATATCACGATCATGATGCGGCTCCGCCATATACTATATTTATTGTCGTAATTAACATAACAGTATCATATAAATTAGTACTAAACATTCTTATACTTAAAATCAAACTATCTTACTTGAGCGATGGCAATGGAACAGACGACGATGTGCAGTAGGATGGCAAGATTTCCGCTCTGATACCAACTATGTTGGAGAATTTAAAAGAGCGATAAGAAGCAGATCCGTCGCTACTTAAAGTTAGGAATGAAGTTCTTAAAAACAAAGAAACAGAATTTAGCATTTTGAAAGATAGTATCCTCTGTTACAAGAGTAGTATATACATTCCCAATGATGAAGGATTAAAGAAGCAAGTATTAGAAGAAACTCATGAAACACCATATGTGGCTCATCCAGGAGCTACTAAAATGTACCAAGATTTGAAAGAACACTATTGGTGGAATGGAATGAAAAATGATATCGCATAGTGTGTTGGCAAATGCCTTACATGCCAGAAGGTGAAAGTTGAGCATCAATGGCCAGTAGGCGAATTACACAAAAAAAATTGAAATCCTAGAGTGGAAATAGGATCAGATAACTATGGACCTGATAACTGGGCTACCAAGAACTATGGGTGGACATGATGCTATATGGGTAATTGTTGATAGATTGACTAAATCAACTTATATCCTACCCATTAAACTCAGCAGTTTTGTAGAACGACTAGCTGAACTATACGTAACCCAAATAGTTAGATACCACTGAGTTTCAAAGTTTATCATTTTTTTTATCTAATGGTAGATTCACTTCCAAGTTTTGGAGAAGTGTTCATCAAGCAATGAGAACAAAGCTGACATTTAGCACAGCCTTCCACCCATAAATGGACGGTCAATCAGAAAGGACCATCCAGACCTTAGAAGATATGTTAAGAACATGTGTGCTAGATTTTAAGGGAGGATGGGATAAAAGCTTCCTCTGATCGAATTTGTATACAACAATAGTTATCGAAGCTCCATCGGTATGGTTCCATATGAAGCTCTATATGGAAAGAGATGTAGACCACCTTTACATTGGTACGAAACCCAAGAAAAGGCGTTGTCAACCATAGATTTTGTTAATAGAACAACGGAAGAGGTAAAGTTAATTGGTCAACGAATGAAAATGGCTTTTAGTCGGCAAAAGAGTTATGTTAATCGACGACGGAGACCTTTAAAGTTTCAAGTAGGAGACTTGGTCTTTTTGAAGATAATGCCCATGAAAGGAAATTGTAAGATTTAGAAAGAAAGGAAAGCTTAGTCCAAGGTATATTGGACCATTTGAGATCTTGAAATGGATAGATAATGTAGTTTAAAAGTTAGCCTTACCCTCTAATCTAGCATTGGTATACAATGTATTCCATGTGCTCATGCTAAAGAAGTATGTGCCAGACCTTTCACATGTTCTTCAGCGGGAGGAAATTGACATACAGGAGAATCTGTCTTATGAAGAAAAACCAGTTCAAATTCTGGCATAAGAAGAGAAGGAATTAAGGAACAAGAAGATATTTCTCGTCAAAGTTTTATGGCGTAACCAACAAGTAGAAGAAGCAACGTAGGAACGAAAGAATGAAATAAGGAAAGACTACCCCGAATTATTTTGATTTTCGAGGACGAAAATTCTTAAGGGGGGTAGATTGTAATGACCGAGAAAACGTCATCAATAAAACCTAATATTTAATTAGGTTTAATTAATGAATTTATTCTTAAAAATGTGAAATTGTGTAAAAATTGTAATTTATGTGAAAATTACAATAAAATATGAATGAGCAACATTGATTGCAAATTTTATGGCATATGTAATGCAATGGTGGATATTATAAAATACAAATTTTATGAGTTTGATGACTCAGAGATTTGTGTATAATATCCATAAAATGAATTTCATGTCACAATTAATTGTGAAATTGTGATATAAACGAATGAATGATTAGAATGTAAATAGGACATAGAGGTTGTCCTAACCCTAACCGGGGGTAGAAAGGAGGCCAGAGCAGTATAAGAATACTGCTAAATAAAAACACAGATATGAAAAATGTTATGATTGGCCTCAAAAAGTAAACGAAAAGTAAGTTAAATATTTTTATACAGTCTAAGGATAGAAAGTACACTGAATTGGCCACGGCAGTATAGGAAAAATACTGTGTGGTGAAAAATTACACAGTATAAATTTTTAACTCCATAAAGTGGACACTTTTTGCTTTTCTATTGGGCCACATGTCAAGAAAAGTGGCCCAATCATTTTGTGACACCTAGTGGTGTACTCATGGGTTACCATGAGTCACTAAATGAGATAAACATGCATTTATGGCAAGTTTATCAAAGTTTTCTTTTCTTTTCTTTCCACCAAAGCTTCGGCAGCCATAGTTCTGCTCCCAAAAAATATTTCTCAGCCCCAAATCTTGCAAAAATAGCCCCCCATAAATTTTACAAGCAAGAACAAGGATTTTCCCACAAGTTTAAGGTAAAATCCTAAACTTTTAATGGGTTTTCAAGGGATTTTTCATGGGCAAAGGACAAGAGATTAATCCATGGTATTTTTGTATGGAAAGGAAGCTTAGGAGGGAGTCTAAAAGGATTTTGAAAGCTTCAAACCAAAAGGGTGTTATTTTGGTAAGTTTTAAGCTTTAAAGTTTGAAATTTTATAGATTTTGTTTTGATTTTTGTTCTTTCAAACCCATGAGGGGTTTTGAACATGTATTTGATGGAAGTTCATGTATATGTGGTGTATGATAAGTTTGAGTTATGGAAATTTTTGTTTTAGTGTAAATCGGCAATTTTTGTAAAAATGATGTTTTTGTAATTTTGAGGTTAAACTTTGCAAAGATGATGTTTGAGCATGGGAATGTATTGATTAAGGTATGAAATGATTTCTGCAGGGGTAAAATTGCAAGTTTGAAATGGATTTATGTAAAAATGCCATAGGGACTAAATTGAAAGAAAAAAATTCCTCTCGGCAGAATTGGAAATTAGCCAAAAACACCCCTGTACAGTGATATTTTGGAAAAAGTTAAAACACAAAAGTTGTAGATATCGATGAAACTGTTAGGCATCGCGGACGGTTCATCAAAAAACTGAATCGTTTATGAGATTTTAATTTTTCAAGAATTTATGGAAATTGTGAAAAATTAAAATCTCATAAACGATTCAGTTTTTTGATGAACCGTCCGCGATGCCTAACAGTTTCGTCGATATCTACAACTTTTGTGTTTTAATTTTTTCCAAAATATCACTGTACAGGGGTGTTTTTGGCTAATTTCCAATTCTGCCGAGAGGAATTTTTTTCTTTCAATTTAGTCCCTATGGCATTTTTACATAAATCCATTTCAAACTTGCAATTTTACCCCTGCAGAAATCATTTCATACCTTAATCAATACATTCCCATGCTCAAACATCATCTTTGCAAAGTTTAACCTCAAAATTACAAAAACATCATTTTTACAAAAATTGCCGATTTACACTAAAACAAAAATTTCCATAACTCAAACTTATCATACACCACATATACATGAACTTCCATCAAATACATGTTCAAAACCCCTCATGGGTTTGAAAGAACAAAAATCAAAACAAAATCTATAAAATTTCAAACTTTAAAGCTTAAAACTTACCAAAATAACACCCTTTTGGTTTGAAGCTTTCAAAATCCTTTTAGACTCCCTCCTAAGCTTCCTTTCCATACAAAAATACCATGGATTAATCTCTTGTCCTTTGCCCATGAAAAATCCCTTGAAAACCCATTAAAAGTTTAGGATTTTACCTTAAACTTGTGGGAAAATCCTTGTTCTTGCTTGTAAAATTTGTTGGGGGCTATTTTTGCAAGATTTGGGGCTGAGAAATATTTTTTGGGAGCAGAACTATGGCTGCCGAAGCTTTGGTGGAAAGAAAAGAAAAGAAAACTTTGATAAACTTGCCATAAATGCATGTTTATCTCATTTAGTGACTCATGGTAACCCATGAGTACACCACTAGGTGTCACAAAATGATTGGGCCACTTTTCTTGACATGTGGCCCAATAGAAAAGCAAAAAGTGTCCACTTTATGGAGTTAAAAATTTATACTGTGTAATTTTTCACCACACAGTATTTTTCCTATACTGCCGTGGCCAATTCAGTGTACTTTCTATCCTTAGACTGTATAAAAATATTTAACTTACTTTTCGTTTACTTTTTGAGGCCAATCATAACATTTTTCATATCTGTGTTTTTATTTAGCAGTATTCTTATACTGCTCTGGCCTCCTTTCTACCCCCGGTTAGGGTTAGGACAACCTCTATGTCCTATTTACATTCTAATCATTCATTCGTTTATATCACAATTTCACAATTAATTGTGACATGAAATTCATTTTATGGATATTATGCACAAATCTCTGAGTCATCAAACTCATAAAATTTGTATTTTATAATATCCACCATTGCATTACATATGCCATAAAATTTGCAATCAATGTTGCTCATTCATTTTTTATTGTAATTTTCACATAAATTACAATTTTTACACAATTTCACATTTTTAAGAATAAATTCATTAATTAAACCTAATTAAATATTAGGTTTTATTGATGACGTTTTCTCGGTCATTACAGTTGTTATATACCACCTACCCTATTTCTTTTGCAATTGAAGAACGTCCCCGTCTAGTTTCTAATAATTTAGGGCCGGCAGTAAACGTATTTATGTCAGTATATTTACAGCACGATACGTTTAGGCCGCACATGAATATGACATGATTAATAAACGTGACAGAAATGTAAACACAAACACAACTTGCTTATGACACGATTAACACAATTACTAAGTCGGCCATGACGGGTTGACACGATAACAATATGCATATGGCACGTTTATGACCCAATTAACTAAAAATTAAAAAAAAAACCAATAAAAAAATTAACAAAAACACAATATCTTATTTATACTAACATACTATAAATATTTCAAATATTTTTATTTTTAAGTTTAAATGTGTTATAAACGACGGGTCTTGTTGTGCGTGTCGACATCTTTATGACCCGTTTAATTAAACGTGTTAAGGCATGTTAGACGTGTTAGCACGAATTTAGCCTGTTTATTTTTGTGTTATTCGTGCCGACTCATTTATGGCCTAATTAATATTCTCGTGTCATTTTTGTATCGTGTTATCGTGCCGTGTCCGAAATTACCAGCCTTAGTTTCTATAGCAGAAATGTCAAATTTTAAGAGTCTTGCAAATATAATTAATTCATTAGGACCATAGGACCATCATAGAAGAATTTATGATGTTACAACTACTAGATAAAAAAAAAAAAAAAAAGAAGCTTGAATTGCAATTAGGGTAAATTTTTGGAAGTAATTCTTTTGTGAAAGGGAGAACATGAGCTACTACTAAGAGTAAATCCATATGCATAAATATAATTAGGAAAAATTCTTTAGCAGGATATATGAGAAGATTTGTTTAAATCTAATACCAAAATAATGTTAATATAACGTTAAAAGATACGCAACATAACATAGATACACAATTATGAAATATTGAGAAAGGGATAAGTAATTTTCACAATTTCATTCTAAGTTAAAAAAAAAAAAACTGATAGAATTTAATACAGTACAAAACAAAATCCTATCGCTATCGACCCTAGAAATCTCACATTATCTATTAAAATGTTTCCAAGTGCTACTAAAGAATATAGCAATTTTGTGCTAACAATAGCCAATAGAGCTAGAGCTGGCAATTTTAGATACAGCACGATGACACGATACGAAAATGATACGATATAAATAGGTTTGGAACGCACGTTTATTACTTGGACCATAAATGGGTTGGCACGAATAACACAAAAATAAACATATTAGATTCGCGCACGTTTTTTACTTGGGCCATAAATGGGTTGGCACGAATAACACGAAAATAAACGTGTTGGATTTGTGAAATAAACGTGTTGGATTCGCGCACGTTTATTACTTAGGCCATAAATGTGTTGGTACGAATAACACGAAAATAAACGTGTTGGATTCATACTAGCACGTTTAACACGCTTTAATATGTTTACTGCAAGTTTAAACTTAAAACCAAAAAAAAAATAAATTCTAATTTGGTAGCACAAGGAATCAAACCTTGCACCCTTAGGTGCATTTAGTGTGCATGCCACCACCACACTAACCTACCATCTAAGGTTTATTAATAGCTTTTAATATATTTATGCTTTTGAAACTTACAAAGTCCCACATCGAAAAAAAAAAACATGTTTCTCTTTAACTCTTCTCTATATAACGCCTCGGTTCTCATCTTAAGTGTGCATTTCCATTCAAAGCCGTCTCCAACGTGGCTTATTTAAAAATTGGTAAAAAAAATAAAAAACCAGTTAAACCCAAAAAAAGAATAAAGAATAAGCAGAAGAGAGAAAGAATTGAGAATTGAGGCAAATCTAGCTTTCGAGTCGACAAGAGAGAAAGAATTGAGGCAAATCTAGCTCTTGGAGGTATACCAAAGAAATAGGTTTTTGAATGAACCAGAAAGAGTTAATAGAATAGAGGAGCTTAGCCCTCAACGTATAATTAATATCGCATTTTCCGCTTTTCCTTTGATTCCACCTTTAATACATTGATGGTATGTCGATGGGACCGCTTATTCTCTGCCCTATCAAAGGAAATGTTTTAGTTAATTGGGTCATAAACGTGTTGTTATTGTGTCAATTCGTCACGGCACGATACGATACGTTTAATAATCGTATCATGCCGTGTTATATGTGTCGTGTTCCAGAAAGAGTTAATAGAATAGAGGAGCTTAGCCCTCAACGTATAATTAATATCGCATTTTCCGCTTTTCCTTTGATTCCACCTTTAATACATTGATGGTATGTCGATGGGACCGCTTATTCTCTGCCCTATCAAAGAAATGTTTTAGTTAATTGGGTCATAAACGTGTTGTTATTGTGTCAATTTGCCACGGCACGATAAGATACGTTTAATAATCGTATCGTGCCGTGTTACGCGTGTCGTGTTCGTGTTTGTATTTTTGGCACGTTTATTAATCGTGTCGTGTTTGTGTTTAGGCTAAACGTGTCGTGTTGTAAACGTGTCAACACGAACATGACATGAACACGTTTATTGTCACCTCTAAATAGAGCATTACTAGATGGAAGGAGAACATGGTTGTTTAAGGACGTGTTCATGGGCGGGATCAATTGAAGCTACGCACGTCCACCCAAATTCCTGTCCCTAAAAGGATAAAAATTCCACGTCCAACATCTCAAGAATTATTTCACTAACCAAACACATGCCCGAGTTTGAACTATAGGTGGGTCAACTATATAAGTTGTGGCTTCCAATGGTTTGTAACCTCGTGTATTATTCTAAAACTGACTCTCTAATAAATCACAAGCATATCTTTTATTTTTGTGACGTTTTTGTTCTTAAAAGACCATAGAATCTACAGTGTATTAGACCCTGTAAGATTATGGTGGCCTAAATTCAGTTTGATCTGATCTAAAAAGCTCGCAGTGTGACAATTATAGTGAAAGATCAAATATGGGTTTTGTTTATGCATGTATATATATGTATTGTGTTAGGGTTTGTGATTATCGACTTTAACTTGCTTAATCGTCACCATTTTATAATCTTTTTAAATTTAGTATTTTCTTTTCCTGTTTGTGATTTTTTTCCATATTAAGTTTTCACATAATTCTTTGTGTTCTTATTTTTTATTTCTATCACATCATTTTTGTAACAGACCCCAATTTCAAACTTATAATCGAGAATCTTCTAGATATTCCTAGTTTTTGGTTCTAAAAATTTTGGACTTTAGTATTGTCGCGTGGTATTATCCTGCCAGATTCTAGTTGAGGAACATGACAAGTGGTGGCACAGGTACCAGGAATTTAGATCATTTTTTTTCTATTGATTAAGTTCCATAGCTTGAGAAACGACAGCATTTTGTGAACGAAATCATTTGGGTATTTGGCCAGCGACAGAAAAAGATGGCTACATAGATCCGATTTGCTGGCATAATAGACCTCTAAAGTTATGTCGTTTTCCGCTGGAAAAATCCAGTAAAAAAATATTTAAGTGGTGCTGAAAAAAAAAAAAAGATGAGTCCCACAATAGAAAATCTTTAAATATGATTCACTTTTTATTAATTGTAATGTTTAAAAACAATAACATCTTAAGCAATTTTTTTTTTAATATTGGCATGTATTATATGTACCAAATTCTGATATAGAAAATTATAATTTTTTTTCTTAGAGAGAAATTATGAATTCTGAGACACGAAGGTTATGTCCTTGAGTAAAGTCCAAATTCTTGGATTTGCTTTAGACTCATCTCTTTTTTCTTTTTTGGTTGACAAAAAAAGGGAAAAAAAATCTAGATCGTACCATTGTTATTCATGGTTAATAATTTCTCAGATTGTACAACTTTTTTGACCAAAAAAAAATGATTAGCCCACCTCCTTCTTGGCTATTCCTTTTTTGTGCTTAGTTTTTATTTTTAAAAATATAACATCTTTTGACCATTAAATTTATTAAAAAATAATTTTAACCAAATTTAACGGCTTTAAAACCATTTTGAAAGACACAACATTTTTTTCCTTTAAAACCATAAATTAATTGTACGTGTGCTAGCTTGGCCGAAGAAATCACGTGCAAAAACAAAAGCAAAAGATAGACTGAAATTGACTCTAACATCATTGGTCGGACAAACTGACCCAATTAGCCTACCCTTCATACTCAAGCTTTCCGACCTAATATAGATCCCACCATCACATTGAATCATATCATCATGCAACAGCAAAAAGAGCTAAATTGTGCGACACGGATCGCGTGTGCAATAAATCATATCCTCTGAGGATACCACCTTACACATATTTTTATCAAAAAAAAAAATAAAAAATAAAAAATCCAAAATTTTATCTCGGGAAAACGACTATTTCTCTTCCCCCATTTCCTTACCATATAGCAAAGAAAAGAAATTTCATTCAATCTGACGTGGTGGGGCTCTGTCAACTTTATCCTTCTGATTCCCATCCCATCCCATCCCTACTCTCTCGGGTCTCGATATAAATCCTCATTACTCAGTCTCACTCCTTCAAGCTTTATCAATATCTTCTCCAATTTTAGCATATTTATTTATTTCTGTCTGGATAATCTCCTATTTTTCAGGTAACGGTATTTCTTTTCCCGTTTTACCTTTTCAAGTTTCTGTTTTTATGGTTTCTTTTTCAACTGTTTTTTTTTTTCTGCTTGTAGATAGTTCTTGTTTGTGGTTTTGCCGTTTTTGGGTTCGTTTTCGCAATTTAAGTTTTATATTTGCACTGCTTGAGCTAACAATGGGCGTGGATTTTGCACTTCTAGATCTCAAAACATATCACAGGTAGCTAATAAAAGTTTTGGACCCATTTGGATCTTTGATTTTACTGTCCTAAAACTGGTTTTAGTTTTGCTCGATTTGGATTGGTATTGTCTTAACACAATTTGACCTCACTGCTTATATGTTAATGGTTCATGATTTTCTGGTTTGGAGATTTTCCGATCTGCTTTAATTTTTTGATTAATTGATTTAATAATAGTTTTTTCCCTGTGGTTTGGAGATTGATGATATATACTATTCGCTTGTGTATTGGTATCTGAATTTTTTTAAATGAAAACATAAATGTCATGATTTGAGCTCGTCCTATCAATTTTGTGGATAAGTTCTGTTATTTATATTTATCAGATTATGGTAATCATTGAGATGTTTGTTTGTTTGTTTTTTTTTTTTTTTTTTTCAAATATTCAAGTATGAAAGTTTAGGTGATTACCATATTGAAGAAAAATGGATGTTTCAGGGGGCTAAAACTAGGTTATATGGGATTTATACGTATGATTTTTGAAGCCTCTCAAAGTCCATGACTAAACATAAGGTTTATTGCCCTTTTGTGTTTATCATGTTACTATAGTTATAGAGAATTTATTTTTGTAGATGTTTGGGCAATGTGTGGAGAAAGATTCAGTACTAGCGGCTTCAGAAACACCCTGCGTAGGAGAATAGCAAGAAACTATACTGAGAGCAGAATCTGTGGTATGGAATTTGAATCAGACTGGAGAAAGCGCAGGAAATCGATGGCATTCACTGCTGAAGTGATCCGTTCTGCAACGTCTTTTATGCCTTGGTCTTGTAAAATCCCTATAGGTGATGGATATCACGAATTTCTTTAATTAAAAGTCTAATTGTGAGTTATTGATTCGTTGTCTTGAGTCGATGAAGCATCTATTGATCTAAATGTGTCTTGATCCAATTACCTGCTCAATCCAGACAATGCCGGGTTTTTTGACAGAAAAGAAAAGATTTAAAGAACCAATTATGAGTTTATCTGATTCACTCAAACAGGATACTTCAGTTCGCTCAAAAAGTCATCCTAGTTTGACTTCTCAACTGCCACACGATTATGACAGCCCCATTCTACCTGGGCTGCCTGACGATGTGGCAAAGCATTGCCTTGCGCTTGTACCCCGCTCCAACTTACCAGCTATGGGTGGTGTGTGCAAGAAATGGAGGTCCTTTATTCGAAGCAAGGAATTTATCACTGTGAGGAAGTTAGCCGGGGTGCTTGAGGAGTGGCTTTATATCTTAACTATGGATGCTAAAGCAAAGGAGAGCCGCTGGGAGGTTTTGGACTCTGCGGGGCACAAAAACCGTACTCTTCCTGCGATGCCTGGTCCAGCTAAATCTGGGTTTGGTGTGGTTGTTTTAAATGGAAAGCTTCTTGTCATGGCAGGCTATTCAGCAGTCAATGGAGTTGTCTTTGCATCGCCAGATGTCTATCAATATGATTCTTGCCTAAACAGGTTTGTTTTCTATTATTGTTCTGTTAGACTTGGAGTTCATTTCTTCTTTAGAATGCATCTCTATGAAATTTTCTTGCTTGTAAATATATCATTGTATGTTAAACTTGACGCCTTTGCCAATTTTGTGACACATTTATTTTTTTTTGCAGTTGGAGCAAATTAGCAGACATGAATATTGCTCGATTCGACTTTGCGTGTGCAGAAGTTAACGGAATGGTTTATGCAGTCGGAGGCTATGGGATGGATGGTGACATTCTATCTAGTGTTGAGGTGTACAACCCCGAGAAGAATAAATGGGAGCTTGTAGAGTCTCTTCGTCGCCCAAGGTGGGGTTGCTTTGCTTGTGGATTCGAAGGAAAGTTGTATGTCATGGGTGGTAGGTCGAGCTTTACTATTGGAAACTCAAAGTTTGTGGATGTCTACAACCCGGAGAGGCACACTTGGTGCGAGATGAAGAAAGGCTGTGTCATGGTCACTGCTCATGCCGTTGTAGGGAAGAGGCTATTCTGTATGGAGTGGAAGAACCAACGAAAGCTTGCAATTTTCAATTCGGTGGACAATTCATGGAAGATGGTTCAGGTGCCATTGACGGGGAGTGCTAGTGTTGGTTTTCAATTTGGAATATTGGATGGGAAACTCTTACTAATCTCACTCAGGGAAGATCCTACCTATCGGACTCTGTTGTATGACCCGAATGCAGCCCCCGGATCAGAATGGCAGACTTCCCAGATCAAGCCTTCTGGTTCATGCTTGTGCTGTGTTACAATCAAGGCTTGAAAGCCTGAAAGCTAGTTTATCTCCATATTTGTTCAAATTCTTGTATTGACCGAGTGTTCTTTAGTTAAATTACTCTCTGCTGTGCCATGATGTTAAATCTTTGGTGTTTCAATTTGCTTCTGCAGCGTAATTTTGTTTGTGGATACTCTATTAATAAACGTGGATACTCTATTAATAAACGTTTATCGCCTGTTGTTATAAACTCACCTAAAGAGAGCACTGTTTAGTTTTCATGTCTCAGTTTTTGTTTTTCATTTTCTTTCCGTTGCAGAATAAGGCGAAAGTTTCTAAATGTATATTTTTGGCAGAAATGGATTTTGCAATACTTATTTTTGTATTTCATGTAAGGCTTGTAGTATATTTGTAAGGTCTTTGGAAGGGTGGTGGAAACCGTTAGTTATAACTACTTTAACTGTAGTATATGAGAGTTTTATACTGTAACAATTTTTTTTTTTGAGTTACTATAGCATGTAAGAGCTTTAATATTGTTTATAACTAAAAAAGTGGTTTTCATCACTTTTGGCAAACACACTTGCTAGTGAGAGATTCAAAACTAATAAGTTTCAACTACTATAGTGTTAAACTTTTACACACTATATTATAAAGTAAAAATTTCTATAGTGTAAAGGTATATTCTTTAGTTAAGCTTTAACTATATTATCAAACACTAAATATTTGTTGCAATTTCCAATTGATCGGACTTATGTGTTTTCTTGGTTTGAGGGCTTTTGGGCTCTCTCAATCTTAGTCGCGGTTGGCAAGGGGAGGGAGACATTAATAAACCGTCATTTGATGGACGTTGCACATGACAAATTAGATGACATCCCACAATGTTTTTAAATGTTTACGTATTTATATTTCAACTTTTCTGTAGTTTGGATTTAAATTATTTTTGTCAATCTTTGAAGAGTTGTGTGTGGATAAATCGAAATTCTAATATATGTTCGTGAATAAATCTTAGATGTGTTAATATCACTTTGCAGTTAGTCATTCATATGAATTATTTGAAGCTAAATTTAGTTTAAATTTTACAAACAAAAAATGTATTTGAAATCTGCAAAAGTAAGTATTTAAAAGAGTTACATCATGCGCCATACTTTAAAAAAAATATTTTCATTCGTATTTTATTTGAAAGAGTCATGCCACACGCCTACTCACGCTTAAAAGTGAGTTTGTGAAAATTTCCCTCCGGTTTTGTAATTTTTCAAAATTACCTCTGCTTTACACCCAAGCCCAGAGAGCCCATGTTGGAAGCCCAAAAAAGCCCATTAATAAGCCCAGAAAAGCCCCTTAATTTTACAAAACGCGCCCCCCGCTTGGAAAGTTGAGAAGAAACACCCTGAGGCCGCGGGGTTTCATTTTCATTTCCCCTCTCTCCCTCGCGCTCTCCATTCTGCAACTTTTTCATCGGCAAACCCAACAATGTTCGGCACTCCGTCGTCAACGCCGGCGTTCGGCACTCCATCGTCGACGCCGGCATTCGGCACTCCGTCGTCGACTCCGGCTTTCGGGACTCCGTCGTCGACGCCGGCATTCGGCACCCCATCGTCGACGCCGGCATTCGGCTCGCCGTCTTCGACGCCGGCATTCGGAGCGTCGGCCTCAACCCCAGCCTTCGGAACTCCGTCGTCCACTCCCGCTTTCGGAACTCCGTCCTCCACTCCGGCGTTTGGAACTCTGTCTACGCCTTCTTTTGCGACTGGCGGCTTCGGCTCCTTGCTCTTCACTCCATTTTCTTCGCAGACTCAACAACAACAGCAGCAGACTCCGTTGTTTCAGCAGCCGCCATATTCTGGTGGTTTTGGCTTTCAGACTTCGCTCGCTACGGTGCCTCAGATCGGTCCCTTCCCTACGTCGCAGCTCACCACTCAAATGGCTCCTGTCGCTCCTATCCCTTTCTCACTCGCCGATCGCGACATTCAAGTTAGTACGGTTCCTGAGTTAATTTCGAAACTCTAGTGTTTCTTCATTTTGTCTTAATTTTCTCTACTTGATTTGCGAGTTGGAGTTAGATATTCTTGTAGTTTGAGTTAGTTATCGCGACTTTGGTAATCCTAGGGTTTGTTCATCTTCTTTCAGATGTGATTTGTCAATTCTGATGTATGTAGCTTCGTAATATGTCTTACTTTCGAAACCCTAGAGGTTAAGTTCGTTCGGTCCTAATTTCCTTTTTCAGGCATGTGTTTCTTATTTCTGTTTTTGTAATCTGAATTAGGCGATTGTTGAGGCTTACAAGGACGATCCTGGAAACCCTAAATATGCCTTCAAGGTGCATTTTTCTGATTTATGTTCGTTCTTGTTTGGAGCTTATAGCACATTGATCTCCACTTGTGTTTTTGCATTCTATACTCAGCGGACGTCCTTCTGATGCATCAATTCGTGTGTTGATTTTTGCAGCATTTGTTGTTCAGCGTAACTGATCCGCAGTTTAAGGTGAAGCCTGCTGGTGTATCAGATGTGAGTTTATTCTCGTCCGTTCCTTTTCATGGTATCTAGTAATATTCCTGTTTTTATCACGAGCATTTACTTATCTTTGGTTTCCAACTAAATCTGGAGAATAGTTTGCTATGCTAGATCATGTGGGCAGAGGCTATGGGGAAGCTTGAGGGTATGGAAAGTACAGACCGAGAACGGTTATGGCCTCAGCTTGTTCATGGTTTTAAGGATCTTTCACAACGCCTGAAGGTATTTTTGTTAATTTGAAGCATTCATATGCATTACTTTGTTTTGTAATTTGTATGTTGCTCTTGTTGTTGATTGGGAAAGCTATGCAAGATTAAATAGTGCTTTCGAAGTTTGAACAACAATAACACGTAGTGTATATCCATAAAAAATCAGAAAACACTTGTTGCTTTAGAAGTGATTATACGCGTACAGCTGAACTCCAGTTAATGTATGGCATTGTGCACATTAATATAGTTTGTCAAAATCTTAAATTACGAATGCATTCAATTTGTGCATTCCATGTGTGTGTACTTGCCAAAAGTAGGAGATTATGCTGATTTTCTCTCTGTAGTTGTGTTTTCCATATCAATGACTTGCCAAAAGTTTTACTACACACGGCATGTTAATATATGAATAATGACATCAGTTTGGAGTTCTCATCTCTTGACCACAGTTAGCTGGGCCAGAGATTGCTTGATGTTTTAACCTGCCTGATTTTCTCAAAAAATATTACCGTATGTGATTTAGTGGTTGAAGAAGACTATCGGATGGGGAGATATGGAGGCTTCAAAAGCAACTAACGGCTTACTTTTGGTTGCCTGTTTCGCATTAAATCATAAGGGAAAGACGATAGAAAACACTAAATTTAAATGTAGCCATACACATGTATGGATGGACATGGTAATATTTCTGAGAGTTCAGTAAGGTTGAAATTTCACTTCCCCAGGCGTTAAATAAACCACATGCAACCATAGCGAGGTATGACTACAATAGTGATGCAAATATAATAATCCTGTATATATTTGCTGGAAACATATAGGCATGGGAACGTTCCCTTTACTGGCTATAAAAAAAAGAAGCGATAAATTGGTAGAAATATATTTTAACCAAAAAATAAGCAGAGTTTATGTTACACTTTTACCTGATTGAGATCAGTGCAATCCTACACTGTTCTCGTTTGCTGTTTTCATCTTTGAGTTGTGTGGGTAGCTTAGTTGCAATATCACATCTTGAGAGGTTTTCCTCTTAAGATTTTGCTTTCCATCCTTCTTGTTATCTTCGTGTTTGAGTGACCCACCTACTTGTTGGATTCTGAGATTCTGCCTCTGTTGTTTCAGCTCCAAGATGAAGTCATTCTTTCAGATTCTGAGAGACTGCGAATGACCCAAAGCAATGTGAAGATGGTATCCATTAACTGTTTCTGATCTGTATCCACTGCTTGTTAATGTGAAAGTATGTCTCATCACCTTTTTTTTGCAGCTTCAAAGGCATTTTCAAGCAGACACTCTGCCACGGATTGAAAGAATGAGACAAAAAGAGCAAGGTCTTCAAAGGCGCCTTTTAAGGGTTGGGCAATTTATGCTCTTTGTTTGAGATTACTCTTAGTTGTTCGTGCACTAAGGTCTTGCTTATAATGTGTTTAATGTATCCCAATTGTCATGTGAAAAGGTAATGAAAATAATCGAGGCACTAGAGGGAAAGGGTTGTCGACTACCCTTAATGAAAGGAGAAGCTGAACTGGCTGAGAAATTAGCTGCAATCATTAGACAGGTAACTTTTTTTGATGTGTTATACCTCTCGTCAGTCGATGTTGCTAATATAAGCATACATGTTTCTACTTTCCAGTTGAAAGGATCTGGTGCAGAGCTTTCTAGAAGGGTACAAAACCTGCTCACCATATCCCGTGTTCAAGCAACTTCTATGGTTGGCGGTGGTTCGGTTTATCTTCCTGGATCTACCAAAATAGATGAACAAAGTCTTGTTGATATGCAAGAGGTAAGATAGTGGGCTACTCATCCTTTTGGTGGTTTTGCTTTGTTTCGTTTCCTCACTGGAGACAAAACTCCATTTCTGTAATTTATGCTATGCTTATGTTTTTAATTGATTTCTTTCTTAAGTACTCCAGATTTGAAGCCAAGGTTGTCGTCCTGTTGGTATTATGTCCTAATTTTTGCTTTGTTTTAATTTAATTATTTCGTTAAGATTTGAATGTATGAATCATGATGTTGCCCGTTAAGGTATTAACAGAGGCAAAGAAGCTTTTCTGTGCTTTAATATCAAACGTGACTCCTCTGTACCACGAAATATCTCGGATGAAATATTTTTATTGTCATGGAACCTGGGCTGATCCTTCATTCTGGCAGTTTATGCAAGGCTTCATATTTTGTAGTTGACAGTATGGGAAGTACTTGTGTGCTAGTATTTGTTATTAGACTAATGCTGTAGTTGTTTTTTTTTTTTTTTTTTTAAGAATTTTGTAGTTGTGTTATTTGGATGATCTTTAGAAGAACATGACATTCATATCTTTAATCCGAAATAAATAATATCAGATAAGGATAATGATGAACAAACCTTCTTTTTGTGTGGCAGGTCTTACAACAGCAGACGGAGGCAATTGCAAGACTCGGCAATGTTTTGAAGCGAGATATCAGGGACATGGAGATTATAATGGCTGAAGACACAGAAATGGCGGATGATGTAAGCTAAAAAGATGAACTTCCATCATCACCATCTTTTAGTGACTCCCTTTCTTGTGTCTTGAGTTCAATAAGAGATTTATAAGTGGAAATGTTTTTTGCTGGCTCAAGATCTTGAGCGGTATGCATGTGGGAGCTTTCTTTTTCTATTTAAAAAATTTTTTTTCTAGTTTTTTTCCCGTCACAAGATTCACAACTCTGCTCGTATAGAATTGTTAGAGCACAGGCACTGCTGGTGGTGTACGAATTAGCCATGGTCTGAGAACGGTATCAGGAGGCCTTGCAGAAATGCAGGGGTAAGCTTGAATGCATTTTGATGCATTTCTGGCCTGGGCGGGGGACGACAATAATATGGACATCGGTTTAGATGGCTAATATTAGCTTAAAATTAGATAACAGTTGTGCAAACTTAGGCTATCAAATTAAGTCTTGTTAATTAGGCTGTATACCCTTTTTGGAGTCTACTTGTGCATATTAATATTCATCTATATGCCATTTTAATGTCAAAATTAGGTTTTTTTTTATTTTTTATTTTTTTTTTCCACAGAAGTGATGTTTGGAGTTTAAGTATTCAGATGTGGTATTGCTCTCATTCAGCCTATCAAGTCTCATTAAAGTTTGATGATTGAAAACCAGAACCAATCTGTGATGTAAACTAGGTTAGATTCTTTTGAAGTCTAGTTATTTATTCGTATATCTATGTGAGGCTTGAATTTTTTATTTAAGGAAAGTAGTGTAATTGAAGTATAAATTCTTTAAAAAATGGCATCTCCAATTGCACAAGTGAATTAAAATTAGCGTAAAGTAAACTGGCCATCACATTTTGCAAATTAACACCGTGGAAAAAAAAAAATCAACGATATACACGAAATGGTGCATGAGCCCATTTGGGCCCTTCCTTTTAGGGCCCACTCTGAACCAATTAACTCAGTTTGGGCCATTTTTAGCCACGCTGACCCACTATTTAGCGTCATGAGATATGTGACTTTTTATTTGTAAAATTAAAATGTTTTTGGATCATGAATATTTTTTATATATCTCAATATATATATATAAAGACTTTAATGATCATAATAATGATATTGTTAGTTTTAATTTATTTTTTAAAAATAACTATAATGTTCATATTTAAGATTTTAAACATTATATTTTAAAAAAATCCTTAGAATTAAGGTGTTTATTACTTAAATTTAAATTGATATTTAAAATGACGATTTTAAAATTCTTTAAATAGAAGAAATTTTTTTATTGATAAGTTAGATTTACCAATAAATTGAAACTAAGATGTAATTAAATTAATGATATAGTTTTATTAATAAATTAAAGTTAAGGTATTGTAATTAAATTAATAACAGTATTATCAAGTCTTTATATGTTTTACTTGTTATGTAATTGATATATTATTGACTTATTGATACATAATCATAATGATACATTGATATTTATTTTTTAAGACTTATGATATTTTTTTTTGTGATATATTATTAAATTAATGATATAGTATCTATTAAGTCTTTTTGTATCTTATAAGTTATATAATTGTTATATTATTAAGTTAATGATATGTAATGATAATGATACTCGATATTTATTTTATATTTTTAAGACTTCAAGTACAAATGATAATGCATCAATATAATATGTTAAAATAAAAAAATATATATTTTTTTATAATTTAACTATTAAAAAAAATTGTTATAAAAATTTAAATATATAATAATATTTTGTTAAGGTATTTTAGGATTTTAAATATATGAAATTAAAAAAAAAACATATAAGTGATATATATTTGCATGACATAGATATTAATTCACTCTAGACAGTAATTTTTACCCGCTATTTATCGATTTGGGCCTGCCCATATGTTGGGCCTGTTTCTCGCCCAATATATTACTTTCAGGGCCCCTACTGACCCAAAAATGTCACTTTGAGCCAGGGTCTGTTTCTCAGAGTGCTGATAACTGGCGGCCCAATTCAGTTTGTTTGGGCTCATTTTTGCCCAATGCAGCTTTGGGTTAGTCATCGTGTATTCTGGCCAATTACATATAGACTAGGCCGAACTATGATTTGCGGTACTGACGTCCAAGCTGTCCATCGGCCCACTATGACATGCAAAACGGTTACTTTGAGCCTATGTTTAACTAATAACGAAACTGGAGAATGAGGCGACATAAATGATCTATTTCTGAATTCATACCACGTTTCATCGATCCTATTGATCTATGACAAATACTAAGGCTCCCCCCCCCACCCCAAAAAAAATAGAATTCCCCAAAATCTTTGGGGCTCATTTCTGCTTAGAAGTGTTATGAATTTAAATTAAAAAAAAAAAAAAAACACATTCACACGTGAATTTTTGTATATTGTTTGATTCATGCCACTTTTTCATAGTTCCAATTTATACCACGTTTTGTTACTCCTTCACTAATCTATTTTTAACATAAATCCAAAACTCCAAGATATATGCTGTAAATCCGAAGGAAGTTTTTCTACTGGCACTCTTACGAATTTCTTTTCAAAAATAACTTAGGGGCACTTAAGTTTACTTTGGCCCAGTTCAAGCTGATGATGGTCCAACTCTAGCAGTGGGAGCCTGTTTTTTTACCCAAGTTAGCATAGCTTTTGCCCAATTTGTTACCTATTCTGTGATCATTCTGGAACAATGTAAGCATATTGGAATACCAATTCTATAAAAGCAACATTCCTCTAATTCAAACTTATCAACAATAAAATTTGAAAGTACTAATTATAGTAACCTGATCTAACTTGCAGCATAAGCTTCTCCCATCATTAAAAGCACGAGAGACGTCCAGCCAGTGAAAAGGCGTGTCCCTTTTCCTTTGCCATTCTTCTGATCATATTGTTCCCACAAAAAGCCAGTTTGGTGATAATTGCGAACCACATTTCTGCAGCAAATGGACAACGAGATTAAGAGCTTTGAAGAAAGTTGATAGCAATAGTAATTAACACTAAATATGGGAAAGACTACATAACGGTACCTAATCAGATTGCCCCTCAAGTCATCATAGATTGTTCTTGCTCTCTTTTTGAAGGGCCCGTCCTCTGGCACAAATTGAACAATAAATTAGAATGATGAAGTTTATTTGCTCTTTTCTTATTTGTTAAGCTGTACCTTTAGCGTAATGGTCAAGTGCTGACAGAATCATGTAATTCATATTCATCCAAATTGGACCCCTCCAATAAGGAGGGTCATGCTCCGTGTTCCGTTTCATGTACAAGGAGCTGTAGACAAGATGCTTCATTTGTGTTAGATAAAATCAAAAGTCTTGAGCAGTTGGTGGATGTTACCAATATAGTATAAAGAATCAGTCTCTCTTTCAGAGGATGAGTCTCAAACTAACCTTGTTTTGGCCAGGGAACGGATTCCAAAATCAGTCCACAAGATACTCCTGTTTGATATAAGGTCAAGCTGTTTTCCCAGAATCCATGATTCCTGTGTCATTGATGAATACGAGGACAACAAAATGAGGCTGGGAAAGAAAGATTTCCTCTTATGTTTGTATCCTTATGCTGAAATATTTAGCATAGTCAAATCATTTAGCAAACAGATTATGTGCAACTTACAGGTGGAATGAGCCTCCTCATGAACGGGAAAAGGCTCACATAGCCAATATGAGGAACCAGTCTCAATCGAGGGTTTTCTAATACTTCACGAACAAGCTCTTGACTTGCATGATTGTTTCCAACGTTTATTTCTTGCCGAATTAAACGAACCTTAGAGAACCAAAACAACTTCAACTTTAGCAGATAAATTTGGCAAAGCATATAAAAATAGGGAAAGGATATTCATCTTATATGACAGCACGGTAAATAATAAATACGATATTAAATTTGTATGTACCTATCTACGTATTATGTATCAGAAGATATTAGTACTTAAGACTAATAGGCCAACATGATTCAATTAAAGCACATAATTTCCTTGCAAAAAATCTTTAAGCAGAGAATGAAAAACGTGTCTTTTAGTTCTTTCAAATGACTGAAATGATATTAGTACTTAAGACTAATAGGCCAACATGATTCAATTAAAGCACATAATTTCCTTGTAAAAAATCTTTAAGCAGAGAATGAAAAACGTGTCTTTTAGTTCTTTCAAATGACTGAAATGATATACACTTCTCAGGATCCAAGTCAGAACACACGTCCATTTCATGAGAGCAAAAAATGAAAAAACTGAGTAGAACTCCATCAATAAACAGTTTAAGAGAACCTAATTGACAGATATCACGCTCATGCTCGTTCAAGAAGAAAATACTTCCAATTCTAGGATGAGTTTAATGTATAAGCAGGTATACCTTCTCTGCATGGTAACCAAAGTCAAAATATGCTCCAGATTTATCATCAAAGTGCATCTGTTCAAGCATCAAGCGCAAATGAGATTAGATTATGTATCATCAAGCATAAATTATCTGCTCCGCTCTTGGTACACATACAGAACATCTGTAATACACGCCTCAATATACATATTAATAACAAGGGTATTCAAGTAGAACAGACCTTAAACATCAAAATCTAATAACATACCAAGCACCAAAAAAAGAATACAACAAAACCAGTAAAAGATGACACAGGAATAATAAATCCAAACGAACCTGATTTAGAAGTTCAAAATCTGAAAGAAGCTTGGCTGTGCTACCATAATCCTGCATCATTTTATTATGAAGGTTCAGCAACAAATATTATAGTACCTCTCTTGCATACCATTTTTAATCACCATACCTTTCCAGATTCAGTTTTCTTCCCAAGCACCTCAGTAATAGAACGCAAGCAATCTGCCGCAAGAAGCATCCAACATCTAAGATCCAAGTGCCGTTCATCCTCGGTTGGGTGCGAAGCACGTGGATAATCATCCAACCCAGAAGAAAGTGTCTGGAGGTGCCAGATTTTTAATAACAGTTTGTACTCTCAATAAAGAAAGCTTTAGATGCATTGATTTATGTCAGTAAAGCATTCTAATCACGAGAAGTTGAGAAAGTCCAACTATCCCAACAGGATCAAATCATTAAAAAAAAGACATTTGGTGTCTACCAAAATCCAAATTGCAGACAAATCTAGAACCCAACTAGAGGCCCCAAGTTGAATGGAGGACGATACAGCATTGGCATCCTCAAAGGTAATTGGACTTTAGCAGACAACTTTGATAAAACATTAAACCATACCTAATACCTCTAGCACTGTAAGATCCCAAAGCTATTTATAACGGTCTGCACACAATACTTACAAGGGAATACAGAAGAATTCTTTACATGTAAAGTCGACAATATAATACTAATAAAGGTTTTCCAATAGAACCTTTGGATTTAGTTCCCGAGTTGTTGAACAGTCTCTCCCATGCCAATAGTAGGTACTCATTTCCTTCCCTGTTTACAAAGGTAACAGTTCAAATTAAATTAAATGGTTTGTTCAAAAGACTCGCAGCATCCCAAGACACTATACAAACAACACTCCATGACTCCACATATAACTCCACAGATGCGTCTTTAGCAAACAGGCATGTACCAAATGTACAAAGGCCACCACCCTTCAAACAAAAAGGAAAGGAAATGAAGCAAGAGGCAGTTTAGACGAGCAATATACCTGATTGGGTTGTGTTGAACCATTGGTACCATGCTTCTAAGCGAACAAAAGCACGTTCCAGGAATAAGGAGATTTCGATACTTTCAGTCGAATTAAACTTGTTTTTCTTTAAATCATGAACCAGATCTGAAATTAAAGTTCTACACCACATTAAAGGTCAACCTTTCATCGAGACAATGAAACTACACAAGGAATATAAAGGGAGGAAAAAAAAGGTATAACACATAAATGTGCATCACTAACAAATAATGGCAGAAAATGTTAAACAATCTCAAGGAACCTGCGGTGCACATACAAATAAAGAGACAATAATAAAACCACGTGCATATTACTTGATTTCACCAACTATAAGAAAATAAATTTCCCTCCAAATCTTTCTGAGGGAAGTTTGCAATTTTTGTGTTAAAACAAAAGTATGACAAGTAAGCTGGCCAAAAAGGGTGTCAACTGTGATAATCAAATATATTATTTTTCTGACAACACAAATTGATCAATATTCCAAATAAATTTCAGTCATCCTATATTCTGCATAAACATCTTCCTCGATCCAAACAACCAAGGTTTCATCATGCCGGAGTTTCTACATTGTTTTTCCAGATTTGGGTCACCCAGTCAACATGAGCATATGTCTAAAGTCTCAACAAACTTGTAAGTTCACCAGATTAGAGAAACGAACTAGACTTATTACCATGAAACACCAGAAATAAGGTTGGTGGATTTCCATTTGTTGGATGCTGAGCAACAAATTCCTCAGGAACCTTACTGAACACAAGCACACGTACACACAAAAGAAAGATTTTGGGAATTAGATTTTAAACTTAATTTAAAAAGCCAACCAACTGATGCATACGATGATCAGGTAGACACCTTAAAGCTTCAGCACCCAAAATTTGCTCACGTGGAATCCATCCATCGACATTCATTAGATCTAACCAGTGTCCAATAATATCCAAGGAGATATGAATATCCCACCGCCTGCTCAATATTGAAAAATTTGCTAAAGAGTTGTCCAAGAAGGAAATAATAATAACAGAAGAGGCCATTGAATTCTCATGTTAGTATTTTACAAATAGATGTGAAGCAAAGCAACATACCAGATCAGTAGTTGGTGAAAACCTTCATCCCACAAAAATCCCCTAGGAAAGAAAGGTCGACTTGGAACAGCCGTGTAAAGCTCAGCTGGCCAGTATGCAATAAAATTATTTTGAGTTTCCACCTGCAAGAGAAAATCGCCTATTGTATAACTTTGTCAGAGGTCCACATTTATAATAGCTGATCATAGGCATAGAAAACAATTTCACGTGCACAAAGCTCTAGAGAAAGAGAAACAAGTAAAAACAAAAGGATTCTTAATATAATCAGATGCAACCCGTGGTTTTTTTTTGCGCCACTGTTAATCAGCTGATTTGCCAAAGGCCCAGATAAAATAACTTATCAATATCAGCTCCACCTGCCTCATTACCACAATTCTTTAAGATATTCAATTGTCTTATTCTAAAAAACTTCTCACAAAATCAAAAGGGGCTAGGAATCAATAGACAATAGGTTCTCTTTGGATGGCGATATAATTTTCTTTTTCTGTAGATGTCTTTCTCCATAAAAGATGGGAGGAAAAGAAGAAGAAAAACTCAAATTACTTACATTGGAACCTTTGGGGAGTAAAATTTTTGACTGGCCATAGAAGTAGCCAATGCCACCCAACATGTTTGCAATGGCAGCCTTACCGACAACAATAGATTCTAAATCAAGCTGAAAAAATAACAACTTGATGTCAGAATTCCCTTTTTTTTTCCTCGAAAGAATAGATACATAGGTGCCTTGGAATGAAAGTTTAGGGAAAACTACTATGATTGTTTTCAAGCCTTCACAAGTATCTCTCTCTCTCTCTCTCTCTCTCTCTTTTTCTTTGTACAATAGTGCAGATCTAGCAACGTAGCATCAAAATCAAATGCTTTTGCAATCTAATATGATGCAACATTTGTAGTATAAGTACATAGAATACTAATATAATATACCTTGTTGGTCCTATTAAAGTTCTTCTCAAACTTTGTGTCAAATTCTCTTTGCTTCTCTTTCAGTTGACTGGTGAGTGAGGTACCTTAATGTTACAAAGTTTGGTCAATCAAAACAAAGGTTCCACTGAAAACACTTTTCTTGGAACAAGCTTTAGAGGGAAGTCAATGCCAGATAAAATCAGGCGAGAATGGAAACATGCTAGACGTCTCTATGTGTTTTATGCATGAATATACGAAACACAAATAAGAACTCACTACATTAATCTACATCATAGCTGTATGCTTAGTATATCTATTATTATAAGGGAATATTAAAACACCTGTGAGGCTGCTGATGCGTTCTTCTATTCTTGGACTCTCTGAACCAGCTCCCGAGAGATATGCAATATCTATCTTGAATGGAATCCTGGAAGAAATCTGCATAAAAGAAATCCTAGGATAAGCTATATGAGATGGTAAAGCAGAGAAAAAAAGCTGTCATGGTTAAATGTAACTAAATGCTGGTTATACATTCTAATTATGTTCTAATTATGAAAAGGGGTCATTCAAGCATATCTAAATAGATGCTACATTTGCATATGGATCCCTACGTCGTTACATCCATTTAAGATTAGGAACACGCCTAATTGGACCATATTCAAACCTCATTACCTCTATGATCACATACATACCTGAAAAACTACAATATTTGGAGACACCTCAGATGTGTCAGATAGCTCAAGTAGACCGAAGTTTCTAGCCTTAGAAAATGGAAAGAAAAATTAGAAATACTAAGAAAAAGAAATTATAACAAGTGTAAAGAATATTATGT
Organism: Artocarpus heterophyllus; assembly: GCA_025403435.1. Lineage (NCBI taxonomy): Eukaryota > Viridiplantae > Streptophyta > Magnoliopsida > Rosales > Moraceae > Artocarpus > Artocarpus heterophyllus. The sequence goes on from CM046339.1 coordinate 26,997,236, forward strand.
TAAATTCCAAAACGTTAAAATACAGTCATATTTCCATGTACTTGTGTTGCAAGATTGTGTTGCACAAGATCAGATAAGTTGTGGATATGAGGCGTCCTAAAACCAGAATAATGAACTTCCAAATCGTCCTGCGCAACGAAGAACAAAAAGGAGGGCAGACTGCTCATTTCCCAAGATATTTAGCAACATAAATCTATGGAAAAGACGAAGAACTGGAATGAACCGTACTTGTAATGACTAGTGCCTAGTGAGGGCCATATATTTAGTTAATAAATTTGAAAAAGTATTTAACTTATCATTAGTAGAACCCACTGCTAAAGGGTAGGCCGATGGTACTACTGCTCCACTAGAGAGTTCCTCTGGTTTTGTTGACCAAGAAGAAGAATACCAAAAAGTTTAACTTCAAGGTAGTTTACCAAGGTCTCAAAAAGACAAAGGTAGTGCTCTTTTCCTAAGATTACCTGTGATTTCATATGTAGCTGCCAACTTCCAACATCCCCTCGCAAACCAGATGCGAACAGAGAATTCCCATGAATGTCCAAGGTATCTCCACTCAAATTTAGAACACCTCCTTCTTCATCAGCCACATAGAAAAAAAGATGTCCAGTATTTCTCCATGGTTCCTCGTTTTTCATAGCACTACAAACAGAGAGCCACAAGACTACAAAAGTTACCAATATTATTGAATTATCAATGCCCATAATAAAAGCAACAATTTCCACCAAGGTCAACGTACAATGCTCCTACACAAAACATGCAGAACAGTTGAGAGTCTGATTTTAAAATGACAAGCCAGAAAAACTATAAACATCGTAAATTGGAAAAACTACTTGCCTACACTCCCAACAGCTCTGAAATACCAAGGTTGCTTCATTCTACTTCTATTTCTATCGCAGAAAATTATCCCCCAAAAAAAAAAATCTCATACCGTAGAAAATCTACACACACTTCATAGAGCAGACAAAGTAGAACTAGGTTAGGAAATTTACTTCTCGCTTTGCACATCAATTCGAACGGCCCAGTCTCCTCCATAGCCGCTGCCGTCCTGCTTCGACTTCAAGAAACTCGTGGCCAAGGTCATCTCCTGGTCAACAATCACTTGGTGGCCAAAATCGCGTCCATTATGTTGCGTCCAGCCATATTTGCTCAGCTCATCAGAATCCTGACACACATGCCTCATGAAATACCTTCCGTCCTTTATACCAATCCACATTAATCCAGCGATCAATGAGCGAGGAGTCCTAGACAGTAGCGAGGTCTAATCATCGTCGCAACACATCACTCATAATTCATAAAGATTGATCAAAATGTCGCATGAAACAAGATACATGAAAAACCGGACGCAAATTCTTCCGATGAGCAAACAGGTAAAATACCTGGCACGAGTCCCGAAGTAAACGTGAGGGCGATACGTTCCCCAATAGAGGCTCTCCTTGTGATCGCCTTGAAACTTCAACGAACGAAGAATTCAAACACGGACATGATAATACGAAACAGAGTTGTGCAAAATTGAAATTCAGGTCGGCGATTTTACCTGAGGAAGGTCCATGAGTTTGGGAGCAGGGAAGGGAGTGACAACCCTAGGTCTTGGGGATTTTTGTTCTGCGGGATTGACGAGGTGATGGATGAGGAGAAATATGACGAAGAAGGAAATTACGGCGATTCCTAGCATGAGTTTGAGATCGACATTGAAGATTCGAATGGAGTCGTGAGTTCTGGCTCTGTCTCTGCGGGGTTTGAAATGAGGTTTAGTTTTTCGAGAAGAAGAAGAAGGAGGCTCGTCGCGGCCATCGGCGTCTGAGGAGGACTTGGTTCTGCTTCGAGCGCTTGCTCTGCCGCCTCCGGTCATTTCAGACCAGGATTTTAATTTTAATTTTATTTCTAATGGTGTCCAAATTCATTCACACCCACGGGCGACTCCGAGAAAAGTTAGTTTGTCTCTGTGTGAGGTCGGGAGGGAAGAATTTTGAAGGTCAACTCCGGCCGGGCAGAGTGCAGTTGACCCAAGTAATTTACACCATTGGCCCAGCCCAATTCAATTTCCAGAACTAAGAGCGTTTTATCGCTTGTGGAGAGTGTTAGGCCTTTTTGTTTGGCAATCACCATTCCCTACCTTTTTTTTAACAAAAAAACTACTGTTCAGTCTGTTGTCAATTTTAACCTCTTTTTTTTTAATTCCAACCTTTTTTTGAGATAATTCTTTGTTTAAACCAATCAAAACCTATATTTTAACAATCTTGCCATATATAAGTTCTGAATCTATCTTCAACCCACACCATATTTGTGGGTTAAATGTCATTTTAGCTTTAATGCTGTCACTATAATGAGACGCCAAAAACTCATGCTGGTGAGATGAATAAGAACATGTCAAATTTGACGTATCACTATTCATCAGGCCATTTTGATGAAATAATTAAATACTAAGGAATTAGTAAAAAATAATATAAAAATAAGATAAAATAAAATATTCTGGAAATATTTTTTTGTGTTAAATATGGTGTAAAGGGTTAGAGATGAAATTACAGCTTAATATGACAGTTACGTCATTTTGTTGTTATGGGCTGAAGATGCTTTAACCATAAATTATTGTTCCAACTTATTTTTTTTTGTTCTAACCAATACTAATTCTAAACAATTTGTTCTAACCGGGGCCCAAATATGAGTTAAAGTTTTCACATGCTATAATAAAATTATTTGAATTTTTGGTTTTAACTACATTGTCAAATGTACACAAAAATATGTTTTTTTTTTTCGGTGTTTCAGTCTTTGACGAATGAATTTTAAGATTTTATACAGTTAATCACTTCTTAATGTAATAGAGAAATCATGTAAAAAAAAAAATTCAGCATCATATTTGGATGAACGTCTCAAGTTTTTAGAAACAAAAAAGCCAGGCCTTAATTTTAAATGTTGAATACTCACAAGTAAATGATTGATTTACTCAGTTTGGTAAAAATTGATATGTTTACTAACCCGATAAAATTTACTTGGATTACGGATAAATTACTCACCAGTTACCAACAGTATATATTAATATACTTGATTAACTCAAAAAACAAATTTTGTTATTCAACCCCCAAATTAACTCTACTTTTAATTTGCTTAATTAATCCACCACTCCTGCGAAACGAAATTAACCCATTTGTGATTCAGTTGCTTAACGTCTTTGTACGGCTTTTTATTTTTGTTTTTGTTGTAGTGAAACAAGCTGAAAATGCATTTTGACCAAAAAAAAAAAAAATCACCATGGTATTATTATGAGCATTAAGAGAAGCCGACGTCTCATTGTTATTATTATTATTGTTATTATTTTTTTAAGTGAAGCCAACGTCTTATTTATCCATATATTGGCATCTCTAAAATCAATCATAAAAACATTTAAATTGTATCGACGATCCAACCCGAAAACTCTAACAAAGCCAAAACTAAACAACTGCACAACCAATTAAGAATCACAAAAAATGCCGAGTATTTTTCCAGGCTTGTTACAGTGATTTTGGCACAAGTATCAGTTTAACATCTAGAGATTTTTCTAGACTCTAACAAGAATGCCATATACAACTTTTCAGGATTCCATGGACCTGACGACTTGTCTTTCAGACTAAAGAAAAGCCACAATCTGGCCTCTGGTTAACACTAAAGAATAACCGTCAATTTTGGTCGCTAGTTGATAAGGTCAGATTAAGTAGATTGCATGATAAACGGGGCAGTACTCACTCGCATCTTTATCTACTTTCACTTTCTCGCTCACTAAAAATGGTTCAGCTCGAAGATCAGAAATACACAAATGACATTTGCCAGCCAGATAATAGCCAGCCTATCACAAACATCAATTGGTATGAAAACATTTTATCATAAAAACTTTTGAAATCTCCTAAATATTTGTTAGTAAGCTTGGAAATAGTCCTGACTGATGTGCAGAGAAATCTCTTGTTGAATATTCTTCTACTAGAAAGTAAAGACAGTTTCCAACTTTCCGTTCTAGGAGCATATAAGTAGAGATGTGTAAGGTGTAGTAGAAACAAGTTTTTTTTTTAACTTTTTGGTGTTTTTTGGCTACTTGGAGATGTGGAATAGAAAAACCACTTTCCCACTTTTCATTGCAATTTTGCTATTCTTACTAGCTGAAAGAAATTTCATTAAGGCCAATAGATGGTCGAAATCTGATGCAGAAAACTGGGCTCTTTGTTGCAGTTTGAAGGAGAGGAACGCCCTTCTTTCATTTAAAGAAAGTCTTAACGACACTTCGAATTGCGTTTCTTCTTGGGTTGGCAGAGATTGTTGCAACTGGTTGGGTGTAGGATGTAGCAATCAAACAGGCCACGTGACAAAACTTGATCTGCAGGGTCGATATTTTTCGACTTCTCCAGAAGAAGACAACAAAGCACCATGTGAGCAATTGAGTTTGGCGGGTAAGTTGAGTCCTTCTTTACTTGATCTGAAATATTTGACATACTTAGATTTAAGTGGCAATGATTTTCAAGGAATTCCAATTCCAAATTTTGTGGGTTCTTTGACGAATTTGAGATACTTGGACCAATCGGACTCGTCCTTTGGAGGAATGATTCCTCCTAATGTTGGCAATCTATCAAAGCTGCGCCACCTTGATCTCCAAGTTATTTCATATCAGCCTGATCAGCTTTGGGCATCGGACTTGCATTGGCTCCCTAACTTTTCTTCTTTAGAGTATCTCCACTTGGGACGAGTGAACCTTGGCAAAGCCGCCACGCATTGGCTCCAGGCTGTTAATATGCTTCCTTCACTGTTGGAACTACACATGTCGAAATGTAATCTTGGTAACTCTCTTCAATCTATTCCACGTCTAAATTTGACGTCACTCTTAGTTGTCGATCTTGGTTTTCAAACTCTTCAACTCTACTCCAATTCTTCGGTGGTAGTTTAATATCACTACTCTTGTAGACCTGAACGTTTCCTGGTCCGAACTTAGAGGCTCCATTCCTAAGGTTCCGGAAGGTTGCCTTTGCAATTTACAAACTTTGGATCTATCAAGTAACTATGAAATTAGCGGTGAAATAGAAGATCTTACCAACGGTCTCTCTGGGTGCAGTAATGTCAGTCTAGAGTATTTAAACTTCAGTTTTAATAAACTTAGTGGGCACTCGCCAAGTTCTCTAAAATACCTCAAACATTTGAAGTACCTTACTCTTTCCATCAACTCATTCTCTGACCCAATTCCACCGTACATGGGAAATTTGTCGAAATTTGAAAAACTCGACCTCTCATTCAACAATATGTATGGGACCATCCCAGAAAGTATTGGACAACTTCTAGAGCTATTGCATTTAGATCTTTTCTATAATTCATGGGAAGGTGTCATAAGTGAAGCTCATTTCAGTAATCTTGCAAATTTATCATTTCTTTCTTTATCATCTAAAAAGAACTCAATGGTTCTTAACATGGCTCATGATTGGATGCCGCCTTTTGATCTATTTAGTCTCCAAATCAGTGGTTGTCAAGTCGGTCCAACATTCCCTAGATGGCTCAAAACACAAAGACAACTTAGAGGCTTAACCATTTCTAATGCAGCAATCTCGGGCATATTACGAGATGAGTTTCAGGAATTAGACCTTTCTCACAACAACTTGGAGGGAAAACTTCCAATTCAACATACTCGGTGTCCCTTTCAAATGTAGATTTGAGTTTCAATTCCTTTATAGGGTCAATTCCTCTTTGGTCTAGTGTTGCATCTCTCTCTTTGAGAAACAACCTATTTTCTGGACCCATACCTTCAAGAATTGGCCATTTAATGCCCGGGTTGTCCCTCCTCGATCTCTCTGGGAACTTTTTAATTGATAGCATTCCTCCGTCCCTAAACAAACGGGAGAGTCTAATGACTCTTGATCCATCAAACAATCTCTTATCAGGAGAAATCCCTAACCATTGGGAGGGAATGCAAAACTTGTGGAGCATAGATCTATCAAAGAGTAACTTAAGCAGTATACTTCCCAGTTCATTATGCTAACTGCCTTATCTTTACTGGTTGCAACTAAGTAAGAATAGTCTTTCTGGGGAGCTATCTTTTCTCTGCGAGATTGTAGGAGGCCAGTGCCAATGCTTGATCCAGGAGAGAATAAGTTTTCGGGTATCATACCAAAATGTATTGCCAAAAGACTTTTTTCAATAGAGACGTTGCGCCTAAGAAACAACTTGCTCAGCGGCAATATACCCGAAGAGTTGTGTGAGCTGGCCTCTGTCCATGTCTTGGATCTTGCTCACAACAATTTTTTGGGACAAATCCCCGCATGTTTGGGCAAGATGGCTGGCTTCCAACAAATATGCAAGTGGTGCTTTGAACTTTTACTTACAGTCTTTTGCATATGAGTCAATAAAATAATTTTGGCTGAACTGAACCAGATGACCACGAATTATAAAATATGCATAATACAACATATTCAGTTATCATGTAATCACGAAGAGAAAATTAGCATTTGGCCGCTGGGTCCTGGTGTTAAATTAAGACCATGACACAGTAAATTTGAAAGAGGAAAACAAAAGAGCAATTAATAATGAACTGAAATGAAAGTAATTGACTGTTTAATTGAAAGAGTTATAGACACCGTCAAATGTCTGATAAGCGAGAAATCAGCAAGATTATGTAATAGACTTCACAATTTTTGCAGAAATTTGCATATGCAGAGGATATTTTGAGATTTGTCAAGGTAACATCTCAATGATTCCATTGGCGTCCTTACATCAAGACATCCAGCGTGGCATTTATTGCATAAAGCATGTAATTATCAATTAATCTCTAATGCAAATTTATTGATTATTGGTCTTGCTAATTTCCCTTGAGACAAAAGGAATCTAAACAGCCTTGGCATTTGATTTAATTTACGTAATTCTACTCAAATTACTGATTCAAGTAAGCTAATTCATGATAAATCATATTTAGGCAATGAAAATAAATAATTTTAGAGTAGATAAACAAACACTGGAACTTGAGCGGAAAAGTAGGTGAATTTTTTATGAAGAAAATTCGTTGTATATACACTTCATCATTTACAAAAGTCTGTATAAAGTGTTTATCTAGGCTAGCAAAATTTTGGATGCCCCATTTTGGTGCACAAAGATCAGATTTTCTAATCTAGCAGTTGAGGATGTTGAGCAGGGAAACTCGAGTCTTGATTAAACGCCCGAAGAGGCATTCTAGTCTTTCTTCGAAGTCTTGAACGCACAGCTCTAGATTTTGCAGCTCACTTTGGACCTTCTCAATTTGCATCTCGTGACTCATGAGTAAGTGCAAAGCGGCATCCGCCTTTGCAAATTCATTTTCATGTTTTTGCGCTTCTTCTTCACAGCCAACTCTTTTGCTGTGCATAAGGTTGGAAACTAGAGACCAGCGACTAAGCTTGGTATGTGCCTTTGGCCCAAAAATAAAGGACAACAAGACTCAAACATGGCAAGAGTGACTGCTTCCACCTCTCTTCATGCACTAATCAAGGCTGCAGTTTTGCTGTCATTGATGGAAGGAGACAATGGGCTTTTTGTCTCGACACCCTTCAAACTCCCCAAGGCCTTATGGGTTGCCTTTTTCACAACCTTCCTAGAGGCAAAGTACTTCTTAATCTGACTCTCGAGGCCAACTTCAGGCCCTCGTCTTCTGTGCATGGTTGAATGAATTTCACGTGCGCATTCCTTTGCACGCAACACGGAGTCCTTGGCTGCACTGCACAAATCCAAGAGCCTGAGAGAACCATCCACCAGTTGGTCAACCCATTGCTCTTCACGGCCTTGGCAAAGGCTTGTTGAGGGGAGGGAAGTAGAAGCAACTTGTCAGCGCATTCATGTAAGTCCTCAAGACCACTTAGCATGCGGTTTAAGGATGATGATAAAGCCACATCAGGAGCCTCCAGTCTGCCCAAATGCTCATTGCATTGATGAAGAAGTGGGTGCAATTTTGAGGGCAAGCTGTTTGAGCAAACATGGAAGTGGGATTTTGGGGCTGCCATTCTTTTCCTTGAAAAGAAAGTGATATTTGGCCTTAGAAAGTAAATTTGCAAATGATTACATGAGGGAGACACTCAGCGTTTTATTATTCAAATTGACGATGCATAATTAATGACGTATGATTCAGATTCAGATCCAGATTTGGATTTGAACATTACATCGCCGATGTTCGTGCAATGTTCCCCGACCCCCATGTCTCCAACTCTTTTCCCAATTATATTAAAATGCAAAAATCATAGAGCATCTCTTGCCATGATAAGGGATTGCAGCATACATAAATGCAACACGAGATTGGTTAACACCGTTTTCAATAATTTAAGAGGATATTCATTTATCTTAATGATAACTACATTACAATCTTGCAGGCCTTGCAACTCCATTGTTGTCCAACTAGCGGACAAGATCCGCGTAAGTCTATATTAAAAATGTGTTTGCAGAGGTGAGCAGGGTTCCATATAAGGTGTGGTGTTCGTCATCTCCGCTCGTGCATTGCAATTTCGATTCTATTCTCCAATGTGTTACATATGATAGGGTATGCTTTGTAACTCAGTTATATGTCTGATATGACAGCTCAAATAGTGTTTGGTAATAAGATCCAAAAACTGGTGGTGGGGAGACATAGAGTATGGTGTGTTTATATCCAAATAACTATCATGTTATCTATTGAAAAGGATGAGATTCCTCGTCTCCCTTACCCTCTTGATATATGTATGCAAAAGAAAAAAGGGAAATTGTCAATGACGACTGAACTGTCAACAAACACTTCGCCTCAAGACTTTTGATCCACAGCCTCAAGGCCATGGGAAACAGATGCAACTTCAGCTGTAGAAACAGATTAATCATAATCTACTAAGATCGTTTATGTCAAAACATTGAGAAGAATCATTCTGAATTGCGGAAGCATACCTTGATTCATGATTCTTGATCGTAGTGGGTTATTGTCTTCTAATTCAATATGTATTTCTTGAAAAACTTTACTGAATATGGGATTTCAGAGAAGCAGAAACTCCTTTAAATTTTCTGAATAAAAGATACGTATGAATTGGTGACCATAACCAGAATAAATAACTTTCTTTAGTTATTTTAATGTATTTTCAGTTTTACCCATCATAAAATCTGAAAATTACAAATTGGTATCTACACATATAATAATAATAATAATAACTCATACATTATATTAATACCCAAAAAATCCTTTTAACTTTATCTTAATTATATCACTTTAATTTAGGCTTTATCTTAAAATAGCATTAAACAACACATTTAATTTCATATGTAGGCCCACATGAAAATTATTTTCCAACAATTTCCCACTTGGGCCACATATGTTTCTTTGCAAAAATGTGTTTACCTTAATGAGCTCAACTTTTGCTATCACATATAAGGGTATTCATAAACAATCTTGTTTATTGATCATACCAACATAAAACCAAAGTGGTCTTTGTCACAAATATAACGTGACTAGACCCATCAATGATCACACATATCGATATAACCAAATGACATAGATCAAATATGGATGTGTAGCATGAAAATTACATGCAAAGTGATCTAAACATGTCTATTTCCAACTGGTCCAACCTTATATCTCAATGAGATCAAAATCGTATCAAAATCAGAGTGTAAATGAACTGTATTCTTTATTTCTACAGAAAACATATACAAACACACAATGTCTATATATAAAGAAAATTAGCATTCAAATACAAACTCCCACTAAAAATGTATATCATCGAGTAACTGAACACCCATATGAGCAGTGTGCTCATGAAAGACCTTGGGTGGAAGCCCTTTTGTAAGTGGATCCGCAATCATGGAGTTTGTACCAATATGCTCTATAGACACCTGACCACCATGAACTCTTTCTTTAACAACAAGAAACTTAATCTCTATATGCTTTGACTTTGAAGAGCTCCTGTTGTTGTTGGAATATAAGACTGCAGATTTATTGTTACAAAACAACTTAAGTGGTCTTTCTATACTTTTCACAAGTCGCAGCCCAGTGACAAAGTTTCACAGCCATATTCCTTGATTGGATGCCTCGTAGCATGCTATAAATTCTGCCTCCATAGTGGAAGAAGCTATGAGTGACTGCTTAGCACTCCTCCAAGAAATAGCTCCTCCAACAAGCAAATAAATATAGCCTGAAGTGGATCAATGACTATCTTAACATCTAGCAAAATCTGAATTCAAATAACCAATGATCTCGAGTTGGTCTGACCTTCTATAAGTAAGCATGTAATCTTTTGTTCTCTATAAATATCGCATAACCTATTTGGCTGCTTTCCAATGATCCATTCCAGGGTTACTCAAATATCTACCCAACAATCCAACAATGTATGCTATATCCGGACGAGTACAAACTTGAGCATACATTAGACTCCCAACAGCTGATGCATATTGGATTTTTTTCATTTCCTTAACCTCAAGGTCGTTCTTAGGAAACTGACTTAAACTGAACTTATCTCCTTTAGCCACAGGGGTATCTCCTAGTTTACAATCCTGCATGTTAAATCTTTTAAGCACCTTTTCGAAATAACTCTTTTGTGATAACCCAAGAATACCCCGAGAGCGATCTCGATGTTTTTTAATTCCTAACACAAAAGATGCGTCATCAAGATCTTTCATTTCAAATTTCCTTGATAAAAATCTCTTGGTTTTGTGCAATAAGCCTATATTATTGGTGGCAAGCAGTATATCATCAACATACAATGCCAGGAGAATACACTTACTCCCACTAAACTTATGGTATATACAGTCATCTAGAGTGTTCATCTCGAAACCGAATGAGACTATCACTTGATGAAATTTGTAATACATTGACGAGAAGCTTGCTTAAGCTCATAGATGGATTTCTTTAATTTGTATACCATCTTCTTTGGGTCTCCCGACTCAAAGTTTTTTGGTTGTACCATATAGATCGTTTCATCGATGTCACCATTTAGAAACACTGTCTTAACGTCCATCTGATGTAGCTCAAGATTAAAATGCACTACAAGTGCCATAATTGTCCTAAAAGAGTCTTTCGTTGAAACTGGAGAAAAAGTCTCTTTATAATCAATACCTTGCTTTTGAGTAAAGCCCTTAGCAATAAGACGAGCCTTATATCGCTCTACATAACCCTTCGAATCCCTTTTGGTTTTAAATATCCATTTACAACCAATGGGCTTTGTACCTTCAGGTAATGAAACAAGATATTAAACGTCATTGTCCTTCATAGACTTTAGCTCATCTTTCATGACATCCATCCACTTTTGAGAGTTCAAACTAGGCATGGCTTGACGGACATTGATAGGATCATCATCCATCAATCTAACATTTTCCTCATGTTTTTGGAGAAATCCTATGTAATCATCCAGAATAGCACTTTTCCTCTCTCTAGTGGATCTCCTTAATAACACAAGTTTCTGAGGTTCTAGTTCTTGAGGTTGTTAAGTTTGTACCTCAAGGGGTTGAACGACTATGTCTGGTTGTTCTTGATATGCAACTTGATCAATGTCAGGGATAGAAGCTTGAACATTATCAAAAGCAATTGTAGGAATAGGAACCAATCCCTTTTGAACAAGAGGAACAAGATCAAATTTATCCTCAAAGACATAGTCCCTAACCTTATTTCTCCCCCCAAAATCAACATCCTCAAAGAATATTGTAGTTCCCGTCTCAAAAATAGCCTTAGTAGTGGGATCATAAAATTTGTAACCCCCTGACTGTTCAGAGTAACCAATAAAATAGCAGCTCACTGTCTTGGAGTCCAATTTCCTTTCATTTGGTCTATAAGGCCTTGCCTCTGCTGGAAAACCCCAAGTATGTAAATGCTTCAGACTAGGCCTTTTGTCAGTCTAAAGCTCATAAGGTGTTTTGGCTGCTGCCTTTGTTAGTACGCTGTTGAGAATGTAAGCTGCATCTTGAGTGCTTCACCCCAGATTGATTCAAGTAAGGTGGAATGACAAATCATACTCCTCACCATGTCCTTAAGTGTCTAGTTTCGTCTCTCAGCTACACCATTCATGCTAGGTGAACCTAGCATGGTATATTGAGGGACTATCCCACATTCTTCTAAGAATTTAGCAAAAGGTCCTGGACGTTGGTCACCTGATCCGTCATATCTGTCATAGTACTGACCACCACGGTCAGATCTGACGCCCTTGATTCTTTAGCTGAGTTGAAGTTCAACCTCAGCCTTATATGACTTGAACATATCCCAAGTCTGTGACTTCTCATATCTGAGATATAGGTAGCCATACCGGGAGTAATCGTCTATGAACGATACAAAATATTGTTGACCATTCCATGAAGCCATAGGAAATGGTCCACAAATGTCCGTATGTATCAATTCTAAGACATCCGTAGCTCTATTGGCACCCAATCCCCTTTTGTTTGTCTGTTTCCCTTTAATACAATCAACATAGATTTCAAAATTTATAAAATCAAGAGAATTAAGAATTCCATTTGACACAAGCCTTTCCATCCTTTTCCTTGAAATATGTCCTAATCGCTTATGCCATAATATAGCAAAATTCTCATCGGTTAATTTACGTTTTATGTCGCGAGAACTAACATGCAAGGTTTCATTATAAGAACCAACTGTATCAAGCAAATATAGGTTATCCTGAAATGATAAAGAATTGGTACCGATAACATTTAAATTTAAGAAAAGACTAAACTGACTATTTTTAAATGAACAATAATATCCAGATTTGTCCAAAGCAGAAATAGAAATTAAATTCCACCTAAATGACGGTACAACAAAAGTGTCTTTCAAATCCAAATAATAATCTAAACTTAATAATAACCTAAAGTGCCCTATTGCTTCAACTTCTACCGATTTTCCATCGTCCACATAGATGAATCTTTCAGCATCAATTGGCTTTCGGTAGCTCAGGCAACCCTGCATAGACACACTTGTACGAGTAGTGGCACCTGAATCAATCCAACAAGTGTGTCTTGGCACTGAAGTTAAATTAACCTTAGAACAAACCAAATTGAGAAGCATATCTTTCTTTGCACTCCAAGCATGATAGTTGATGCAGACCTTCTTCATGTGTCCAGGTTTACCACAAAAGTAACAACCCACATCTCCATCATTTCTATCTTTACCTTGTTCCTTTTGTGCTGGACTTTTAGCAGCTTCATTACTCTTCTTTCTTTTCTTCTTCTTGTCCATATAGGTGCTAGCCAAGTGAGCACTTTCAGTCTTTTCTTGTTTCAGTCTTTCTTCCTCTTGCACACAATAAGAAATTAACTCATTAAGAGTCCATTTCTCTTTCTGGCAGTTGTAACTGATCTTGAATTGGCTAAATTGTGCAGGAAGAGAAATCAAGACAAGATGCACTTGAAGGCACTCAGAAATTTCCAAATCTAGCGTCTTTACTTTTAAAGCCAGATGAGGCATCTCCATGATGCACTCCCTTATGTTTCCTTTTGCTTTGTACCTCATTGAAATCAAGCTCACCAAAAGCGTACTTGTTTCAGCCTTATCATTCTTTGCAAAGCATTTTTCAATGGCCTCAAGGAAACCCTTGGCTGTAGTGACCTCATTAGGCACAATGCCCCTGAAGACTTCTGGAATGCCTCTTTTAATGATCATCAGACTCATTCGGTTAAAACGATCTCATTTTTCAAGTTCCTTTTTATCCTCAGTGGAACTAGAATTCGTAATAGTGGGACGTTCAACCCTTATGGCTAAGTTTAGATCTAGGCAACCAAGAACGATCAACACATTCTCTTTCCAGTCCTTGAAGTTAGTCCCATTCAGCATAGGAATGGAATTAACACTTGCAGATATCGAGGAAGATGATGCTATAGCTGAACAAAGAACAAAATCACATATTCATATAAGAGTTCACATAAAACAACCAATAAAATTCAAACAATGGTTAATCCAATCACAAGAAACCTGTAACAACATTAATATTTAGTCTTTGGACAGAAATATTAACTTATAAGTGGTATTATTGGTGTAGTGATCAAATATTAACAATAAATCATATCAAATAATAAGCTAATCTTTAAATCTACTTATTATTCATATGCTAAAAATAACCATATAATTGTTATATATTTATCACCATAGGTATGAATTTGATTCGGCCAAATATTAAACTGCCTTTGGGCCGATCAATATTCGCATGAATTAAATTCACACAACCATCTTAATATCACAAATTAATTAACATCCACAAAAGAGGCTACTTTGGTAGCTTATTGGTTCAATCAATTAATTTGATAATATTAATAATCTAAAAACACAGTTTGAATTTAAAGTTGTACCCAAAAATTGACCAAAAAAAAATATTTGGTCAAAAAGTCAACCGAGTCAAAGTTAACTGTCAAAGTCAACGTTGACCGTTGATAGAGTCAGGTTGCGCCAACCCGGATCCACATCAAGCCCCCCCTCCTTTTTTTTTGTTTCGGGTCACCCAAGGGTTGAGCCCCTGGGATTTTGCTGGTTACGGGCCTAATAAATCTAGGCCCATGTCCAGCCGATCCTCCTTTACATCCTTTTTTTTTTTAATATTCAAGTTCTGGGCCAAAGCCCAGAACTAGCCCCACGTGAGGCCAGGCGGTTGGCAAAGATGCTTCGCCAGGCGGCCGCGGCTCTGCCTGCCGGTGGGACGTCACGGTTGCATCCAAAGGGGGCCAGAGCCGACGCTGGCGGCGGAACAGCAAGCCGACGGTGAAACCCAAAAAAAAAAAGGCCCCCCTTCTCTCCCTTTGGCGAAATCAAGAAACCCAGCGGAACAACAGCTTTTGACCGCCGTTTCCTTACATCACCTGGCGGCGACTCTCCTTCTCCGGTGAGGCCTGAGGGTCTCAGCCTGAGTTCCTTGCCGGCGGCAGTGAGATTGCCGCCGGTAATCCAAAAGGTTGCTTGGTTGTCTTTAAACTGAATACCAAAACTTTAAACGGATGAAACCCAGAAAGAAACAAAATTTTGTATACACGTGTATTGAATCCATATTTCAGTCAACACAAAAAATAAAAGTCATAAATGCATATATGAATGGTTATATAATTGTCCATTCCGAATTCAGATTCAACAAAATTCAGTCAACAAATATTGAAGTCTATGCAATCATGAACCGAATCTTTATTCAACCAAAAATTCAACCAAAAATTAAAGAAAATATTCTCAATGATTCAACATGAAACCACTCTAATGCCACTTGTAGGAACAGATTAATCATAATCTACTAAAATCGTTCATGTCAAAATATTGAGAAGAATCATTCTGAATTGCTGAAGCATTCTTTGATTCATGATTCTTGATTGTAGTGGGTTATTGTCTTCCAATTCAATACGTATTCCTTGAAAAACTTTTCTAAAGATAGGATTTCAAATAAGCAAAAACTCCTTTAAATTTTCTGAATAAAAGATACGTATGAATTGGGAATTATAACTAGAATAAATAACTTTCTTTAGTTATTTTAATGTATTTTCAGTTTTACCCGTCATAAAATCTAAAAATTACAAATTGGTATCTACACATATAATAATAATAATAATAATACATACATACATACATACATTATATTAATACCTAAAAAAGCCTTTTAGCTTTATCTTAATTATATCACTTTAATTTAGGTTTTATCTTAAGATAGCATTAAACAACACATTTAATTACATATGTAGGCCCACATGAAAGTTATTTTCCAACAATCTCTCACTTGAGCCGCATATGTTTCTTTGCAAAAATGTGTTTACCTTAATGAGCTCAACTTTTGCTATCACATATAAGGGTATTCCTAAATAATATCGTCAATTGATCATACCAACATAGAACTAAAGCGGTCTTTGTCACAAATATAAGACCCATCAATGATCACACATATCGATATAACCAAATGACATAAATTAAATATGGATGTGTAGCATGAAAATTACATCAGCTCCAGACTTTTTTGATCCATCTGTTTACGAGTTTAATCCAGGACTTTGTAGTGTGGCCTGCAAAACCATGTGTGCCGAGGCCGCGTGCTAGCAATATATGAAGATGGAACTACAAATGATGGAACCGACAATAGGGGGTGAAAAGTTTTGGTTCTATGTAAGCATGGGATTTGGATTCGTAGTGGGATTATGAGCCGTTTGTGGCAGTTTGGTGAATCGGAGATATTTGTGCTTCCGCTTCCTCGGAGATGTAAAGATGAGATCATTGTCTTGTTTGCAGCGAAATGTGGCTCCTTTTAGAACCAAGGTAATTACTAACATAGAAAGATAATTATTTTCCTCAATTTTGATCCTTTTTACTTTATTTCACAGTGGTAGAACGTATTTCTTCAACTCGTGCAAGGCTTTGGAAATGAAGAAGGTGGCCGAAGACAGAAGATACAAATTAAACCTTTGCATTTTAGCTTTCAGCATTTTTTACGTTCGCTGTTGTGGTATTTTATATGGTGTTTGGTAAACTCGGTTTCAACTCAAACAATATAAAACTCTTACATGTTACAATATAAAACAAAAATATGTTATAATATAAAGCTCTCATATGCTACGTTACTTTTAGTTCTAACTCTTAATCTTTATTTCATGAGTGACTGATTTGATATATATTTTTACTAGTGTGTACTCATTTCTGAGTTAATGAAGACATTAATTTGCCACCTCTTTATGACTTCCAATAACTGTGACCCATATCTTCAATAAATGAAAAGGAAAATAAATAATACTAGTATAATTCAGTGGGGTCTATTTCTTTTTTTCTTTTTGAAAAAAGAAAAAATAGAAACAGGAAAACAATAACGTATTATACACAACAAGCTAAGTCCGCCATTGTAAACTTCTCTCCGGGACTTCCAATACAAATGTCAAGGTTAAAATTATATTTGACATTAAAAATGAAAATGACATATATTTTGTATCTTATTCTTAGTGCATAAAGTTATATGAAATTTTATATTTACTTTTCATCGTAATTATTAAGTTTATAAATTATAAAAGAAAATTTTTATTTTAAAAATAATTTAAAAATAACAATGTTGTAATAATTAAATAAAAAATAATCATACGCCAAAATTTGGCATATGATTATGCTTTACTTCGTGCCAAATTATTAATTTAATGCTATATTGGATTTTTTTTTTTTCGGAGGTAATATCAGAAATGCTCATAGCGAAGAAAGCCAGAGCAAAAAAATTACTAACCTTTTCTCTTGAGATATATTGTAGGATTTTGGGCGGTGCGTTGTACCATGTTGATGAATAAGTCTCCGAGGCCTGCATATTTCAAGTCTGCAGACGCCATGAAAGAAAAGCTTGTGGTGTTCTTTGCAATTCAATAATATGGCTCGTTTGCAAAGCAAGCTGAATATGTCAGCAAACTAACTCGGGCAAAATAAGTTCTTAGCTTATAAGCTATAACAAAAGCATAAATTTTGTGTTAGAATTTTATTGTGCCGTACATTTTTTTGTAAACCAAAAGGGATTTGACATAAAGTAATTGGGGTTACGATGTAAAGTGTATAAGATGTTATAATATATGAGAGAAAATACTGTAAAAATTTGGTTAGAACTTTGCAGTGTTCCCAAACACCCTATGGCATCTTATATATATGAGTTCATTCATGTATCTTTAGAACAACAATTTGGCTTGATCTTCTAAACAGGACATACTAATCAAGTCACGCAAAAGTAAAACTACAAACTCTTTTCTCATTTACATAATCTCAGCAGTTGTTATGTCACAAAACCATCTTCTTCTTTTTTTTTTTTTTAATTTATGAAAACCAATGAAGTTGGAAAACCTCAGCTAGAACTCGGCAGCCAGCACAAAAATCTAATTCTCGCCAATCAAATCAATCACTCAAAAGAAAAAAGAAAAAAAAAAAACCAAGGAAAGAAATTTGGCTGCGCGTGTGAAGAATTCCAATCCAATAAGGCCTAAAATAGCTTTCCTACCACGCTCTGTTCTAAGCGGTACTTAGAGCCTTCTTCTTCTGGCTAAAGCTCAGACTTTGGACCAGATTTGGAATGCAGGATTTTGCAGGCCGTCTTGCATTCTCCGAATTGGAACGTGCGTTGTTTTGATCTTTTTTACCTCTTCGAACAAGGTTTGCTATGGACACATACGAGGCTATATTTGATGACTTTGGAGGGTGGTTACCAATGGAAGGATCGGCTTGCTGATCCGGGTTATGAATTGGTATTTGATTAGCATCGCTGTTGAGGCTGTCGTGTTCGAGAAACTCGACCAGAAGCTTGTTTGAAGAGGGTTGGGATTCTGCTGTGTCGTCAATGGAAATGGACTTTTCGCCTTGAGCGGTTTCTCCTTCTCTGCTCTTGTGGATTATGGTGTCGTCTAAAGACGGTGTAGTATCTGCACCAAATGAAATTCTTCTCCTTATTCACAAAAAAGAAAAAAAAAAAGGGGAAAAAAAAACACTGGCATTTTGAAGGTAATCTTACCGCCATTGGCACTGTAGTAGTCTTCAAAATCCGAATCTACGGAGAGATTAGAATCATAAAACATATCTTCTTTGCTGCCTATAGAGAGTAACAGAACACATAATACAATTCCGATATATTGAAACACTTAAAAAAAATCACAGAAAGGGAATCATTAACACTTCTAAAAACTGCCAAAAGAGATATATGTTGGTAACAATGTAGGAACGTATAAAGTGCCGAGTAATAGCAATAAAATAATAGAAAATTCTCCTTTCAAAAAATTATGAAAATAATAATTATAATAATAAACACACCCACACACACACAAACGCACTTTTTCATTTGAACCATCAACAATATAGCAACAAAAAGCCTGAACTGAGTCTACTCAAAAAGTAATGTATGTACACATATCATATAAACAACATAAGAAAAGAAAAAAATGAAAAAAAAAAAAAAGACAATAAGATATGAAAAATATTTTCAGTAAAAAGTTAGAATCATACTTGGTTCTTTAAAACTCGATGTCTGTGGCTTGATCACACTGATCTCGGACATTTGGCTGTGCGAACTGACAGCGCCTTCCTGAATCGGAATCTCGATCATCACAGATTCCGCACCGTTGTCATGGCTCAAGTCTTTGGGTTCCGAGGCAGTGTTTGTAGCTCTCTGAGCTTGAATACAATTGCCCATTTCCAAAGAAGGAAATATGAAATTCAATTGTCATATATTACAGAAGGTCATCTTCTCTTCTCTGCATTAGAGGTATAGAAAGGATGTAAATGAGAGGGAGTTGGTTGGCTCTAGGCTTAAAAGGAATTGAAGTCAGCTCAACTAAAATCTGTGAAGATAGCGGATTGGTCTTGAAAGCAAAGTAATGGCTATCTTAGGTGGGGTCCTCTTTGGCAATTTCTTTCACTATAAGCTTTGTTATCCTCCATTATTACTTCTTTTTAATAGGATGCAACACTCTATAAGAAAGCAATTATTAAAAAAAAAAAAAATCTATGAGAAAGTTGCTTTGTGGATCTCCAGCTTTGAAAAAAAAAAAGGTGTGCTTTTTGGGGTGGTTGCCCATTTGCCAGGTTGGTTGTGCTGCATGTACTATCGTTTTTTCAGAGATTATGATTTCTTGACAACTTTGGACACTGAATGAGGTAAAAAAAGTAAAATGTTGGACTAATGTCAATCATCTTCATGTCGGAAACATGTCACAAGAAACGACTACGTTGGTTTTATGGATCTTAGCCGATTAAGGGAAAGGTTTATACAAGTCTTTTTGTACTAGGAATTGAAGAATTATAATTTACAAGAAGTGAGAAGAAGTTAAAATAAGCTAAAATAGCAAAAAAAAAAAAAAAAAAGTTAAAAGGGCAAAAGAAGTTCTTTTCAAGAAAATAAGATGAGGTGCCAAAATAAGCCATGCGTAGCGTTATTGGCAAAGCTTATGATTTCATGCTTTTTGTTGGTTTTGATGAACTCTGTTGTCGTTTTCAACGTGCGTTGTTGGTAAGAAACATTTTTCCGAAGGCACAATCTTGGAAATTTGAGGTACAAACATTGATACCACAGAAAAAAAACTTTTTTTGGTCAAGAATATTGATGCGACAGATGTATAGTGTCCCCTTGACGGCATTCTGCTTTTTCTTTTTTCTTTTTTCTTTACTTCTTTTTCTTCTTCTTTTTTAGTCGTCTAATTTTAATTGCTTATAGACATTGTATAATTCATCTACAATTACCAGTCATCGTTTTTAACGTGCCTTGAGGAGCACATTCAATAAAGTTAATTGTACGGCTACACATTCAATAAAGTCGACAATTTACATATATTTAAAGATTTTTCAAGCCATATTCAAATACATGAAATGTAACGATGTCCCGCTAGAACACATAAAACGTCGTATGGGCTAAAGTCGCAGAAAATAAATTAGATACTAGAGGAATATTCATTTCAAACATAGGAAAGGCCAAATACAAGGTTTAACCATCATTTTCAACTATGAGATACATTTCTTGTTATTATATCTTTTTTTCCCTAGGATTTATCTTTGTCCCTTGTCCCTTGCTGAATTTCCAGGACCCAAAAACTTTGCACAAATTTATTTTCTTGCAATATAAAACCCTTTGCTTTATTGAGCAAATTCCCAGCTAGCTCCTAGTCAGGCATGGATTCCAAAGGCGCCGAGGGGAATGGGAAGCGCTCAAGGAGCTTTCGTGATGCAGACTACAATACTAGAAGGGTGTTCTTGAGGAGCTATCCCCTTCAGTGGGGAGGAGAGGAAGAAAGAAACGAAGAAGAGTTGCAGAAGGTGGAGGGTAGAAACAACACTAGAAAGAAGTACATAAAGAAGATGATCCTAGTGGTGATCCAATGGAGTGATGGGAAGGCTTTGGTCTTAAGGAAGGTCAAAAACAAACTTGCTATTTATGTCGTTGCTTGTATTCCTATTGGCTTCAAGCCCCCAACTGCACGTATTTCTGCTTGAAAATCCACTGCCTTACTGACATTTTATAGTAATAGACTTTTGGTATATAGAATATACCCTTCTTATGTTCAATGGTTGCAACTACTGCGAGCAAATTCTTCAAACATTTGTCAGGATTTTTACAACAGAAAACCTCAAAATGAGGTCTCACTACGTGACAACCATCTATCTTCTGCCAAAAAAAGAGAGACAAAATTAATAAGATTGCATCTCGAGAAACTAACTTAGAAAAAAAAAATTATTTATATTTCATATACTACTTGTAGCACTACAATCAAATACCGGCATACCAAGAATATGTCACCAGAAAACCATCTTAAGTTTGTGGTAGCCATTGCATCCCGTACGAGTTGGATGATGTATGTGCGCGTGTCTTGAAGGGAAGTTGAATGATATTCACGTTTGGCACTTCAATTGTAGCTTAAGTTTTTGTTTTGTTTGGTACTTCATTTTCAACTCATCAATTTTAAGTGTAAACAGTGTAAAGCTCTAAGTTGCTATAGTGTAAAGCTCTTCCATACTACAGTTCTTAAGCTTAAAAACTTCAGTTACAACTAAAGTGTCAAACGGCCTATAATTGCATGACATAGCACACAGTTTAGTAACTTACATGAGATTTTCAGCAAAGAGTAATGCTATTCTATTGCGTCATTATGGCCCATCTACTACATTAGGCATTTGTAGCACCCATCTCTTTCTTTCCTATTTAGCAAACTCAGATACAGAGGAAATAGTTTCAACGGGAAAAAGAAAAATACAACGAGGAAATTTCTTAAGCGTGCTTTATGCAGACATAATGTACATCTTTCCAAAAATTGATTTTCCCCATTTTGAATCAGCTATTTGAAATGGAAGTGTAAAGGTATGACAGTACCTTGTCCTACATTTTTGCATTTAGAATTTATAACACAAAAAAAAATAATAATAATAAAACTGCACAGCTCATGAAGTGCAATAAATTTAATGAGAATGGGCTAAAAACATAATTATACCCATCCACCGCAACTATAAAGGTCTACAAGTAAACATGTCAGAGAATAAATACCTGTTATCCCTTCAAGGATAGCAGGAAATTGCATCTTCAGAAACAGCAGGTCCAAATTCCCAACACCACCGACGTTAGAAATGAACGAAAACTGAAATATGCTGACCAACAAAAAGCACCATCTGACTATACATATCTGTTTGAAGCTTGAGACTGCCTATTGCAATGCGAGATTTACAAACTCCTGGAACAAGAGAGTATATTAATTTTTTATTGTCTTTTTCAGTTTGCCCTTTTCTCTTGAAAATGGGGTCATGTTATACATTTGCAACAAAACTTGCCTTTCAGCGGAAGGAAAAAAAAAAGATTAATCTCCTCTCTTTTTTTTGGGGAAAGGATTCAGAAAGGGGGGAAAAAAGGAAAGAAAAGATTCATCCCTTAAAAACAGTACATTTCACATCTACAAACCGAGCCTCTTTGGTCTCAGATAGGTAGAAGATCCCTTGGGCAACCCCGGTAATGCCACACGTTGTTGTTGCTTAGACCTCCTTTCCCTCTCTTTCTCCTTGTTTACTCTCTCTGCCTCAGCTTGCTCCTTCCTCAGATTCTCCATCTCTTCCTCCATGGCTGTTTTATCTTCCTTTTGTCTCTTCTTGTGCTCCAACAATGACGTGTCTGAGTCCTTAACAGAAAAGAACATAGGCCCCAGCTCAGCCAGCCACTGCGGCTCCACTGCTGTTGCACATTGCATATACTCTTTGGTCGTCAAAATCAGTTCATGGTAAACTACATACTCCGGTGTGCAACCCATGCCATAGAGAGCACTGCTAGGATGCAAATGGCATGGCATGCCGTTCCTGCAATTGACATACTCTCCCACACCCTTTAATCTCGCCGAATTGTGAAAATATGCAGAACAAATGGCTTTTCGCACAACGTCTGTATCGGGCCATGATGAGGTCAACGGAATTTTCAGCGTCTTCAAAATATCCAGCAGCTGTGATCTTACCTCTCTAGCTTTTCGTAAACCTTTAACATGCAAAAAATGGTCATTGCACCAGTCCCCTCGATAATCATGTTGTTTCCATTGTTGATAAACATTATAGAGCGTCAAATGGTCAGACTCTGGGATGAAGAATTTCTCACGTGCAGCGTCACTCTCCTCTGCCCTGTCTTTGGGCCTGAAGAATACTGAAGGCACTGAAAGCATTGAAACAATGGTCAAAACCTCATCAACACATCCCAACTGTTCACCCATCAGAAGCATCTTCGCAAGAGGGGGATCCAATGGGAACTCCACCATTTTCCAACCAAGGTCTGTCAAGCTTCCAACATTGTTAAGAGCACCCAAGACCCATAATTGGTACATAGAATTTAGGATATTGTCTTGAGGAGGCGGATCCATGAAATCAAAATCAAGTAAGTTCTCGACTTTCAGTGATTTGAGCAACAAGACAACATTTCCAAGGTTGGTCCTTTGAATCTCTGGCACAGGACTAGGCAACATCTCGTTTAGGTATGCACTTTCAGTATACAACCGATAACATGTGCCTGGCCCAGTTCTCCCAGCTCTTCCAGCACGCTGGTCAGCCGCAGCACGGCTAACCGGGAACACTTGCAAGGCATCCATACCCATCCTAGGATTGTAGACCTTCATTTTTCCATATCCCGTGTCAATGACATAAAATATTCCATCCACTGTCAAAGACGTCTCAGCAATGTTGGTGGCCACAATACACTTGCGTGCTCCATCTTCAGCTTTTTCAAAAATTTTTGCTTGCAAGTCAGCAGGAAGCTGTGAATATATAGGGAGTATCAAGAGCTTTGGAACTGCTTTCTTTGTGGATGAGATAAGTTGTTCCATGCGTTCCGCTAAGGAATAACAAGCTGCCTCAATTTCATCTTGGCCAGTCATAAAAATGAGAATGTCACCTGGAGGGCTAGTTATATGAATAGTCATAGCTTGCTTCACTGCACCTTCAACATAATCTTCACATGGGCTTTTGCTGTACAATATATTAACAGGAAATGTTCTCCCAGGAATGTGAAATATTGGAACACTGCAACACATTCAGAGATTAATTACATTCAACAAGGAGATGCCAAAGATGACCGCAAGCTCAAAATCTAAAGACAATAGATTACCTTCCAAAAAAATCTGAAAATTTCTGTGCATTGAGAGTAGCAGACGTCACAATGAGCTTGAAATCACGACGTTGAGCAACAACTTTCTTCAAAATTCCAAAAAGAACATCTGTGCTTAGTGATCTCTCATGGGCTTCGTCCATCACAATGACCCTAAAAAAAAATAAAAAAAGGCCGTGAATTAATGACTTTGTTTGGGTTGCAATAGCCAATCAAGTGTAAAAATATATATATATATATATACACAATTTTTAATTACCGGTACTTCTCAAGATCAGCATCCTTTAGTGTCTCACGCAGAAGTACTCCATCTGTCATGTACTATAAGCAAGAAATAAAAAGATTTAGCATATAGTAGTATAATGTGGAGATGACAACCTCTAAAGCAAAATCCCTTCATAGACAGAAAAAGAAAAACACTTGGATAAAAGATCATAAAGGTAAGCGTTATTCAAGTACCATTATGAATAATGAGTGCCTATATGGGGACAAGTAACTGAATATTATTCAAGAAAGCTTATAGTAAGAGAAGCAGAGGAAGAAAAGAACCTTTATTATAGTATTTGTCCCTGTCACATCCTCAAAACGAATAGCATAACCAACTTTATCACCAAGCTCAGTCTCCATCTCCTCACTGACTCTTTTTGCAACACTCATTGCTGCCACACGCCTCGGTTGGGTGCATCCCACAATTCCATTTGTAGTGTAGCCATCTTCATGTAGATACTATCAAAAAAAAAAAAAAAACAAATCCAATGCAAACACCACCACAAAAAAATAAATAAACAACCAAATTAACAAATCCAATGCACACACCACCCTCAAAGACCTTGAGAAATGCAGAACCAGTTTGGTGACAACAAAAGTAGTGTAAGCAAACCTGTGTCAATTGAGTTGTCTTTCCTGAACCAGTTTCTCCAACAACAACAATGACTTGATTTTCTCGAACTACCTGTACGATAGAATTCAAGTCTTAAAAGTGCACAGCCAAGACATATGTGCATGCATTGATGCAAATGAATCGTCTATATATTGTGTGCTCAGCGCACAAAAGTACACCAGAGGCTTAACCACCTAGAAGCAAGGCTAAAAATTCAAAGTTTCTTCAAATAATGTAGTCAGAATAAGCTAAATAATATCACACCTGCAGCAACTCATCCCGAACTGAGTAAATGGGCAGATACTGCCGTTGCTCTGCTATGGTTTTTGTCTTTGCAAAGTCGCTAACAGCTTCCCCCTTCTTCAAATGTTGTGCAAACTTCGCTTCTTCCTTAAAATCAATTTCACCATCTTCGCCTACAGTTGCAGTATCCGCATCAATCTGCAAGCAATTGAAATTTCAGTGTTGGGTGTAGAATTTCTAAGATTTGATTCTCTGAAATTAGGGAATAAGTTTCTTGTGATTTGCTGAGTTGTATAGGCTGCAAATCAGGGATTTGGATAGCTAGTTATTTGATTTCCTAGGTTTCAGATTTGTAGAAGATTTGTTAGCTGTATCTTAGCTGTATCCCTAGATTAATGACTAATTTTTCTGATTTTCAGTCCTATATATACTGCTGTACATACGTTTGGATGAATAAGAAGAAAATATTCTTCAATCTCTCTCAAAATATTGTTCAATTCCTCTCAAATCTTCATGGTATCAGAGCTATTCTAAGATCAATCTCCTCTCATGACAAAATACGGAATGGCCACTAGCTCCTCATCGAAAATCACCTCCAATTCTGAAACAGCCATGATAGGCTCAAAAGGAGAAACTGAGAGCAACAATCTGCCCATTACTGGTCACAAATTAAATGGGCACAATTACCTACAGTGGTCACGATCCGTCATGATGTTCGTATGTGGAAAAGGAAAGGATGATTACCTTACTGGTGTAGCTGCAGCCCCAAACAAAGACGATCCTAAATTCAAAGCATGGAAATCTGAAAACAACATGGTGATGTCTTGGCTGATAAATTCTATGGTGAACGAGATTGGAGAGAACTTTCTTCTCTACGGAACTGCCAAGGAGATATGGGACGCTGCCAAAGAAACCTATTCCAGCTCTGAAAATACATCCGAACTATTTGAGGCAGAAAGCATCCTTCATGACCTTCGACAAGGTGAATCCTCAGTCACTCAATACTTTAATTCTCTCACACGATATTGGCAGCGGTTAGATCTTTTTGAAACATTTGAGTGGAAGTGTACTAGAGATGAAGCATTGTACAAACAGATCGTTGAAAAGAAGCGAATGTACAAATTTTTGTTGGGACTCAACAAAGAACTCGACGAAGTGCGAGGAAGAATTTTGGGGACAAAACCACTGCCAAGCATCCGCGAAGCCTTCTCTGAAGTCCGTCGAGAGGAGAGCCATAAGAAAGTCATGATGGGCTCACCATCTGCCACTCCAGCAACCGAAGAAGGGTCTGCACTTGCTGTTCAAGGACTCCAACAATCTCAAACTGATGGCAATCGGCCCCGGAAGGGAAGACCTTGGTGTGATCATTGTCGTAAACCCGGACACACTAGAGACAACTGTTGGAAGATCCATGGCAAGCCGGCGGATTGGAAACCACGACAAAATAACAAAGAGAGTCATGGAAATGCTACCTCCACAACTAATGACACAACCACAACCGAAACCAATCTGTTTAGCAAAGAGCAGATTGAACTTCTCCAGAAGATGTTCGGACAGTCCTTGCCAACTCCAACTTCGTCTGCAACATTGGCTCAATCAGGTAACATTCTCAATGCTCTTAATGTGAAGCAGATTAAGAGACCATGGATTGTCAATTCAGGTGCCTCAGACCACATGACGGGTGATGCCTCTCTTCTTATGAACCTTGAAACCTGCCAACAAGGACACACTGTTAGAATTGCCGATGGGTCTGTATCCAAAGTAATAGGGATCGGTTCAGCCAAAATTTCAGAGTCTCTTATTCTCAACTCTGTTCTTCTTGTTCCAACTCTTGATTGTAATCTCTTATCGGTTACTAAACTCACCCGTGATTAAAAATTGTGTGGCTAAATTTGTTCATAACCTTCGTGAATTTCAGGACTTGGATTCGGGGAAGGCGATTGGCAGTGCTAGAGAGTGCTCGGGACTTTATCTCCTCAAAAATAAAGAACCTCCAGAAAGACAAGTCCGACAAGTTGTGTCAGAGATTCAATGTCAAAATAATGCTTTGTCAAGCCTTAGTTCCAATAACAATGGTGAGATCATGTTAAATCACTATCGCCTAGGTCATCCCAATTTCTTGTATTTGGAAAAACTTTATCCTTCGTTATTCAAAAATAAAAATTCTAAGCCATTTCATTGTGAAGTGTGTCAACTTTCAAAGCATGTCAGAAACTCATATCCCAAACTTCCATGTAAAGAATCACATCCCTTCTCACTAATTCACTCTGATATTTAGGGACCTTCTCGAATAAAAAACATAACAGGAACACGTTGGTTCATTTCATTTGTGGATGATCATACTCGAATCACTTGGTTATTTCTCATGAAAGAAAAATTTGAAGCAGGCTAGATATTTAAAAATTTCAATGCCATGATCCAAACCCAAATTCAAACAAAAATCCAAGTGTTGAAAATTGACAATGCTAGGGAATATTTTGCTTCAATTCTTAGTGATTATCTGTCAAGTCACAGGATTGTTCACCTAAGCTCTTGTGTTGACACACCTCAACAAAACGGGGTAGCTGAAAGGAAAAATAGGCATCTTCTCGAGGTAGCTAGATCTATCATGTTCACAACTCATGTTCCTAAACAGTTCTGGGGGGAAGCTGTACTTACAACTACCTATCTTATTAATAGGATGTCTTCTCGTGTTCTAAATTTCAAAACACCTATCAATACCCTCCTTGAGTTATACCCACATTCAAGAATTGTGTCTACCATTCCCTTAAAAGTGTTTGGATGTTCTGCGTATGTTCATGTGCACCATAGAGGAAAGCTTGATCCTAAAGCCATCAAATGCATATTCTTAAGGTATTCACCAAACCAGAAAGGATACAAATGTTTCTCTCCCATCACAGGACGGTTCTACAATACGATGGATGTCAGCTTCCTTGAACATCCATACTATCCCAAACCTGTCATTCAGGGGGAGAACATAGTCAATGAATACCAGCTTTGGAATAGCATTCCCACTCAATCACCCACTTCATCTGAACCTTCAGTAATTCCCACAAATTCTGTCCCTCAATTTCCCGAGAGTGAGTCTATGTCTCAAATTGAACCTCAAAATGCTGCTATGATCCCATTGAACCCTCAACACCTCTACCAATAGAAACTCACAATTCCCATGTCCCAAACAGTGATTTTCGTGTTTATTCCAGGAGGAGAACTCAAGAGGGAACAGAGAACCGAGCATATCTTGAGCCAGTCCAGGAGTTCAACCTGAGTACAGGCCATCCTGACAGTTCCCAAGGTAAAATCTCTGAACCACATATTACTGAGCCGGTTTTCAATGATCTGAATTGGCCAATTGCTCTAAGAAAAGGTGTAAGATCTTGTACAAACCACCCAATCTACAACTTTGTTTCCTATAAAAATCTCTGACCAAGTTATAAGGCCTTTATCAGTAATCTTGATCAAGTACAAGTTCCCAATTTCGTTCATGAAGCTATTCAGATACGTGAATGGAAGGCAGCTATCCTTGAAGAAATCAGTGCATTAGAGAAAAACAAGACCTGGCAACTCTCAGAATTGCCATCAGGAAAACGAGCTGTTGGGTATAAATGGATTTTTACAATCAAACACAAAGCAGATGGAAGTGTGGAAAGATTCAAGACTCACCTCGTGGCTAAAGGATTCACTCAAGCATATGGGATTGAATACCAGGAAACGTTTGCACCTGTAGCAAATCTCAACACCGTTCGTGTTCTCCTCTCTTTGGCATCTAACTTGGATTGGCCTCTTTACCAATTAGATGTCAAGAATGCATTTCTCAACGGTGATCTTGAAGAAGAAGTCTATATGGACATTCCTACTGGGATTGAATCTCCTGCTACAGCCAACAGAGTCTGCAAACTTAAGAAGTCCTTGTATAGACTTAAACAGTCTCCACGTGCCTGGTTCGACAGGTTTTCCGAAGTCTTGAAGAGATATGAGTATAATCAATGCCAAACAGACCACACGCTCTTCATCCAGCATTTTCCTACTCGAAAAATAGTTGTTCTAATTGTGTACGTAGACGATATTGTTTTGACAGACAATTCTACAGCAGAAATAAATAAACTCAAGGAACTGCTTGCCAGGGAATTTGAGATCAAGACCTAGGAAATCTCAAATATTTCCTAGGAATGGAAATCGCCCAGACAAGGAAAGGAATCTCCGTCTCTCAGAGGAAATATGTACTCGATCTTCTCAACGAAACTGGATGATGGGATGTAAGCCAGCTGAAACTCCCATGGACTCAAACAGTGAAGCTTGGAATAAAAGAAGACTCTGCACCCGTGGACAAAGGCCGCTATCAAAGACTGGTAGGAAAACTCATCTACCTATCCCACACTAGACCGGATATTGGTTTCTCCGTGAGTGTCGTAAGTCAATTCATTAACCGACCCATTGAAGAACACATGGAGGTAGCCTATCGAATACTTGGGTATCTCAAGATGACACCAGGAAAAGGACTGTACTTTAGTTAAGAATCCCAACAAGGAAAATTGAAGTCTTTACAAATGCTGACTGGGCAGGCTCTACAGTTGATCGCAGGTCTACCACTGGATACTGTACATTTGTGTGGGGGAACCTTGCAACATGGCAAAGTAAGAAACAGTCAGTAGTCGCTCAAAGCAGTGCAGAAACTGAATTTAGAGCAATGGCTCATGGGATTTGTGAAGGAATGTAGTTAAGAAGACTACTCAATGAACTGAGAATCACAACCACTGAACCTATCAACATGTATTGCGACAATCAAGCTGCTATAAGGATTGCCAAAAACCCAGTTCATCATGATCGAACCAAACATGTGGAAATTGATCGACATTTCATCAAAGAGAAGTTAGATGGGAAAATTGTGGACCTTCTGTATACACCAACTCGTCATCAAATTGCAGATGTGCTCACCCAGGCATTACCTCGAATCACCTTTGAAGAGCTTAATTCCAAGTTGGGAATGATTAATATCTATCACCTAGCTTGAGGGGGAGTGCAGAATTTCTAAGATTTGATTCTCGGAAATTAGGGAATAAGTTTCTTGTGATTTGTTGAGTTGTATAGGCTGCAAATCAAGGATTTGGATAGTTGGTTATTTGATTTCCTAGGTTTCAGATTTGTAGGAGATTTGTTAGCTGTATCTTAGTTGTATCCCTAGATTAGTAACTAATTTTTTTGATTTTCAGTCCTATATATACTGTTGTACATACGTTTGGATGAATAAGAAGAAAATATTCTTCAATCTCTCTCAAAATATTGTTCAATTCCTCTCAAATCTTCATTGGGCAATGAGGGATAAATCAAACTTAAAACCTCATCTCTAAAGCAAAATACCTGCTCTGTTGTTTTCTCAACACCGAGAATATCACCAAGTTTGGAGCCTGCAAGCTCCCAAAAGCGCTGGCGTGATTTGTTCATACTTTGCTTCTCATGGATTTCCCTTACTAGAGTAGATCCTTTGCGTGAAATTATAGCCATATCAGATGTAGGATCCTTTATTGGCATTATTGGCTCTGCTTGCCTGGTGAAAACAACCCTCCCATCAAGGAAAGGAGGTTTTGTGTCTGGTACAATAATAGGTAAAGGACAGTTAACTTACTGAGATAGCCTTTGCAGAAGTTGCGAGTTAAACATATAACATTGAACAACTGAGACGTCTCATTGCAAATTTTCTTACCGTGTACAAGAAGAATGACCTTGCGTTCATCTTCATCATCAAACTCAGTCTGTACCTCAGTGCCACGAACAGCCCCAGATCTCAATAGTTGTCGGTCTTCCCACTGCGCATTATCAGTAGTGCGTTGAGACAACTTTTTACTTTGAGCAAGTGACATCTTAGTTCCATCTTTCCGCACCTGTCCCGGATATAAAATAACATGAGGGTGGCAGCAATATATAAGATTTGGAACATACTAAGATATACCCAAAAAAAAAGTGTTCCCTAAATTACAAAACAAGGAAGTAAATAAAAGTAGCAAAGATGGAGAATAGTTCTTAAAGAAAGCACTATTGTCAAATATGTGCATTTTAAAACAGTATTAGAGGAAGTATATAAAATTGCAACTTCATCAGCATAAAGAAGAGAAAATTTAGAACTTCATTCCTACACAGAACTCAACATTCCGTATGCACCAAGGAGGAAATAATTCTAACAAATCAATAAATAGACAAGACAATCTAACGTACCAGTCTTTTGGCTAACTCAGCTTCTTTCTTTTGAAAAGAAGCCTCTTCTCCAAGGAAAAATGATGAGCTATCGGCATCAAACATTGCATTGCCTTCTTCTCTGTCATACCTATTTAACAAGATTATGTTAGTCAACTGTTTTGCCTCCCAAAATTTAATAATCATATATATTGTGTATATTACCATGCACGGTCAGCATTATAGTCCATCTCCAAGCGCATACTTTCAGTAATCTCGTACTTGTGTTCTTCAGCTGAATCGTTCTTTCCTGTTTCTTCGTCCTGTAGACATTGAAAAGGCCAACATGATAGATGAATAGCATATTGAAAATAATAATAATAATAATAATAGAAATCATGCAACTCTATGAAAAAGAACAATATCCAACCCCCTTTTTCTTCTGAACAAAGAAAACACAAGGAAGAATGTCACATTTCCATGAATGTGCAAATGCTAACTGGGTGTCAAAGTTTCCAAGATTGTCAAAAGCTATTTTACCTCGTATGACTGTGAAGCTTCTGCAGAAAAAGTAAGTTGATGGGACCTCCCACTACGCCTAGAACTTGAAGTTCTCACTGAAGATCCAGAAGCACGTATTGGAACTGGTGATGGTGAGACATGGTCCCAAGCAGATGCACCTGCACC
Organism: Artocarpus heterophyllus; assembly: GCA_025403435.1. Lineage (NCBI taxonomy): Eukaryota > Viridiplantae > Streptophyta > Magnoliopsida > Rosales > Moraceae > Artocarpus > Artocarpus heterophyllus. The sequence continues at coordinate 27,029,186 of CM046339.1, forward strand.
AAACAAAAGGTCAATCCATCTGCCTAAACTAATATAATCCGTAACAATAGCTAGTTCCATGATCCAAGGAACGCACCAGAAGAGTAAGGGGTATGTCCACCCAACCATGGGGAAACAAGTCTTGCATCAGGTGAGGCCCCGACCAACATAGGGGATGGTGAAGGTTGATGGCGCCTGCTAGAATTAGAGTAACCATCTCGACGGGGTGTATCTTCCCATTCCCATTTCCCATCATCCCAGTCAGATCTGCCTAGAGTATTTCACCATTTTGAAAGTAAAATCAGTGATAGCCATGTATTTCTACAAATAATAGAAATTTATACCAGTCAAAAGTGCTCAGACATGTTGGCTAAAAATTTAAAATATATGTAAGAGAACAGATAGATAGTACGTGTAATTAATAACAAATCTTTGGAACAACTGCATGAAAAAACAAAAAAAAAACCCTCAAAATTTTGATACCACATTAGCAAAATGCAAAGATATGTTCATGCTTTATTGCCATAGTCTCTAAGAAATTAAAAGTCAAGTAAACATAGGCACGCATACCAGATCCCCTCTTTGAACTTTCATATCTACTCCGCTTTCTTCCATAATCTCCACCATACCCTTCTTCATATCTGCCGCGTGTTTCCCTTCCATAAGATTGATAGCTCTCGTCATTACTATATCCGTGCCTTACCCTCTTGTTGTTAGTTCTGTCATCCCTGTAATCTCTTCTTTCACCATGGCGGTCATCCCTATCAGAGCGCACCTTGTAATCTCTACCACGGCCATCTCTATCATCCCTATACTCACTTTTCTCACTAACATGGTCATTTTTATCACACCTAGGGCTCTTTGATCGAATGCTCCGTGAACCCTACACATATGTGGCCAAAACCATTTAATTAAAACAGAATATATGAAGCATATCAAAATCAATATAAAAAATGCTTAAAAAGTCCTTAATCACTAGAAATAAAACTGAATAAATAGAAGAACACAGTTGGACCCACGAACAAATGAGGCAAATTTAAGACCTTTAAAGTAAACAAGTAATGAATGCAAGCACATAATACTAACACCGGTGACAAAATAGAACTTGGTCTAAAGATAAACTTACTTCTGAAGGTTTTTGTTCTCTGACTTGTTCTTCTTCTGTTAGTATACTTTCTGCAGTCAAATGATTCCAAAGTTCATTAGGGCACTAAAAGACTATAAAAAGGATTAACGCTGACAATAAGTGCAAAGGCTACAGAGTATTAATAGGCCTTAACGATTTACAGTTCAAAAGAAAATTAATAAAATAAAAGAACCCACCAATTAATCCTATCGTTGAACAAGCTATATTCTCCCAGTTTTTGTAAGCATAGGATCCAATACATATTTTCTATTATGTCTGTCTCCTTGAAATGCTACCTCAATATCAAACGCTCCATCGAGCACGCTTTATCTTTTTCAATGATAAACTTAAGCTAAGAACTAGGCATAAGCTGAGCCACCTTTTAAAAGGGAAGCAAAACCCAAGGACACACAAGCAACATGTAACAATGGAAGTAAAATAAATAAAAACAATAAAAAAAGTGAAGGCTGCCTTGAATGGAGCTAAAAGTACCAAAAAGAATCCAAGAACTACAGATGAATCTTTAGTTACTAAAGTGCAACTTCCAATCCTTAAATACAGACTAGTCCAAGGTAAAAATCCATCTTTCCTCTGCCAAATAAAGAAGTGGGTCCTCTTCCAAGCAGATTTAGGTATGTAGGGGATTTACACAGAAACAGTACAACAAAAGTTGTGATCTGCGGATGAATTTTACTTATCGTCTAACAAGACATTTGCAAACTCAATAGAAGTAGCATCAACCTTTGAAATCTAGAGCTAATAATTTCACAAAACTTGGGAACTTTTTTTAAAATAGAACAGGGCACATAACCAATCTAACTATAATCAATAAATAACAATCAAAAGAAGCCTGCTAGTAGATACACACCATAAACAAAAAGTCAAAAACCATACCTCTGTGTGGTGTCTCATCCGCAGATACTTCACGATATCGCCTAGTAGCAGGATTACGTTTACCAGAGAATGAATTACTCCCTGTGTCGTCTGTTACAATAGATCCGTTGTTGTCCTCTTCCTCCATAGATGCCACAAGAGAAGAAACTCTATCTCTTGGGACTTTAAAGCCCCCATCAACCTTCAACTCTCCCCGCTTTGCATGAGCTAGGATATCAAGCCCTGATATATCACCAATCAGAATTAAAATCTTAAGAGAAAAATCATCAATTTTCAGTTTAACCTACAAAACACTTCCAGCTAGCATCAAAGAAATACCACGCAAGAAATTATTTCAAAGGAAGAACAAATGTAAATAAAATTTTATACCTAGTAGAGATTTCCTCTCGGGAGCTTTAAATACGACTCTGTCCTTCCCAGGAAGGTATAAACCGCCCTTGCTGCTATTCTCAGCTTCCAAAGTGACTGTAGCCTTGTCGAGGTCGATAGGCTCAGCATTGCCTTGCTTCTGAAAGAAGCAAGCAAGAACATCAAAAAATATTTATGCAAGTTGATATTATTACACAAACATTTTCATATCTAGCACAGAAAAGAAACACCGTTGACTTTCAAAAAACATAAACTTGACAGCCCTTTTTACCTCAAACAAAAAAATAAAAATAAAAAGACAAAACACAATACCTCCATTATCACAATGCTGGCACCTGCACATGACGCGACAATATGAGTAAAAAAAAAATCAAAAAATTCACAATTCAAATTTTAGACAGCCTAAAGTAGTAAACTTTCGTAACAAATAAAAAAGAATAAAAGATAAAAAACCAAATCGAAACCCTAGAGAACCTAGCAATCTGAGCGCATAAAACTTGAAATGTTTGGGAAGTAAGAAAATTGAAGGTAAACGGAAAAAAAAATGAAAATGAGTGCAGAAATATGAGAGCCGAAATAAAAAGAGAAAAAGGAAAAGGAATAATTAAAAAACAAATACCTTGTTGGTTGATTATGGCGGTGGAGAAACTGAGTAAGTGGTATGTTTTCTTGAGGCGGGTTTTTGGGATTTGCAGGTGACCTGGTTGGGCAGAAAACGACCGCTTTCCAGGTGGGATATGATTTTTTTTAAACACAAACAAATATGATCCAACACATGAAAACCGTAAGCCGCCGCCTCTCCTTTTCTTTCCCTTTCCTCTCCCGCGGCGCCAGAGCTCCCCCCGAGCCTCCTATCTCATCCCGTTTGAGCGTGAGACATCCCGACCACGATGATCGGTTCCGAAGCTCGCCTGCGATCGTCCCGCTGAGATGCAGAAGCAGCAAATCGATAGAGAGAGGGACAGAGAGTGGTCTGGTTATGATTTCGGGGATTTTGTGTAATTTAGGCTGATTTTGTATATCGGGTTACGAAGGTGATATAATCTGGAAACGAATAAACTTGAAAAGATGGCGACTCCAATCGCCATCTCAAAAGTACACGAACATGGAAGAGGAGAAGATCATGCTTTGCGAGAAGTTACCAGTTGGAAGTCAAGTGAAAATATGTTTTTTTTGTGGAAAATAAATTTGTTATCATGATCCCTTCCAAAATAAATGTTAGTTAAGTTTTGTTTATTTAAACACGAAAACAAAAATATATCCCACTTTGTCAAAAATATATATATATATATATCCCACCTATTGCTTTTTTTTTTTTTAAGGATAATAGTATTTAGTAAATAATTTATTTAAATTAAAACAAAATTTATTTTTGCATAAAATATGATATAAAGAGAAACATAAAACAGAGAGAACAAAAGCAAAAATGAAAGGAAAAGAAAAGAGTAATGAGATAAAATTAAAAATTTTAAAAAGTATATGATTTTAATATTTTTAAAAGTATGTTATTTATTTATATTAAAAATTAAAATTGCTTTATTTGGTATAATTAACTTTATTGCTTTTCAAATAAAAAAGAAAATACTAAAAAGAAATAACAAAAGGTAAACCCTCTCCAAAAGGCAAGTATTTACAATTGTTTTAAACATGATATTTTACCTTAAGCAGAATAAAAATCAATTTTCCGTTGAATAAAGAAAAAACAATTTTATCCATTCGAAACACTTGGAATATTTTTTTAAAAAAAATACACTTAACATGGTTATTTTTAAAAAATTAAAAAAAAAAAAGAAAACATTCCTCAAAAACAAAAAAGAAAAGAAAAGAAAGAAAACATATATATGCCTATATATGTATTTGAAAGCGAAAAATTCCCTCAAAAAAAAGAGAAAAAAAAAAAGAAGGTAATTTGCTTTAGTTTGTCATCTTGGTACTTGAACATACTGAAAGTTTAATTACATCGACGAAGTTTAGATATTTGTAGAAAGCAAACTACAAATCATTTATGCCAGTACGTTGTCGTTTATGTCAATATACTATGTGTCGTTTTCCTTCAGCAAAACGAATGACATGTCGTTTCCTCAATTACTTTAACGACAACAATTTTTAACATGGCAAACATTGTGTCGTTTATGTCAACACACTACGCGCCAAGAACTTACATGTCGTAATCTGAATCACCTTAAACGACAACAATGTTTAATACCGCTAACATTGTATCATGGCCACATTAAACAACAGCAGTGTTTAGTTCCACGGAGAAAAACTTGTCGTAATTTTACCTTTAAAGACAACATTGTTTTAACAAGAATGGTGTCATTTTAATCTTAAACGACATTAGAGCTTAACTATAAACGATATGTCGTTTTTGATACAGACAAACAACAAAGAACTCGCAAACCACATGTCGTTTCTAGAAACAAAAAACGACATGAAGCCAGACTTCTTGTACCAGCACCATCGTGTTTCGATAAGAAATGCGAGGGTACTGCATATCTAAAAACGACTAGTCACCCGATGGACTCAACCGACGGAAGAAAAAAGGGGAGAGAAAGAGAACATACAATATGACGAGATGGATTACAAAAGGTAAACAACATGCTATATTAAAAGACTTTGAACATTTTGGAGGCAACATAAAGTGACGTTATTTCAAGCACATTATTTAGAGATTGCTGGTACGTAGAATCTAGAAATTTAAATTACAGAATGGAGCCACTTCTGAATTGTACCAGAAGAGAAACATATGTATAATCAAATAATGATCTGAAAACTGCTTAACTTTTGGAGATGAACAAAAAAAAAAAATCAAGGTTGGTCAGGAATAATAAGTTGGCCTTCAAAAGATTCATTTTGAATATCTTTGAGCTCAAGGAAGATTCTGAACGGCTGCCAAAACCATGTTCAATTCAACATGAAGCAAAATGCTGATGAAGTACTGCCCTCTTGAAAATCCAAGCAAAAAATTTGAAGAACTTCACGAATAGTAGTGTCATAATGTCCACTATTCTAAAACTCTCGCGATCACGTCCCAGTCCTCTCAAGATTTTCCGAGACAGTTTTCATCCTAGGCCGAACTTCAGGGTCTGCCTCAGTACAAGCCAACGCCACATGAAACACCGCTATCACCTCCTTCTTCGCGTGCACTTCTTGGAGCAACACTGGATCAACCATGTCCGAAAGCAGGTTTTCCTCCTCAAACCCCTTTCGCACCCACCTAACGAGGTCAGGAACCTCCACCGACGTTGATGTCGTCGGGGAGAGCTCTGGAGACTTGCCGGTGAGCAATTCAAGCAAGACAACCCCAAAGGAGTACACGTCCCACTTTTGCGTCAGCCTGCTGCTGGGAACACGAGCCTCGGGAGCTCGGTAGTTGTTGGTTTTCTCAGTTTGGACGGACTGCAAGTAAGGGAGAGCTCCACCAATGAAGCCTCCTGAGGAAGGGTTGTTGCCTGTGATGCTGATGAGTCTGTTGAGCCCGAAATCGGAGATGTGGGGCTGGAATTCGTTGTCGAGGAGGATGTTGGAAGGCTTGATGTCTCCGTGGACAAACTTTCTGGGGCTGCACTCGTGAAGGTAGGCCAAGCCCCGGGCTGTTCCCTTGGCGATTCTTAGCCTCGTGGCCCATGAGAGGCTCGTTGATGGCTGACCACTTCTACCTGTCATGTAGAGCCAAAATTGTCAATTTATTATCTTGGACTTGTACGCAAGATTTAATCACAATTTTCACCAACTATATTAAAAAAAAAAAAAGACTTTATTGATATTATACGGATGGAGATCATTAAACCAGATTATAATTGTATTAGTGGAACTGAATGAAATAGTCGAATGCTAGTAAAGCATTTTTTGTACCATGATGTAAAAATTTACTAACAAAAATTGAAAATGTTCAATCTAATATGCCCGTTGATGGAGTAAAGTGGAAGTAACTTATAATGGTCGCAAGCATGTCGACCATTTCAGGTTATAGATTTGGATGGTAGAAAGTTTTGATTTTGATCAAAAAAGGAGAAGCTTTTTTGTTTCTTCTGAGCAGCAAAAGTTCCCTTTTTGAGGCTTTTCGTTGATGCTTAAAAGCTAAAATTTCCAGAAAAAGCAAGAACGAAAGTCGAAGCAAATTCCATAATAAATTTCATGAAAAAAACGAAGGAAAGGACAAGAAAAGACCCAACAAAAAAAATCATAAATATCAGTAGCACTAGCAGATGATTACAAGGCCGAAAGCCCATAGTGGTCTACAGCATTTATTTAAGGATAGATGGGAACGCCGAAAACAAGACTCCCGGATTATTATCGGGTCCCACCCACCACGCTGCAAAGGACCTCAAGAGATGCTCAAAGACTCAGCCGCCTGGATATGGAAAGAATTTTGTGGGACAAATTGTTTTTATTAGATCTCACGCCAGGTGAGACCAAATTTACCTGAAGTTAAAGTGACTTCCAAGACAAATTGTGATACTAACTTTATTCCAAGTCAAATAGCTTCTAATGTTATGGGAACTTTCGCTTTTTAACCTTACAATAAAAGATAAACAGAGAAAAAGGTCGATTCTTTTACCAAAAAGCATCGGAAAACTTCACTTTTTTTGAGGCATGGATTTGTGTTTCCGGATGTGGTATTGATCTTGCTAGCAGATTTCAGAAAAATATAAAGAAGACTTAAATAGACTGTGCAATGGAAAGCAGAGCACAATTTCTCATATGCACCCAAAAAGCAAGAAACTTTGGGATTGCAAGAGAGAGAGAGCTTATCTATCCACCCATGCGTGTCATCAATGCTAAGCCTCATTCTTAAATTGTTCCAAATATCATGATTAGTAATTAATATTAGTTTCCATTAACACCTCCAAATTCTCATTAAACTCAACCAAAAAAAATCCAGTTTCATTATAGTTTAACGCCTAATTCTAGGCACAGTTGTAATTACCCTTTAGCAGCACATTTGCAATCATATTTTAGACAAAAAAATGTGCAATAAAACCGAACACAAAAGCTGAGACTCTGGCCTACTTATACTATCAACAAAAAAGCCACCGCCCAAAAAGACAATCAAAGCAGACACAAAACAAACAATAAACCAAAAAAAAAGAAAAAGGAATTTTCTCTCTGAGATATGAAGAAGGAAAACAAAAGTTAGCAGAACTACGTTGATTTTAATTATTAGACCATGCAAATTATGCTGAAAGATTTTTTTTTTTAATTCCCAAAAAAGAAAGTCCAAACTTTAAAGAAAACGTACCACGAAGAGCGGTGCCCAAGTTGCCATTAGAGACAAAATCACTAATGAGAAGCTTCTCATCAGGAGCCCAATAGTAAGCTCTAAGCTTGACAATATTCGGATGCCTGACCTTCCCAATGGCCTGAACCTCCGCCGCAAACTCCTTGTACCTCTGGTCTCCTCCCTCCCCCAGCCTCCTCACAGCCACCGGCACTCCATTCCCCAACACAACCTTGTACACAATCCCCAACCCACTCTTCCCCAACACATAAGCCGACGCCCTCAGCAGCTCGTCAAGCTCAAACGTAAATCCTTTGTCGATCGCCACCAAATCACCTCCACCTGATCCTTTCCCGCTTTCCGCCTTTTCGGGATCTTCCATCTCCGAATCCTCGTTTCCGAAACCCACAACACAAGGACACGAACACAAATGTGTTTTCTCGTTATCTCCGAACTTCCTCTTCCCTGTGCAGCTACAACCATTGGAATTGTCCTTCCTTTTCCAGTAAATGTAGACTATAATAAGACCGATGATTGCCACTCCAGCCGCGTCGGCTAATGAGATTAGAATTATCACGCCTGGGCTTAGGCCTTTCTTCGGTCCGTCGTCGTCGGATTCCCGGGCCGAGCTCGGGCTTCCCGGTGAGCTCCGAGCGGTGTTTTTGCATGGCTTTTGTAGCGGGAAGCCGCATAACAGAGGGTTGTCGAGGAAAGCCGTTGGGCCTTGGTTCGAAAACGACCCCGTTTCGGGTATCTCGCCGCTGAGATTGTTGTGCCGGAGATCGAAGCCTACCGTCACGGGCAATTCTCCGAGAGACTTCGGTAGCTTCCCCGAAAGGTGGTTGAAGGAGAGGTTTAGGGTTCCGGAGAGGGACTTCAGGTCGCCGATGTCGTCGGGGATCGGGCCGGTGAGTTCGTTGGAGGAGAGGTCGAGCTGGATCAAATTCTCCATCTCCGACCAAATTCCAGCGGGAATTTCGCTGGAGATTTTGTTCCTGGAGAGGATCAGCCTCTGTAACTGCTTGCAATTCTTGAGCTCGTCGGGGATTTCGCCGGAGATAGAGTTGTTGGAGAGGTCGAGGTTTTGGATCCTCGGGAGGGTGCAGATCGAGGGGGGAACCAGACCGGAGAGGTTGTTACCGTAGAGGAAGATGCTGTGGAGGGAAGTGGCGTTGAAGAGCTGAGAAGGAATGGAGCCGTGGAAGTTGTTGCTGTGCAGGTTGAGTCGCCGGAGGAAGAGGAGTGTGCCGAGCTCCGACGGGATATAGCCGCGGAGGTTCTTACCGGAGACGGCGATTCCGACGACGCGAGGGTCGGGGTAGCCAGTGATGTTCATGCAGGAAATGCCGGTCCAGCGGCAAGGAGTGGCGTCGTCCTCGTTCCAGTCGGAGAAGGCCGTGCCGGCGGAGTCTTGCTCGACGGCGGATTTTAGAGAGAGGAGAGAGAGGCCGTCGGGGGTGAGAGAGAAAGTGGAGCTGATCAGAATGTGAAACTGAGCAAGGAAGAATATCAAATTCATCAAGTTGTTCTTGGTCTTGGTCTTGTTCTTGTTCTTCCTCATCACGTATAAAGTGGCTGTTGAGAGATTGTTTTTCGGCCACAGTTTTTTTCTTCTTGTTTTTGTTTTTCCAGGGACCAAGGAAGAGCCAACTGTAGTAGATGTTTTGTGAAGTAGGTTTTAGAGAGCGAGGGGCTTGTTTGTGGGGATCAGGGGTGGTTGGGACTTGGGTGGCAGAGGTATTTATGAGAAAGAGACTTAGGAGGGACGAGATTTTGATTGGTGTGGTCCACCTCCTGCCAAAGAGAGATGGCTAGACTTCCTAACGGAAAAAGGAGGAAGTGGAAGCAAAGCAATGCCCACTTATCCCTTTCTGCCTCTCTCTCTCTTCTCTCTCTGCATTCTCATCATGTACATTTGTGGCTGCCCGTATTTTATTGTTATTATTGCCTTATAACTCATCACTTGGAATACTTGTGTGGGATCTTTGCAAAATTATGTACTTTCTTTCTTTTTTTTTGTTAGTTGCCACTAAAAAGCCATCATTTTTTTTCTTAAACAATAGTGGATATGTGACAGAGAACATAAAATGAAACTTCCTCTCTGTTTTAATCCTATCACTGAATTGTGTACTGTGAATTCTTGATGTAGTAATTGATGAAACGGATTTCCACTTCATTGTTCTAGTCTCAGCAGATCCTAATTTGTATTTTCTGATTACTTGGCCAGATATGGAAAGTGTGGTTTAATTTTGACTGTTGGAATGATATATCTGATTGTCAGATATCAAAGTTTTGTTCTGTTGGAATGATATATCTGATTGTCAGATATCAAATTTTTGTTCTGTCCGTTCTTTCTTCCTTTTTTTTTTTTGTTTCTTTTTCTTCACTTCCTTTCTCTTCTTTCCTTTTTTTTTTTTTTTTGTCAGCGTTGTAACTGTGTGCAAATCACCCAAATCTTAGTGGATGAGAAGAAGAATCTTCAAATTACACCCAAGTCCAATTCACGGGACCAAATAAAAAGTTTCAGTTTCTCGTGCCAACGCAAATTTCTTTTGTTTTCTTTCCTTTCTTGCACCCTATCTTACCAACATGCAAGAAAAGATATACTTTTTTTTCAATATATATATATATGGCGCTATCAAATGGGTTAATTTGAAATTTGTAATAAATTGTTAAAAATTATCATACATGGTCCTTTAAAAGTTTGGTATAACCAAAAAATTTAGGCAGCTACAGTTAATAGGAGACTAATATAACGTTGTTTGTACTCCGTAGAGGAGATGCCCTTTTATAGACGATTCAAATGATAACTCATAATATCAAGAGTAATTAAGTTCAACTTAATTTATGATATTTCCATGATAGCTGACAGGTAACTTTGGAAGAAGAGGAGTTGGCTGTTTAGACAAATCACTATCCCACAACCAACACCACTATCATTTCCCACTCTTAAAAAGGACTCTCTCATTGATGACACTGTTATCATTCTTCGAATACATTTCGCAACCCGATTCAAGTATACAGTCTTAATTACTACAATTTTCATATACTATAATATAAAATAAAAATAAATTATAATATAAAACTCTATACAACGATAATAAACTCGTCGTTCTAACTTTAGTACCAACCACACTCTTGTTAGGCAGTACCCTCCTTTCTTTCTTTCTGAGTTCTGAGTGATTCCAAATTGTACACTGCAATTGGGGTTTTAACATGATTACATTATAAAAAGATAGGGACTGAATTATTTTTATCATTGAGTGAAAATGAGCGTCATGATTTTCTTGTCTTATTTTCAATCATGAATACATGCTTAGAAGCTAACTAAGCTGTCCAACTTGTTATTAGGTGTAATTATACTTGTGTCTTGTCTGGGGTGGTTGAAAACATTGGAATCTATACTTCTCTGTATTCATTATTTTATATTTACCCTTGGGCTATAAAATGGAGATTCGCATGTGATGCTATGCCATACTATCTTACTACTGGACTCGAAAAAATCCCAATAAGCCAGTACTACCGACACAGATCAAGTCAAATTTTTTTGAAGTGCAGAGTCCATATAATTTGACATAGATATGATGGTTCATAAAAGACTCCAATTCCTAGGTTTTCTTTTTTCAGAAAATGGACATTAGGATATCTTTTTACCTGCATTGCCAGGCCATTTTATGAATATGGGACAACCCCTTTTTTTTTTATTTGATTTGAACTTTTTAACTTGCAGGCAGCATTTGTAAGTTCATATGTAATGATCACTTTCATTTTTCTCCCATTTTTAGCAAAGAAGAATCATAAATGACCTTCAAGGGACCATATACGCATATAACAATGAAAAGAGTAACAGTAGAAAACATAAACTCCTCTACTTCCAATTCAAGGGATTGAAGAGTTGGAAGATGCATAATTGAATCGTTAACTCTAGTCAACGTTTGATCTTTTATAGTTCAACATGCTCATGAAAAACGTGGGACCCATTACCACAATTTTTTTCTTTTTTTTTTTTTTTTTTTGCGTGATTTTTCTTTTTCTTCATCCTTTCCCTACTGACCCGTGAAAAAGCTTTGGCTGGATGAACTTACCAGCTGACATTTCGGCTTTTTCTGAACTAAACACCGACCCAATTATCAGTTTATAACTTACAGTCATGCACCAACAACCATTGCCATCAAAACCTCACAAAATTAAAAGCCTAAAGGTAGTCAACTAACGAACATAAACAGACTCAAGATTAAAATCAACATTAATTTGACTACAAATCTTATAACAAATTTTCCAACAACAGCTCCTCCACCCACACCCTTTCCACCAAGTTCGCATTATGCACCAAAGACACCAAAGCCATATAGAAGGACCCCTTAACAAAATTCAAACCTATATTCTGCAACACCGACTACTTTTTAGCACTTTCAAAGTTTCATTGGTCTTCCGAAAAGTCCAATCTCACATGTCATCGAAACCCCTAAAGTCATCGCAACACCACATGCACAAAACGGAAACAGCAAAATCCATGTATGTTCAATGAGGATTGAGGGCCATGAGCATGAAGAAGAAATAGTTTAAAAGAAGTCTGATCCTAAAACCTCAGGTACAAGGAGCTACTAAACAATCAACTGTAAATGAAAATATCACATTGGGAGCGGGGCGCTTTTAAAAACAACTTGGATAATCTTAGTCCAACAGATGAAATGTTCCACAGAGCATCACACGTGGAAAGAGATCTGTGGCTTCCTTAATATGCTTTGGATACTGTCTCTTCCATCTAATGAGAAACAACTCAAACCTTCTCCACGTGGTGAACAACTCTATGCCCCGGAGACTTCTGCCATTTCTTGTTCTACTGTACCTGCAGTTACTGGATAGTATTTGTAGTGAAGTTCTCCAACATCATCACCAGATAGCTTCTTCCATCCGTCTGGCCCCACGTAATAAACTGGTAAGAAACAAGTCCCCACAAGAAAAGTCATTAGTCTGAGTACCTTCCCATACTATTGTATGTATGTAAGTGTATGTGTGTGTGTATATATCTACGCACACACAGGGAGGGAGGGAGAGGGAGAGAGAGAGAGTACCGCTAGCAACTCCACCACTTGCTCCATCACGGAATGTGGCATGATATATAGCTCTTCTAGCCAACTCAGCCGCTTCATCAACAGACATATCATACCGATATCTGTGTCCACAGCAGGAGAACAACAAAATAAACAAATATGAGAACACATCAACTCAAAATAAATGGAAATGTTACACTAAGATTACAAAAGCTATTAATAAAAAGAATTGATGAAGAGCAAACATTTGAAAGTAACTACAGTCATTGAAAGAAGGGGAGTTATGAGTTCCTAGTTCATATCCTTTACAATACTCAAACAGATTTCACTTTTCAGCACGCTGCCATTTGCTCCTTGCCTATTTATTTCTTTAATTATTTCCATGATGTCAATTTGAGTTAAAAAAAAAAAGTGTCCTTGTTGGATGTGTTACTTGGCTAAAAATAATAATAATTAATTAATCAAAGAATCTTCCTTTGTTTCAGCAAGTGGGCCCTAAACCAAAGCTTTGCTCGCAGCACAAAGAAAATTTGGAGTCAATACGAGTACACAGGTACTCGTAAAGTAGGGTTGACCATGTAAAATAAAGGGAAGAATGCAGACCCGTCATCCAGTACACCATAAGCATAAGGCGAACCAGATCCAACTGAAAATCGTGCCCCTTTTAGCCTTCCTCCTTCACTGTCCACATAATATAGTCCAGGACCCTGCAGCCCAAAACAAGAAGAAATTACACACATCAAATGCAAATTGCAGCATTCTGAGATAAGTTTCAAGTTTTTATTACCGTTTCATCCCATCCAGCAATCATGGTCCCAACAGACAGACCCATGCCACGATATGAGTATAAAATGTTGGCTAACAGCTTTGATGCCCCTGTAACTGAAATTCTGCGCTTGTTTGCTAATTCATGCAGACGGCACTAACCATGCCAGGAAATTTTCTGTTAGCAATCTTACAAAAAGAAGCAGGTAACATGCTTTCACATGCCATTCTACACAGTAAAAACTAAACAAACAATAATAATAGTAATACTAATAATAATAATCGTTGAGTCACAAGTCACAACTGTGAAGTTGTAATAACTGTACTAGACAAAACCAGACCTAAGGGATTTCAGTGGAAAAGGACAAAGGGTTGATACTTCATATTTAGCAAGCCAAGTATTCGAAAAAACAGGCCTAACCTCAATTTAAAGTAAGTAAAAAACTGTTGTTAATGTCTCTATTTCATATGCCGATGGTAAGCAAAAAGGAAAGAGCGAAAAAAAAAAGCCATAAAACCAATTCCTCCATAAATCAACAGTTGCTGGCCTTGAAGTCAGTGACAAAACTGCAACTCCATAAGAGGTAAACAAGAATACAAGTTCCTCAATATCCAAAGATTTTCAATCATTTTAGTTTTGCAACAATATTTAATTCTCTATACTTAAAGCTCTGTGTTTAGAGTAAAAGCACAATCACGCAACAAAAAAACAAAAAAAAAGGGTTAAAAAAAGAAGCTGCAGTCACCCATAGAACATGTTCTTTAGCTAGACAGCATAAAATTGCTGCTTATAAAACGAGAAAACAAAAGCAATGCCCTACCTTAATCCCCAGATGTCTGTGCCAAAATTGGCAGTCAGCTGCTCCTCCAGCCATTGTGCCAAGCATGTAAGGATTAATTTCAATGATTTTCTTTACAGACTGCGATGCTGAAAATGAGCATGAAAGAGTAAGCATAGTCTATGCAACATTGCATTCAACACAAAATGTCGCAAATACACTGTCACTGGCCATGATTAGCTATAATCTAAGCACTCTAGCCCAACGTGAGACACGTCCTAGAACCAAAGCCACAGGAGCGTAAAAACACATAAGCATTTTCATTTACAGTTTAAGTCTATCATCTGGCTGTTCAACACAATGATTGACTTTGAAGTGCGAAGAAACCATATCTTTGCAGGCGGTATAATTTTTTCGACTTTTTCCTTCAAGTGATGGCGGAAAGAATTTCAAATTTCGAAAACAAATAAAGAGTTACACATACATATATAGCCGCCCATGCTAGCACGAGAATCAGCAGCAACCATGACACCCTCCTTGAAAATGAAAGCGAGTGTGGTTGTTCCCTTAGCTGGCTTCACCATTTGGACTGCCTCTTTCAGAAACTCATCAAGCTAAAATGGAGGGAAACAAAGTTTACGACCCAGTTAGCACCATTTCAGTGTCATCAAAACCCAGCTAGGAAAAACGTAGAAAACATATCATAAACTCACATCAACATTGCTAGGAAGATCAAACGACGGAGCAGCGGATAAACTATCGTGAAACTCATTGCTCGCCCCAAAAAGCGGTGCAGTTGACTCCAGACCGCTAGTGTCAAGCTTCATGACTAAAATCCTTTAAAAAAAAAAAAGCCATGAAAATCACCAACTGCAACATTTTCAAAATAATTATTCTATAAGACAGCCGAATCTGAGTTCTGACTCATTCAATTTCTGAAAATTTGTTTCTTTTTTCCAGGCCAAAAAAAAAATACCAAATGTAAACCGGGAGCGCTTCTGTTTGGATTGGACAACTATAGATTTCTGTTACTCAATTTCCATGAACGAAAACTCTTAAATCTTAAAAAAAAAAAAAAAAAAAAATTCTTTCTTATTTCTTCACGTAAAACTGAAGAAGGTCGAATCCGAAACCCTAGAAATGGGAAATTGTTCTTCTCTTCAAGAGTTGAGTCATAAATGGTCATAAGATATGAAAACTGGGAGTGAAAAAGAGATAATGGCTGCACCTTGGCGATGTATGAGGCAGAAAAGGAGGAAGACGATTCGCGCAGAGAGAGAGAGAAAGATCGAGCAGAGAATTTCAATGGAGAGAACGCCTTTTTCTGACGTTGCCGAAGCTGAGAGCGTCTTTAGCAGAGTGGTTTTCTTGTGCTCCAGGTCAGTGGGTAATTGTGGGCCCCATGGTAGGCCTGTCATTGGGCTTTTTACTGCTCACTTTGGGCTAGTAAGTCCAAGTCCAATGCCCGTCTTATGCCTATTCGGCTATATCTTATCTATGGCCCATACTTTAGATCACTGGACATTGTTGGTTGTCCCATATAAAACCACAAGGCCTTCCCAAAGCCAAAATACAGTAATGTTAAGATACCAAGTTTATTTCAATTTATGGGTTGTTATTAATTCATTGGTAGCTATAGATTATTTGACATGACATTCTTTTAAACAATTAATTGGTAGTTTTTTATTGATTGATTTAAAAAGTAGTTGTAGACTATTTGATATGGCAATATTTTAAACAATTATCAATAAAAACATGATAACATATAAGTTGATATTAGAGTTAGAATTTCTAGCATTTTTTTTTACCAAAATAAAGATACTGTTAACTTAGCGTGCTTGCAATCAGTGGTCTTGGGCTTGTATTCGAGGACCATGCCCATCCCCATCAGAAGAGGTCTTACCACCCTATCTGCTTTAAGCTATCTTCTGAGTGAAAAAGAAAATGTCCAAGGATATTTTTTCATAAATACCATTTTTTAAGATTTATTTTTCATAAATGACATATATGTTCATTTATGTTAAAATTTAACATGTATTATAAACAAGAGTGTGACATAAACTTTTATAAATGTGGTATAATTAAACATAACTTTTAAAATAGTGGCGTAACATGTGATTTTCTCAATGGCTCGTAGCCGTATTATTAGTCTTGACTACGAACTTTGGCCCAATAAAGGAAGCTACACTAGGCTCCACCTATTCAAAGATAAAGAAAATTACATGTTATGCCACCTTTTTAAAACTTGTATTTTTTTATGTCACACTTAAAAAGTTTATATTATATTATATTATATTTTAAGTTATGTTACAAATGAACATGTGTGGTATTTATAAAAAGATAAATCTTAAAAGCAACATTTACGAAAATTTTGCTCCGACACTGTGACACTTGGCTATCAATACACTTAACATTTACACTTTACTGTTCACTTTGGGCTAGTAATCCCAAGTCTAAGACCTGTCTTGTTCCTTTTAGGCTACGAAAAAATTATAATACGTGACCAAATTATTGAGAATATATTAAAAATATCCTTAATAATATAGTAATTATCCTAATAATATCACATATTATACTATATAATTATTTAGTAATAATTTTAATAATATTATTTTGAAACATTTATAGAATTTTTATTAATTAGAGTCATATTTTAATTGAATAAACATAATTGGCCAGTTGACCCATTAACCCTTTAGGCTACATCTGATCTGTGGGTCATACTTGGACAACGAGACATTGTTCAGCGGCCCACATTAAAAATATTGGGCCTACCCCAAGTCGAAATTAGAGGATTAGAATGGTCCAGTTGGAAATGGAGTGCCCGAATATGTCCAAGCCGAATTTCATTCAAGAACTTTAGGATTAATGCCGAAATAAATTTTAACTTTTTCTTTGGAGTAATTTCAATCAAGAACTTTACGATTAATGCCGAAATAAATTTTAACTGTTTCTTTGGAGTAATCAGACTTTGGCTTTTTCGACACAACAGTACAACTCTTAAATTTTCGAAGTAGTTTTCATACAAAGAATGTGGACACTCACAATGTCACATGCAATCCATGACCCACCAATACGACCCATTTAATACAAGCAGGGTCCTGGCCAATTTGATGCAATTTGATTAACGCATGACAAAAATTCAAACAAGGGAAAATTCATTCAACGAAATACATCGCCAAAGAAGTGTTTCACAAAAAATCAATGGTGAAGTATAAAATTTCAATTTTAGGATTTTCTTATTGGCTTAACTCAATAATTGATGCAAAATTAAAATTTTAACTTGTCTAAACCTATGAGTTCAAACAGTCCATAATGTAAAATTCTTACATATTATAATATTTAAATTTATTTTTTGAGTTTAAACTCACTTAACAAATATCCTATTAACTTCTCAAAATTACTGCAAAAAGCAGTTAGATTTTCTGTCAATTACTTTGCGGGTCCATTTGGCCCTAGTTTTTAATGCTGCTTGTAGATTTTCAAATAATCTATAAAGATTATAAAAAATAATTATCGACTAGCATAACTTGATAGGCGGAGGTTGCTTTTACACAGCTATTTCTACCGTCGTTATTCAATTTTACTAAAATATCCTTAATATTTTACCGTAATTCTAGAGATATAATAATTTTATTTATTCCGGAAACAAATAACGGTATACAATTGTACTAAATTATGCTCAAACTTACAAGTTTTTCTTTAATAATTATACTTTACCAAATGTTACTCAAATTTTTAGGTCTAAAATATTTTTAAAAACGACAATTGTAATTTATTTTTGAGATATATTAGACCCCACAAAATAAAATTTTAAGCTTTTTTCATAATTTTAGTGTAAAATATGAATGTTGATTTATAAGAAATAAACTTAAACTATAGATATAAGTACAAAGTATATTTCTATTTAAATGACAAAAAGCCTGTTTTGGTCATTATACATTCTTAAAAAGAATAATGTGCATAATTTACTAAAAAAATCGATTTTTACTTTTACATTAACTTTGATAAGAATTTGCAAAATGCCTATCTACTCTGGCCATTATTATTTTTACCAACAACACGGTCAACATCAAATATTTCAACAAACATAACAATGTTTTTGGTTAATATAACAAACATGACAATGTTAAACTGACCATTAGAAAGTTTTATTAAAAAAAAAACTACTTTTAAAAGCAGATTTATCGAACATTAGTTAATGTTAATTTTTTTATGATTACTCTCAAAGAGCTGTGAGAAAAACCTCAAAGCGACCCTCATTCTGCTGTATATTCCCATCACTATTTATAGTGCTTAAAGTTGACCAATTTAAATTCACCTTGTTCCAAAACTTTGTTAAAATGTTCATATGTTAACGGTCTAAGGCATCATTCCCACAAATCCCGCATTTCAAATTCTTTTAAACAAGTATTATAGGCTCACGTTACTCCTGCGGGCAATGATGACAAAACCAACAATGATGGACCAAGTAAATGCTATATTTCAGCCTAAAAACGGAGTAACTGATAAATTCCTAGCCATAAATAACTTCTTTTAAACACAATTGTATCATTTTTGTCACCCCACCTTTAAATGCACCACGGAAACTAACAAGGGTATTCAGCACTTTTTACACGAGTAAGTGTAACGTCCCGAAATTTATTTAATATTAATATAATGTAAATGATGAATTAGTGTGCCATAATTAAAGTTTTAACTTTAATTAGATTATTTGGTTGGATTTTTAGTTTTTGGTTGTTTTGTTGAATTGATGTGTTCAAAAGATTCCTTGTTGATTTAAAATGATGTTTTGAGTTTTAAAACACAACAATTTGTAAAATGTTAAAAATACTCTGTTTTACAAAACCGTGGGCGGCACATGGTTTTCGCACAGTAAAACCGCCCACCGATTTTCTCTATTTATTTTCCTTTCCTCTCTCTCTCTCCTCACTTCCACGCCCATCTCTCTCTCTCTCTTCCCTCTCTTTCTCGGCAGCTCACTCTCTCTCAATCTCTCTCTAAATTTTTGAAAACCGCATTCGAATCCAAGCTTCGGAACAGCAAGGAGGAAGCTCGGGGACGTGATTCGGCGACCGAGAACGCGGATTAAAGCTTCGATTCGAGGTTAGATTCAAAATTTCTAAACTTTTTACAAAATTTTCGATTTTGTGTGTTTTTGAAATCTAAGTTTGTTTAAGCTTAGAAAACCATGGATTTGTGTTAAATGAGCTTAGAACAACTAGAATCTAAACCTAGATTGAAGAAAAACGGATTGGATTCAAGATTTTTATTTTTCTCCTCTTTTTCTCATTTTCGGATTTTTGAAGATTTCGAGTTCAAATGTTGTTTAAATGATTCCAAACATGTTTTAGAATGTTTTTCTATCAACTATAGTTATTTTTCATGCCTGGGAATTGAGAAAAACAGGTTGGAATTCAGATTTGGATTTTGGGGATCGAGAAACCCGTGGCTGGGATTTCTGGATTTTCCCAGTTCGGCAGGCCAAAGTTCATGTTCGGCAGGCCGGAGTGATGATCGGCAGGCCGGTGTTCTTCCGACCGGCAGGCCGAATCTGGGAAAATGTTCGGCAGGCCGAACTTTGCTTCCGGCAGGCCGAACTGTGCAGTTCGGCAGGCCGAAGCAGGGCGTCCGGCAGGCCGACCGAGGCATGGAAAATTTTGTGATTTTTACCCGATTTCATTGTTTTGAACCCTGATTTAAATCCCAACCTTATAGGATGATTTTAATGATACAAATGGCACACTAGGACATCATGAAATGATTTAGTAACATAGAATGTCTCAAACTAGATATTGATTGACTTAGTTTGTATCTAGGACTGTTCGTGGTCCCGTGGAGCTAACGTATAGCGGACCGGGATTACGGTGTGGGGTACCGGCACGAGTACTGAGGTAGGACTTCTATCCTATTTCTTTGGTAGCCTGGTTTTGAAATGATTTGGCTTTGAAAATGATTTCTATCAAAATGTTTTCAACGGTTGTTTGAAAATGATTTTATCGGTTATATTTTAATATACCGTGCCATGAAATGACTTTCATAATGAATGTAATTGACAACACTCGGTAATTGGGTTTTGAATGATAATGATAATAAACACATGGGCATGATGCCATATCAGAGATCGGGTCGTGATCGACCTTGGGGGCAGGTCCCGAAACCCAGCTGGGCCACTACGGTGGTGATATCATGGTTTGCCTAGGTAAAAGTAAACTGGTGTTTTGATTTGACGAGTAGACTGTTCTGTGTCAGAACGGTTCTACTCAATTTATTTATTTATTTATTCAAGTTTCTTTTTTGTATAACTCCTGATAATGTTATGTTTCTTTGTATAAAACTATTTTATAAAACATAGTCCTACTGAGCCTTTCGCTCACGTTTTATTGTTTTAAATTTCCCCCCCCTCTAGGTGGTTTCCCATTTAGGTTTGGAGAAGATTCTTCAGACCGAACTCAGGAGCAATAGGAGAATTTGTTTACATTCTGTATTTATTAATCAAGGCATGTAAGACTTAACTTTATTTGTACTTGGACTGTAATTGTATTTGTGATATTGTCAGATCCATGTGTGTGCACAAGTTGTGGGTTGTGGAACCCATATTCGCGGTTTTTATTCAAATATTGTTATTTGTTTAATGATTTTAAATTATTTATAAAATGTGGTGGAAATTCTTCTTAATTTTTATTTAATTGGATTTTTAAACCCTTAATTTCAATTAAATTCTCTTTTAATTAATCTAAATATTCCGCCACGTCACCTCCCGTAATCCGGGGCGTGACAGAATGGTATCAGAGCTCAAGGTTATGAACCTTGGGAATTGTGCACACATAGGTTTGACAATGAAATACCTCTGACAGTCCAAATTTTGTTTTCAGAAGTGAGAGAATGGCACCTAGACGTCGTTCGACAGCTGACGCCGAGTTCGGAAATGATGAGGGCCTGATGAGGTCTATGATTGCGGCTTTCCGGCAGATGGCAGCCAGGACTAGACCGGAATGCTTTCTTTAAGGAATTTCGGCGGGCGTCTATTTCGACTTTTGATGGCAATGGGGATCCGCAGTTAGCTGAATATTGGTTGGATTCGATCTTGAAGCATCTGGATACCCTTGGTGTGCCTGAGGAGTATCGTGTGGAGTTTACGGCGTATAAGCTCGAGGGTGGCGCTAACACCTGGTGGAAACAAACTAAGCGTCTGGAGCGCGGTGGCGATATCGGTTGGGACAAGTTCGAGGATCTGTTCTATGATCGGTATTTTCCGCAGGGGTATAGAGATCAGAAGGCAGCTGAGTTTTATAGATTGCAGCAGGGTGATATGTCAGTTCGGGAGTATGAGGCGAAGTTTAGCGAGTTAGCTAGGTTTGCTCCATCAGCTGTGGCATCGGAGCGCGAGAAATGCATCAAGTTCCAGGAAGGACTCAAGGCTCCTATTCGGCGGCAGTTGGTTGCTCTACGGCTTAGGAGTTTCGGAGAGCTTGTGTCGTCGGCGATCTCCGTGGAGAATGATTACGTGCAGTATTGTGAGGACCGAGCCAAGGCTTCAGGAGGACCGCAGAGGAGTGGCAGGAAGAGCATCAGTAGTCGTCCAGCTCCGGGGAAAGGCAAGCAAGGCGGTGCGACCAGTGGCAGTAGCAGTTCGTCTGGCAGCGGGCGCAGCAACCCCTACAGCTTTCATTGTCATTTCTGTCAGCAGCCCGGACACATCAAGAGGAATTGCCCGATCAGGAGTGCTCGTCTTGGATCGCAGACCGGGGAGGATGCCAGTCGTTCGTCTCAGCCTCAGCCTCAGACCCTACCTCCGCCTCCGCAGTACCCGCAGTTGCAGTATCCGCAGTTTTCTCCTCAGCAATTCTCATATCCGGCACGGGGACAGCAGCCGCAGTATTTTCAGCGTAGTGTTCCTCAATATAGAGCGCCAAGTGCAGGTAGTGTGCAGTCGTCTCCATCTCAGCAGCATCGGCCGAGTAATGCAGGACCCAGCAATGTCGGTAGAGGAAAAGGGAAGGCGCCAGTGCAGGTTCATGCAATGGCATCTGGAGGGTCAAATTCTCAGATTGGTAACGCGGTTGTCGATGGTATGGTTTTGGTTTCCAGATCTCTAGCACGCGTTTTATTTGATACCGGTGCCTCTCATTCTCTCATTTCGAGTTCTTTTGTACATGCCTTGGGATTAGAAGTAGAAGAGTTTAATGAACCCCTAGTTATAACTTCTCCCTTGGGGCGGGTGTGTGTAAATTGTATGTTTAAATCTTGTAAAATAAAGATTGGGGATGAGATTTTGAAAAGTGATTTGATTGTACTCCCCATGAGTTCCTATGATGTGATTTTAGGGATGGACTGGTTGTCCAGGTATAGTGCAGTTGTGGACTGCCAACTTAGAAAAGTGACCCTAGTGTCTGATAGGGGAACGGTGATCACTTACCAGGGTGGTGGTGATTGGCTAATGAGTGAGCGTCTCATGAAGTCATGTCTAGGAGGGCGAAGGAATCTAGATTGTTTTGCTTTTCTTGCCAATCTAGATTGCGAGCCCTATGTTTCGAGTAGTGGTGTAGCGATTCCGGTGGTTGGTGAGTTCGAGGATGTTTTCCCCGACGAGTTATCAGGGTTACCACCGCACCGGGAGATTGAGTTTGGTATCGAGTTGTTTCCAGGGACATCACCGATTTCTATGGCACCTTATCGGATGGCGCCGGCAGAAATGAAGGAATTGAGGAAGCAACTTCAGGAGCTTTCTGATAAAGGATATATTCGGAATAGCACATCTCCGTGGGGAGCACCAGTTTTGTTCGCTAAGAAGCACGATGGGACTCTCAGGTTATGTGTGGATTATCGACAGCTGAATCGTGTTACGGTGAAGAACAAGTATCCTTTGCCTAGGATTGATGAGCTATTTGATCAGTTGGGAGGTTCGCGATACTTCTCGAAGATTGATTTGCGGTCAGGTTATCATCAGCTCAGAATCAAGGAAGAGGATATTCCCAAGACAGCTTTTAGGACTCGGTATGGGCACTTCGAGTTTCTGGTTATGTCGTTTGGGTTGACGAATGCTCCAGCAGCTTTTATGGATTTGATGAACAGGATATTTAGGCCGTATCTGGATCAGTTTGTGATCGTGTTCATCGATGATATTCTTGTGTATTCTAAGACATGGGAGGAGCATGAGCAGCATCTTCGGATCGTGCTTCAGACTTTGCGGGAGCACCAGTTGTATGCTAAGAGGGAAAAGTGTGAGTTCTGGTTGACCGAGGTCAAATTTCTGGGTCATGTCATCTCGGAGCATGGTATTTCAGTGGATCCGTCCAAGATTGAAGCTATATTGGAGTGGGAACGACCAAGGAATGTAGCGGAGATTTGCAGCTTCTTAGGTCTTGCTGGATATTATAGGAAATTTGTAAAGGACTTTTCGAAGATTGCAGCTCCGTTGACGAGGTTGACCAAGAAAAATGTCAGGTTTGAGTGGGATGAAGACTGTGAGTCTGCTTTTCAGGAATTGAAGAACCGGTTGACTTCAGCTCTAGTATTAGTTATTCCTAGTAGTGACGAGCCGTATGAGGTTTATGCTGATGCTTCAGGGCGCGGACTTGGATGCGTGTTGATGCAGCATGGACGTGTGGTTGCGTACGGATCGAGACAGCTACGACCTCACGAGCGAAATTATCCTACTCACGATTTAGAGCTTGCAGCAGTGATCTACGCGCTGAAGATTTGGAGATGTTACCTGTATGGGGCATCGTTTCAGGTCTTCTCCGATCACAAGAGTTTGAGGCATTTGTTCACTCAGAGGGATCTCAACTTGAGGCAGCGCAGATGGGTGGAGTACATGGAGGATTATGATTTCGTGTTGCAGTATCATCCCGGAAAAGCTAATGTGGTAGCGGACGCGCTTAGCAGAAAGTCTTCAGGGATTCTCGCTTGTTTGATTTTTGAGGACTGGAGCAGGGATGCGACAGTGAGTGAGTATCGGCTACAGTATCATGAAGACGGTGATCGAGTTTTGTTGTATCACGTGGAAGCGACTCCAGCTCTTGTTCGGATGGTGAAGCAAGGTCAGTGGCAGGATCGACATTTGCAGGGGATTTGGTCGCGGATTCAGAACGGGGAGCAGTTCGAGGAATGGAGCGTGCATGCAGATGGATCGTTGTACTTCCGGGAGCGTCTTGTAGTTCCAGTTATCGCCGAGGTGACGAAAGCCGTTCTAGATGAAGCTCATAGGTCTCAGTTCGCTATTCATCCGGGGAGCACCAAGATGTATCGTGATTTGAAGAGGCACTATTGGTGGAGAGGCATGAAGAAAGATGTTCGCGAGTACGTGGCCAAGTGTTCGACGTGTCTTCAGGTGAAAGCCGAGCATCAGAAGCCTGCAGGTCAGCTTCAGCCGCTTCCTATTCCAGGGTGGAAATGGGAGCATGTGACGATGGATTTCCTCACAGGTTTACCGAGGACGGAGCAGCGGCATGATGCAGTTTGGGTTGTGGTCGACAGGTTGACGAAATCGGCGCATTTCATTCCGTTTAGGTCGACGTG
Source organism: Artocarpus heterophyllus (assembly GCA_025403435.1). Classification (NCBI taxonomy): domain Eukaryota; kingdom Viridiplantae; phylum Streptophyta; class Magnoliopsida; order Rosales; family Moraceae; genus Artocarpus; species Artocarpus heterophyllus. The sequence continues at coordinate 27,053,894 of CM046339.1, forward strand.
TTCTAGGAAGATTCTCGGGGAGTTGTATATGCAGAACATTGTGAGGTTGCATGGAGTTCCTTTGTCCATCACCTCTGATCGAGATACCAGGTTTAATGCTAAGTACTGGAGGAGTTTTCAGGAGGCTTTGGGTACGGATTTGAACTTCAGTACGGCGTTTCATCCTCAGACTGATGGGCAGTCTGAGCGGGTTATTCAGGTTCTCGAGGATATGTTGCGTGCTTGTGCGTTGGACTTCGGCGGGAATTGGAAGCAATGTTTGCATTTGGCGGAGTTCTCGTACAACAACAGTTATCAGGCGAGTATCGGTATGGCACCATTTGAGGCATTGTATGGGCGACCGTGTCGGTCACCTGTGTGTTGGGCCGAGCCGGAAGATAGAGTTATTCTTGGGCCGGATGAGATTCGTGACAGCAACGAGAAAGTCGTGGTGATTCGGGATCGGTTGAGAGCAGCTCAGAGTCGGCAGAAGAGCTACGCAGATAGGAGACGTAGACCTTTGGAGTTCGCGGTTGGAAATTTTGTTCTCTTGAGGGTGTCACCTCGTAAGGGAACTATGCGGTTCGGAGTGAGTGGGAAACTCGCGCCGAGGTATATTGGGCCGTTCGAGATCACTCAGCGTGTTGGTGTGGTCGCTTATCGGCTTGATCTTCCGCCCGAACTTTCTCATGTGCACGATGTGTTTCATGTGTCTATGCTTAGGAAGTGTCCACCTGGGCAGGATAAGGTAGTATCGTTTCGCGATGTGCAGGTTCAGGAGGATACGACGTACGAAGAAGTGCCAATTCAGATCATCGACCGGAAAGTGGTTAGCTTGCGTCGTCGTGAGATACCATTGGTAAAGGTCGTGTGGCAGCATCACGGTGTTGATGAAGCCACTTGGGAACGAGAGTCTGGTATGCGGGAGTTATATCCGCATTTGTTTTGTTTTTGAGATGAGTTGTAAATTTCGAGGACGAAATTTCTTTAAGGGGTGGAGAGCTGTAACGTCCCGAAATTTATTTAATATTAATGTAATGTAAATGATGAATTAGTGTGCCATAATTAAAGTTTTAACTTTAATTAGATTATTTGGTTGGATTTTTAGTTTTTGGTTGTTTTGTTGAATTGATGTGTTCAAAAGATTCCTTGTTGATTTAAAATGATGTTTTGAGTTTTAAAACACAACAATTTGTAAAATGTTAAAAATACTCTGTTTTACAAAACCGTGGGCGGCACATGGTTTTCGCACAGTAAAACCGCCCACCGATTTTCTCTATTTATTTTCCTTTCCTCTCTCTCTCTCCTCACTTCCACGCCCATCTCTCTCTCTCTCTTCCCTCTCTTTCTCGGCAGCTCACTCTCTCTCAATCTCTCTCTAAATTTTTGAAAACCGCATTCGAATCCAAGCTTCGGAACAGCAAGGAGGAAGCTCGGGGACGTGATTCGGCGACCGAGAACGCGGATTAAAGCTTCGATTCGAGGTTAGATTCAAAATTTCTAAACTTTTTACAAAATTTTCGATTTTGTGTGTTTTTGAAATCTAAGTTTGTTTAAGCTTAGAAAACCATGGATTTGTGTTAAATGAGCTTAGAACAACTAGAATCTAAACCTAGATTGAAGAAAAACGGATTGAATTCAAGATTTTTATTTTTCTCCTCTTTTTCTCATTTTCAGATTTTTGAAGATTTCGAGTTCAAATGTTGTTTAAATGATTCCAAACATGTTTTAGAATGTTTTTCTATCAACTATAGTTATTTTTCATGCCTGGGAATTGAGAAAAACAGGTTGGAATTCAGATTTGGATTTTGGGGATCGAGAAACCCGTGGCTGGGATTTCTGGATTTTCCCAGTTCGGCAGGCCGAAGTTCATGTTCGGCAGGCCGGAGTGATGATCGGCAGGCCGGTGTTCTTCCGACCGGCAGGCCGAATCTGGGGAAATGTTCGGCAGGCCGAACTTTGCTTCCGGCAGGCCGAACTGTGCAGTTCGGCAGGCCGAAGCAGGGCGTCCGGCAGGCCGACCGAGGCATGGAAAATTTTGTGATTTTTACCCGATTTCATTGTTTTGAACCCTGATTTAAATCCCAACCTTATAGGATGATTTTAATGATACAAATGGCACACTAGGACATCATGAAATGATTTAGTAACATAGAATGTCTCAAACTAGATATTGATTGACTTAGTTTGTATCTAGGACTGTTCGTGGTCCCGTGGAGCTAACGTATAGCGGACCGGGATTACGGTGTGGGGTACCGGCACGAGTACTGAGGTAGGACTTCTATCCTATTTCTTTGGTAGCTTGGTTTTGAAATGATTTGGCTTTGAAAATGATTTCTATCAAAATGTTTTCAACGGTTGTTTGAAAATGATTTTATCGGTTATATTTTAATATACCGTGCCATGAAATGACTTTCATAATGAATGTAATTGACAACACTCGGTAATTGGGTTTTGAATGATAATGATAATAAACACATGGGCATGATGCCATATCAGAGATCGGGTCGTGATCGACCTTGGGGGCAGGTCCCGAAACCCAGTTGGGCCACTACGGTGGTGATATCATGGTTTGCCTAGGTAAAAGTAAACTGGTGTTTTGATTTGACGAGTAGACTGTTCTGTGTCAGAACGGTTCTACTCAATTTATTTATTTATTTATTCAAGTTTCTTTTTTGTATAACTCCTGATAATGTTATGTTTCTTGGTATAAAACTATTTTATAAAACATAGTCCTACTGAGCCTTTCGCTCACGTTTTATTGTTTTAAATTTCCCCCCCCTCTAGGTGGTTTCCCATTTAGGTTTGGAGAAGATTCTTCAGACCGAACTCAGGAGCAATAGGAGAATTTGTTTACATTCTGTATTTATTAATCAAGGCATGTAAGACTTAACTTCATTTGTACTTGGACTGTAATTGTATTTGTGATATTGTCAGATCCATGTGTGTGCACAAGTTGTGGGTTGTGGAACCCATATTCGCGGTTTTTATTCAATTATTGTTATTTGTTTAATGATTTTAAATTATTTATAAAATGTGGTGGAAATTCTTCTTAATTTTTATTTAATTGGATTTTTAAACCCTTAATTTCAATTAAATTCTCTTTTAATTAATCTAAATATTCCGTCACGTCACCTCCCGTACTCCGGGGCGTGACAGTAAGTTTTATAGTTCATACAGATAAAAGACAACCCATTGCTTTTCTTTTTTGGGCATTAGCAGTTTATGATGATGCAGAAAAGTCCAAAGCTATAGTCACCACTTGGGTTCTATATATAAAGCAAGTAAATGCAGTCAACACAAACCTAAAGAGATATGGTGTTTGTTTTGGTTAGGACCACAGACACTCAATGATGGCGCATTAGTTGCATGGCTTTGTGTGATGATGAGTTTTCTTCGTCATGATTTAATCTTTCACAATCCTTTACTATGAGGTTGTAACAAATTTGGAGCTCGTACAATAGGTAGATATATTTTCATATATCCTGTTATTTTTACTGTTGGTTTAACTTTTCACCTGTTTAACCTACGGCTTTATATTAAAAATTTACAACTTACGGTGTATAATTGTTTTCAGTATTAGACAAACCAGTAATTGATGGTTAAAATAATAGAACCTAAAAGTAGGGTCAATACATATATATATGTCTTGTTGTAAGTTTTGTCTAAATACATTTTAGGTTAAAGCGAATTTTTATAATAGAGAAGACAATTTTATTTTATCGTTAGAGCAAAATATTTTAGTCGTCTGGGTTAAAATTTTAACGATATAATCTACGACTATCTACATTAAAAAGTTACAAAACGCAATTCAAAAGTGGTTTCAATCATAGATAAAGCCGTTAAAAAATTAATACACCGACTAAAACACTTATATTTTGTCAGGAAAGTAAAATTATCTTTTTTATTGTTAGAATTTCTTAATTTTTTAGGTATAGAATAAAAGTTTCAACTCTTTAAAGTACACAAAGCTCTCACATATAACATTATAAAACAAAAATATATTCCAACACAAAGCTTCCACGCCCTACAAAAATGAAGTTTAAACTGTAACTTTCAATTCTTCTCCAAACTTCCAATTTATCTCCCACGTTTACGATTTAGAATAGTAAAGTGGTAATAATATTGGTCTTCACCGACATAAAGGGGGTTTCGCTGCTGTTCATTTACAGGCCAGGTGTGACAAAACCGATAATCATGCATATTGACAAAATTTATTTATTTTCACCCTTTTTCTTTTTTTTTTTTTGGTTTTGTTTTTTAGGCTCACTTTGAGTTGGACGTGAACGAGCAAAAGTGTTTGGAATATTCACCTTGAGAACACCAACCAAATGGAAATAATTATTATGATTATGATAGGTTTTTTTTTCAAACATTTTACATGTTCTAGGCCCTCCCACCCTAGGAAAAAACAACTTTTTTGTCATGTACAACATATGTGGTCGAGAACACGAGAGACCCCTCCACTTTAGGTTTTACCTTGACCATGGTAAATAACTACATATCCACTGCATTTTGGGAGATTTTAGAGTAGAATAGATCAATTGATTAGGACCACAACCTATATTTATTATTTAAAAGAGATTGAAAGCTATTAGAGTACTTTTGACAACACCCATACGTACACATATTTTGTAATAAGTTTCATTTAATTTAAATAGTATGATCTATTAGTTGCATACCTCCCATGTAAAATCTCCCCCATATTCTAAAAACAAAATAGTGAAGTGGGATTTTATCTCAAAAGAAATCTTTTCTCGCTATGAGTCAACTCTCATTGCGAAATAAGTCATAGCAAGGAAATTTTTTTAGGGAGTAAGAAAAAGAACCAAACCACAAAATGCTCCCGCCACAAACCTATAACATCGACATAAGGTTCCGTACAACTAAATGCCGTCTATTTTCATTGTTATTGATAACTATTTTGTCATCGTATACAAGACTTATAATTAACGAGGAAAATTTTTTTTACTATCTATTTTCATAACGAGTGTCGTATTATGATTTTAAATATATACATTTTGTAGATTTGAATTACAATTTATATCATTTCCTGCAGGTACTCCCATAAAAATTTAAGTTATTGTTCATATAACTTTTTTTTCAAACCATATTTAGTTGAGGATTTTTTTTCCTAAACGCATGTTGGATGCATAATCTAAAATGGTTTTGGTCTCTAGTGCTCCCCCGAACAAAGACCTTAGTTTGATTAGCTTTAAGAATCTTGGCCCACAGTTAGAGATGCCGTATCTTCGGTCCAATTGTATTTGTTCTTAATTATTGAACGTCTTTCTCTACTTACCTTTTCGCTTTATAATAATTATTTCAGCAGTTTCCTCGCAAATACTTGCAACACCCCCATAAAAGAGAGAAAGGGAAAATTGTTTTGCCTATTAAGTTCTTCAACGATTTGGATGATAGATCTTACCACAAGTTGGCATGCCACTTACTTTTTGTTTGTTGGTTGTTGGTTCGATAGGGTAAATTGGTTGGTGACATAACCGTCGAATAAAATTGAATACTAGAAATTTTTCATAAATATAATCTTTTAATATTTATATGTTATAAATGCCACATAGACTTATTCGTAGCATAACTTAATATGCAATATAAATGATAGTGTGACATATCTTTAAAATATAGCATGAATAAATATAACTTTTAAAATTATGGTATGACTAAACGCATTGTTTAAAACAGTGGCATAATGTGTAAATTTTTCATCGAATATATATAGACATAAACACTTATGAAAATCAAAATGATTTGTACCATAAGTATCTATCAATTGACCTGTTTTATATTTTTATTATTTGAATTCGACCTAGGTTATCATTAATCTCAAAAATTTGCAGGACCAATAAATTACTGATTCAATATAAATTGGCTACGGTGGTTGAATAAAGATTGTTTGAGCCCTAGTCTAATTTTATCCATTTGGGCAATAGTAATACCTAACAAATCATCAATTAAAATTGACTACAAATCCACGCAGGCACTTTCAAGATTGAACAAAGTCAAAAGTAATCTGTTACAATTTTTTTTTTTTGTGGGAAATTTAGGAAGTTTGGTCTTCTTTTTTCGTTCTTTGTTGAAAAAGATTCTTGGAGGTTTGGTTAGGACAATTTCTTCGACCGGCCATGGGTTGAAATCTTTGGAGTCATTTGAGAAAAGAAATCAGTGTGTCAATCGGCATCATCCTATAAAACGGAATTAAAATTATTTTTATTTGATTTCTCAAAAATAAAAGAATATATATATATATATATATGCAAAGAGCCACCCTCTTTGTTCCCGACATTTTCTCCTAATTAAACAAGTGGCATGTAAAGCAAAGGGCGGCCCACGTGCAATTCATAAATAAGATTTTGACGTCTATCTGTGGAAGTACTATTTTATTTTTCTATTTCCCCCAAGGCCAGCATAAATGAAAACAAAAAATCTTAAAAAAAAGAGAAAAACAAAAATATTATGAACAGATTTCATTCAAGTATTTAAATAAAAATTTAAATTTTTATAAAAAAAATATTATAATAAAATAATTTAAGTTATAATTTAAACTACGGAATAAATAGCCCTTATAAAAGAAAAAAGAGTTTGAGAGGAATACGTTCCAGGCGCGAAACTAGCATGTCCTTAGACGCCCATGTGTCGCTACGGCGTTATCAAATAAAAGGGGGAGCATCACCGTCAAAGCAAATTATTTAAACGTTATTTTATTATTTTTTAAAGTTTTATTTTTAAAAAAATATTTTTCGGACGGAAACTTTTTTTTTTAATTACAAGTAAAATTAATTGTATCGTTTGGTGGAGGATTTTTTTTTTCCCGATTGTAATTGGACAATGAAAGTTGTTTGTTTTGAATACTTTTTATACTTAATAAAATTAATTTTAAATTTAAATATTAAAAATATTTTAAATATGTGTTTGTTTTTCTTTAAATTTGAATCATTTGAATATCAAAAATTTAAGTCTTTACAGTTCTGACTCTCCTTAAACTTTTGATACTCGGGTATGTCTGTTGCAGTAAAAAATAAAATTCTTTCTTCCATATTGTGGGAAAAAAATCATAAATTCTTCATCTGATATCCAATTGAGATGATTCTTTTTTCATTATATTCCTAATGAAGAGAGAATAAATTAATATCCATATTGCATATATTTTAAGATCATTAACTTTAAGATTTCATTAAATTTGTTCATAAATAAAAAAACTATTTTCACTACCTTTCTAAACATAAATTTTAATTTTATTTCACACTCAGATTAAAACTTAAATGCACATCCAAATGTCAATTTAGATAACAATTCAAATCACTAACTTAAATCCTAATTCAAATTACACTAACTCAAATCAAATCACTAATTCAAATTTATTTACCAAATAGACCCTGAGAACACTTATGATAGGGGCTATTTTTTCCCCTATTGGTAAGTATTAGCTTCTTAACGATCTAATATGCAAACGTCTATATTAAACTTTACAGCATATGATATGGTTTTATTTCTAATTATAGATCAAACCATCTAAAACTTAATCTAGTTATTAAAATATCAGCTTTTACTAATCATTAATTGAAAAGAATGTTCATAGACTAAGGAACATTTTGAAGTGTGAATGTTTTCACACAATACGTCAACATGAGTCTTTTATTTCTGATATGTGTGCGACATTATTTATTTTTTATAATAATATATGAAGTGAGAATAATTTCATATTGAGCAACTGCGTTCCAATGATGACATAAAAAAAAGCATCGACATTGTAATTAGATAGATTTAATTTAAGAAAGACAAGAAAACAATAAGTTTCACTTAAAAAATCACCAGCGTGAATAGTGTTGGAGAGTTTTCTTTACAAGAGAACCTGATTTCTCTTGTTTTCTTAGAATTTCAGACAAATTTTATAACAAAATCAAGCAAGTAACAATTATCGAATCAAAGCGTATTTCTTATGTTGATATTACTAATATTTCGTGATCTCAACATGAATATTCGAGACTCTGAGCCTTATCTCAATAATCTTTTACCTTGAAGATGCTGATAAACTTTTTGAAATAACCTAAATTAAGAGAAGTGCTTCGAATGAATTTGAAATTTTGCGAGTGCACTCTATCAATCTGTTTGTATGAAAATTTGTTGAGGAATGGAGGATCTCCCATTTAATTTAGCAAAGGGGAAAAAAAAAGTGTTTGCTGGTGATGGAATGAAAATGCTCGTGTGATATGTTTTTTTTGACAGAGAGAGATATTTCCTATATTCATTCCCGATTGGGGAAAAACTACAGATGAATCCGTGAGTTACGGATCCAGGTGGGGCCCAACAGTGGGGAGCACTAATACTAAGAAAGTCGATGGTTAAAAACATAACCACGTGGACTTGTGGTGAGCCCACATTTTATTATTTTTAAAAAAATATTCTGACAGAAAATTGTCGATTCCTGTTTCCGTACTCCTGCCTGGGGACAGCCCACTGCTAATAAAATCATTTATCAACAAATTGACGAATTTACCCTCTTGAATTGAGAAATTACCGCATAGATCCCTCCCTCGCCGTTGGAACACGTAGTGGACGTTATTGAATAACATTAATAATGAAAAGCAAAGGACGACCACCTCCACATCCAAATTTAGGAGGGTGTTTGGTTGTGGTGGGAACCACTTAGTTTTCATTGTAATCTTAGTTATAAATAGTGTAAAGTTTTTATATGCTACAGTAACAATAAAAAAATATGCTACAGTATAAAACTCTCATATGTTACGATAAAAGTGGTTTCTACCATCGATTTTCACCACTCTTTCAAATAAGTGGAAGAAAACGGTAGCTGACCAAACGAAGAGACCTTATCCTCCTGCTTGAGCTTGACCAAACCTTAGTGATCTTCCTTTTTTTTTTTTCTTTTTTTTTTCCTTTTTATTTTTCATTTAGATTATGGAATCCACAAAGAAACCTTTTTCTGAAATTAAACAATAATTGCTTACTAGAATAACAAAAACAAGGAAGAAGAAAGAAAAAAGGGAAATTTTGTTTGGATAATGTGTATAATAGTTGTACTTAAAAGGATAATCTACTTTATGTATTTCCATTCCCCATCACTCTCATTTTCCTATTTTCTTTTTTTGCGTTTTTCCATTTCAAACTATAAATTGGCTTCAAGTTCTAGTTTTTTCAACATATAATTTAATGAATATTTATTATTTGTGTTGAAGAATTATATATCATCCTTTTGTAAAAGGAATATTTCTTATTATTTTATTTAACCTTTTATGAATCGCTTTATATCAATAGTCAAAGTGAAAACTCAAAAGTGTGTCAACTACCATCAATTTCAAGCATATAAAGACATATCGAATCTTTTAGAAAACAAGCATCCTAGATCCTTTTTCTACAGGACCATACTTTTCGTTCCTATAAGGAAGCTAAAAAACAAAATAAAGTAAAACAGAAAGGCCACGACAACTCCAGTAAATCAATGGAAAATCTATAAAACAACCAAACAATGTGATAGCTAGCTTGCTGCGGTGTCACAATCCGGCACCTTCATTACATGATTAGAAGGGAATTGAAGAAAGCAACTTTTGATGTGTAGTTTTCAATAACCAAAAATAAAAAAAAAAGAAAGGGAAAAAAAAATTTTTGAAGTATACTTTGATTAGAGGCGTTGTTGATTAAACGCATTATTGGATGTGTAATTACGGTTTAGTATTTGGAGGCTGATTAACTTTTCAGGGATTTTTGCTGATTATAAATTTGATAGTGGTCCTAATCCAGCCAAGATTCTGCCCAAAAAATAGAAAACTTTGCTATTCTTCTTCTTCTTTTTCTTCTTATTTTTTTTTTTTGGGCTAAAGAAGGAAGCTTGCTATTAGTGTCCAAGCATGAGGAGTACGGCACCCATTTAGTGCATTAATAATCTCAAAAAATGCCATTTATATATGACGAATTCGATAGGCAAGATCCCTCTCCATTTTTAAAGGAATGCATCATATCTTTTTCTTTCTTCGATCTTTATTTTGCTTGAGCCTAGATCTCTCCTTTAATGCACTTTACTTTTAGGGGGCATTTAATATGCAATAATCTTGAGATGGGAATGAAAATCTTACAGATTCTCATGTTTGGTATAAGAATTTTGAGTTTTGGATTCCTAAGAAACTCATTCTTATGGGATTCAGATTATCCCATTTGTGTGGTATAGGCTGCTCGATGAGACTCTACGTGGATTTGCCTCCAGCAGGAGAGGGCGTCACCCAGGGGTCGAATCTTTTCTCTCTTGAATAAGAGAGTTTTAAGGCTTATCCTAGGTACCAATTGGGATAGGCCTTACAACTCTCTTATTTAAGAGGAAAAAAGGTTTGACTCTTGGGGGACGCGTTCTCCCGAATGAGACAAATTTGCGTAGAGGCTTTCCGAATAGCCTCTTCGGCAATACTTATATTCATATTTCTAGAAATCTCAAAACTATAGAAATATCACCTTTTTTTCATGATAATGATTATAAATAAATAATATAATATAATATAAAAACTATTAAATATTTATAATATTATTAGAACTTAATATTATTATTTAATGTTAATATTATATAAAATACAATATATTATAAAGAATTATATTTTATTATTATTTATATTCATATCCTTATATTATATACTATTAACCATAATATATATTATATATAATATTTTTAAAATTATTAAATTGTTATAGTAATAATATTATTATAAATTAATATTTTTATACATATAAATATAAAAATTATATCAATATAAAATAACAATATGATAATAAAGATAATAGTAACATTAACAACAATAATAAAAATATATAATATATTACATATTACATATATGATATCTAAATATAATATATGTTATTATTAATTAATATTAGAACATAATATATATAATACTATAATAATAAAATAAAATAATTTTGCACTATTATTATAAATTATTATTAATATATGATATAGATATAAATATATATATCAATATAAAATTATAATTTTAATAATAAGGATAATAATAACATTAATAATAAAAAACATAATAATATAATATCAATATAAATAGTATAATATTAATATTCATAGTAATATCAATATTAAATTATATAAATATTATTATAATAATTACAAATATAAAATATAACTAAATATGTTATATTTTTATGACAATATTTTTATTTAATGTTAATATTAATATAAATAATAACATGGTATCAAGAATTATATTATTATTATTTTTATATTTATATTAATATTATATATTATATACAACATTTTAATATTAATATATTGTTAAATAATAATTCTATGATTATTATAAATTAATATTTTTATATAATATAAAGAAAGTATTATATTAATATAAAATAATAATGATAATAATAACATTAATATTTATAGTAATATTAATGCTAAATTATATATAATATTATTTTATTATTCATATTTATATTATTATTATTTAATATTAGCACTAATATATTATATTGATACATTTAATGTTAATACTATAAATTATTTTGTCAATTATACAAGATTCTAATGCACAACGAAATATAGTAATATATTATTTTTAGAAATCTAATAAAAGATTCTTATGTACAATCAAACGTAATAATCTTGATTCCTATAAATCATATTCCTTACAATTATTTTCTCAAAAATATGATTCCTACTGATTACTGCATACCAAACGCCCCCTTACCAACTGGACTAGCATCAACTTCCCTCATTTTTTTAACTAGGCATGTATTTTATAACCTTTGTGTATTTGCAGAATTTACAATTGAAAACGACTATGTTTATAGTATTTGGAAAATTCATTAGTCAAAGGGTAACTAACATGTGTTGAAAAAAAAAAGTAATATCCCACAACATCAATTTTGATAATTTAGGGTTAGTTTAGTGCGGAGGTTCGAATGCTTTGGTTATAGAACTAGATGGTTTGAATTCTGGGTTTTAAACTGTGTGATTTAAACGGTGTTTTTGGATTGGTGTTTGCAATATAAAGTTTTAAAATGAAAACCGTAGTTTATAAAAGGAAACGAGAATGAGAATAATTTTACTATAAAAAATGGTTCAAAACTGCCTGAACTTGGAGAGGGGATGGAGTTTGGATTTTGGATATTTAGGTTGGTTTGAAACTTTTTTCATGATTTAAAACCGCCTTAGTTATTATTTCACTAAACGTCAATTTAAATAGCTTCTACCTTCTATAGTTTGAAATCACATCTATGGTCTAGAACCTACATATTTAATGGTACATTAACAATTCTTATTGTTAATTGATGACACATAAGACGTGCTAATTATATCATACGACTTATTACCAATCGTGATATGGTAGTCCAGAAGGAAAGTGAAATCAATGAACACCTTATCTCACTTTTATTTGCAAAGTGGAAAATACATTCAAGTGATGGACATTTATGTATGAATGGATTCTAGTGTTAGCTGTTGGCACATCTTCTTATTGGTCTTACTGGTGTGACATCAATACGCAATAACAAAAATAATATAGATCATGATCTAATCAAATATTTGCTCATACCAACAACCCACTACTACATAGTATTTTATCACACAAACAAATAAAAATATTAACTCCCTATTTGATAAAGTTGGTTCTAACTAATTTTTCAGTTAGTAATATTATAAAGCTCTCACATGCTATAATAAAAAGAAAAAAATCGTTACAATAAATGCTCTTATATGCTACAATATTTACAAATCTAACTAATATGTTAACCACTATGCCAATTATCGTGTAACTCTTTCAGAAATATACATACATTATGCACGAGTGCTCGTGTCGTGTGGACAAGTGGGAATGTTCAAGCTGCCCATAAAATACAAAAAATTATAAATTTATACAAAAGTTTTTTCCCACCACTGGAAGGGCAATTTGGTCATTTCGTATCATCAATGACAGATCTGCTAACCGACAAACTAATGGGTCGGCAACCGTCGGCCGGTGAACCGGGAGACAATAGCGGCGAAAATTCCAATCCTCTGATTACGAAATTTTTTTTTATTCAACCATTTTTTAAACTAAATTCCCTCTACGTATATATTATTATAATCAAACTCTCACAGTTAATATTTTATTTCCAATTTTTTCCCCAACTATTTCATATTCTTTTACCATTTACGCCCAGGCCACTCTGAAGATTTAACTAAAAATCCAACCTCTCTCTCTTCTTTCTCTCTCCTCTTTCTGTCTCTGTTTTGTCTCTGAGCTCCGAGAAATTCGCTCCTCTTCCGATTTGAACTACAAAACTTAGCTGTAATGAAATGGGAAGGTACAGATCATTGTAGCAACTCCACTTTCTTTTGGTTTTCCATTTGTTTCCCGGGATTTTATTTCCGTGAATGCTATTTTTACGAAGCGCTTCGCCTATTCTGGTAAGTTGTTCGTTACAAACCCTAGCTTTGCATTTCTGCGTCCTAGAGATATATATCAAACACGTATTTCTAAATTTATGAGCCTTTTTTTGCTTTTCGAAATTTGTTTCCGTGTATGTTGCGATTGGATTCCGTGTCCCGAATCGCATTTTTTGTAAGAAATTCCCGCGGTTTTGTTGAGATTTGCTTTTTTTGAGTTTTTTTCGCTTCTATATATTTTTTAGTTCTTCTCGTTTTCTTTTTCCCTTCCTGTTTTTGGGACCTGGAATTTCTGCAGGTGAGAGTAATTTTTGATACGGCCGTTTTCGAAAATTTTCTTTCTTGTAGATGTGGATTCCACTGCGAAATCTTGAGATTTTGATATCTGATTGAACGCCCAATCGGCTTGTGGCTGTTTTTTTTTTCATTCTACATTTCTTCAATGGCTTCCATGTCTTTGGGAGTTTTGTGGGATGTTTGTTCAGATTTTCTTTTTCCTTTTCTTGTTTTGTTAAACATTGTTTCCCCTCATTGTCTGTATCGATTGAGCCATGCTTTTGCAATGCTTTGTTTGGTCGCCGACGAAGTTTAGTAAATTTTAGTAATTTTTCTTGGGAAAACAAAAAAGATTTGAAGAAAGTGTTTGGCCACTGAACTTGGTTCTGTTAGAGTAAATTCAAATTTCAATATATCTGGATTCAATATGTTACTAGTCCTTTATATAGTTGGTCTCTTCCCTAAGTGTTCATAGCAACTCAATGTACGGTTTTTCCCTTTTGTTTAATTCTCAACACTTTGTATTGTTAATTCTAGGCAAAATGAAATACGGCTTGATTTATTGGCATGACCTGTTGTCATTTTTACGTTTTGCTGTCTAACTTTCTGGTATTCGTTCCGTGAGACTTCTTTTCTCTTCTGTCAATTTAATTTTGTCGTGTCTTTTAAAGGCAGGCAGTATAAACGTGCGCGACACTTTTCTACTGTGAGCTAAATCATGGATATCATTGATGTTGAAGAAAATTTGTTTGCCACTAGTGATGCAAAGGTATGAAAGCCACAGTTGCCGGAAGTCATATGTGCTTGTTTTTAAATTCATATGGTTTGTACATATTAAAAGTGGAATTTGAAAATTCGGAATGATTGTGAAATCTTTTGAGAATTTGGAACAACTGCGGAATCTCTTCTACATGAATTTTGTCATTTTGATTCTTATCTCATGAATGATATATTAGCTTTAGCTTTTGGAAAATTGAATAGCCAATGTTTGTGCTTCTTGTAGTTACATGGAGACATGTGCAAGACACTTTCTGCAATTTATTGCAAAATAATGTCAGTTTTCCCTTCCTTGGAAGCGGCTCGGCCAAGAAGCAAATCTGGGATTCAGGCTTTATGTTCATTGCATGTAGCACTTGAGAAGTCCAAAAATGTTCTTCAACATTGCTCCGAGTGTAGTAAACTTTACTTGGTAGGTTTTAGTTTTATGTATCCATTATTTAAAGCATTGAATGCTTATATGAACTATGCTTATGTCATGTTTTGCCCTTTATTATGTCATGTTTTTCCATTTATCATGGAAAATAAATGAGCAATTATCCATTATGGTCTTCAAAAATTAAACTAGTTCTTTGATGAGACTTGATTTTCTTTGTTTCTTTCTTTTTCCCCCTAGAAGCGTATGTAATAGCTGAATTGCTCTTACTATGCAGGCTATAACTGGAGATTCAGTGCTTTCAAAATTTGAGAAGGCAAGATGTGCTCTTGAAGATAGTCTAAGGCGTGTTGAAGATATTGTTGCACAATCTATTGGTTCTCAGGTTAGGTTTATTTTCTGGCGGTATAATGTTATTGCATATATTACGATAATACTTTGTTGGTGAGTACGTATTATGTAATTTAAGTAAAGCACATAGGGATTTTACTATACTAAAACCAGGGATGTAATTTGAACTGGAATTTGAATACGTTAAATTCTCGTCAACTAAACCTCTCAATTTTCTTCTCTAATAGTCGCTTGATATTTCTTGGATTTTGTTGGAAGTGAGTGCATTGCTATTTTCAGTTCATATATATATATTCTTGAGAAGTTCATAGTGATATTTAGTTTTCTTAGTCCTCCCCGTATCATTGCTATTACGTCTTTTCTAGAGTTCAAGCTCTCCCTAACACTAATTAGATTTAATCTTGTTTCAGATTCAAGAAATTGTTAGTGAACTTGAGGGTACTGTTTTCTCACTTGATCCCTCGGAGAAGCAAGTAGGTGATGAAATAATTGCACTGCTCCAGCAGGGGAGGAAATTTGACAACTGCAGTGACAGCAATGAGCTGGAATCATTTCACCAGGCTGCTATTAAACTTGGAATTACCTCTTCCAGGGCAGCTCTTACGGAGAGACGAGCTCTAAAGAAACTAATAGAAAGAGCCCGCGGCGAGGAAGATAAGCGAAAGGAGTCTATTGTGGCATATCTTTTGCATCTTATGAGAAAGTACTCAAAGTTGTTCAGAAGTGAATTCTCAGATGACAATGATTCTCAGGGTTCTGCTCCTTGTTCTCCCACTGTTCTGGGTTCTCTCGATATTGTTGGACCAGGGGGAAATGGTCATGCTTTTGAGAGACAGCTATCAAAACTTAGTTCTTTCAATTTCAAGCCAAACAATAAGAAATCAGGGCAGATGCCTCTCCCACCCGAAGAATTGAGGTGTCCAATATCACTGCAGCTTATGTATGATCCAGTCGTTATCGCTTCCGGTCAAACTTATGAAAGGATTTGCATTGAAAAATGGTTCAGTGATGGGCACAATACATGTCCAAAGACTCAACAGATGTTGTCTCATCTTTCTCTGACTCCTAATTATTGTGTCAAGGGCCTTGTTTCTAGTTGGTGTGAACAGAACGGAGTTCCTGTTCCTGATGGTCCTCCAGAGTCTCTTGATCTCAACTATTGGAGATTGGCACTATCGGAGTCTGAGTCCACAAATTCAAAATCCGTGGGTAGCTTTGGCTCTTGCAAGTTAAAAGGGATCAAGGTGGTTCCTTTAGAGGAAAGTGGTACTTTGGAGGAGGCTGATGAAAACGAAACAAAAAATGCTTTTCCACTAGGGGAAGAGTCTGGCCTAAACGCACTTGAAACTTATCAGGAGTTTTTGACCATCTTGAAGGAAGGGGATGACTTAAGGAAAAAGTGCAAAGTGGTGGAGAAAATACGGTGCTTGCTGAAGGATGATGAAGAAGCTAGAATATTCATGGGGGCTAATGGATTTGTTGAAGCACTTATGCAATTTCTTTATTCAGCTACAACTGAAAGAGATGCTGCTGCTCAAGAAAGTGGAGCCATGTCTCTCTTCAACCTTGCTGTCAACAATAACAGGTGTGCTATTTTTGCTTTTCCAGGTTGTTTAGACGAATCTGACTGTTTATCGTGAGGTTGTATTTAAGGACTAAATGCCGTTCGAGATTTAACTTCCTCTTCAACTCAGAAAAAAAATCCTAGGGTTATTAACTAAAAACAACAAAGAAAATCTTTTGATATTTCTACTGACGAATGAAAATGTACATTTTTTTTTCTGATACAAACTAGTGACATGCAATTATTTGATGCGTAATTTCCTTCTCTTATTCCAGAAACAAGGAAATGATGTTGGAAGTAGGGATAATCCCATTGCTGGAGGAAATGATCTCCTCTACCAGTTCTCATGGATTTGCTACTGCTCTTTACCTAAATCTCTCCTGTCTCGAAGGGGCCAAACGGATCATTGGCTCATCGCATGCGGTTCCTTTCTTAACCAATCTCCTTCAAGCTAATACCGACGTCCAATGCAAGCTCGATGCTCTTCACGCCCTATACAATCTCTCAACCGTCACCTCCAATATTCCGAATCTCCTTTCATCTGGTGTCATCAGTGGTCTTCAATCCCTCGCAGCCTCTGGTAACCACACATGGACAGAGCAGTGTTTAGCAGTCTTTCTAAATTTGGCTTCAAGTCAGTTGGGAAAAGATGAAATGATATTGGCGCCAGGTCTTATTGGTGTGCTGGCAACTTTCTTGGACGCTGATGAACCCATTGAGCAGGAACAAGCCGTTTCATGTCTATTGCTTTTATGCAATGGAAACGAGAAGTGTAGTCAAATGGTCTTACAAGAAGGCGTGATACCTGGACTGGTGTCGATTTCCGTGAATGGGACTTCAAGAGGAAAAGAGAAGGCTCAGAAACTTCTAATGCTTTTTCGTGAGCAGCGGCAGCGAGACCAACCATC
This sequence comes from Artocarpus heterophyllus, assembly GCA_025403435.1. Taxonomy (NCBI): domain Eukaryota; kingdom Viridiplantae; phylum Streptophyta; class Magnoliopsida; order Rosales; family Moraceae; genus Artocarpus; species Artocarpus heterophyllus. Next base: position 27,071,515 of record CM046339.1, read on the forward strand.
ACCGGAGGCACAAATGCATTCCGAAAGTAATGAAGTGTCTGTGCCTGCTCCCGAATCAAAACCTCTATGTAAATCTATATCAAGAAGAAAGATGGGCAGAGCTTTCAGCATTTTCTGGAAGAGCAAGAGCTACTCAGTTTCTCAATGTTAAAAAACCCTTGATGGTTCTGTAAAGTTTAGTTGTATCGTCTTTTTCTTTCTTTTGTCCTCTTCTTGTGGGCATTATTATTTTTGCTTTTCAATAGAGAAGAATGTACAGGCCCCTGTAATTTATGAGTTTTTATTTCTTTCCTGTCTTTCTCATTGAAGGTAGGAATACATGTATCATGAATACCATAATTGAAGTGTGAGATCATAATATATTTCGGTTTTAATGACGAGTCGCCTTACATTCTTTTTCTTCCAAAAGAGAAGCAGGGAAGCTGTAAAACGAAACACTGGAGAAACTCTAAATTTGGGGTCATTCCAAAATGAAAATTCACATCCAAATGATGAATGGCGAAATAGGCTTGCTTCTGGTAACTGATAAAAACGAAAATTTAACTTGGAAAACAAAAATATTGATTACACACAACTACAGCTACAAAAGTAGATATTTTCTCAGTATTTGCCTCCTTTTCTTCTTGTTTTCTTTGACTTGTTTTTCTTAACTCCCTTGTTCTGATCCTCTTTAACTTCAATGCCATGTTCACCTTCCCCTGTTTTGTTTTCTTCTTGTGCAATATTGACTTGTTCACTAAACTTCGTCTCCTTCTTCTGCCGAAGAAACTCAACAAGTCCCCGAAGGGCTACATCCGGTTCTTTGCTTTTCATGAGGTCCTCCGCCACCTCCGCTGGAGTCCCCTCCACCTCCTTTATCATGTCCTCAATCTTTCCAAACAAAGGATGACTATTGATTTGGAGATAGTTAAAGCAAGGGTCTTGAACCCGCATGGCGTGCAGTCGGACATGTGGATACGTATGTCCATTCGACCAGGTCTTAACAATGCAGGATCTAGTTTGTTCTGGTAGTTAGTCGTAAACACTATTATCCGTTCATCTCCACAGCTTCACCACAGCCCATCAATGAAATTGAGCAATCCAGATAAAGTCAACTGCAAAAGGGCAAAAAGAAACTCATAAATACTTTACTCAAGCGAATGACTAGACCGTTTGCGAATGTAGTTCAAATCACAAAGTCGTGGTTTAAACCAACTTTGCTACAGTATTTTCTCGCATAAAATTTAAATTTTAAACTAACTTTGGTTCAAACTCTTGATTTGAATTACGTTTTTAAATGACCTAAACATTAACTTTTTAGAATTAGATAGTGTTAAGCATCACAACACGTTAGGAAAATGTATGTGTGGCAACAAAAATTATTTGTGACACGACAAAAGGTGCAACAAATTACGATGTGTTGCACTCACGATGTTATGTGTTAGTTTAACAAATTACATGCATTGTCTTTTTGGAAGAAAAATTAGAAGCAATATCACATTAAGAACTGTAATTATACTAGTACTTGTGAAATTCAACAAAATGTGTACCTAAATAAATCTTACAAACAGTTTGACCAACAAGTATTGTGACAAAGATTGAACTTTCCATGATAAAATAATTTAATGATAGGGTATGTTTCTGAATATTAAATTTAATTAAATCTACGTCAAATTAAAATGGTAAATAAAACCGGTGGAACTTGAAATAGATAAGGCTGTTGAAAATAGAGTCAAATCAGTTGGCTTCTCTCCATATCCTACCCTAAAATTCTCCCATAAGCTAGATTATGCTAATATGTTTATTTGTATTATATGTGAATTTATTAAACCAGAGTCAGATAAAAAAAAAATATTAAACCAGAGCAAACGCATTGTCCAGGTAGAAGGAGAAGAAGAAATGCTAAGCTCAACTGGCTGTCAATTTCGTTGTACCCTCCACGTCTCCAATCTTGCAATTCAACACTACAATCGATGTCCTCAATCACAAGTATTGACCTATTTTCAGTGGACACCAAGAGTCTCCTAAGGTCCGAGTTGCTATGCAGTTGCGTGAGCTCCAAGTCATAGACATTAAACTTAAGGTAATTCGCCATTGCCGCAACCAAGCTCGACTTCCCCGCACCGGGAGGCCCATACAACAAGTACCCTCTTTTCCACGCCTTACCAACTCTCTTGCAAAACTCTTTCCTCTTAACAAACCTGTCCAAGTCATCAACCACCTCCTTCTTCAGCCTCTCGTCCATCGCCAGCCTCTCGAACGTCGACGGGTGGTGAAAATCCACCGAACTCCACGAATCCCCCAGCGACGACAGCTTCACCACCTTCTTCTCGTCGTTTATGGCCTTTGCCTTCTCCATCATGTAAGGAAAGTAAGAGTTCAAAACCCTGTCCTTAAACTTCTTGTCGAAACTGAGATGAAATTGTTGGATCAAAATCCAATATATATGGGCTAATATATTAAATAAATGTGAATTAAAGGCTATCAAATAAGGTTGCCCAATTAAAAGTGATCAATTTGGGTTTTGGGCTTTTAATGCATCATTAAGTGTGGGCCTCCTATGTGTAGAGACTAAAAATATAATTACTAATTTTATGATGAGCTAAATTGATAATTAAGGATAATTGCTAGGATTTAGCAATTATATAAAGGGGTTGTGGTCCCCAAGTCAGTACGTACATTATTTTTCTGTTACCCATCTACAGAGAGATTACAGAGCATTCTGAGAAAGAGGATTTACGTACCAGACTTGGAAGATCCTCAACCAAAAGACTCAAGAATCACATTCAATCAATGGATTCAGGTTAGCTTCCGCATCTTATTAATATTCTTAATGATTTGACATGAACGATCTTGGGTGATGATGGTTTTCATCACAATTTTATTCTAACAAGTGGTATCTAGAGCCTCTTCATGTTAAATCATTGGGAATTAAAATTTTTTTGTAGATGTGATTCTCATAAAAATTCTCAAATTTAACAATCTATAGTTTTTTTTTTAAAAAAAATTGTTGAATTTGAGAACAATTGATTGAAGAAATTTTCTGTTTTGATTGTTTGAACTCCTTTATACGGCACGATTGCCGAAAAGAAAATCCATTTAAATGTTCTGCTTTCGTTCGGTCTCTTTCTGCCTGTATACGACTCTGTTGCCGAGAAAAGAAAAGAAAAATAAAATAAAATAAAAACGTTATTAACGTTTCACTGAATGCTTGGTTTATATGTATCGCACGGAGTACAGAAATCGTTATTTACGTTTCTGGGTTTTATGGTTCGGGAATACAGAAAGCCGGCGGCATCCTTACTGTCGCTGGTGAAGGACTCCGTGCGCGGCCGTGAGGCTGCACCGGAAAGACAGTGCCGCGACCTCTGGCCGTGGCGGAGCAGGGAAAGCGGCAGCAAGGTTATAAAAAAAAAAAAAAAGACAGGGGGATTGTTTCGCAGGCGGCTGACCCTCCCACCGCTGGTGTCGGCCCCTTCTGACGGCTGCCGCTAAGTGGCCGACCAGAGTACAGTAGCTGCGGCCATTTGGCCGCTGATAGGGGCGGCGGCCGTTAGGCCGCCCGTTCTTCACCCAGGGGTCGAAAGACCCCTAAGGTTGCTCTGGGGCAGGTCTGGGCTTCGGCCCAGACACGAGAAGACTCTCTTTACACGGGCCCGATTGGGCCCGTGATCAGTTCAAACCCGGGACTCAAACCCCTGGGTTACCGCTTATAAAAAAAAAAATACACGGGCCAGCTGGGCCCGTGACTGGACAAAGGGCAGCCATACACGGGCTGGGCCAGTGACCGGTCAGTCACCAGGGGTTCAACCCCTGGGTGACCCGAAATTTAAAAAAAAAAAAAGAAACAAGAAAAAAAGGGAAATAAAGGGGGGCTGGGTTAGGATCCGGGTAGGGTTCTCCCGACCCGGTCCAGCCCTGACCTTGACCAAAATTTTTTATTTTTTATTTTTTATTTTTTTAATTTTGGTCTTTTTTTTGTGCAAATTTAAATTCAAATATTGGTATTTTATATATATTTTGAGATGAATTAATTGAAGCAACATGTCACCAAAGTGGCCTCTCTTGTGGAAATTAATTTGTTTTGAAATATAAACGGTTGTGTTTATGTAACTTATGTGAATATTGATCGGCCCAAAGGAAGGCAATATTTGACAGAATTGCATGTACACCTGTGGTGATAAACACGTGATGATTATTCGGTTTTACATTTAAGCAATAAATCAGCCTAAAGGAAGATTTATTGTTTGACATGTTCTTATTGTCGGTGTTTGATTACTACACAAAGATATCACTTACAAGTTAATATTTCTGTCCAAAGACTAAATATTAATGGAGTGCCCGATATCTTGAGATGGGGTTACCTTTATTTGGATTTATTATTGTTATTTTGGATTCTTATGTGAGCTTGTTTTGGTTTTGTTTATTTTGTTCTCTGTTTCAGCTACTAGTTCTGCCTCTAATATTACTGCCAACATCAATTCAATTCCTATGCTGAATGGTAGTAACTTCAAATCATGGCAAAAGAACCTCCTAATAGTTCTCGGAGTCATGGATCTCGACCTTGCGTTAAGGGTTCCTTCTCCTGCACCTCTTACAGATAAAAGTTCCTCTGATCAAAAGAACGACATGGAAAGGTGGGAGAAGTCAAATCACATGTGTATGATGATCATGAAGAAGGCCATTCCAGAAGCATTCAGGGGCACTATATCGGAAACGATAAAAACAGCCAAAGAGTTCCTTGAGGACATTGAGAAGAGATTTGCAAAGAATGAAAAGGCTGAAACAAGTACACTTTTGGCAAACCTCATCTCAATGAGATACAAAGGTAAGGGGAACATTAGGGAGTACATCATGGAGATGTCTCATCTTGCTTCAAAATTAAGAGCACTTAAGCTTGACCTTTCTGAGGACTTGCTAGTGCATTTAGTTCTTATATCTCTTCCTGCACACTTCAGCCAATTTAAGGTGAGCTATAACTGCCAAAAGGAGACTTGGTCTCTTAATGAGCTCATCTCACATTGTGTGCAAGAAGAGGAAAGGTTGAAGCAAGAAAAGACAGAAAGTGCTCACTTGGCTAATACTTCCAAGGACAAAGGGAAGAAAAGGAAGAAGGATAAGGAAGCTGTAGTTACGGCACCTCAAAAGAAGCAACAAAAGAGACCGGTTGATCCAGAAGGTACGGGTTGTTTCTTCTGTGGAGCTGCAGGACATAAGAAGAAGCATTGCACCAATTATCACGCTTGGCGTGCTAGAAAAAGGTATGCTTCTTAATTTGGTTTGTTCTGAGGTTAATTTAACTTCGGTACCTGAACACACTTGGTGGATGGATTCTGGTGCAACCACTCACATCAGTGTGTCTATGTAGGGATGCCTGAGATGCCGAAAGCCAAATGATGGTGAAAGATACATCTACGTGGGCGATGGCAAGAAAGTTGAAGTTGAAGCAATAGGAAAATTTAGATTATTGTTAAAGACTGGATTTTATTTGGATCTTGATGAAACATTTATTGTACCGTCTTTTAGACAGAATTTGATTTCTATTTCAACTTTGGACAAATCTGGTTATTCTTGTTCATTTGGAAATGAAAAATTTAGTTTGTTTCATGATTCAAAATTAGTTGGTTCCGGTTCTTTATCAGGTTACGATAATCTTTATTTACTTGATACAATTGCTTCATTTAATGAATCCTTGCAATTAAGTACACGAGGTATAAAGAGAAAATTAACCAATGAGAATTCAGCTGCGTTATGACATAAGAGATTGGGTCATATCTCTAGAAGAAGAATAGAGAGACTTGTGTCAAACAAAATTCTGGACCCCTTAGACTTTACAGATTTTGATATTTGTGTTAACTGTATTAAGGGGAAACAAACTAATAAAAGGAGATTTGAATCCAACAGGACTTTAGACGTCTTAGAACTTATACATACAGACATTTATGGGCCATTCCCTACGGCTTCTTGGAATGGTCAACAATATTTTATAACGTTCATAGACAATTTTTTCAGATATGGCTACATATATCTTATTCATGAAAGGTCATAGTCGCTGGATGTGTTCAAAAATTATAAGGCTGAAGTTGAAAATCAACTCAGCAAAAGGATTAAAAGCGTCAGATCTGACAGTGGTGGTGAATACTATGGTAGATATGACGGTTCAGATGAACAACGTCCGGGACCGTTTGCTAAGTTCCTAGAAGAAAGCGGTATCGTCCCACAGTACACTATGCCGGGTTCGCCCACTATGAATGGTGTTGCTGAAAGACGAAACAAAACGCTTAAGGACATGGTGAGGAGTATGATTTCTCATTCTGCCTTACCAGAATCACTCTGGGGAGAAGCACTGAAGACTGCAGCGTATATCCTTAACAGGGTTCCAACTAAAGCAACTGCCAAAACCCCTTACGAATTTTGGACGGGCAAGAAGCCTAGTATAAAGCATTTGCATGTTTGGGGATGTCCAGCTGAGGCAAGGCCTTATAGGCCTAATGAAAAGAAACTAGACTCAAGGACGGTTAGTTGTTATTTTATTGGATACTCTGAAAGATCCAGAGGGTACAAGTTTTATGATCCCATGACCAAATCGATATTTGAGACAGGAAATGCCAGGTTCTTTGAGGATGTCGAGTTTGCGGGGGGAGATACGGTTAGGGACTTTGTCTTTGAAGAGGAATATGTTGATATTCCCACAGCTGTTATTGACATTGATCAGGTTCCTACTCCTGACATCGTTCAAGAAGCAGACCCAAATCAAGACAATGTCGAAGAACCTCCCATTCCAGAAATTGTTTCAGAAGAACAAACTCAACCACCTCAAGAACCTATGCCATTAAGAAGATCCACTAGAGAAAGGAGAAGTGCGGTGCCAAATGATTACATTGTATTTCTCCAAGAGCATGAGTATGACATTGGTATGGTGGAAGATGATCCAATCAACTTCCGTCAAGCCATGGAAAGTTCTAGATCTCAAGAGTGGATTGATGCCATGAATGAAGAGATAAAGTCTATGAAAGATAATGAAATTTGGGATCTTGTCCCATTGCCTGAAGGTGCGAAACCCATTGGTTGCAAATGGATATTTAAGACCAAGAAGGATTCGAAAGGCAATGTGGAGAGGTATAAGGCTCGTCTTGTCGCTAAAGGCTTTACACAGAAAGAAAGCATTGATTATAAAGAGACTTTCTCTCCAGTTTCTTCGAAAGACTCTTTTAGGATTATAATGGCATTAGTGGCACATTTTGATCTTGAGCTTTATCAGATGGATGTTAAGACTGCGTTCCTCAATGGTGACATTGATGAAACAATCTATATGGTGCAACCGGAAAACTTTGTGTCCGGAGATGCAAAGAAGATGGTTTGCAAATTAAAGAAATCCATCTATGGGCTTAAGCAAGCTTCTCGTCAATGGTATTACAAATTTCATTAGGTTATCATCTCATTTGGTTTTGAGATGAATTTGGTTGATGATTGTATATACCACAAGTTCAGTGGGAGTAGGTATATTTTCCTGGTTTTATATGTCGATGACTGTTGAGGGTAAGCTCGGCGCCACCACCGAGGACACTAACTTTGGTGGTCGGCAACTCAGTTCGGCAGACATAGGTTACCGCCCGACCCGACGCATTATGCTTCTTCCCGAGGTGCCTCACATTTATCTCAGGGCACGCCCCCAAGAAGGCAGCCACCTCGGGGATGTACAGTAGCTCGGGCCGGGCCACGCTATTCGTCATAATACGTCACTACCCATCCTTGTAGGCCAACACCAGGCAAACGTGCTGCCGTCCGATAGAGTCCAATCCATTGGACTCTGGACGCGACACTTGTCACTTATTGCTTGATACACTTTGATGTGACACCCGGGTAATGGGCAAAACCCATCTTGCACCCGATCCAACTGGTGGCCTATAAATAGGATGCATTTATGACATTTTAGAGAGAGAGAGACCTCTTCTCACTTAATCAGCTGCCGACCTCTGCCGAGCAGTTCTTGCCTTGAGCATCGGAAAGCCCTTGTTTATTGGCTAACCCTATTTCTCCGAATCATCCCTTTCGTAGGTACTAAATCCCGACCAGGGGCAAGCTTAAGAGGAGGTCAGAGTGTTCAGTCACACGTGGGTGTTGATCTGACACCGGACAACGGTAAGCATCAACATTTTGGCGCTAGAAGGAGGGCCGAACGCGCCCTAATCCAAAGTTATTATACCTCGGATTTTCGACATGACAACACGAGGTAACGTAAGAGATAGTACCGCCCGACATCAGGAGTCGGGCGATGCCAGGCATAAGCGACCGGCTGCAGAACGGCCCAGCGATCGTCCTCGGATCGCCAGATCTCAGTCCGGAGGGCAAGGAAGCGCGGCAAGAGCCGAGTCGGTGCATCCCCGAGCTGCACAAGATCCGATTCGGGAGCTCACAGATGTAGTTCGGATCTTAACTCGGCAGCTTGCACAGGCTCAACAGCAAGCTGCACCGGGACCGCCACCCCCTGCCCAGGTTGACCAGGCAGGAGGTCGGCATGAGCAGAGCACCACCAACTGGGAGGATCGATCAGAGCAGTCTCCGGGATCCACCAGAGGGCCCCTGCTTAACAATAGACTAGTCCATGAACGTCAGATGGGACGTCAACCACACCATGTCCCTTCACCACAAGGTTCCAGAGCCTCGGTGTTTGATCGGCTCGGGTACCAAGGGATTAACAGAAATCGCCAAGGCGAAGCTGGAGGTCGTGCCGAGGACGGAGTACCCTACCGGGTCGAACTGCCCGAAGACACGAATAGTCGCCAGTTTCGGGTGCTGCAGCGACAGATCGATGAGATCCGCAATTGCAGGCTCGGTGTGGACGAAGTCGAGGCCCAGGATCCGCCCTTCCCGGATCACATAATGCGGGCACCCATGCCGCCGAAGTTCAAGGTCCCACAAATCAAGCCTTACGACGGGGCCACTGACGTGGATGAGCATGCCGAGCTCTTTCGCGGGCACATGCTGTTGCAGAATGCCAGTGACGCTGCAATGTGCAAAGCCTTCTCCCTCACCCTTACAGGCCCTGCTCGGCAGTGGTTCCGACGGCTCGAGCCAGGGTCGATTTCCTCTTTTGGGCACTTAACTGACGCCTTCTCCGCTGCATTCTCTACAACTAGGACGCGGAGGAAAGAAATAACTTCCCTGTACGCTGTCAAGCAGGGAGACGGCGGTGTCAGGGACTACGTCAACAGATTTACCCGGGCTGCCCTTGAGGTCAAGCATGTCGAAGACGAGACCCTCAAACATATTTTTGTAGGGGGCCTCCGAGACGAGAAGCTGACCTGGTCCCTAGCCTTCGAGCAGCCAAACACATTTTCACAAATGCTCGGCTACGCTCAAAGACATGCGGACGCTGCCGAGTATATGAAAAGCCGCCGGGAGGAGGCTGGTTCGAGCGGGACCAAAAAAGAAAAGAAGCAGAAAAAGGGCCCGGAGCAGGGCGGTGCCGAGCCTGCGAAGAAGCAGAAGAAGGAGAAATCTGACAGGCCGAAGGGGCCGACCGACAAGTTCCAGAACTACACACCTCTGGTGGCAACAATTGATGAGGTGCTGGCCCAAGTCGGTGACAAGAATCTGTTGACACCGCCGCCCAAGCTTCGAGGCTTTAGGGCGAAGCGTGATCAGTCGAAGTTTTGCAAATTCCATCAGGACGTGGGTCATACAACCCGAGAATGCATCCAACTTAAGGACCAAATAGAAAGGTTGGTCCGAGAAGGTTTATTGCAGGAGTTTGTGGAAAAGGCCATAAACCTGAGGGCGACCTCTGGAAGGAACGACTCGTAGGGCAAGACGTACAAGGCCGACCCAGGACCGATAGTGTGAACGCCCCGGAACCCCCAAATATCGTACACACGACACATCGAGTGGGCGGCGATCCTATGTCAGAGAAGCCCGACGGGTCGAACGGGGTGATTTCATGAATGTCTCCGAGCATATCAATAAGATATGCCGCCAAGAAGACATCCCGATTACCTTCACTGAGGAGGAAGCAGACCGGCTGATGCATCCCCACAACGACGCCTTTGTTTACGAACTGCCTATCGCCAACAACATTGTACGACGTGTTTTAATTGACAATGGCAGTTCGGCGGACATTCTCTTTAAGCAGGCGTTCGACAGACTGAAGATCAGCAACGCGCCTTTAACCTCGGTTCGGACCCCACTTTTTGGCTTCGCGGGTGAATGTGTCCGAGCAGCTGGGAAGGTTAGTCTCCCGGTAACTTTTGGAGAAGGTGTTGCCAGGGTTACTCGGGTGGTCGACTTTTTGGTCGTCGATAAACCCTCCCAGTATAACATAATCATCGGCCGACCAACACTCAACGGATTGAAAGCCGTGGTCTCGACATATCACCTGGCAATGAAGTTTCCAACCGATGGTGGCGTTGGAGTAATCCGCTCGTCCCAGGCGGATTCCCGGGCTTGCTATGCAAACGCAGTCCGGGCAGCCTCAGCCTAGCAGCAGGGAATTCTGGCCGTGCACACAATCGACGAGACCGACCTCCCAACCGATCCGATGTCGAAGATGCTCGCAGACCTAGACCCCAGGTTTCCAGAGGAAGAAGTAAGGGGCACCCCGGTCGAAGACTTAGTGCCGTTCTCCCTGGACCCCGAAAGACCGAAACGCACAGTCCAACTCAGGTCTCAGCTACAATCTGAGATCCGGGCCGACCTGGAATCCCTTCTTTCCGAGTACCGCGACGTTTTTGCATGGTCTCATGAAGACATGCCCGGCATAGATCCGAGCATCATCAGCCATCGGCTTAACGTCCAACCAGGTCATAGGCCGGTGATACAAAAACGAAGAGCCTTCAACCCGGAGAGGTATGCCGCGATAAACGATGAAGTCCAGAAATTACTGAAGGCTGGGTTTATTAGAGAGGTCAAATATCCGAAGTGGTTGGCAAATGTCGTCCTCGTCAAAAAGGCGAAACGCAAATGGCGGGTCTGCATCGACTATACCGACCTCAACAAGACCTGCCCCATGGATTGCTTCCCGCTTCCTCGGATAGACCAGCTCGTTGACGCCACAGCCGGACACGAGCTCTTGAGCTTTATGGACGCGTACTCCGGGTATAATCAGATAAGAATGGCCGAAGAGGACCAAGTTAAAACCTCATTCGTTACAGACCAGGGGTTGTATTGTTACGTTGTGATGCCATTTGGTCTCAAGAATGCCGGAGCTACCTATCAACGACTCGTCAACAAAATGTTCGCTCGGCTGATCGGGAAAACTATGGAGGTCTACGTGGACGACATGTTAGTAAAATCTGTCCAAGCGATGGACCACATAGCCGACCTCCGAGCTAGCTTTGACATTCTCCGGGAGTATGGGATGAAACTCAACCCGGCAAAATGCGCTTTTGGCGTCGGCTCCGGCAAATTCCTCGGATTTCTGGTTAACCGACGAGGAATCGAGGTGAACCCGGCAAAAGCCCAGGCGATCGTAGACATGCATTCTCCTCGGACTGCGAAAGACGTGCAAAGGCTTACTGGCATGGTCGCTGCCTTATCAAGATTTGTCTCCCGGGCTACCGACAAGTGTCACCCCTTTTTCAAGGCACTTAAGGGGAGGTTTGAGTGGAGCAGGGAGTGTGAGGATGCTTTTCAAGACTTAAAAACTTACCTAGCCGCACCTTCGCTCCTGTCCAAACCTTCACCCGGTGAGGTTTTAACCACCTATTTAGCCGTCTCCGAGAAGGCTGTCAGCTCGGTGTTGATCCGAGATGAAGGCGGGATTCAGAGACCCGTCTACTACACCAGCCACGCGTTCCAAGGTGCCGAGGAGCGCTATTCATCATTGGAAAAGCTGGCCTTCGCTCTAATAACATCAGTTCGGAAACTTCGGCCGTATTACCAAGGCCATACTGTTAAGATTCTGACCAAGTTTCCTCTCCGGCAAGTTCTACAGAGCCCGGAAATATCAGGTCGGATGGCCAAGTGGTCGGTCGAGTTGGGCCAATACGATATACATTTTGTGCCAAGAACGGCAATAAAGGCTCAAGTTTTGGCGGATTTCCTTGCCGAATTTACGGAGGCCGGAAAGATTGCTCCCTCGGTTGAGAAATCACCCATAGAAGAGCCGGACACGGCAGCCTGCAGTGAACAAGGCCTCTCCTCCGAGCTGAACTGGAAACTACACGTCGATGGCTCAACCTGCGTCGATGGGTCGGGGGCAGGCTTGATTTTAACAAGCCCCGACGGATATAAGGCCAGTTATGCCCTTCGCTTCGACTTCAAGACCTCAAATAACGAAGCGGAATACGAAGCTTTGCTGGCCGGTCTACGAATTGCCCGGGACCTCGGAGTTGACCGTCTGACCATCTATAGTGACTCAATGCTGGTGGTGCAGCAAGTCACAGGAGGATTCCATGCCCGAGCAGAATCAATGACGGCATATTTAAAAGAAGCCAAACGGTTGCTTGGACAATTCAAGTCCTACACTTTTAAGCAAATCCCCAGATCCGAGAACGTAGAAGCCGATGTCCTCGCTCGACTAGCCTCCGGGATAGGCGGAGTAGACCCGATCTCCGTTCCTATTGAAAGACTCTCCAGACCAAGTATCAGTAAGGAGGTCATGAGCCTGGCAGCCGAACCAAAATGCTCGTGGATGGACCCGATAATCCGGTACCTGACCTTAGCCGAATTACCCGATAATCGGGAAGAAGCACGTCGGATAAGTAACAGCTCGGCCCGGTATTCGATGATCGGGGAAAAGCTATACCGGCGCGGCTACTCAACGCCATGCCTGAGATGCTTGGGTCCCTAGGAGGCAGAGTACTTAATGAGTGAAATTCATGAGGGCCTGTGTGGCAATCACTCCGGTGGACGTTCCTTGGCCCAGAAATGCCTCCGGCAAGGTTACTACTGGCCTAGTATGCAGCAAGACTGCGTGAGCTTTGCACGAAAATGCCTCAAATGCCAACAATTTGCTAGGATGTTAGGTTCGCACGCCGAGCCTTTAAATCCGGTGACTTCAGCGTGGCCATTTGCAAAATGGGCCATCGACTTGATCGGACCACTCCCTCCGGCTCGTTCGCAATTCAAATATTGTATCGTCGCCATCGACTATCTGACAAAATGGATCGAAGTCGAGCCTTGCACCAGTATGACTGAAGCTAAGTGCACCAACTTCGTGTGGAAAAATATCGTTTGTCGGTTCAAAATCCCGCACACTATCGTGACCGACAATGCTAAGCAGTTTGACTCCTCGGGTTTACGGCATTTGTGTGAGAAGCTCGGCATCAAGAAAGTCTTCTCTTCTCCGAGCTATCCGCAGAGTAACGGCCAAGTGGAGGCCGTGAACAAGACAATTAAAGACAATCTGAAGAAGAAGCTCGAAAAGCTTAAGGGTGCGTGGATTGACGAGCTACCCCAAGTGCTCTGGGCATACCGAACAACCGCGCGAGCCACAACTGGCGAGACACCCTTCTCCCTGGTCTATGGGGCAGAGGCCGTCATCCCAGCCGAGGTTGGATTGCCGACCTTAAGGGTTGAGCAATACCAAGAACAACTTAATGAAAAGCTCATGATGACCGAGCTCGACCTACTTGAAGAAAAAAGGAACCGAGCATCCATCCGTAACGCAGCCCGGAACCAGGTTGTAGCCCGGTATTACAACAAACGGGTCCAGCCGAGGAGCTTTAAGGTTGGTGACTTAGTAATGAAGAAAGTCACGGTTCAGCAACCCGGTCTCGGGTCCTTTGGTCTGAAGTGGGAAGGACCTTTTAAAGTCGAATGTGTCGTGCGATCAGGCACCTACAGGCTAGTCGATCTGGAGGGGAATCAGCTTGGGCATCCTTGGAATGCCGAGCTGTTAAAAAGATTCTATTCCTGAAAAAGAACAGGAACTTAAAGCCAGACTCCTTTTTTGACCTCTGGCCACAATTCTTTTGTAACTAGACCTGCTGAGCAGGACTGAAAACGTCAATGTAAATATTACATTCCTGGAACACAACTTCCCTAATCTCATTCCCCCTGAGCAATGTTTTTAAGGGAAAAGTTAAGCCAAGACGCCAGAACCCCAGCTCGAAAGACAAGATGTTAACTCCCAGCCAAGGGCCATCCTCGTCAAACTGGACAGGGGGGCTAGTCAATATATGTATGTCTGTCATGCACACCCTTAAGTTGCTCGGCACATTTATGTGCCCGATTAGTCCTATACTTGTAAAGTTTCTTTGAAACTTGTACAAGTCTACGGGGGGCGACAGGGTAAGGGCAGCTGTACGCCGTTTACATTCTGCCCGACCGAGACCAGAAACCTAAACTTGCTTGGATAACTAAGCAGAAGTGGATAACTACTCGGAACGACCGAGAACTGAAGTCCTCGAATTAAGTCCTCGGATTAACTGAGGACAAAGGTACTAGAATTAACCAAGAACAATTGTACCATTTACAACTGCTCGGTCAATTGTCTCCCAGCCTGGAAACCTACCCGAGAGGTATCTAACTTTAAACATTACGTGGGATGTAAAATAAAACTACACGTAAGATAAAGTGGATGCAAAACGGGAAAATATAAAAAGTTTTAAATTTGTTCGGTAGGGAGGTACAAGAAAGTCGGGCACCTCCCAAGCCCAATCACAAAAAGCAAGAAACAGAGGATCAACCGGCCCGAGTCTCATCACCAGCTTGAGTCTCGTCCCCGGCCGCACTGTCGTCTTGACCGCCCTCGGCAGCTTGCACATCCCCGTCGTCATCACCGTCTACAACGACGACCTCCTCAGCATCCCGTTGTTGCTCGGCCTCACCCTGGTCCGCCTCGGCAATAACCGACCAGTCGAATGCAGCGGCCTCGGGATGCTTCTCTATCAGATGGTCACGGAGATCCACCATTCCATCGAAGTAGAGATCAGTGTACTCGGGGGATGTCTTGAACTCCTCGACCGCAGCGGCCAGCTGATCCGGTAGCCCGGCCACGAATCGGTGATGCTCGGCTTGTAGAGTTGCTAGTCTTGCCTCTAGCAGAGCGGCATTCTCCTCGTGCCGAGCAGCCTTATCCTCTGAATCCTTGAGCCGCCTCAACATGTCCTCGGCCTCGGACTTTGCCTTCTGAGCCTCCTCCTTGGCCCGAACTAGTTCATCCTTCGTGTCTTTGAGCTCTTTGTCGGAGTCCAACTTCAGGAGGAGGGTCTTCTTGTGCCTTTCCTGCTCCTTGTGGACCTCCCTCACCCCGATGGAGTGTGCCATGTGGACAACGGCGCTAAGCTGTGAAAAGAACAAGCGATAAGTTCTCGGCGATACTATAGGAAGTCCTCACAAATCTGGGAGCATTGGTCGGTTAGATACTTACCGAGGTTGCCGTTCGGAGCGCCAGATTGCACAAATCTGGGAAGTCCTCACCCCGAATCTCCATAAAAAAGTCATTCGGGGGAGCCACGTCCCCAATGCGCTCAAGGAGCATGCCGCGGTAGTTCGGGCGCCTTCTTTGTTGGCCCTCGGAAGAACCTCTAGACGCCTCGTCTACTCGGCCGACCTCTGACGAGGTCCGTGTTGGCGGAGGCGGTGGAGCTTGGACTGATGTGGAGGTTTGCCTGGTACGTGTCGGGGGCTCGGGTGCTGGCGTCCGCTTACGTTTCTTGCTTGCTTCGACGGCCTTGCCCTTGCCCTTCCTCTGTGTTGTCATCTGGGCAAGCCTACCAGTGCGGGAGCTCGGTGCGGTCATTTCTGTACAAAGAAAATCCGAGTTAAACAAAGGACTGAAATAAACGAGGACAGCGACTATAAATAAAGTTCTGGGCTGACCTCCGATCCGGAGTTGGCCCGACGGGTACAGGAGCCTGATCACGCCCTCGAGGTTCTCGTCGGCTACAGGTGGCCCCGTATCGAGGGAGCCACTGGACGAGTCCTCGATACTGGACAATGAAGGCTCCCTCGTCGGCCACCCGGACCGGGAAGTGCTTGGCCCTGGAAGATCCGCATCACCCGTATGGGCAACAGTAACCTGCCCGGCATCCCGGATAGAACGCCTAGCTCGGGGAAGAATGCTAGATTCCCCGAACCAACTGTATCTGGACAGGGTGTCCTTTCTGAGAAGAAAGGACTGTTGTCTGGACAACTCGGGCTTTTCGAACAGTTCGTCCACGACCTCTATTACATGGCTCGGTGCCTAAGGGCGCTTAGTCCAGACGTGCCCCTGCTCAAATGACCCCGGCGCTTGTTCATCCTCGGGGACAGCTTCACCGGCTCGGGCTAAAAAATTCCCCCCGACGTAAAACCATTCATACTTCCACAGCTTGTCCGAGTCAGGGTTGCCCAGGATAAAGTCCTTTCTGAAGCCGGTGAAGTAGTACCAACCGGACTGCCGAGGAAGCTTCTTCATCTTGTAGACTTGCTTGAAGGCCTCCAGCGGCATCTCAGTACTCCGGTGGTACTTCCACAAAATATACATCCCGATCAGCGACCTATAGCTATTCGGGTTCAATTGTGCCGGGCACACATTAAAGTCATTAAGCGCCCGGCGAAGGAAACGGTGTGGCAGACGCAGCCCAGCCTTGAAAAACTCAGCGTAAAGCGTGATGAACCCCTCCGGCGCTTCTAAAGGTGAATCCCCCTCTCCGGGAATGACGAGATTCACATCGGCCGGAATACCGTATTCGGCGCGCAGAGCCTCCAACCGTGACTCTGTAATCGCGCTAGTATATCCTGCCGTCGAGGTCTGCCCGGGACGATTTATCCGATATGCTGTAACGCCCCGTACGCGGGTGGCTTGGACCTCCTGCTCCATCTCCGTCTGTTCTGCCCCTGCCACCTCGACCGCATGCTCCTCATCGGAGGCATCGATCGTAATCACACCCGCAACTTGGACGGGGGCCTCGGCATTCCGACCAGAGGTGCTCGGAGCGTCCTCATGGGTTTGAAACTCGGTCCTCTCCCTTGGAAAAACTTGGGAATGGCCCGCTATTGCTGCCCCAGTGTAAGGGTCTTGCTCCCTGGACGGCCTAATAAGTTTGTGCCCGCCCAGCAAATTTCAAAATTCTTGCTCGGGCACGGTCTGGGAGTCAACCCTTAGGATCTGCTCCAGCCGCCTGGCCCCTTCCCGTCTTTGGGACGCCACCTCGGCGTCAGATTGAGTCGAAGAAGAGCTACTGCTCTCCCCGCTGCTTTTCGACCACGAAACCTCCACGTTTTGCGAGTCGGATAAATCACTCATTTTCACTCGTGGGAAATTACCTGCTCGGATTCTTGGTAGCTCGGTCGATATAATCCTCGGCTATTACTTGAGCTCGGCAGCTAAAATTTCTCGCTCGTAAATTTCTAAAAATGAAGTGCAAATTACGGAGGGAGGGGACCCTATTTATAGCCATTTTAAGCGGAAAAGTCGAGCGCGAAAACCCAAAAGGCGCAATTAATACGCCTGACAACCGCACAGATGGCCACGACGCGACACGCGTCCCCCGTCTGACCCGCGCGTCTTTTCACCTCACCCCGCTTCTAAGTGTCGCTTGGTCTTCTTCCTTTGAGCCGACCTCACCCACTCGACATAGTCCACCCGGCCGAACACCGACCAGGTGAACTGGGGGGCTAATGTTGAGGGTAAGCTCGGCGCCACCACCGAGGACACTAACTTTGGTGGTCGGCAACTCAGTTCGGCAGACATAGGCTACCGGCCGACCCGACGCATTATGCTTCTTCCCGAGGTGCCTCACATTTATCTCAAGGCACGCCCCCAAGAAGGCAGCCACCTCGGGGATGTACAGTAGCTCGGGCCGGGCCACGCTATTCGTCATAATACGTCACTACCCATCCTTGTAGGCCAACACCAGGCAAACATGCTGCCGTCCGATAGAGTCCAATCCATTGGACCCTGGACGTGACACTTGTCACTTATTGCTTGATACACTTTGATGTGACACCTGGGTAATGGGCAAAACCCATCTTGCACCCGATCCAACTGGTGGCCTATAAATAGGATGCATTTATGACATTTGACGAGAGAGACCTCTTCTCACTTAATCAGCTGCCGACCTCTGCCGAGCAGTTCTTGCCTTGAGCATCAGAAAGCCCTTGTTTATTGGCTAACCCCATTTCTCCGAATCATCCCTCTCGCAGGTACTGAATCCCGACCAGGGGCAAGCTTAAGAGGTCAGAGTGTTCAGTCACACGTGGGTGTTGATCCGACACCGGACAGCGGTAAGCATCAACAATGACATTTTGCTTGCCAGCAACGATATAGGCTTATTGCTTGAAACCAAGAGATTTCTATTAAAGAAATTTGAGATGAAGGATCTTGGTGACGCTTCTTTTGTGTTGGGTATACAGATACACCGAGATCGCTCTCGGGTATTTTAAGATTATCATAAAAGGGCTATATCGAAAAGATTCTTAAGAGATATAGCATGCAAGATTGTAAACCAGGTGATACCCCTGTGGCTAAGGGAGACAAGTTTAGTCTCAATTAGTGCCCTAAGAATGATTTTGAGGTTAAGGAAATGCAGAAGATTCCTTATGCGTCAGTAGTAGGGAGTCTAATGTATGCTCAGGTTTGTACTCGTCCAGATATTGCGTACGTTACAGGGATGTTTGGTAGGTACTTAAGCAATCCTGGAAAGGATCACTGGGTAGCAGCCAAACGAGTCTTGAGGTATTTTCAGAGAACAAAGGATTATATGCTCACGTATCGGAGGTCAGAACAGCTTGAGATCATTGGGTATACTTACTCCGATTTTGCTGGATGCCAAGATAGTATGAAATCTACATCGGGCTATGTCTACCTTCTGGCTGAAGGTGCTGTCTCTTGGAAGAGTGCTAAACAGTCTCTTATAGCATCTTCTACAGTGGCGGCAGAGTTCATAGCGTGTTATGAGGCTTCCAATCATGGAATATGGCTGCGAAATTTTGTCACGGGGCTGCGTATAGTGGACAGTATTCAAAGACCACTCAAGATATTTTGTGACAACAAGTCAGCAGTTTTGTATTCTAACAACAACAGGAGCTCGACGAAGTCAAAGCATATAGAGATCAAGTTCCTAGTTGTGAAACAAAGAGTTCAGAGTGGACAGTTGTCTATAGAGCACATCGACACAAACTCCATGATTGCAGATCCGCTTACTAAAGGATTGCCACCCAAAATGTTTCATGAGCACATTGTTCGTATGGGTGTCATATCATTTCAGGATATTTAGTTTTAGTGGGAGTTTGTAATTTTAAATGCTCTTATGATATAGACATTTTTGTTATTTTAGTTTATGGATATTTTAAGATTATTTTCTGTAGAAATAAAGTTTCAGTTTATTCACACTCTGATTTTGGTATGGTTTGATCTCACTAAGGTATTAAGGTGGACCAGTTGGAAATAGGCATGTTAAGATCAGATTGCATGAAATTTTCATGCTACACATCCATGCTTGATCTTGTCATTAGTTGTATTGGTATATGTGATCATTGATGGGTCTAGTTACGACATATGTAACGAAGGTCGCTTTGGTCCTATATTGATATGGTTAATGGACAAGATTGTTGAGGTGAATAAGGTTTTGATAGCAAAATTTATGAGCTCATAAGGTATAATATACATTTATAAAGTTTTATATGTAGTCCAAGTGGAAGATTGTTGGATCAAAATCCAATATATATGGGCTAATATATTAAATAAATGTGAATTAAAGGCTATCAAATAAGGTTGCCCAATTAAAAGTGATCAATTTGGGTTTTAGGCTTTTAATGCATCATTAAGTGTGGGCTTCCTATGTGTAGAGACTAAAAATATAATTACTAATTTTATGATGGGCTAAATTAGTAATTAAGGATAATTGCTATGGTTTAGCAATTATATAAAGAGGTTGTGGTCCCCAAGTCAGTACGTACATTATTTTTCTGTTACCCATCTACAGAGAGATTACAGAGCATTCTGAGAAGGAGGATTTACGTACCAGACTTGGAAGATCCTCAACCAAAAGACTCAATAATCACATTCAATCAATGGATTCAGGTTAGCTTCCGCATCTTATTAATATTCTTGATGATTTGACATGAACGATCTTGGGTGATGATGGCTTTCATCACAATTTTATTCTAACAGAAATGTCTTGCGCTCAGTTGTTTCCGTGGACTGACAGCAGGTTTCGAAATCGTATTTACGATTTTGTAGTTTCGGCGCAAAGGAATTCCCAAACCAAGCGGATTCCTTTGAACTCGTCGACGATCTTCTCCCCTTTGTTGATAGTAACGGAGATGTTTTTGTCACGTGGGGTTTTGGAGACTTTGAGGTTTTCATTTGAGGGTGTGATTCTTGTGCTCAAGTATGTGTCTGAAGCTTGGTAAACCTCGTTTATGGACAATGTACCATTGGAATATTCGTCAATGGTGAGAGTTATTTGGGAAGAGAGGTTGCTAAATGGGCCTCCGATTTCGGCCAAAATTTTGTCTTTGAAACTTTGCGGTATGAACTGGCTGGTTATGCTATTTAGCTCGTTGAACACCGTACGAACCACCATTGCTAAGGCAGCAAATGTGGTGTATGTTGACAAGACTGCTGTTGCTGACGGAAAGGTTGTTAAGGAAAACATCTTGGAAAAAGAAAAAGGAAAAAAGAGTTTGTAGTGAAAAAGGGACTTTTGGTTTGGAGAGCGGAAAAAGTTTATTGTAGAAGGAGGAGGTGATTGTATTTGTGGTTGTCTTACAAAACAAGTGTGGTGTCTATATATATATATATATATATATATCTATGTGTTCTGGTTGATAATATTGGCTTCCCGGTTACGCTTGTAATTGATGGTTTAAAAATTTTGCTGTGTGATATTCTTCCTCCAGAAGTTTTGGACTCGGTCAAGTTGTCAGCCACTTGGAGAACAACAGGGAGGTTAGAAGAACACATTCGTATACGTGGCAGGAAAGAGAAAATCTTCCCAAGCACCTTTTTTTGCAAGGTGGGGGCAAAGGATTCTCAAAGAATTCTTACAAAGTAGCGAAGAATGTGTTTTGGCCATTTACAGGTGTTTGACTCTTTTAACCTATAAACAGTATATAGCTCTCGATAAAACATCTAGTTGTTATCGTATAAAACTTTTATATGTTATAATATTTTTAACTAAAATTAATTTTAACTATATTTTTTAAATACCTTATTAATTTTAACTTATTAGTTTCAACTGTTATAATATAAAACAAAAATATAGTACGTTGTAAATCTTTCACGAATTATAGTATTTTATTTTCAACTTATGAGTTTTAAAGTTAAACACTTCGGAAAAGATTCTCAAGGAGGTGCACCGTTCTAAGTTTATACAGAAACTACACAAGGCCTTAAATTAGAGACACGCGGCCCAAGCAAGAGGTACATGGCTGCCATTTCATTCATTGGGTGGTGCTTAAGTCCACCATCCATGGTAGCTTTATTATTTACAAAAGGAATTTGAATTTACAAGATAAAGACAAAAGCCTTCTTTTTTTTTTTTTTCACATAAAATCTAAAGAAGTGTATCTCACAACATGGTTAAAATTAAGACTACACGTAGAATTAGATAAGATTATTGGCTTAAGATTAAATTGGATTGCATTGGATAGAATTATGTATATATTTGGTAAGATATTGGATTGAACTAAATTAAAAATAATCATTAAATATTGATTTTATTAAAAAATTTAAAAATTGTAACTTAAACGATTTTTACCCCAAAAAATTATATTCAGCTTATATATCATATCTATAACATGACTTAGAGTCTATTCCTAGTTTTATTCTGTCGTTTTGGTTTTGGTGGCCTGCCCCATGTTTTGTTTAGCTGTGTTTCCTTCGAATTGTACTTTATTCTTGTTTCGTTTTTCCTTTTCAATAATTCAGCTTGACAAAAAAAAAAAAAAAACATGAATTAGAGAAAGAAACAATATCTAACGTTAATTTAAAAATGTTTTTGAAGTTAAAACATTTATTTGTAAAAGAGTGAAGCACATTTGTAGTTTTTAAATCTGGTATATATATATATAGATCTGTTAGGACAGAGGATTAAAGCTTTGACTGCTTGACTACAGCAAGGAGATGGCGTCTGCAACATCGTGCCCACAACAGCAACATCGTGCGCGGAGAAGGGCGGCAAGGCGGGGTTTTTGGTTGGGTGCACTTGGTTCGGCAACCTCACATGTCAGGGAAAGGGGCGCAGATCTGGGTTTGGAGTGGAGGGGGTGGGGCGCATCAAAGATCTTGGATTGAAGCGGAAGGTGCGCTCGATGGCAACCTCGCGCGTCTGAGAAGGTGAGCAAAACGGCGATCTCGCGCCCTGGAGAAGGTGAACGAAACTCGATCTTGCACGCCGGAGGTGGGGGGAAGGTGGGTGCACGGTGACCTCGCTTTCAAGAGCTGTGGGTAGAGATGGGTGCATCGACTACCTTGCACGCCGGAGGCAGAGGTTATCGAGGCAAATCCGTTGGTGTGAAGAGGTAGGTGATGTGTGCTTGAAATAGTCCTAAGCCTTTGGACCAACAATCCCACCAAATTTTGAGAGGTTATTAATCCCACGTGTTTGGGATTATTTGCGTTCACCGGATAAATTAGGATGATTTTGACGAAAGGGCAAAAAAAAAATTTTAAATTGAGTAAAAGTCTCTTTTTTTTTTTAAACAAAAAAAATACGCTTTTCTATGCAGGTAAACTGTCTCAATTCTTTTCAAAAAAAGAAGGAAAATGACTGTTGAGGGTAAGTTTGGCGCCACCACCAAGGACATTAACTTTGGTAATCGGCTATTAAGCTCGGCAGACTCCCAGGAAGCTTGCAGGCGGCCCCCGATACTTTATACTTCTTCCCGAGATGCCTCTCAGGCATCCCGGGCTACGCCCCAAGAAGGCTGTCACCTCGGGATATACGGTAGCTCGGGTCGGGCCAACAGTTCTCATAAATAGTCTATTACTCGCCATTATAGGCCAACACAAGGCAGATACATTGCCGTCCGATAGAGTCCAATCCATTGGGCGATGGGCGTGACACTTGTTACCTACTACCTGACACACCCTGATGTGACACCTGGGTGATGGGCAAAACCCATCTTGCACCCGATCCAAGTGGTGGCCTATAAATAGGATGCATTTATGACATTCTAGAGAGAGAGACTTCTTCACACCTAACTAGCTGCCGACCTCTGCCGAGCAATACCTGCCTTGAGCATCGGAGAGCCCTTGTCTATTGACTAACCCCACTATTCTCCGAACCATCCCTCTTGCAGGTACACACTCCCGGTCAGGGGCAAGCCTACGAAGAGGTCAGAACGTGCGCAGCCGCACGTGGGTGTTGATCCGACATCGGACAACGGTAAGCATCAACATTTTGGCGCTAGAAAGAGGGCCCCTACGCCTTCATCCCAACTTCGGCTACATCACCTCCGACTCCCGAGATGACGACTCGAGGTAACACCAGAGATGAGACAGCCCGACCGGAGGGGTTGGGCGAGGCGAGAAATAGGCAACCAGCCACAGGCCGGCCCAGGGGCCGTCCTCGGACCGCGAGATCTCGGTCCGGGGGGCAAGGAAGTACGGCCAGGGCAGAGCCGGTGGATGCCCCAGCCGCCCAAGATCCGATTCGAGAACTTACAGACGCGGTCCGGATCCTGACCCAGCAGCTCGCGCAGCAAGCTCAACGGCAAGCTGCACCAGCTCTGCCGCCCCCGGCCCAGGATGACCAGGCCGGAGGTCAGGTTGAGCGAAGTGCAGCCGACCCACAAGAAGGCCAATCCGAGCAGTCTGCAGGATCCACCAGAGGAATCCCAACTGACAATAGACTAGTTCAGGAACGCCGTATGGGACACCAAGCAGCCCGTGCCCCTTCACCACAAGGTTCCCGAGCCTCGGTATTTGACCGGCTCGGGTCTCAAGGAATAAACAGAAACCTCCACGCTGGAGCTGGAGGCCGTGTTGAGGGCGGAGTACCCTATCGGGTCGAACTGCCTGAAGACACCAATAGCCGCCAGTTCCGGGCACTGCAGCGACAAATTGACGAGATCCGAAATTGTAGATTCGGTCTAGATGAGACAGGAGCTTAGGACCCACCTTTTTCGGATAACATAATGCGAGCGCCCATGTCGCCAAAGTTCAAGGTCCCGCAGATCAAGTCTTATGATGGGACCACTGATGCTGATGAGCATGTCGAACTCTTCCGGGGACACATGCTACTGCAGAACGCCAGCGATGCGGCGATGTGCAAAGCCTTCTCACTCACTCTTATAGGCCCTGCCCGGCAGTGGTTCCGACGACTCGAACCTGGGTCAATTTCTTTTTTTCGGCATCTGGCCGACGCCTTCTCCTCCGTATTCTCCACAACCAAAACGCAGAGAAAAGAAATAACTTGCCTATATGCCGTTAAGCAGGGAGATGGCAGCGTCAGGGATTACATTAACCGGTTTACCCGGGCAGCTCTCGAGGCCAAGCACGTCGAAGACGAGACCCTCAAACACATTTTTGTAGGGGGCCTCTGAGACAAAAAGCTGACTTGGTCCTTGGCCTTTGAGCAGCCGAGCACGTTTTCCCAAATGCTTGGGTATGCCCAGAGACACGCGCACGTCGTCGAATACATGAAGAGCCGCCGGGAAGAGGCTGGCCCGAGCGAAACAAAGAAGGATAAGAAGCAGAAAAAGGCACCGGAACATAGCAGCGCCAAGCATGCCAAGAAGCAAAAGAAAGAGAAATCCGAAAAGCCAAAGGGGCCAATCAGTAAGTTCCAGAGCTACACCCCATTGGTGGCGACCATCGATGAGGTGATCGCCCAGGTTGGAGACAAAAATTTGCTAACACCACCGCCCAAGCTCCGAGGGAGCAGGGTGAAGCACAATCAGTCAAAGTTTTGTGAGTTCCATAAGGACGTAGGGCATACTACTCGGGAATGCATCCAGTTAAAGGACCATATAGAAAGGTTGGTCCGAGAAGGTCTTTTACAGGAATTCATCGAGCGGGTTATAACCCCGAGGGCCGCATCTGGAAGGAACGATTCGTCGAACCGAGACGTACAGAACCGACCCAGGACCGACGGTGGGAACGCCTCGGATCCCCCGAATATTGTTCACATGATATTCGACGGGCCTGTTACCGGGGACACGTCGAGTGGGCGGCGATCTTACGTCAGAGAAGCTCGGCGGATCGAATGAGATGAGTTCATAAACGTGTCCGAGCACATCAACAAGATATGCCGTCAAGGAGACACTCTGATCACTTTCACTAAAGGGGAAGTGGATCGACTGATGCATCCTCACAACGATGCCTTGATATGCGAACTGCCCATCGCCAACAATGTAGTACGGTGTGTCTTAATCGACAACGGCAGTTCGGCAGACATCCTCTTCAAACAAGCATTCGACAGGTTGAAGATAAGCAACGCCCCATTAGTCCAGGTTCGGACCCCGCTCTATGGCTTCGCAGGGGAATGTGTCCGAGCAACCGGGAAGGTCAGTCTGCCGGTAACTTTCAGAGAAGGAGCTGCTAGGATCACTCGGGTAGTCGACTTTTTAGTTGTCGACAAACCCTCCCAGTACAATATCATCATCGGCCGGCCGACGCTGAACGGCTTGAAAACCATTGTTTCAACATATCATTTGGCCATGAAATTCCCGACCGACGGCGGCGTTTGAGTGATACGCTTATCCCAGGTGAACTCCCAGACTTTCTACGCAAACGCTGTTCGAGCAGCCTCGGCTCAGCAACATGGAGTCTTGGCCGTCTATTCGGTCGACGAGACCGATCTCCCAACCGACCCGGCACCAAAGATGCTGGCGGACCTGGACCCCAGGTTTCCCGAGGAAGAGATAAGGGGCACTCCGGTTGAAGACTTAGTGCCGCTCTCCTTGGACCCTGAGAGGCCAGAACGCACAGTCCAACTCGGATCACAGTTGCGACCTGAGATCTGGGCCAACCTCGAAAGCCTTCTTTCCGAGTATCGTGATGTTTTCGCATGGTCCCATGAGGAGATGCCCGGTATTGATCCAAGCATCATCAGCCATCGGCTCAACGTCCAACCCGGCCACAGGCCGGTGATTCAAAAATGAAGGGCCTTTAACCCGAAAAGATATGCTGCAATCAACGATGAAGTCCAGAAACTCCTCAAGGCTGGATTCATCAGAGAGGTCAAGTACCCGGAGTGGTTAGCGAATGTTGTTCTCGTCAAGAAGGCGAACGGTAAATGGCGGGTCTGCATCGACTACACCGATCTCAACAAGGCCTGCCCGAAGGACTGCTTCCCACTTCCTCGGATAGACCAGCTCGTCGATGCCACAGCTGGCCACGAGCTTCTAAGTTTTATGGACGCATACTCCGGGTACAATCAGATAAGGATGGCCGAGGAGGACCAAGTCAAAACCTCCTTTGTTACCGACCAGGGCTTGTACTGTTACGTCGTGATGCCGTTTGGCCTTAAGAACGTCGGGGCTACTTATCAACGCCTCGTTAATAAGATGTTTGCTCGGCTGATCGAAAAAACTATGGAGGTCTACGTGGATGACATGTTGGTAAAATCTGTCCAAGCGAAGGACCACATGGCCGACCTCCGAGCTAGCTTCGACATTCTCCGAGAATATGAGATGAAACTCAACCCGACGAAATGCGCTTTCGGCGTTAGCTCGGGCAAGTTCCTCGGATTTTTGGTCAATCAACGAGGAATCGAGGTCAACCCGGTGAAAGCCCAAGCAATTATCGACATGCATTCTCCTCGGACGATAAAGGACGTGCAAAGGCTTACTGGCATGGTGGCTGCTTTGTCAAGGTTTGTTTCCCGGGCTACCGACAAGTGCCACCCTTTTTTCAAGGCATTTAAGGGGGGGTTTGAGTGGAGCGGGGAGTGTGAGGAAGCTTTTCAAAGCTTAAAAACTTACCTGGCTACGCCCCCGCTCCTGTCCAAACCTTTGCCCGACGAGGTTTTAACCGCCTATTTAGCCGTGTCAGAGAAAACTGTTAGCTCGGTCTTGGTCTGAGATGAAGACGAGATCCATAGACCAGTTTATTATACCAGCCACGCATTCCAAAGTGCCGAGGAGCGGTACCCACCGCTGGAGAAGCTGGCCTTCACCTTAATAACATCGGTTCGGAAGCTGCGGCCATATTACCAAGGCCATACCATCAAGTTTTGCAGAGCTCGGAGATATCGGGCCGAATGGCCAAGTG
Organism: Artocarpus heterophyllus; assembly: GCA_025403435.1. Taxonomy (NCBI): domain Eukaryota; kingdom Viridiplantae; phylum Streptophyta; class Magnoliopsida; order Rosales; family Moraceae; genus Artocarpus; species Artocarpus heterophyllus. The sequence continues at coordinate 27,098,585 of CM046339.1, forward strand.
GTCGGTTGAGCTAGGCCAATATGATGTGCATTTCGTGCCAAGGACGGCAATAAAAGCTCAAGTCCTGGCAGATTTCATTGCCGAATTCACGGAGGCCGGCAAGGCAACTCCACAAGTCGAGAAGTCACCCATTGAAGAGCTTGATACAACTGGCTGCAGTGAACAAGACCTTTCCCTGGAGCCGGACTGAAAACTACACATCGACGGCTCTACATGCGTTGACGGATCGGGAGCCGGGCTGATTTTAACAAGCCCGGACGGGTACAAGGTCATCTATGTCCTCCGGTTCGACTTCAAGGCCTCTAACAAAGAGGCGGAGTACGAAGCTTTGCTGGCCGGACTACGAATCGCCCAAGATCTCGGTGTCAATCGCCTCACCATCTATAATGACTCAATGCTAGTGGTGCAGCAAGTCACCAGAGAATTTCAGGCCCGGGCAGACTCGATGGCGGCATATTTAAAGGAAGCAAAACAACTGCTTGGACAATTTAAGTCCTATTCTTTTAAGCAGATCCCCCGGTCTGAAAACGCAAAAGCCGACGTCCTAGCCCGACTAGCTTCCGGATTGGGTGGAAGTGACTTGACGTCGGTCCCCATCGAAAGAATGCCCGAACCAAGCATAGTCAAGGAGATTATGAGCCTAGCCGAGGAACCGAGAAGTACTTGGATGGACCCGATCATCCGATACCTGACCACGGCCGAGTTGCCCGACGACCGAGAAGAAGCACGACGGGTACGTAACGGCTCGGCCTGGTATTCGATGATCGGTGGAAAGTTATACCTACGAGGCTACACTATGCCATGCTTGAGATGCTTGGACCCTAACGAGGCTGAGTATCTGATGAGCGAAATCCATGAAGGCCTATGCGGCAATCATTCCAGAGGACGTTCTTTGGCCCAAAAGTACCTTCGGCAAGGATGCTACTAGCCTACCATGCAGCAAGACTGCGGGAACTTTGCTCGAAAATGCCTCAAATGCCAACAGTATGCTAGAATTCCTGGCTTCCATGTCGAGCCCTTCAATCAGGTAACCTCGGCATGGCCATTCGTAAAGTGGGCCATTGACTTGATCGGACCCCTCCCAACTGCCCGATCGCAATTCAGGTACTGCATCGTGGCAATTGACTATCTTACGAAATGGATCGAAGTCGAACCCTGCACCAACATGACCGAAGCCAAGTGTACCAACTTTGTGTGGAAGAACATTGTTTGCCGGTTCGGAATCCCGCACACTATTGTGACCGATAACGCTAAACAATTTGAATCCTCGGGTCTACGTCATCTATGCGAGAGGCTCGGCATTAAGAAGGCTTTCTCCTCCCCGAGCTATCCGCAGAGTAACAGCCAGGTTGAGGCCGTGAACAAAACAATTAAAGATAACCTAAAGAAAAAACTCGAGGGGCTTAAGGGCGCGTGGATTGACGAACTACCCCAAGTGCTCTGGGCATACCGGACAACTACCCGAATAGCGATGAGCGAAACACCGTTCTCCCTGGTTTACGGGGCAGAGGCTGTCATTCCAGCCGAAGTAGGATTACCGAGCTTAAGGGTTGAGCGATACAAGGAGACACTGAACGCAGAGCTCATGATGACCGAGCTCGACCTACTCGAAGAAAAAAGAAACCGAGCGTCAATTCGTAACGCAGCTCGAAACCAGGTGGTAGTTTGGTATTACAACAAAAGGGTTCAGCCAAGAAGCTTTAAAGTTGGTGACTTGGTATTGAAGAAGGTCACGGTTCAACAGCCCGGCCTCGGGTCATTTGGTCCAAAGTGGGAGGGTCCTTTTAGAGTCGAAGATATCGTACGATCGGGCACGTATAGATTGGCCGACATGGAAGGAAATCAGCTCGGACATCCATGGAATGCCGAGCTCTTAAAAAGATTCTATTGTTAAAATTGAGCCAGAGACGCCTTTTTGACTTATGGCCACAGTTCTTTTGTAACTAGACCTGCCGAACAGGACTAGAAAAATTAATGTACATATCACATCAATGGAATACAGCTTTCTTGCACCTTTCCACCTGAGTAATATGTCAAAAAGGAAATGTAGATCCTATATGCCATCACTCTAGCCCGGGGGACAAGACAGTAACTCCCGTCATGGGAGAGTCATCCTCATTAACTGGGCTAGGGGGCTGGTCGGTACACTGACCCCAGGTCTGTCGCCGTACAGATGACCCAGTAAGTTGCTTGGTACAGTGCTATGTCCGACGACTCCTACACTTGCAAAGTTTCTTTAAAAGCTTAAACAAGTCTAGGGGGGCAACAGGGTAAGGGTAGTTATACGCCGTCTATATTCTGCCCGATCGAGATCAGAAACCTAAACCTGCTTGGATAACTGAGCAGATAAGGATAACTACTCGGGGTGACTGAGCAGATAAGCAGAGAAGGATATCTACTCAGATTAATTGAGAATAGAGGTGTCATCCACCTCTGCTCGGACAACTCGATGCTGACTTTATGGTTGTCGAGGTAGCTGGTTCCCAACCTGAAATCTTCTCGAGAAACACTAGATGACTGACCAGATATCCGAAGGATACGTCGCATCGAAGTGCACCTAAGCTGAGATTGTTAATGCGAGGACACTCGCACTACACAGAAAACAATGAGCAAAATGAGAAATCTTTATTTATCAGGGAGGTACAACAAAACCGGGCACCTTTCGAGCCCGAATACAAAGGCAAAAAAAAATATATATAATAATACAAGCTCAATCGACCTGGGTCTCGTCCCTAGCAGCCTCCTCGTCTCCGCCCCTCTCGGCGCTCTGCTCATCCCCGTCGTCGTCTCCGTCTACCACGACGACCTCGTCCTCACCCTGCTGTTGCTAGGCATCGCCTTGGTCGGGCTCAACGATGACTGACCAGTCGAATCCCGCTGCCTCGGGATGCTTCTCTATAAGGTGGTCGCGGAGGTTTGTCATGCCGTCATAGTAGAGGTCGGCGTACTCCGGGGATGTTTTAAATTCCTCGACCGCACTGGCTAGGCGATCGGGGAGCCCGGCCACAAAATACTGGTGTGCCGCTTGCAGGGTGGCGAGCTGCCCCTCAAGCCGTGCGGCTCTATCCTCCGCCTCCTTGAGCCGCCTCGATGTCTCCTCGGCCTCGACCTTAGCCTTCCGGGCTTCCTCCTGGGCTCGTGAAAGGTACTCCTTGGCTTGGTCTAGCTCAATGTTTTTCTCATTGAGCTTCTTGTCGGAGTCCATCTTCTTCAGGAGGGTCTTCTTGTGCATCTCCTTTTCTTTGTGGATCTCCTTCATCCCGATGGAGTGCACCATGTGCAGAACGGCGCTCGCCTGCAAAAGTCAAGCCGTCAGTCCTCGGCAACATATTAAAAGGAGAACTATCGATTAGCTCGGATACTTACAAAGGCAGTGGCTCGGAGGGCCGTGTTGCAGAGACTTTGGAAGTCTTCCCCCCGGATGTTCATGAAGAAATCATCCTGGGGAATCGCATCTCTGAGGCGCTCAAGAACCATGCCACGGTAGTCCGGGTGCCTTCTCTGCAAGTCCCCGGGCGAGCCTCTAGCGGCTTCGTATGCTGGGGTGACCTCCGGCGAGGCCCTGGTCGGCTGCGGCGGGAGTGGCGGGGCACAGACTGATGTGGAGGTCTGCCCGGTACGCGTTGGGAGCTCGGGCATCGGCGTCCGCTTGCGTTTTCTCTCGGTGTCGATAGCCTTGCCCTTCCCCTTCCTCAAATTTGCCATCTGGGCACGCCTATCAGCACAGGAGGTCGGTGCCGTTATTTCTGCACAAGGAAGAGCAAAGTCAAAGCGAGGTCGGGATAAAAAAGGGTGATTAAAAATAAAGTTCTGGGCTGACCTTCGATCCGGAGTTGGCGAGACGGGTATAGGAACCTAATCACGTCCTCGAGGTCCTCGTCGGCTACAGGTGGCCCCGCATCGAAGGAGCCACTGGACGAGTCCTCGAAATTGGACGTAGAAGGCTCCCTCGTCGGCCACCCGGACCGGGAAGTGCTTGGCCCTGGAACGTCCGCGGCACTCGGACGAGCAATTGTAACCTGCCTGGCCTCCCGGGTAGGACGGACAGCTCGGGGAAGGCTGCTGGACTCCCCAAACCAGCCGTAACTGGATAAAGTGTCCTTCCTCAGGAGGAAGGACTGTTGTCTGGACGGTTTCGGCTTCTCAAACAGCTCGTTCACCGCCTTTATTACGCGACTCGGTGCCCAAGGACGCTTGGTCCAAACGTGCCCCTGCTCAAACGACCTCGACACTTGCTCATCCTTGGGGACAGCTTCACCGGCTCGAGCTAAAAAGTTCCCCCCGGCGTAGAACCACTCGTACTTTCATAATTTGTCCGAGTCGGGGTTGCCCAGGATAAAATCCTTTCGGAAGCCGGTGAAGTAGTACCAGCCGGACTGCCGAGGAAGCTTCTTCATCTTGAATACTTGTTTGAAGGCCTCCAGTGGCATCTCGGTACTCCGGTGGTACTTCCATAGGATGTACATCCCGATCAGCGACCTATAGCTGTTCGGGTTCAATTGAGCCGGGCACACGTTGAAGTCGTTGAGTGCCCGACGGAGAAAGCGGTGCAGTGGTAGACGCAGCCCAGCCCTGAAGAACTCAGCGTAGAGCGTGATGAATCCCTCCGGCGTGTCTAGGGGGGAGTCTCCCTCACCGGGGACGGCGAGAATCACGTCGGCCGGGATGCCATACTCTATGCGTAGGTTCTCTAATCGCGACTCCGTGATGGCACTCGTATATCCCGCCGTCGAAGTTTGCCCAGGTCGGCTTACCCGATATGCCGTTACACCCCGGACGCGGGTTACCTGGACCTCCTACTCCATCTCCGGCTGCTCTGCCTCCTCCTCCTCGGCTGCATGCTCCTCATCGGAGACGTCAACCGTGATCACCCCCGCGACTTGGGCGGGGGCCCCAGCACTCCGACCGGAAGTGCTCGGAGCATCCTCGCGGGCCTGAAGCTCGGTCCTCTCCCTTGGTAGAACTCGGGATGAGCCCGCTGTCGCTGCCCCTACATAAGGGTCTTGCTCCCTGGACGGCCTAATGAGCCTACGCCCGTCTAGCATGTTAAAAAACTCCTGCTCGGGTACCGTCTAGGAATCGACCCTTAGGATTTGCTCCAGCCGGCCGGCCCCGTCTCGTCTTGGGGACGCCACTTCGGCATCGGATTGGGTAGAAGAAGAGCTACTACTCTCCGCGCTACTGTCCGACCAGGAAACCTCTACGTTCTGGGAATCAGACAAATCACTCATTTTCACTAGGGAAATTACCTGCTCGGGTTCTCGGTAGCTCGGTAGATATGATCCTCGGCTAAATAACTTGAGCTCGGCAGCTAAAACTCTTCAGTCGTAAGATTTCAGAAAATGAAGTGCAAATTACGAAGGGGGTGGCCCTATTTATAGCCATTTTGGGCGGGAAACTCGAGCGCGAAAACCCAGGAGGCGCAATTAATACGCCTGACAGGCGCGCAGGCGGCCGCGGCGCGACACGCGTCCCCTCGTCTGATCCGCACGTCTTTTCACCTCACCCTGCTTCTAAGTGTCGTTTGGCCTTCCTTCTTTGAGCCGACCTCACCCATTCGGCATAGTCCACCCGGCCGAACACCGACCAGGTGAATTGGGGGGCTAATGTTGAGGGTAAGCTCGGCGCCACCACCGAGGACATTAACTTTGGTGGTCGGCTATTAAGCTCGGCAGACTCCCAGGAAGCTTGCAGGCGGCCCCCGATACTTTATACTTCTTCCTGAGGTGCCTCTCAGGCATCCCGGGCTACGCCCCAAGAAGGCTGCCACCTCGGGATGTACAGTAGCTCGGGTCGGGCCAACAGTTCTCATAAATAGTCTATTACTCGCCATTATAGGCCAACACAAGGCAGATACATTGTCGTCCGATAGAGTCCAATCCATTGGGCGATGGGCGTGACACTTGTTACCTACTGCCTGACATACCCTGATGTGACACCTGGGTGATGGGCAAAACTCATCTTGCACCTGATCCAAGTGATGGCCTATAAATAGGATGCATTTATGACATTCTAGAGAGAGAGAGACTTCTTCACATCTAACTAGCTGCAGACCTCTGCCGAGCAATACCTGCCTTGAGCATCGGAGAGCCCTTGTCTATTGACTAACCCCACTATTCTCCGAACCATCCCTCTTGTAGGTACACACTCCCGGTCAGGGGCAAGCCTAAGAAGAGGTCAGAACGTGCGCAGCCGCACGTGGGTGTTGATCCGACGCCGGACAACGGTAAGCATCAACAATGACTGTAGCAGGATAAGGAACCTCAACAGGATGAAAAAAAAAAAACTGGAACCGTTTTGATGTCTAAAAAGTTTTTTTTTTGTGCCAAAAACTGTCCAAAAAAAGAGGTCATTGACCGAAATTTTTTTTTTCAAAAGGTCATTTTTAAAAATCCCTCGATAAATTATCCGGTCCGAATCTAGCACCAATCATCCGAATCTTAGTCCTAATCCCCCCTAAGAAATGGGGCCTAAAAATAAAAACAATTTTGCAGTAGCATACGAGATATTTACATTATAGTTTATTTTTGTTTTATACTTTAATATATGAGAGCTTTAAACTGTAGTAGTTCTAATTATATAGTTGGAACGAAGTTATCAAACGAACCTTAGGCCGTTCGGGAAATAAGTTTAAAATTAAAAGTTAAAATTAAAAATACTATTGCATGTAAAAGAAAAGACTGTTTAAAATAGTTGTTGGAACTATTTTAACTGAGGCTGACAAACACCTTATAAATTTAAATTTGAACCAAATTTTATGTTACGACCTATGGAAGTGAAAATGTCTCATTAAGTTTTAATCTTAAAAAATGTTAATCTTATTTGTTCTTTCTTTTTGAGAAAATGAATGAGATCGTCCCGTTTGTTAAGCAGAGTTCTTACAACACTATTTGTGGTAGAAATTGATGGCAAATAAAGTTCTTCCGAAAGTAAAAAATGATGGAAACTAACTCATCTGAGGAAAAAAAATAAAGCAAATTTTTTGCAATGTACCCAAAGCCGGTTGCTAAAGCCAGAGTATCTCCAGGTAACTGATACTTGTTTCTGTTTGTTAATTTGCTGCGAACATGCCGTTTTATAGTTTCCTATGTCGCCCTTTACATTTCACTTAGATATCATGTCCAATGTACTAATATCCGTCTATATCGATGTGCATCATATATACAATTGTTGATATACATTAATGTACATGTTTAATTTGTAACAGTGTAAAACATAATTCTCAGGATAAATAGTACCTAAGAGTTTAGAAGAAGAGTTCAAATTATAACAGTTTGCACTGCACGTTATTAAGGTGTTTAGAAGAGTAGTTTAAATCAATGGTTTGAACAGTAAACAATATAAAGCTCTCACATGCTATACTATAAAGCTCGTACATGCTACATTTCTCAAACCCACACAGTTAAATTAAACTACTCTCCTAAACGTCCCATATAGTATATGAGAGTTAATTTATATTGTGACATAATTTTGCTTTAAACTATAACATATAAGAACTTTACATAATTTACTGTTAAAATTATAGAATCTAGACCACTCGCCCGAACACAATGGATATAAGACTTCTTGGGATTTTATTTAACCAAAGCTTCATGACGTTGACAGAAGACAAAAGATTGGAACCGAGTACTGGTGTGCAACTGGAAGGCGAGAGGACTCGTTCTTTTCTTCTTGCCATCTCCCCAATCTTTCTTACCTAGAAAGGTTAGTTAAGCCCGCCGGATCACAGATTCACAGGCAACCTCTTGGAGATAGCTTGGCGATACAAACCATACAAGTCTTTGACCAAGCCCATAGCCTTCAAAACTTTCTTGAAAGTTTGAGGTGTTTGACAATCTTGAGTAATACTTTGATATTCTTAAATATACGGCGCTGAATAATATTATTTTGTTAGGTTTCACGTCAAGAACTCAAGGGAGAATTATATATATATATATATATATATATTCAAGTAAACGCCATATGTGTACCGTCATATGGCCGTAAGTATGATCAAACAATAGACTGACTTTGGATCTATTTTTTTCTGTCTTTTTTTATCTTTTTTAATTTTCAAATAAAACGGTGTGATAACTAACATCAGCGGATTCTAACACATCTCGGCCAGATTAATTAAAAAAAAAAAGGGATGACAAACAAGAGGAGGGTCTAGAGAATGCCAAAAAAAAAAAAAAAAAGACCATAACATTTCTCTTGAAATATGACAGATTTTCTGTGAGGTATAGACTGAAGCAATGTGGATTAGTAATTTATTTTAAGCTCATTTAGCAAGGAAGACTAATCAACATCATAACTTCTTGAGCTCTACTGAATGTATATTGTTCTCGTTATTTGAACATTCTAATTCTAGCCTTCCAAATTAATCATAGGGTCTATTGATATAACTTATGTTTTTAGTCCAATAAAAAAAAACTATAGGTTTTTTGAGAAATATATAAAACCAGATTTTTAAAAGTATGATTATTTTCATAAGGGCTGGACGATTGTACTTTATCTCGCTTTACCTTTGATTTTTGAAAACCAATCAAAACACCTCAGAGCTATAAAAAATGGGTCATTTTGCCTCCTTTGTGTACGGGAGAATTGATGACATCATATGTAATTAAATATAAAAAATATTTTAAAATTATAATTAAATATGTAAAAATAAATAAATATTAAAAAAATTTAAAAAAAAAACACATTTTATTTTAGATTTTTTGTTACTTTTTCTCTCTCATCGCTCTTTCTCACTCCTCCTCTCTCTCTATAGTGCATGCCTCAGACCCAAAAAAAAAAAAAAAAAAAAAAAAACGAAAACAAAATAAAAACCTCTCGGCGACCCAACCTGCCCTTGTCGAGCCGCCGTCCACCCATGCCCAACCCCCGTCCCTTGCCCTCATCCCATGGTGGCCAATCCCATGATTGCCGCCACCCCCAACTGCGCCTTCTTCTACCACTGCATCTTCCACTTCCTCACCTTTTAGAAGCTTCTCACAGCAGTAAGCTCCATTGTTGCGGCACCTCCCATGGCAGAATTGCCATCCTTGACGAGAGCCCCTCTGTCCTCTGCTGCTCCCACACTGAAATTGGCCTCGAATTCACCCCTCGCTTCCTCTCTCGAACTCTTCCTTTTTTTTGTGGTTTTTTCTATCGCCGTTTGTTTGGGGCTAAGAAAATGTAGGAAAAGAAAAAAAAAAAAGAAGAGGGGATTTTGTTGCATGAACTTCAAAATTATGTTATTTTCTTTATCTTTTTGGATTCTTTAAATACATTTTTGCTATGCAAAATTTTGCCAGAATCCTAACTTAGACTTGAGGAAATTCGTAGAAGGATTCGATTATAGCCCTTTATTTGATTGTGTTAGGACCAATCACAGAAGTGCAGCAACAGAATAACAAATTAGTTAACCAATTGTGTACACGTGTCACTAGTACAACATGTAGCTAAAATAAGTTGTTAAGTCAGTTAAACATGTATTTAACTACGCTCTGTATAGTTGCAACAGATTGAGCAATTGAATGAAATCAATCAGCATTCTTTCACCTGATTTCTTTGAGTCTTCTTTCGTTTGCTTTTCTTCCTAAATCCAACATGGTATCAAAGCGAACAATCTTGGCGCCGGAGAGGTCATCGGAGACTGCCATTGATGGAAGCTCAGTCACACCACGCTTTGTTCCGGTCTCGTTTCCCCATCCAATCGCAACAAAGCTTGCTCAGAACAACTTTCTTGTTTGGAGAAAATAGGTACTTGCCACAATCAAAGGACACCGACTTCAAGAATTTCTTTCTGTATCAGCGTCGCCTCCTTCAAGATTTCTTTCTCATGAAGATCAACTTGCTGGAAAGATTAATCCTGAGTTTCAGGATTAGGAGCAATAAGATCGACTGATTCTGTCATGGCTACTATCCTCGGTCAGTGAAGGAATTCTCACTCGTCTAGTCAATTGTGATTCTTCCTCTCAAGTCTGGAGCACACTAGAAATCTACTTTGCCTCTCAAATTCGAGCTAAGGTGACTCAATTCAAAACTAAACTCCAAAATCTGAAAAAGGGCTCTCTGAGTATGAATGAGTTCCTATTACGTGTTTGATATTATGTGGATATGTTACCATTAGTAAGACACAAACTCATTCTTAAAGATCATATAGATTCAATCTTAGATGGTCTTTCACCAGAATATGAAACATTTGTCATTGCTGTTAACACAAGGTCAGATCCGTTTACTGTTGAAGAAATTAAGTCCTTGTTGTTAGCTCAAGAGGCTAGAATAGAAAAGAATTTCAAGAATCTTGATTCTGCCATGGCCAATCTTGCTATTAACAGTACTCATTCCAGTCATACTCCTTCCTTTAATTTCAAGAAAAATTTTTTTGCCTTGTCTCGACTTGGTAATCATCCTAGATACACTCATGACTTTGGTGGTACTAGTAGAGGCTCTTCTATGTTTCTTGTACAAAGTTCTCAATTTCGAGGTTCTCACATGCCTAGAGGAAAGGTTCTGGCAGGTTTCATGGAGGTAGAGGACAGTGGCAGGTGAACAAAGTCCAATGCCAACTTTGTGGCAAAGCAGGACATGTGGTTCTCAATTGTTACCATCGTTTTGATCACTCTTTTAATGGTCCTGAATCTCCTTTTCAACATAATAGGCCACAAGGCAATATTCCTAAAGTTCACTCTTAGAAACGAAATTCAAACCTAATGATTGGAATGCTTGATACACCAGAAGTGTGTATGACTCAGCATGGTATCCTGGAAATCATGTAGACTCTAATTGGTACCGAGATTCAGGAGCAACAAATCATCTTACAGCTGATTCAGCAAACCTAATGACTAAGAGAGAATTTCCAGGTTGATCAAGTTTATATGGGTAATGGTAAGGATTTACATACTAAGCATATTGGTTCTTCTCAGTTTTATCTCCTTTTATTGCATCTAGAACATTGTCTTTAGAACAACTTTTACATGTTCCTAAAATCACAAAAAATCTATTAAGTGTGTCTAAATTTTCCTCAGATAATCAAGTGTACTTTGAGTTTCATACCAGTGTTTGTTTTGTGAAGGATCTTGCCACTTGAGCCATAGTTCTGGAAGGCCATCGTAAAGGGGGTCTCAATGTCTTTGACAGATCTCAAATCTAGCTTCCCAAGTCAAACTCCTTCAACCAGCCCATTCCATTGTCTCACCTCAATCTCAGCTCCTCAAATTCTTCTGCCAATGACTCTTTTAGTACATCTAATTTTCATAAGAATCATGTTGTGTAATGTTTCATTAACAAATTCTTCTTAATTTAGTGTCTGGCACAATAGATTAGGTCATCCCTTAGATTCAGTTGTAAATCTTATACTTTCACAGTGTAATATCGAAACTATCAATAAGATTCTAATAAAGTTTGTTCAGCCTGTTGTCTTGGCAAATTGCATAAATCTCCATTTCTTCATTCCACAACAGTCTATACCAAACCACTTGAATTGACTTACTTAGATATTTGGCGTCCTTCTCCCACTCCTTATACTAATGGCTATCAATAATATATTCATTTTATTTAAAATTTCACATGGTTGTATCTTTTAAGACACAAGTCAGAAGCCTTGCAAACCTTTGTCAATTTCAAAAACCAAGTTGAGCTTCAATTGTGTCACAAAATCAAAATTGTCCAAACTGATTAGGGGGGACAGTATAGATCCTTCACTGAATTGTTAACCTCACATGGTATTTTACATAGACATCCTTGTCCTCACACTTATGAACAAAATGGCCTACCTGAGAGGAAACATCAACATATTGTAGAAAATGGCTTAATCCTCTTGGCTTAAGCTTCCTTACCTTTCAAATATTGGGATGAAGCCTTTAGAACTGCAGTGCACCTCGTTTACAAATTACCTACTCTTGTCCTACACAACAAATCTCCTCTTAAGTCCCTATTTCATGTCAAACCAGAATATCATCAGCTTAAAACCTTAGGCTGTCTATGTTTTCCAAATCTTAAACCCTACAATTCTCATAAATTTGTCTACAAGTCCTCTCCACGTGCCTTTGTTGGTTATAGCCTAAATCATAAGGTTACAAGTGTCTTGATGAAACTGGCAGAATTTTTGTATCTAGAGATGTCATATTTGATGAACATTCCTTTTCCCTTTGCTAAAATTGTTCAATCTTCAATTTCTAGTTCTTCCTCTGAGCTTTCTACAAATTCCTTATCTGTCTTTCCTTCCTTTTTGTCTGGTCCTAATTCTTAACCTACTCCATCTGTTTTATAGCCAATTTCTAATGCAATACAAAAAGATAATCCTGTGAATGATAAATGTGTTTTGTCTGAAAATCCTCCATCTACCATAGCTCTTGATTATAGGTTCCATTTTATTCAACCAGAACAAGCAAAAGCTTGAAGAGCACTGCCAATGTTCATCCTATGAAAACTAAAGATAAAGCTGGTATTTTCAAACCCAAAGTATACATGGCAGCCAAAGAACCAGCTACAGCAGTAAGGAACCATACCTGGAGCTTAATACCATTACCAGAAGGAAGAAAAGCAGTAGGGTATAAGTGGGTATTCAGAGTGAAAGAAAACCCAGATGGCTCAATAAACAAGTATAAAGCTGGATTGGTTGCAAAAGGTTTTCACCAAGTGGCAGGCTTTGATTTTGGAGAGACATTTAGTCTAGTTGTAAAGTTTACAACCATTAGAGCTGTTCTCACCTTAGCTCTCAGTCAACAATGGACTGTAAGACAACTTGACATCAACAATGCCTTTCTAAATGGTGAGTTGCAAGAAGAGGTATTCATGGAACAACCTTTTGGCTTTATTGATCCTAAAAACCCATCCTTAGTGTGCAAAGTTCATAAATCACTTTATGGCCTCAAACAAGCTCCTTGATCTTGGATTGAAAAACTCTATGCTACACTAAGTGAACTTGGCTTCAAATCATCGAAGTCAGATCAGTCTCTCTTCATCAGGTTAACCCTTTAAGCCACATTATTTGCTTTAGTCTATGTGGATGACATTATGATAACTAGAAGTAGTAATCAGGCAGTGTTAGAAGTAATTACCAAGTTGAGTCAAAGGTTTGCATTGAAAGATCTAGGTGAAGTGGATTATTTTCTTGGAATTCAGGTCAGAAAAAACGGTATTGGTTTTCACCTGTGTTAAGCAAAATGCATACGTGACCTATTGTGCAAAAACAAAATGCAGTTTGCTCGAGAATTCATAGCTCCTTTAAACACTGGTCCAAAAGTTAATAGCCTTTGGTAGTGATCCACTCATTGATCCTCAACTATATAGAAGCACAGTAGATGCTTTACAGTATGTTACAATTACCAGGCCAGAATTGGCATATTCAATCAATCGAGTATGCTAATTCATGCACAATCCTTTGGAGGCACATTGGAAAACTATCAAAAGAATTTCAAGATATTTGGCAAGCACCATTGAATTTGGTCTGCATCTCACCTCTTGCTCTCTGTCTTAACTTAATCTACTTGGATTCTGTGATGTTGATTAGGCATCAAATGTGGATGACAGACGATCAACGTCAGGTTACTGCTTGTTCCTAGGACCTAGTTTGATTTCTTGGCAATCATGTAAATAACATACTGTGTCAAGGTCATCAACAGAGGCTGAATATCACAGCTTAGCTAGCTTAGTTGCAAATAAGCTGGGTTCAAGGATTGCTAGGAGAGTTGAAAATTGAAAGCACAAAGAAACCTATTATCTGGTGTGATAATCTGAGCACTGTACATCTTGCAACAAATCCAGTCTTATATGCTCGAACAAAACACATTGAACTGGACCTTTTACTTTGTTTGTGAAAAGATTCAACAAAAACTTTTAGAAGTGAAACATGTTCCAACAGTTGAACAATTAGCTGACATCTTCACAAAGGCCATTTCAAGCTCTATCTTCAGCATTTTCAGATCCAAACTTAGAGTTCTAGATTTTAGCACTCTAAGTTTGAGGGGATGTTAGGACCAATCACAGAAGTGCAGCAACAGAATAACAAATTAGTTAACCAATCGTGTACAAGTGTCACTAGTACAGGATGTAGCTAAAACAAGTTGTTAAGTTAGTTAAACATGTATTTAACTATCCTCTGTATAGTTGCAACAGATTGAGCAATTGAATGAAATCAATCAGCATTCTTTCACCTGATTTCTTTGAGTCTTCTTTCGTCTGCTTTTCTTCCTAAATCCAATAGATTAAAAAGTTGTGTGAGAAAATGATTTGTAGGCCAAAGAATATATATAAGAATCTAGATGATTGACGGCAACCGTTCTTGCTTGAATTAGAATTTGTTCAATGGCTTGCTAATCCCACATACATCCACTGAAATTTGAGTGACATTTTTTAGTAAATTTTTTTGAGTGTCTTTTGAGATTGAGAGGAAGGAAAGAAAGGGGAAAAAAATTAAAATAAAATTTTTTATTTCATTTTTAATACATTTAATTATAATTATATATATATTTTTAATATTTAATTATATACCACAATATCAATTCTAGTCAATAATATAGATAGAATTAGACAGAGGGAGCAAAATGACTGGTTTTCTATTGTTTGGGGGTGTTTTGACTTGTTTTAAAAAATCAGGAAACAAAGTAAAATGTGGTACATACATCAATAGATTAATGAAAATAATCCTTAAAAGTACTTAAATGGGTCAAAATAGTTTTAATTTTTTTTAATAAACAACAAAAATTTTATATTGAAGTTCAAAATGTATTATTAACATTCTGAAACAAACAATACAACATAGAAAATGACACATTTAGGACACAGTACCTTACTACAACTTGCGAGCACTTCTAATGCTTCTTGTGTTACATAGTACCTTTCCTCATTTATTGATGTGAAAATTAATATGATGAAAATATTGCAAGATATAAGTGTTAAATTTTTGGCGCATCCCCAAAGAATTCTAAGTTTTGAAATTTTTGAAAGAGAGAGAGAGAAAAAGGGAAAACTAGAGAGAGAAAGGGGGTTTGAGACTCGTGAGCTGGTGCATCGCCGGCCTACTTGCCTTCGTTCTTGGTCCATAGACTTGTTGTCAGATGATCTACATCACTTTGGAGTTCGTGTTGCCAATTGAAGGATGCTTCGCTTAGGATGGTCATCAAGCGTGGAAGAGGGAGAAAAGGCCTCATTGTTGTTCTGGGCTCGGAACCGGGGAAGGACACTTCGCCGTCACGTCCGGCGGATGTCGAAGGGCTAGTTTTCCCTTGGGTTTTGGCGGCATTAGTTGGGTGAGGAGGGAATATTAGTTTTTCAAGTTTTTGAGGCTTGGGTAGGATTGGCTGCCGTTCTCCTAACTCCAGTATTGAGGGATCCGGCCATGGTGGGAGCTAGGTTCGTGCTGCCAGTGGAGGATGGGTGAAGGCAGGTCTATCCTTGCAATGGACTTGGTTGATGGGGGAGCTGTGGCATTGGCCGATGGGGGAGTCGTGGAGTTGGCTGAGGTGGAGCTATGGATGCTCTCCAACGAGTAGTTGGCTAGAGTTGGGAGGTTGTGGTTTTAGGGTAGTAGGTGTTGAGGGACTCTGAAATCGTGGATTGCGGTGGAGAATGTGCTTTGGACTTTTGTGTTGTGTTTTTTTTATCTCTCTATGTAACGATGAAGCAAAATCTTAGAATTAAATAATATAATTCACATATTTAAATTAAAGATTTTTTTAAAAACATTATGTATAAATTTTGTGATTAAAGAATTTACGTAATTAATATAAGAATATTCTAAAAATTCTATAATGAACTTATAGTTAAATTTATTAGCTATCATGAATTCATAAGCTAATTGAGAAATTCTACCATAACTAAGGTGGGAGAAATTTCTATCCATAAAAAATACTTGAGAAATTTAATTAAGAGAATTTTTGAATGCAGTATAAATTTAACAGTGTACCGAGAAACACTCCAATGCATAATAGATCCTTAATTGCTAATAAATTTAAAAACGGAGCAACGTGAGTAGCAATATCGATAGAAAATGCTACGTGAACTCGGATATTGACACTAATAAAAACTATATTATTACTGAGTCTAGATACTTAAAAAGTCAAGTTTAGATTTTTATTAAGCCTAAAATAAATTTCTAGACTCAATGTAATCAAAATCGGAGCATGTCACGATATTCAAAAAAATAGGAAAAGACCTGTCACATATTAAAAATTTTAGGTCAGCTAAGTTAGTTATTGCTGACAGTATGAAAATTATATGCTTAAGGTGTAACTTGCAAGAATAAATTTGGGACAAGAATCCCTTAAATCATGCTTACAATCTATAATGTTTGTACTTGGCAATTAATAGAACAAATCCCATACTCTACTCTACCCTTGTAATGGTGCCACACTTTGGGAATTTAAGCCTAGCGTAAGCTTCATTAGATCACTTAAGAGACTAATTAACTTTGGGTTAGATGGAAAAGATTAATTAAAGTCTATATATAGGTGACCAAGATGATGATCACAAATTTTGCTTCACATTTTGCCTCCCCCATTTCCTTCTTCACCGTGAACACAATGGTCTCCAAGAGACAAAAAAAAAAAAAAAATTGTGCTTCCAACTTTCTTCTTAAAACCAAACTCCAATCAAGCCATATCCTAAATACTTCCCTAACATTATCATAATAGAAAAATTAGCTCCAAAAGAAAGAAAGAAGAGATTTTAGAGCTTTGGGACTAAAGTAATGTCAATAGTTTTTCTTCCCCTTTTCTTAGCAAAGAAAAAAATATGTTTCTTAGATAACCTTGGAATGAAGACCAAAACAAAGTTACGTTTTCACATAATTAAATTTATGATTTAGTGTTGTTTCAAGAAGAGGAAAAAGAGGACATAAAGGTTTTAAGATCATCTCCTAGAGTTGTCATCAAGGGTAAGCAACCTAAACTTTTTCTTAAATTTCTAAGGTTAAAGTGTACAATATTATAAGAGATTTGATGATTGGGTGAAGAAATGACTTGTAATAATTATTTATGTGTTGATTAGTTTAGTTTGTATTTGTATGGGATGTAAAAAGTTAGTACTTGTATGAGAGTACTTGCATGTTAGGATTATGTTTTTGTAAGTTTTGGTTTGTGGAAAAAAATTTTACAAATTTTAAACTAAACGGAAGCCTTGGACTCATTTTAAGAACTTTTCCGAACACAGAACTTTTAGTGTTTGATGTTTTGAATAAAACTCCATGACTAAGCAAAAATGCATTTTTGACTATAAATAGGCTTTCCTAGTAGTTTTTATGGACTCCTCAAAATAGTCTCAAAAATTCTCTTAAGGCAGTCCCAAAACTGCCTAAATCAGTTTGTAAAAACTGCCAAAACAGTTTTTTAGGGGTGCTGGAATTATTTTTCAGTTTTCAGTCTATTTTGGGTCCAAATTTCATGTTTCGTTGGACATAAAAGTTTTAAATTTCGACAAGACGAACAACTTTTATGGAAGAAACTTTTTCCAAAATCTGCCTCTAAAATATAGTTATGGATAGTTTTCTAAAACTATCTAAAAACTATATTTTTAGGCAGAAAACATTTTTGATGTTTCGGGTCATTTCGATCCCAAATTGCAATTTTTGCCAAACATAAACTATTTAGTTTGCAGCAAAATGAAGAACTTTTGTGAAGAAAGTTTTGTGAAAATCTGCATTTAAATTAGACTTTAATTATGATTTATAAAAATAGTCAAAACTTTATAATCTGTAAAAATTTGCAAAATTTTAACTGGGAATCAATTATGCCAATAATGGTAACCGGGACTTTAAAATAAGCATGAAAATTATTAAGACACATATTTAAAACAAGTGGTTTTTTAAGGGAAAAACTTTAAAAGAAAAACTACTTTAAACATATGATTTCATAATAACTTTCTAAAACTAACAAAAAAAGTACCTTTCAGTATTAGTTTTTGTACACAAAGATTACGCTACTATAAAATCCTATTTTTCTTCAAACCAAGAAATTATAATGTTCTAGAAATGTTATATAAGCCCCAGATTTAGTGGGTTATCAGTTTTGGGCATTATTTTATAGGACGATTTTTATTTGAAGTTCTGAGTTCTACGAACGAGACTTTGTAAAGAAAAACTTCAATAGTTTTCAATTTAACACCAATTAGCAATCATAAAAACCCAATACACTAGAGTCCTAATACTACGATGCTAGGCATAGGTCCAATTTTTGTTTTGGTTTGAAAGGCTGCTCGAGTCAGAGATCATCAGTATAGCATGTATGACGTTATAAAATCATTTTCGGGCTTAATAGGCTTAGAACCAATTATGAGTCTATTAAATGGATTTAGAATATGGCTAATTAGAACTTGGATTAAGAATCATGAATTTAGGAAATGTTTAATTTAGTGGATTAAGGACATATAGATTTAGTGACGATAGATTAATTAATTATTATTAAATTAATTAATTATCCACTCTGATATGAACTAATGACAATTAAAGAAAAAATTAAATATTATGGAGATTTAATTAAAAAGTTAATCCTTATAATAAAAATAGAGAATTTTATGATTAAAGAATTATGATATAAAAGAATGATCAAATTTTTATGATTATTCAAAAATTAAAATTAGCATCAAATTGATTTTCTAACATACTCTTAATGGGCGTCTTATACAAAATCACTGTCTAAATGAGGATAAGGAATTGTAAATAAATCAAGATATGTGTTGCGAGAAAACATGTAAGTAGGAATCTTGCTTACAGTACGGATAATTTAAAATAAAAGTTTTTCTGGATGTTGTAAGCATGTTAGAATTCAAATTTACAGTATGCTATGCCATGACATATTGCATGCTCACTAAAATGACTAATGAAACTATTAAGGATGAATTACCTACGAGAGTCGTACCAACCTCTCAACCTACGGGGAGGTTAAAAAATAAAAAGATGAATTAAATTTGATCATGGTGTTGTTAGGACATTGCAAACCTTAACATCTCATCGATCGTGCATAATCGGTACGACTACTCAAGCCCGATAAATAATAAGACAAGATAATAAATAAGCATAATCAGTAGGTGCATTTTTTAATATTATTACATGCCACTTCAAATTTTTTGCAAGTTATTGTTTCTACTTGCTGAGTGAAAGCTAATTCAAGAATATTCATACTGTAGGTAAATGACCTTGTCAGTAATGCTAAGTGGATAGTGATGAAGCGACAGATGAGTAGAGTAGATCGAGCCATAGGAATGGATACTGCACGCTTTAATTTCCGTAATAGTTTTGACATATATATCTCTTTTAATAATTATGACTATTATGTATAACCTTATAATTCCAGTATTTGCCATGTTTTGAGATAGCTGTTAAACTACTAATTAATATTATTATCTTTGTTGCAACAAAAAGTAAATATAGTGTTAAATTAAAATTCATTTGCAATGAAAAAAATGTTCCACAAAAAAAAATGAAGTGATTTAAGTAAATGCACGTTTAAGTAATTAAGTAACGACTACGTAAGTAGGATCGTTACACTATGGGTCTATGGTAATAAGGTCCCTCTGGGTTGTGTTTATTGTTTTTGTGTTTTTGCAGGTGGTGTCAATTGTCGAGGATGTTTTTTCCATGCCTTTTGGTTCAATGGGTGGTGTTCAGAGTCGGGATTAGGTCAAGGTGTGGCCCTTGTCCGTGGTCGTTGGGATCACTGTTAGTAGGAGTTCAGCTCCGTCTAGAGTTAGGGATTCCTTAGCTCTATCAATTGGAGCACGAATTACTGAGTAGCTTTCTAAGTTTGCTTGTATACCCTATTCTAGGTCTTTGGACCTTTGGCTATACCTTGGCTTATTTTTAGCTATTTGTAATAAATTTTGTTCCTTTTGAAGGCCTTAATCACCAAAAAAAGAGATAAAATTTCCCCCTTGATTTGGTGCCGTTGAAACACATTTAAAAAGTGGTGTGAAATTGATGATAATAGTATCACCTCCTCGGTACTTGGTAAAGGTCCAACATCGGAAACTTACAAAAAAAAAAAAAAAAGAAGATTGAGAAGGATCTATAAAATGAAAAAGCCATCAACATTAAAAGGCCATCAACATTAAAACATACTTTTTTGGACGGGCCCTTGGTCAGTGACTTCCGTTGCACTTGGGAAAGGCCCACTAAAGTCTACAGAAGTGATGGAGCATATGTCGTCATTTGTTGTAGTTGGCCTGCCTTTGCACGGCCCTGTTTTAATGTCTAGTGAAAATTTTCAGATTTTGTTTCAAAATTTTAATATTCTTAATACTTATAAAACTATTTTTTTTAAAGTGAGACTTATTGTTTTATTGTTTTAGTTGTAGCAGAGTTATAGCTCACGAGGTTAAATAAAATTAGTTAAAAAAAAGCAAAAAATAATATCTGTGGACGACAAAAAAAAGACAAACATCTACAACGAAACCAACTTTGGAAGCGCTGACAATAAAGAAACAATCGATAAAATGTAAAATACGACGACTGAGAAAACAAGAGACCTCATCAACGAATGAACATCTACAAGATGAAGAGAAGCTTTAAATTATACACCCATATAAAACAACAAAAAAATAACAAGATAAAAGAATTCAACAAAGTAAAATTGCCAAGTAGTTGAGTTGTAGAAAGTCAGAAGCTAGACAGACTGAAAGTTGGACGATTTGCCGCAATGGCAATATTTAGTTTGGGAAGTATTATTTAGATCAGAAAGCTTGAGATTTAATTCAGAGTGAGTGATAAAGTTGTTCCAACTCATTTGTTGCTATAGTGTAAAGCTCTCACATGCTACAGTGTAAAGTAAGAATAGATTTAATATAAAGTTCTCATATACTACAGTATTTTTATTCTAACTCATTAGTTTCATTTACGTTTCCAAACACACTCTCTAAGTTTTTGGTTTTGGTTTTAGTCATAATAAGAGAAGAAAACAAGTGGTGTTCTATTAAGTTATAAAACCACATTCTACTTCAATTCCAATTAATGGGTCAATCATCTAAATGCTAAACATTTTCAATACGCAATGCAAATGAGGGTGTTTGGCGAGGGTTGGTGTGAACCACAAACTCAGTTATGAACAGTGTAAAGTTTCACATGCTACAATAAAAAAGAAAAAAAGTTGCTACAGTGTAAAGCTCTCATATGCTACAATAAAAACGGTTCCCATTAATGTTTTCCACTACCAGTTAAACACCCTAGTAATGATGAAGCTTTTTTTGCTAATCATGAATGAAGTTTAAAATGCTCTACTAAAACTTGATACAAGTAGTTTCAAAGTTTATTTAAAATACTATTTTGTGAAACTACATTTTTTGTTAGAGCTAAATCTCTTGTAATTTTGGACCTATCAAGCTAAAAAAATAGCTTATAGAACGCCTTGTCAAACTGATCTACAATCTTTATAGCCGCACAGAAACAAGCTTATTATATTAAGTAGACATATAAGGATGAAGGCAAAAAATTTGTTGACGAATAGGAAAACCAAAATTTTGAACTAAATTATAGTGTGATAAATATTGAATATAATTCTTTTGTTGCTATTTATTGAATATCACAAAAATATTGAATCTCATTCTTTTGTTGGTATTGAATCAAAACTTAGGGTGGCCAAATAAAAGAAAAAAAGACAAATTTATAACTATATATAGGATTTTTTTAAAAAGACAAATGACCTAAATATGTTTATTGAATTAAAATATAACTTCAGTTTGTAAATATTCTTATATGTCAAAAAAATGATATCATTAAAATAACTATAATAGACTATTCTAAGATATTCTAATATTGTGTTGAATTTCAATTTCATGATAATAATTTGTTCATGTATAGTAATTTTTTTTAAAAAAAAAGCCACTTGAGCCCTGAGTTTCTCCATCCCTAGTCGTGACTTGATAATAATCAATAAATAGATAAAAAGACATTGGCCTTCTGTGTGTGGCTCTATGCATATGCTAGAATTTTCAAACTATGGGATCGTCTTTGCTCTAATTTTAGCCACTTGTATTACTTCCTTATCGTATATTTCATACGATTTTTCTCAATCGTTCCTGCCGCGCAATCAATGCCAGACAATTTCCATTTCAAAAGGAGGCGGTTTGTCGTTCTCATCTAGAGAGAGGCATTGAAATTGTTCCTACGTACTGGAATAGCCAACAAAGCTGAATAGAAAAAGAAACATATGTCAAACTCTTTTTTTCTTTTTTAACATATGAATAATTTACATCATACAACGTATGTAGTTATTTGACAATTAATGAAAGGGAAAATCCACTACGTAATCACAATTTTTTCAAAGAGATTGGAGAGATATATACAGAGCAAGAAAAAGAAAGCAAGAGATAGGCGCTTCACATGTTTATCTTTTTTTGAAGATCAAAAAACAAAAAGAAAAAAAAAAAGAATGGCTGAATATCTTACCTTCCTCCATTTGTCACATAGTATTTTGTTTTCAATATTTTATGATAGATCATGCTTTTTTATGAAATTTTTGTTTCCTAAATTTAGCTTTCCTATTGTAAATTTCTAGCAGCTCAAAATGCTGCAACGAATAGCTAGGTTATCAGTGGTCTCCATTGATACGTTTAGTGATGCAGCGGGTTTGCTAGGTTCGCCATAACTTACGTCTCAAAGGATTGAGAGAATGAAGAGATAGGCAATTCTCAGAAAGAATTTTAGACAAAGAGGATTTTTATTATTGATTGATTGATTAACTTCATAAACTTAGAAATATAACACAAACATAATCTTATTGAGATAAAATAAACAATAGCTAAAGAAGGAAATAAGTTCAAAATCCAACGAAGAAAGTGGAATATGATTTGTTGGCTAGGATCCAGTTGAGCTGGTGTAGATGATAGGTGAGTTAGAATCCATAAGTGAGTAGGGAATGAGTTGTTAAGTAGGACCTTGTCACATCATTTAGCAAACATTGCAACGCTGATATAACATTTGATTTGTGTTCCCTGATTCACTTCTTTGATTGGAAGTGAGAAAATGAACATATATAAACGACGATTTTGACTTCTTACAAATGGTTTAGTTTTTGTGAGCTTATCCTTGGCCACTTATTACATAAGATGTTACCTTCCTCATTTATTGATGCCAAGTCTTTATCTGATGAAATCATGAAAGTCATGTAAAGAAGAGTTCTTAACTTTATCTGATGAATGATAGAGAGGATTATGGTTATCCTATATGTTGTTTGGTATGAAAGAAAGAGAATTGAAAGAATGAATGATAGTTATATGCCTAGTTACTAAATTGTTGTTTTTTACTATTTATTAATAATTTTTTTGGAGAGAAACATGGCCTTTTTAATTGAAATTGAATAGGATTTGTTGGATCCTTTCATTAGTGGAAGAGTTCAAAATGGTGAGCCCAGAAGAAAAGCCTCTCTCTCATCTTTTCATTCCAACCAAACAAATAGATCGACTCTTTCCTTACGTTTCTCCCTCTACCCATCTCCCTTCCTCCATCTGTCTCTCCTAACAAACAAATTGTTAGAGCTGTAGATTGGGAAGAGTCTATAAAACCAAAAGACCATCATCTTGAAGACATACTTGCTTGGGCGGTAGCAATCAATAAGTTTCATGGCTCGCTCAGTGACTTCCATTGCACTTCAGAAGGGTGTTGAGCTAGGGTCTACTGATAAGCATGTTTTACACTGCTGAATTGAGTATTTTTACCTTATTATTTTGTGAGTCTTTAGTCTTTTAGTGACTTCCATGTGGCGCACACTTGAAGAGGCCCAATTTTTTTTTTTGGCTTGCGTCAAAAAAAGAGGCTATATAAGCCAATGTCAGGCCGCAATACCAAAGGGAGCCTTTTCACAAAGGCTGAAGGCTACCTTTGTAGCCGGCAAAAAAGGGCAAAAAGGAAAAATTGGACTAGGTGGTATTTTTAATGGTATCTTTAAAATAATTAATTATAACTTTTTAAAATTAAAAAAATGACTATTTATTAATGATAAACTCTGATCAACTCAGCAGTTTATTAGTGATAAAGTCAAGTTTATCACGTTTATCAGCGCTAAGTTCGATAAATTCAAGTTTATCAATGATAAACTCATCGAGTTTGTTAGAGTTTATCATTGATAAACAGCCATTTGTCTATTTTAGAAAAACTTGTGGTCATTTATTTTAAAAGTATTTTTGAAAAGGCCATGTATTTCTATAACCCAAAGAAAAAGGAAAAAATTATATTTAGGTTTATGTTTTTATTGGAGAAGGAATTTTTAGAGGCTAAAAATAGAAGAACAGGAAGATCTAGAAGAAAAACCCTAAAGACCTTGTGACACCTCCAATTTGGTTCTATTTTCTAGTTTTTATTTATTTATTTATTTTTGTTCTTTATTTATGCCAAAACTAATATGCTTATTTTTAATTACGTTTTGATTTGTATTTTTTAGGGTTACGATGTAGTTGGATTATAAATATTTAATTTTATTCTAGTTTGATTAATTTGATGTTTATTCCATGTTGCTGAGTGTTATAATTTGTTCTTAATGGTGTGCTTGTCTGGCCAACTTTTGCATGATTTGGTGTTTAATTTTGAGACTGAGAAGTGATGTTTAAATATGTCCTATGATTTTGACACCATTATTATATCATGAGTTAGAGATAATTATGAGGTTAGTGCAGTGTTTATGATTTCTTGCTCTTAATGAATTTCAACATGTTAAAATCTTAATAGGATGTAAGATATGCATGTTTGAGATGTAACGACTCTCCCTACGTAGCCGTTACTTAACTCAACATGATCATGAACTTAAACATAGTTACGAATGAAGTAGAGAAATTTTAGAATAATTTTTTTTTTAAAAAAAAATTAGTTGGATTCTCGCTATGAAATCCTTGACATGAAATCTTAAAGGAAATAATAATTATTTCCCAAAACTTAATAACAAATGAATTCTTGATGATAAAGAATTCTTAACATATAACCTTAAAAGATATAATAATCATTTCTAAAAACTTAATTTCGTAAACCTAACATAATAACATAAATTTTTTAAATGTGATGATAACGTAACAATAATCATTATATTTTAACATAATTATAATTTCTAAAAGCTTAATCCTTTACATAACTCATATCATTAATTTCCTAAAACATAACCATAGTAATTTTCTTGAACTTTTCTTTTTTTAAAATATAAGAATAATTATTTAGCAACTATTACTTTAAAGACATTTCTCAATTTAAATAAAACCATCTTAAAAACAACTATAAATTAAATATTGAGATAAAATCCCATTTAAATGCTCTTTAAAACTTTCTTAAAAATTATTTATATATTTTACATTATAATTTAACATCTTAAAAATAACATATTGTTTTCTTAAAAGTTAACCTCCTTAAATTAAACAAAACGTAATTTCTTATAACTTAAACTTTTAAGTTTAATATACTAATTTCTTAAAGATTTTCTTTTAAGCTTTCATAATAAATTCATAAAACATATTCATAATTTCATTTCTTAACTTAATGTAAAACTTCAATAATCCTTTGTAATTTCAAATAAACTTAAAATTTTCTTACTTAGAAATTTTGTGCATTTGTTGTATTATTTATTGCAGCATTTTTAAACCTTAAAATCCTCTAGACCAAGGTTGTGTGATCACAATCTTGGTTTTAAAACATGATTATGTAATTTATTTACTTAGTCATATGCACATGATCTTTTGTAAAGTGTAAACACACGTAATTTCGTAAAATAAAACATGCATAAATTCATAAAATAATAATGTGGAAATATTACATTGCGTGTGCGGTATCTATTCCCATCTTTACCATTCGTCCGCCATTCACCATTGTCCTATCAAGTGCCACTGATGGGCTTTCTTACCTACAGCATGAACATACTTAAATGAGCTGTCGCTCAACAAGTAGGAAATTAGTCTCGCAAAACATAATTAAAAATCATTTTAATAAAAGTATACATGAGCATTTTATGCTTACTTATCAACTTGATTTATGCTTAATTACTTTAGCTATATCTTATCTTCTTACTTTGGGCCTGAGTGATCGTACCAGTTGCATGCAAGTCTTGGGAAGTTAAGGTTCGCGGGGTCCCAACGACACTAAGATCATTCATTACTTTAACATGGAGCCTCCATGTGGGTCGGGAGGTTGGTACGACACCCTTAACTTGTCTTATAAGTTTCACTTGTCTTATTATGTGTGTGCAGTGTGACTTATCACTACATGATATCACAATTTCGTAATTCATGAATCGTAAATCATAATCATACTTAACTTAAAGGTGATTTAACAATATAATGTAAATATTGCGTACATCACTCATTAATCACAACATCATCATCATAGCATATCACGTCATGTCATAACATAATATATCACATCATAACATAAAACAGTGTAACGAATCACTGATTATGTATTTTTGTAAATCTTTATAAAAATATTTAAATCATTTTATTTTTAAAACTTTTCATACTGTAGGCGAGATTCCTACTTACCTAGACTCCTAGCTAAGCGGGTCTAGTTGCATCTCGCTTGTATCTACAGTCATGTCATAACATATCATGTCATGTCATAACATAACATATCACATCATAACATAAAACAGTGTAACGAATCACTAATCATGTATTTTTGTAAATTTTTATAAAAACATTTAAATCATTTTATTTTTAAAACTTTTCATACTATAGGCGAGATTCCTACTTACCTAGACTCCGAGCTAAGCGGGTCTAGTTGCATCTCGCTATATCTACAGTCTATGCAGCATCCTCAGTAGTGCTCCTTGAGCGACTGTGGCTGGCTAGGAATGATCCATAAAGATTTATTATTGTTGAAAATATTATTCTAGACTCTATTACTGCAATTTGAGTCGTATTGATCTGCGTGTAATCGATACCAGATGATTTTTATCGGAGTGGAATTACTTGAATAGAGGTCACCATCGCATTCAGAGCATCGAAACGAGTCAGGAGGCGGTCTCGGATCATCGATCGGAGGTCCGAATCACAAAACCTAGAAGTAGTTGTTGACCGACGTTGATTGGGGTCCATGGTGGCCGGGCTCAAGCCTACCCCATAATTTGACCCTTCTGAGTCTAATGGCGATGTCAATTTATCTCAATTTGGCCTCTAACCATGCAAATCGAAGCTCAAATTTGGCGGCAAAAGTGGAGACACCGGTCATGGCTCTCTAGCAAAGCCACTGCATAATTGAGTTAGGGCTTTCCTTCCCCAACATCCTCTGAGTGTGACGATGTCAAGGGCATGTTTCAACAGCCACTCTATGGCCGGGGTCAAGCTCACATCGATGGCGCATGGCAATAGAGATCTATCACCTGCCTTCTCATGGTGTTTCCATGAAATTGAATGGTGGCTTTCCATCTACTAACCCCTCTGAACATGAAGGAAGCGCCAATTTGAAGCAACAGGTGGTGGAATGAGCTACATCAAGCTCTTCACGGTGGCACATGATGGCGTTCATGGAACTCCGACGCGCGGTGATATTTTCTCACAATTGCTAAAGGGCTTTTCCTCCCCTCGTCGGTTTGAAGGTGATGGCCACATCAATTGGGCTCGATGGTGGCCTTAAGTACGGGTTTCGATGTCTCTCACAGCGGTGGTGGTGTGGCAGCTTCGAGCTCCATCGTGCAGCTGTTCTTGGCTAAAATTGGTTGAGGCATTGTGACCCTTGCCTCACTCTGAGTGATTTAGTACTAGCGGTGTACCATACCGTCGCTAGGGAAGGCAGTTCCGACGACGGCCCGATGACAGAAAATGGCATCATCATCGAAACTGGGAGGATTCCATTGAGGCTCTTTCGACGAGAATTGTACCATAGTATGGGTGCCATTCTTTTCGCCTCTTTGATATGAGTCCGTTGATACCAAAATCGTGTCAAATGGTGGTCAGGACGGTAGAGAAATCACGACGAAAAGTTGACGTGTTTCTGTGGCTTCAGCTGGCGCGTACGAGCTACTCCGGCAGAGTATGGTCGGCACGGCATGTCGTTGAAACCAGCTCGATGAGACCTTTTCGATGGTGTGGGAGGTGTCGAAAATGGAGGCCGGATCTTAGACTAAGTTTGAGGAGAGAGAAACTATAGAGAGAGAAAGTAGAGAAGGAAGGGGGAGCTAATTTGATTGGCCATAAATATTTTTTTGCTGCATTTTTTTTTCATGTATTTATAGACCATTTGGTGGTCTATACAGTCTAAATTATGTAGTATCAGATAGATCAAATTTGATCTATAACTTTAAATTTCTGTAAACATAATTGTATTTTTTAAAAACTGTAATTTATTTGCACTCTAAAGATGATCACATAAATTTCTAATTTTCTTATTGTATTATTGCATTACTAAAATATTCATATTGACTTAACAATCATTTTCATAAATTTATCCATACTATATGGATTTTGTGAATTTAATTTTAAAACAGTAAACTTTGATACATTTGTCTTCAAAACCGATGATTAACTATTTTCACAACTGTATCCATATTTACACATGTGTATATATATATATGTATGTATATATTCTAAGAAAGATATTATGTATTTAAAACTTTGCTCAATATAAGTATTATTATTATTATTATTATTAACTTTTAAAAACTTTAAAATGTAATTTAAAACATATATTTTCATTAAAAAATTTTATATTTTAAGCTTCAAATTTTGTCATAAAAATAGTAGTTTTAATTTAAAATAGTTTTATAAATTAAATTGACTATTTGCAAGTCAATTTAATTCAAGTTATGAACTTAGCACTATTTTAAGCTTTACGGTGTAACTCAAACTGTTCCTCGTAAAGAGCTATATATGGATCCACTTCTTACCAATAGATCAGCATTTGTGGACTCTATGAATGCTCTTCTTCTTCTTCTTATTCACTATTGTTTTAACAACTGATATTATTATAATTGTCATTATTATTACAGCAATAATAATAAACCTTACGTAATTATTAATGTGTATAATAACTAACTATACACATTTAAAATACTTAGAATTCTCGAACTTCCTAATGATCCTTATAACTTGCCTAAAATTCTTATCTTATTTTATGATCTCCAGTAAATTTCGAGATTAATCTCAGTAAAATTGTCATAAATCTTACATACTTGAACTTGGTGCTCACCATTTTTTGAATTTGGGTATGGAGCTCATGATCACTATTGATCTAGGGGTTCTTTTACTAAACTGATATCATATAGGAATTTCCACATAATCATAGTAAGTTGAAAATTCCACTTTTTGTCAAATAATCCCAATTTAAACATTCTAATTGAGATTCTTATAAAAATCACTTCTTTGACTGGCACATGAAATCAATAAATCATAAACTTTTAGTTTAGCGCATTAAATAATTATTTTTTAATTATTTTAATATACTATCATAACATTACATTGTTACATGTTTCATAAATAAAGCACATAAATTTGTACATTCACAATATGATTTATTTCTAAGGCCTTATAGCTATTAAGACCTTCAAATTTGCGTGTTAATAAATTTTAAGCTTGTACTTTCTTAAGTACTTAGCTGAAGCGATTATAGAAAAATTCTTAATTAATCATACTTATTAATTTTTGGATTCTTCCCGTCAGTACATGAGATATAATTGTTGATGCTTGAGAATGATTGATAATTAAATTAGAGAAATTTACTATCAATATAAGAATAAGTTTTGATTTATTAAACTGGATAATTTTGAACATGATTAGTTTTGGTGAAATCAGATGTCCTAGTCTTTTATTTATTTACGTTATTATTTATATTTTGTTTTATTATTTTTTTCTATTTTTGATTGTTCAAATAATTTTAAAGTTAACCAATTTTGATACTTAATTAAATTAACGCAATTCTCACTCTACTCATTACTTTGACACTTACCATTCTATACACTTGCACATTTTTCGTGACATCCACCAAGTGGTGGAGCCTACTTCATAATTTATGCCTGTGGGAGCTTACCTTCGGGCGGCCCTTCCCAATTGCTAGTCCAAAGCTTTTTATAAAAATAAAATTGTCAAATGACATTAAATATTTAGGAAAACGTCTTTAGTCTTTAATAAATGCGATAGTTACATAAAAAATTGACGAAATCTGGATACTATTTATAAAGGCTTGATATTCTAATGGTAAGACTAGTTGCATTACAAGACTTGCTTAGCCATGTTTGGTTGGTAAGGCTAGTGCAGTGTTTACGAATGCGATTACGAAAGATAACTAACGAAAAAGACAGAACTAATAATGAGCAAACAACCATGAAAAAGAGGACAACTGATAGCGAATTGCACAAACGGCAAACATAAAAACAGTCCGTAAAATAGTAAAACACACACAAATGAAAAAGCAAAAGACATTTAATCTTAGAAACGCCATAAACGACACAACAAACGATATTCGATTAAAAAATAATAATAATAACAGAAAACAAAGAGAGATCAGAGTTTTGACAAAGTAAAGTAATTATATCAAGCAACTTAGTTACATAAAATTATAAACTTGGAATATTTAATGTGGACAGAGCCTCTTGATCCCTACTTGAATGGACAACTGTGATGAAATATTAAGCTTATGATAGATACAGTTTCTATAGGCAGACGTGGTTTAAAAAAGATCTAAAGAGTTGACTAGATTGTGTGGCTCCATGTGATCTTGTGCTAAAATTTTCAAACCAACTGACTGTTTTGTTTTAATTTCAGCCACCCCTTATCACATATGTCATACGATGTTTCCCGATCATTGTTCCGTGCAATCAACCTCCAACAATTTTAAGTCCAGAAAGAGGGCTGCAGGGTAATGCCTAGCTAGAGAGTCTTAGAAATATTTTCTCATGAATATACAAGCGCTTGACAAATCTGATCAATAGGATATTAGGTTAAATTTTTGTTTTTTCAATATTTTAAAGATAATTATGAGGTTAGTGCAGTGTTTATGATTTCTTGCTCTTAATGAATTTTAACAAGTAAAAATCTTGACAGGATGTAAGATATGCATATTTGAGATATGATTATTGATGCTTGATAAAGATTGATAATTAAATTAGAGAAATTTACTATCAACATAAGAATAAATTTTGATTAATTAAACGGGGTAATTTTGAATATGATTAGTTTTGGTGGAATCAGATGTCTTGGTCTTTTAGTTATTTAGGTTATCATTTATATTTTGTTTTATTATTATTTTTAAATAATTTTAGAGTTAACTAATTTTGATACTTAATTAGATCAACATAATTCTCATAAGAACAATACTCTACTCATTGCTGTAATACTTGTCTACGATTTTATACACTTAGCACGTTTTTTGCAACTTCTACCCAAATGGTGGAGCCTTACCTTCGTGCGGCCCTCCCCAATTGCTAGTCCAGAGCCTTTTATAAAAAACAACAATTTTCTTTGTTAAATGACAGTTAAACATTTAGGAAAACGTCTTTGATCTCTAATAAAAGCGATAGTTGCATTACAAAACAACATAAAAAATTTACGAAATCTCGGTACTATTTATAAAGACTTGAAAAATCTTAAGGCTGTTTGTTATGCATATTTGATCAATTTTTTTGGATTCAAATCTTTAGAATCATTTGGATATATGTTTGTTTCTCCAAAAACTCAAATCAAATGAATCATTTGAATTAAAGTTTTTAGAGTTCTATCCCCCTTTAAGCTTTTTTGAATCAGATATGTTTGCTAAAGTAAAAGCTAAAATACTCTCTCATATGTTTAAGAAAAAAAATCATAACCTTTTCATTTAATATCTGATTGAGACGATTCTTCTTTTATTGCATTTCTAATGTAGAGAAGAATAAATTAAGATTCATATTACGTAATTTTTATGATCATAAAGATTAAATTTTTTTGTTATATCTGTTAATAAAT
Source organism: Artocarpus heterophyllus (assembly GCA_025403435.1). NCBI lineage: Eukaryota > Viridiplantae > Streptophyta > Magnoliopsida > Rosales > Moraceae > Artocarpus > Artocarpus heterophyllus. The sequence continues at coordinate 27,130,382 of CM046339.1, forward strand.
CAAAACTTTTTCCACTAACTATGTAAATACAAATTCTAATTTATTCTCTTTTCAGGTTAACACTTTAAATGCACATTCAAACATCAATTCGAATAGCAATTCAGATTATTAATTCAAATCAGACAACTTAAATCAAAATAATCCAAATTAATACCATTCGAATTCATTTGCAAACGGACCCTAAACATAACTAACAAAAGAGACAGAACTAATAATGAGAAATATTTATGAGCAAACAACCATGAAAAAGAAGACACCGGACAGCGAATTGCACAAACGGCAAACGTAAAAACAGTTCATAAAATAGTAAAACACACACAAATGAAAAAACAAAAGACATTTAAACTTAGAAACGCCATAAATGACACAACAAACGATATTCGATAAAAAAAAATAACAGAAAACAAAGAGAGATCAGAGTTTTGACAAAGCAAAGCAATTATACAAAGCAACTTAGTTACATAAAATTATAAACTTGGAATATTTAATGTGGAAAGAGCCTCTTGATCTCTACTTGAATGGACGACTGTAATGAAATATTAACCTTATGACAGATACAGCTTCTAGAGGTAGACGTGGTTTAAAAAATATCTAAAGAGTACTACATCGTGTGGGCTATGTGTGATCTTGTGCTAACATTTTCAAACCAACCGGCCTTTTGTTTTAATTTCAGCCACCCCTAATCACATATGTCATACTATTTTTCCAGATCATTGTTCCGTGCAATCAATCTCCAACAATTTTTAGTCCAGATAGATGGCTGCAGGGTAATGCCTGGCTAGAGAGTCTTTGAAATTTTCCTCATGAATATTAAAGCGATTGACAAATCTTATCAATGTGATATTAGGTGAACGTTTTTTTCTTCCCCACTTGAATAACAAATGTCAAACATTCTAGACATCTGGCAATTAGTGAAGCGAAAACCAGTCCCAATCACTGCTTAACTATATTATGGTGCTCTTCCACATTCTGCAATACGGAAGAGACTGGATAGATAGAGAACGAGAAAGGAGTAAATTAAGACATGGATATTTTCACCGGTCTGTTGTGCTTTGTTCTCATCCTTTGTATCTCAATTCAAGCCTTCCGCTCGTTTGCAAATCCGAGAAGCAAAAAGCAACTTCCACCTGGTCCAAAACCTCCTCCCATAATAGGAAACCTTTTGGATCTTGGTGAAAAACCCCACAAGTCCTTGGCCAGGCTTTCCCAGTCTTATGGTTCGTTTATGAGTGTTAAACTTGGCCAACGAACAACCATCGTCCTTTCCTCACCAACCATGGCTAAGCAAGTCTTACAAACACATGGCCAATTCTTCTCCAACCGACCTGTCATAGATGCAGGCTGTGCAGCCGAACACATCCAATTCAGCATGATTGCTTTACCCATCTCAAATTTATGGAGAGACCTTCGTAAAATAAGCAGCATCCACTTGCTTGCCCCGAAGGTTCTCGATGCCAACATGAATCTGAGGCACAACAAGGTACAAGAACTCCTGCATGATGTCCGTAAAAGGGCTGACGCCGGGGAGGCAGTGGAGATTGGGAGCGCTGCTTTCAAAACATCATTTAATCTCTTGTCCACCACCTTTTTCTCTATGGATTTGGCTGATCTGGATTCAATTACCGCAAAAGAGCTCAAGGAAACTGTTGTCAATATGTTGGTAGAGCTGGGGAAGCCGAACTTGAACGACTATTTCCCTTTTCTTAAGAAGATTGATCCTCAAGGCATTAGGAGGCGCGCCAATATTCACTTCCGAAAAATGTTGGACTTGTTCGATCGCATCATCAACCAAAGGTTGCAACTCAGGGCAGTGAATGAACGTTCTGTGAAAGGTAATGATATATTGGACATTCTTATCGACATGATGGGTGTAGGTGAAGAGAAGAGAGAACATGATCACCTAGACAAAACCACAATTGAACATTTATTACTGGTAAGCGTGCTCTTCTACAACCATAATATTTAAGGTTATTTCTGAAGAAGCCCCAGAAGTATTCAATTTGTCTTATTTTGACTCTAGACTTTGAGTTTTGAACGTTCTACTACTCTTGAGTACTCATAAATTGATATAAAGTCATTCTCTTACAATTTTATTTATCAAATTTTGGATCAAAAAGTCACTTGATTCTCAATCGTGGTGCTAAATTAAAAGAGCAAATATTAATATAAATACGAGTAAAAACAAGATTTCTAATTGTTATATAAAAACGTTTGTTTAACCTTGCCACCATAATTAAAAAAAAAAAAATCACCGCACCAATCGTTTATATATTAAAAAAAAATACACAGATCAATTGTAGAAATATGATGATTCATGAGCACAATTTAGATAAGATGTGTAATTTTTTATTTGGATTTTTATGAATTTTTCATCCATACACAACCAATTATATGTTGTGTTAAGGATGGAACATTAGATAGCGTATATATCAACATACGATCTCATGACGATTAATGCCAATCATATTCTTGGTCCAAAAACATAGGGAGGAGAAGGAAACGTTAAATGTAATGCAAATTTTAACCAAATATTTCATAGGTTCGTGGCAAAGATAATGGGATTCTAGGACTATATATATGCTCTCTTGTTCTTCAATTTGCTTTTACTATATTTCTTTTGATCTTGTCTTACTAAAAACTTTGGATGTGTGAAATAGGATTTATTTGCTGCTGGCACTGATACAACTTCATCCACACTGGAATGGTCCATGGCTGAGCTTCTAAAAGCGCCAGAGGTGATGTCAAAAGGCCAAGCAGAGCTAGAGCAAGTTATTGGCAAAGGAAATCAAATGAAGGAATCAGACATAGCTCGGCTTCCTTATTTGCGAGCCATTGTCAAAGAAACCTTCCGCTTGCACCCTGCAGCTCCATTACTGGTTCCTCGCAAAGCTGAAAGCGACGTCGAAGTCTGCGGGTACACCGTCCCAAAGGATTCTCAAGTGCTAGTCAATGTATGGGCCATGGGTAGAGACCCAAACATTTGGGAAAATCCCAACAAGTTTATGCCAGAGAGGTTTTTAAAACTAGATATAGATGTTGGAGGCCAAGATTTTGAGTTGATTCCCTTTGGTGCTGGGCGGAGAATATGTCCGGGGTTGCCACTGGCAACGCGAATGTTGCACTTGATGTTGGGTTCTTTGCTTCACTCCTTTGATTGGAAGTTGGAGGACGGTGTTGGACCAGAAACTATAAACATGGAAGACAAGTTTGGGATTACCTTACAAATGGCTCAGCCTTTGAGAGCTCTCCCCATGGTGCCGTGACCAAATATTAGTATTACTTCCAAGTGAAACCTTTCGTAATATAAGTGTTACATCATGTATTTCATTGTGTATACCATCTTGTGTAATGTTCAAAAGTTAATTAAGTATGATTAGTGTGTAATTTGGTGGATTAATATGCCATAATTTTAAATTTAACCGTAATTTAATCACTTTATGATATTATCTTCATCAAACACATTTTTAATTATTTTGTTGGTTTGTCTTAAACTTTGACATTTAACTTTTAACTTATTTTTAGCAGTTGACAAGTTTTAACAAATTTGTTCAAAATTAGATTAGAAATTGTGTGCTGCCGAACACAATTTCCTTCTCAGGAAAAAAACCACCCCTTATGATTATAAAAATCTACCTTTCACTCTCCTTTCCCACTCATTCTCATTTTCCTTCTCTGTTTCCTGTGTCTATTTCTCTCTCTCTCTGTAAGAAGAGCAGTTACATTTCTAGCTGATCATGGGTCAAGAAACTAAGGTGCATTGACTGAATTTCTTTCCAAAATTCTTAACCTGAGGTTAGCTCTCTCTTTCTTCAAAGCTTCTAATTTTTATTTTGAAATTTTCAAAATCTTAATGCATGTTGCAATCCGAGGCTTGATGAGCTTAAATAACATTTAATCTGAGATTGCATAACGTGTTTTACTATGAATCTAAGCTTGCATGAGTTAAAAACCAAATTAAACTAGAGTTAAAAACCAAATTAAACTAACTCTTTGCATTTTTTTCAATTTTTTAAATAAATTGTGAAATTATGTTTAAATTTGGAGATTTTATTTCTAAAGGGTTCAAAGTTGTTTTCTGCATGTTCTCTAGGTTTGGATTGGCATTAAACAGGTTAAAACTGAGCTTTTGAGCTCGCGTTGGCCGAAACTCAAAATCTAAAATTTTTTAGATTTCGACAGATCGGCAAGCTAAACTCATACTTTGGCAGGCCGGATTCAAACAAATCCGCAAGCCGAACTCACACTTTGGCAGGTCGGATTCAAACGGTTTGGCAGATTGGACTCGGATGGTTGGTAGGCCAAACACAAGCAATTCGGCAGCTAGACCTGGGTGGTCCGTCGACCGACCGAGCTACATAAAAATGACAATTTTTTCACTAGTTTCATTGTTAAATGATAAAAAGGGATTTTGACATTGTAATATGATTTTATAGACTTTGAGGACATACTAAGGCACTATAAAATAACATAATAATATAAAATATTCTGAATTAGATATTACAGAATCTAGTCTACGTCTAAGGTTGATCGCGGTTCCAAGGATCTAACGTGTAGCGGACCGGAACAATGGAGTTAGTTCTATCGTGCTAAACAACGACGTAGGACTCTAGACCTTTCTTTTCAGGAAGCCACGATTTAAAATGAGTTTTGGCCATTCTGTACTTTTGAAATGTTTTTAGAAAACAAGTTGCTTGTTTTTATTTATTTCCAACAGATGTTAGATATGATGATAACAGATGCCGATAATGAACTGTGACAATGAATAAAGGTAATGAATGATGATGATGATGAATAATGATTATAAATGAATAATAATGGAATGAATCATGATTATAAATGAATAATAATGGACGTAAAATGACAACGCGCTAAAAAGAATACCTAGAGAATGACGTAATTGAATGATAATGGACACCAAATGGACACAAAACCTCTTTCGAAATGATTTATATATATATGTGCACGATGCCACACACAGAGATCGGGTCATACAGAGAGCGACCTTGGGGCAGGTCTTGAAACCCAGCTAGGCCACTACGGTGGTAACTTGGTAGGCTTTATACAAAATCAATAACAGAAAATGACTTGAGATAATCATAGATAACGAATGGTAAGTAAAAGTCCAATTAGTCATCATGACTATTGTGTATGATTCGAGAAAATTCCAAGAAGATGACCGGTAAGTCTGAATTTGTTTAATTTATTATTTCTTCAAAAGTGCATTTAAATTCATTTATCTTATTTTGTTCATTTTATTTTATTCTAAAATCGATGATCTTGAAATCTAAGTCCTACTAACCCTTTTGCTCATTATTATACTAGTTGTTTTTAAGCCTTTCCCCCTCCAAGTGAATTGTAGAATGCCACCGAGTAGACGCTGTTGATATTCTCACATGGACTGTGAGACGTTTGACTTATCTACTTTTATCTCCAAGGTATTTAATATTAAGGACTCTTTATTTCCTGATTGGACTGTGGTTTGTATTTTATTTTATGTCAGCATCATATGTCTATGCAATGTGGGGTCCAGTGCGGCCCAACTCGCTCTCGCTAATTTTATTTCTTAATTTAATTAAAATTAAAAGTAATACATTAAATTATTTATTAGGGTTTAATAAAAGATAATTATCTAAAAAGTTTTGAATTTATCACATTTTCATAAATAACCCAAATTACGTTCTCTTGAATTACCAAGTAATTAATTGGTGAGCTTAGTTAAAATTGTTTAATTAATTTTAATTAAACTGTTATGTCACTACCCAGGTTTAGGTTCATGACATATTTGGTATCAGAGCCCTTGGTTTTGAACCTTGAGAATTATGCACACATAGATACGACATTGAAAAGCCACTAATAGTCCAATTCTATTATTGAGAACTGAGAGAATGGCACCGAGGCATCATTATGCCGCTACCGAATCATACCTCGTCAATGACGAGGGTATGAGGGCCGCTAAGTACGTTGCTTTTAGGTCAATGGCAACAAGGGTACAATATAAAGGTCCTGCGGTAAGTCGCTGTAACACCCGTATTTTAACGGGCATGATTTTGTAAAATTTAATGAATAAAATGTGACAATTTAAAAATTTATAGTATTTAAAATTACCAAGTTTGTCTATGTTGTTTTAATCATTAAAAAAAATGCCACTTTAGTATTTTCTTACTAAGTCTTCATAAGAAACATTCAAAATTTACCAATACTCACTTCTACCAATCTTGTCTCCCTAAATTAATGCTCAATTATGTAGCATTCTTCTCATTTTGCTAAAGTCTCCAAAGGAGACATGGAATTAATTTTCCCTCAATTAATAGAAGACATGGAGATATTTTCTCAACCACCAATTTAATTCTTTCCTCATCTTCTTCCATAACTCACTCCAATTGTCCCCTCAATTATGTTGGTATTACTTGCTAAAAGTCTCCATGGGAGACATGATGATATTTTCTTTTAATGCTCCTTAGTTTCTTCTTACAACTTTCGCTGTAAACTTCCCCTTCCTCTCAAGAATTTTGATATCTTTTTATTTAACCATCACCACCTTCTTCTCTAGTTTCTCATTCTCTCCCTTTCTCACTTCAATTTCTAACTAAAGACATAGAGCACAGAGCTCTCTTTGTGGCCAAGACAATTATAATTCCCAACCATGGTCGAGGTGGTTTTAGAGTTAATTCAAGCTTGATTTTTAACTCAAACTTTGGTGCTTTTCAAAGGAGTTTTGAGGTAGGTTTTCTTTAATCTAAACTTAGTTTTTAGTATGTGTTTTCTCCATGTTTAATGCATAATTTTCATGTTTAAAATTCATGCAAATTTTTAGTTATGTTAACATGCATCCTTGAGCATTTATGAACAAAAAACTTGAATCTTGAGTTAAAACCCACAACCAACCTTTATTTTGGTTTGACAACAATGTTAGAAAAATGCTAGGAATGTTTAAAACCGGTTTTTATAACTTTAAGATTGACGTTCTAATGTTTTGAGCTTAAAGAGCAAACTTAAGCATGTTTTCATCATTATTTATAAGAAAGGCTAGAGATATAATTTGATAATGATTTTGGTATAAACTCATGAGAATATGTTTATTGTGATTATATAATACTTGTTACATATTTTGGAATGGTTTTGAGGTTTTGAACAAGGATAATATGCTTTGAGTTAAAGAAAAACTTGACATTCCATGAACTTTGTAATACCTCTACGGGCAGTGACTCTTTCTTAAAATTCTAGAGTTAAATGAAAATGAATTTTGTAAATTGGTTTGCATATTTAAAAATTAGACATCCTAAGCTTTCCAACGAGCTATCATGAGCCTAAATCGGAGTTGTATTTTAATTTCTATGAATTTTTTAATTTTGGGATTAGAAACTAGTAAACCTGCCAATGGTAGTAAACCACCCGTCTACCTTAAGTAAACCACCTGTTAACCCGTGTGTTGATTGTAGATAGTGAACCCGCCTTTTTGCAAAAGTATACCACCAATTTGCTATGGTATACCAGCTGTTAACTTGAACTAAGAACCCAACTTTGCTCACCTTCTAGTCCCTTAATGTCTTGCAACCTTTCCAATACTATCCTAAATGATTTATGAATTCTTATAAGAGACTAAAACATATAAATTACTTGTATGTATTTTATATTGTGTTTAAAATAAAAATTGTTTACTTGGTATTTAAAGAACAATTGCATAAAAAATTTTAATGGCACTAGTAGATCGGTTTACACATAATTCACTTATGAATGTGATTATACGTTGTGCTTTAGTTTTAATTGTCCTTATGCATGCCTTAGGGTTAAGGATGTATGGAGCTAACATTAATTAATTCCAAGATTAAAAGTTTGTTGTTAAGCTTTGAAGGTAGGGATTTTATTACTCATCTTTTGTGAGGTTTTTGGTAAATTAAATTTGGTTGTTTTGTGTTGTAAAATATGTATATTGTATAGTGAGGAATATAATGATTTGACATATGTTATAAATTGAGAAGCATGGTTAAAAAAATGACTCTATAAATAAAAATTGAATACAAAGGAATGGTGAGACGTAAAAAAGGCGGCGGTTACGTCCTTGGGCACAAATACCCTAAAAGGTAAAATAGAGGAAAGGTGATGACGCTTCCTTGGGTTGAAAGTTTCAGAATACACTATACAGGAATCGACTTGGTGAGGACTCGGGGCTTGATGTCCCCTCACCGGAACACCCTTGGAATGTTTACAGAGTGATCAAGCGCGCCCATTTGGGTTTCGAAGAGTTGAGTGATACTCTATTTAACATGGATACCTAGGAACAATAATGATTGGTAATATTTGTATAAATGTATAATTATGAAACTTCGTAATGATTAACTATGGTATCCACGAGATGTGATCATAATAAACCTCATAATCTGGAATATGATGTAACTTAACTAACCATGCAGTTTTAATGTGGAAATGGATAAACCATAAGGTGAGTCATGATTTTCCCTACTGAGCATGTCGATGCTCATCCCTATCATATCTTCATCTCTCAGGTGGAACTCAGTGCAACATATCTGAAGAGGAATAGGCAAAAACAACCCTGCTGTTTTCGTGTTGGAAGATCTTGTTTATTTGTAACTTATCTACAACATATAAGAGTTGTATTTTTTTTTTATGATGGCTGTGTTAAGTTATTTGGGAATTGTACTATAGTGATGATGACTGTACTATATATATATTTGTGCTACACTAAAAACTATGGTTTGTATTTAAAACATTTATTTTTATTTTTATTTTTGTTTAAAGACCCATGGGCATTGTTTAATTGATTTAAATAATATGAAATTTAAAATTATTTTTATTTATTCAATACTGCTAACCCCCACACATGGGCGTTACAGTCGACAACACATTTATTCCTGAGAATCTAGTCGTACTGCAATTCTAGTCTTTGACGAAGTGGAGACCCTTCACCCAAGCTGTTGAGCAGTGATTTATATCATGTTCAGTAAGTGATATGCAGTTGGTAGGTAGTGCCAACGCTTGATGAAACAAGTGAAACATGTAGAGGGTAGTCAAAACATTGATAGGATAAAGTTTAGAAGGTGCTCTAAAACTGCTATTTTCCACAAGGATATAAAGACACAAAAATCACTAAATTCTATTATCTATAGACAAGAAAAGATATAGTTAGGAGATATAAAGCAACTGTTTATCGAGATGGCTAGGTTGCCCAATCTGGTATCGCAAGCAATAACTTTCAAGAAGGACTCAAAGATTCTATTTAATGATATTGGTTGCTTTAAAGGTCTGGGTCTACATCAAATTAGTATCATTAGCATCGTCGATTGAAAGAGACAAGGTTACTTGCTAGGGGAACAGAATAAAGACCACGAGTGGACCCCAAAGAAACAACATGAGGTATAGCAACAATAACCATCCGATTTAGAGGAGGAACCAACATAGTGGTCTTAACGGTGGAAATAATAGCTCCTTCGATGATGGACGAAATAACTCTTATAATTTTTATTGCTACCTTTGCCCGTAGTAGTTTACAATATGATTCGTATTTCTTGATTTGGGCTTGTGACCTATTCAATATTGGTGCCACAAATTCTCCCATTTAGAATTCATTTGTAAATGCCTTGGTGTTAGAAATAGAAGGGTTTAGTATGATTATTACTTCACCTTCAGAGTGAGTGTATGCAAATAATATATGTGAGTCTTGTAAAATGATGATAGGGGGGTGAGACTTAAGAAATGATTTGATTGGACTCCCACCGAGTACTTATGATATAAACCTAGGAGCAGATTGGTTGCCTAAGTACAATGTTGTAACTGATTATCATCTTAGACAGATAACCTAGATGACCAAAGGGAAATGCTGATCACCTGTCGAGATGGTGATCAGATGATAAATAATCGATTCTTGAAATCATGTTACAATAAATCCCACCGTACCAATACCAGTGTAATCAGTTTAGTTTGTTATAGGTTTTTTCTAACTCTGGAAGAAGAGTCAAGTGTAAGAAGTATAAGTTCCATTGCATCGTGAGATTGAGTCTAGTATTGAGTTAATCCCAAGAATTGTTCAAATCTCCTCTATGCCATAACAGATGGCGCTAGCAGAAATGAAAGAATTGAAAAAACAGCTTCAAGGGCTCGTAGATAAAGGAAATACATGGAACAGTACGTCATCGTGGGTTCATCGATTCGGTTAACTAATAAACGTAATAGGACTTTCAGGTTGTGCATTGACTACTAGCAATTGAATTGGGTTACAGTGGAGAACAAGTACCCACATCCTAGGATCGACTGAATTGTTCAAATAGTTAGGAGGTTCCTGACACTACTCGAGGATATATTCACGCATAGGGTACCATCAACTCAAAGAAAAATGTATGCTTAAGACGGCCTTTAGGACTCGGTATGGATACATCGAATACCTCGTAATGTTGTTCAGATTAACAAATACTCCATCAGCTTTTATGGACTTAATGAATCGGATCTTTCGGCCATACTTGGATCAGTTTGTGATTATGTTTATCGATGACATGCTAATTTATTATAAGATAGGAGCATCATGAACAATATTTAACTTGACAGAAGTTAAGTTTCCAATATATATTATCGTTGATCAAGATATTTCAGTGAACCCTTCTAAGATGGAGACAATGGTGCAATGAGGATGCCCAAAGAAGTGATTGAACTCCGTAGTTTTCTAGGACTGCAGGATGTTACAAGGGGATTTATGTAGAATTTCTCAAGGATATTAGCACTATTAACGCAGTTGACAAAGAACGATATTTAATTTAAATTGAATGCTGAATGTGAGCACGCTTCTCAAAAATTAAAGACCCGATTGACCACCGCTCCACTGTTGATTATACCGTGTTGTGATGAGCCATATGAGAATCATACCGATGCATCAAGATGAGGACTTGGATGCGTGATGATGCAGTATGGACAGGTTGTAGCATAGAAGTTACAACAAATGAAGCTTCACGAGTAGAATTATTTTACTCATGATTTGGAACTTGTAGTGGTTAGCCACCAAAAGATTTGAAAGTGTTATTTCTTCTTTTACAGAACAATATTTTAGATTTTCCTTGGATCATTACAATTTGGAGTATTTGATTTGCTCAAAGGAAGTTAGATTCAGACTTCTGGATTTTTGCTTATATGGCATTAGAAGATTAGAAGAAGAAATGTTTTGGTTAGCAAATACGGATGATGAAACTATAAGGGTTGCAGTCAGACTTTGATTTGTAACTTGGTATCTTTTCCAGTGCTCATCTAGTTAGTGAAACATGATCAGTCGTAAGATCAGCATTTACAAGGAAAATGGGCACGGACCTATAATGGGAAGACAGTTCGATGAGTGGAAGGTACATAGGAATGGATATTTGTATTTCATGAGATGTTTAGCTATAGCTGTAATGAAATAAGTGACAAAGGTTGTATTGGATGAAGTACACACACCTCGAAAGTGCAAAGATATATATATAGTGATTCAAATAGAGACAAGAATTGGTAAAGAGATATGGAGAAAGATGTTTTAGAATTATGTCACCAGGTGTATGGCATGTAATTGAGTAAAAGCACAGAATGGAAGCAAGACGCTATTTGGATCGTTATAGATAGGTTGATAGAAATAATGCATTTTATACGATTTGGGTCAACATACATGAGGAAAGTCCTGGGAGAATTGTATCTCGAGAAATGTATAAGATTTTCGTTATTCATCACTTTGATAGAGACATCCAGTTTAATGATAAGTATTGGAGAAGTTCCCAAGAAGTATTTGGTACAGAGTTTAACTTCAGCACTGCCTTTTATTCTCAGGTTGGTGGTCAATTTGAGAGAGTTATACAGGTTCTCGAGGACACGATGCGTGTTTATAATTTTAGGTTTTGGCAGAATTTGGAAAAAGTATCTACATCTGACTTAATTTGTTATACAATGATAGCCACCAAGTGAATATTGGTATGGCCCCATTTGAGGCACTTATATGGAATTGTATCGATCATCGATTTCTTAGTTAGAACCAAAAGATAGGATCATCATCAGACCAAGTGAAATCCAAGAAAACAGTGAGAAGATTGTCATGACATGAAATCGATTAAGGGTAGCCAAAACTAATAAGAGAGTCATGCTGATAAGAGGCGTTGATTTGTTTTCATTCTTCTCAAGGTTTCTCCATGTAAAAGGATCACACGTTTCGACGTAAGTGAAATTTGTCAGGCTGTTGAGATTACTCATCGAGTCGGTGTAATTGCTTACCGACCTGATTTTGATTTTATTCCATTTGGCGCTAGGCGGAGAATATGTCCAGGGTTGCCATTGGCAACGCGAATGTTGCACTTGATGTTGGGTTCTTTACTTCACTTCTTTGATTGAAAGTTGGAGGACAGTGTTGGACCAAAAACTATAAACATGGAAGACAAGTTTGGGATTACCTTACAAATGGTTCATCGTTTGAGAGCTCTCCTTATGGTGCAGTGACAAAATATTAGTATTACTTCCAAGTGAAACCTTTTGTAATATAAGTGTTACATCATGTATTTCATTGTGTATACCATCTTGTGTAATGTCCAAAAGTTAATTAAGTATGATTACTGTGTAAGTTGGTGAATTAGTGTACCGAATTTTAAATTTAAGCACGATTTAAACACTTTGTGATATTATCTTCATCAAACACATTTCTAATTATTTTGTTGGTTTATCTTAAACTTTGACATTTTACTTTTAACTTATTTTTAGCTTTTGACATGTTTTAACAAATTTGATCAAAATTAGATTAGAAACTATGTGCTGTAGAACATAGTTTCCTTCTTAAAAAAAAAAAAAAAAACCACCTCTTATGATTATAAAAATCTACCTTACACTCTCTTTCCCCTCTCATTCTCATTTTCCCTCCTATTTCCCTTTCTCTGCAAGAAGAGCAGCTCCATTTCCAGCTGATCATAGATCAAGAAACTAAGCTACATTGACTGAATTTCTTTCCAAATTCTTAACCTGAGGTTAGCTTTCTCTTTCTTCAAAGTTTCCAATTTTTATTTTGATATTTTCAAAATCTTCATGCATGTTGCAATCTGAGGCTTGATGAGCTTAAATAACGTTTAATTTGAGATTGGAGATCGTGTTTTACTATGAATCTAAGTTTGTTTGAGTTAAAAATCGAATAAAACTAAGATTTTGCATTTTTTCAATTTTTGAAATAAATTGTGAAATTGTGTTTAAATTTAGGAATTTTGTTTTTAAAGGGTTTAGAGTTGTTTTCTAGTGTTTTCTGCATGTTCTCTGGGTTTGGATTTACATTCAACAAGTAAAAATTAAGCTTTTGACCTCGGGTTGGCCGGCACTCAAAATCTAAAATTTTTCAAATTTCGACAGATCGGTAGGCCGAACTCATACTTTGGTAGGCCAAATTCAAACAGTTCGGCAGTACGAACTTGGATGGTTGGTAGGCTGTATACAAGTAGTTCGGCAAGAAGACGTGGGTGGTCGTCAAGCTGACCGAGCTACATAAAAATGGTAATTTTTTACTAGTTTTCATTGTTAAATGATAAAAAGGGATTTTGACCTTGTAATATGATTTTATAGACTTTAAGGGCACACTAAGGCACCATGAAATAATATACTAATGTAGAATATTTTGAATTAGATATTATGGAATCTAGTCCATGTCTAAGGTTGATCGCGGTTCTAAGGAGCTGACGTGTAGCAGACCAGGACAGTGGAGTTAGTGCTATCGTGCTAAACAACAAGGTAGGACTGGAGACCTTTTTTTTTTCGAAAGCCACGATTTGAAACGAGTTTTGGCTATTCTGTACTTTTGAAACATTTTTAGAAATCAAGTAGCTTGTTTTTATTTATTTCCAACAGATGTTAGATATAATGATAATGAATGCCGATAATGAACTGTGACAATGAATAAAGGTAATGAATGATGATGATGATGAATCATGATAATAAATGAATAATAATGAATGTAAAATGATAATCGGTGTAAAGAATACCTGGAGAATGATATAATTGAATGATAACGGACATCGATTGGACACAGAACCCCATTTAATGATTTATATATATATGTGCATGATGCCACACATAGATATTGGGTCGTGCAGAGAGCGACCTTAAGGGCAGGTCCCAAAACCCAGCTAGCCCACTATGGTGGTAACTTTGTAGGCTTTGCACATGATCAATAACAAAAAATAACCTGAGACAATCACAAATAACGAACGGTAAGTAAAATCTGATTAGTCATTCATCATGACTATTGTGTATGATCCAAGAAAATTCCAAGAAGATGACCGGTAAGTATGAATTTGTTTAATTCATTATTTCTTCGAAAGTGTGTTTCAATTCATTTATCTTATCTTATTTTATTTTATTTTATTTTATTCTAAAATCGATGATCTTGAAATCCATGTTCTACTAAGCCTTTCACTCACTATTATACTGTTTGTTTTTAAACCTTTCCCCTTGAGGTGAATCGCAGAATGCCAACTAGTAGACGCTGTTGATATTCTCACGTGAACTATGAGATGTTTGACTTATCTACTCTTTTCTCCAAGGCATGTAACATTAAAGACTCTATTTATTACTTGATTGGGCTATCGTTTGTATTTTATTTTATGTCGGCATCATATGTGTGTGTAATGTGGGTCCAATGTGGCCCAACTCGCTCTCGTTGATTTATATCTTAATTTAATTAAAATTAAAAGTAATACATGAAATTATTTATTAGGGCTTAATAAAAAGTAATTATCTAAAAAGTGTTAAATCTATCATGTTTTTGTAAATAACCCAAATTACGTTATCTTGAATTACGAAGTAATTAATTAGCAAGCTTAGTTAAAATTGTTTAATAAATTTTAATTAAACCGTCACATCACCACCCGGTTTAGGTTCGTGACATCTTGCTACCGATAAAACGCTCAAATTCAAAAAAATCTTGCTATTGATAAAAATAGATAAATAATTTTGAAGATGAGAAAGGTAAAAAAAAAAAAAAAAGACAAAATGGATGCTTAACTATTCCAAAAAAATACGTTGTATGTATAAAAAAAATAAAACTGTCGTAGCTAAAAAAAGATTTTAAAACATATATAGTCTCTACCAATGTTTTGAGTACGTAACTGCTAGAAGTTAAGCAATCACAATTTTGAGAGTGTTTGGTAACGCAGTTAAAATCAAAAGATTTTCATTGTAGCATATAAGAGTTTTGCACTGTAGCCTATTTTTGTTTTACATTGAAGCATGTGATAGGGTGTTTTGTAAAATCAATTCTAACATTAACTTTTGATTGCCACAGTGTAAGCTCTCACATGCTACAGTGATTAGGAAAAGTAAACTACAGTGTAAAACACTTATATGCTACAGTTTTTAGTTTAAAAGTTTCAGTTCTAACCACACTTCCCAAATACCCTATGAGAGTTTATCCTATAGCGCTTGAAACGACATTTTTTGAATAACATCATTTATTTCTAAGGCCTTATAGCCATTAAGACTATTAAATTTGCGTGTTAATAAATTCTAAACTTATACTTTCTCAAGTACTTAACGGAGTAATTATGAAAAAATCATTAATTAATCATACTTAATAATTTTTGGATTTTTTCGGTTATTACACGCGAAAATCACGCACTGTTAGCACAACTGTTCCTAGAACTTTAGTTCAGCGAGAATCAAGCTTATCTTTAGCAACCGAGTTCTTTTTTTTTTTGGTTGAATCAGTTAGGATTCTACCTTAGAGTTTAGAGGATTTATCTAGATACTTTCTATACCTAGGCTTTGCTTATTTAAGGGGAGTCAAATTGTGACTTCTGTGTTAGAGCTTCAATGTGAGAGAACTTGGGTGATAAACCAAGTGTTTTTAGACTTTGTCGTCTAGCTCTTATCCTTATATTACCTTAGTGCATTTGTACCAATCCAGAAGATCGGAGAAGAAGGCGTTCACAGATTAAAGACTTGGTGTAAGTTAGTTGGACCGAAGGCAAGCAAAGAAGTCTTGGAGTAGGACAAGGAGTCTGAAGGAGTATAAGCTACAAAAGGGGTACCATGGATTTCAAGCTGGCGTAGATTCTAGGCTTTTTGTAATTCTATATGTTGTAATCATATTTCTAGTATAGTGGATCCTTCTTATCCCTGGCGTGAGGTAGCATCCGTGGTTTTTCCCATGGTGCAATTAACATGTTTTGTATGCACAGGATACAATTTGTTTTTCTGTAAGGTCTTACGCAAACATTGCAACGCTGATATTTACACAGATTTGTGTTCTCTGATTCACTTCTTTGATTGGAAGTGAGAAAATGAACATGGGGGCGATTTTGATGTCTTCTTACAAAGGGTTTAGTTTCTGTGAGCCCATCCTAGGCCACTTATTACATGACATGTTAATGTTACCTTCCTCATTTATTGATGTCAAGTCTTTTATCCGATGAAATCGGTGAAATAATGCAAAGAAGAGGTCGACTTGATTTCTGGGCCCTGCTTTGATAACAGTCTTGACCCCTATTTGAATGGACAAGTGTGATCTGCTAATTTGGTGAAAATATTAAGCTTATGATTGATACAGTTTCTAGAAGTAGGCGTGATTCAAAAAAGATCTAAAGAGTTAACTAGATTGTGTGGCTATATATGATCTTGAGCTAAAATTATTAAACCAACTGACCTTTTGTTCAAATTTCAGCCACACGCTTCTAATCACATATTGTTCCGTGCAATCAACCAAAAATAATTTCCATTGGCTGAAGGGTAATGGTGAGAGGGGCATTGAAATTGTTCCTAATTAATACAGGGCAAATCTGAATAGGATATAGGCGAAAGTCGAACAATATTTTTTCCTCCACATGAATAACAAATGTCAAACATTCTAGATATCTTGCAATTAGTCAAGGGGAAAAACAGTCCCAAACACAACTCAGCTATATTTTGGTGCTCTTCCACGGTATGCAATACGGAGGAGACTTGGGAGACAGAAAACGAGAAAGGAGCAAGCAAGAGATGGATATTTTCACGTGTTTATCATGCTTTGTTCTCATCCTTTGTATCTCAATTCAAGCCTTCCGCTCGTTTGCAAATCCGAGAAGCAAAAAGCAACTTCCACCTGGTCCAAAACCTCTTCCCATAATAGGAAACCTTTTGGATCTTGGTGAAAAACCCCACAAGTCCTTGGCCAGGCTTTCCCAGTCTTATGGTTCGTTTATGAGTGTTAAACTTGGCCAACGAACAACCATCGTCCTTTCCTCACCAACCATGGCTAAGCAAGTCTTACAAACACATGGCCAATTCTTCTCCAACCGACCTGTCATAGATGCAGGCTGTGCAGCCGAACACATCCAATTCAGCATGATTGCTTTACCCATCTCAAATTTATGGAGAGACCTTCGTAAAATAAGCAGCGTCCACTTGCTTGCCCCGAAGGTTCTCGATGCCAACATGAATCTGAGGCACGACAAGGTAAAAGAACTCCTGCGTGATGTCCGTAAAAGTGCTGACGCCGGGGAGGCAGTGGAGATTGGGAGCGCTGCTTTCAAAACATCATTTAATCTCTTGTCCACCACCTTTTTCTCTATGGATTTGGCTGATCTGGATTCAATTACCGCAAAAGAGCTCAAGGAAACTGTTGTCAATATGTTGGTAGAGCTGGGGAAGCCGAACTTGAACGACTATTTCCCTTTTCTTAAGAAGATTGATCCTCAAGGCATTAGGAGGCGCGCCAATATTCACTTCCGAAAAATGTTGGACTTGTTCGATCGCATCATCAACCAAAGGTTGCAACTCAGGGCAGTGAATGAACGTTCTGTGAAAGGTAATGATATATTGGACATTCTTATCGACATGATGGGTGTAGGTGAAGAGAAGAGAGAACATGATCACCTAGACAAAACCACAATTGAACATTTATTACTGGTAAGCGTGCTCTTCTACAACCATAATATTTAAGGTTATTTCTGAAGAAGCCCCAGAAGTATTCAATTTGTCTTATTTTGGCTCTAGACTTTGAGTTTTGAACGTTCTACTACTCTTGAGTACTCATAAATTGATATAAAGTCATTCTGTTACAATTTTATTTATCAAATTTTGGATCAAAAAGTCACTTGATTCTCAATCGTGGCGCTAAATTAAAAAGCAAATATTAATATAAATACGAGTAAAAACAAGAGTTCTAATTGTTATATAACAACGTTTGTTTAACCTTGCCACATAATTTAAAAAAAAAAAAGATCACCCCACCAATCGTTTATATAAAAAAAAAAATACACACATCAATTGTAGAAATATCATGATACATGAGCACAATTTAGATAAGATGTGTACTTTTTGATTTGGATTTTTATAAATTTTTCATCCATACACAACCAATTATATGTTGTGTTAAGGATGGAACATTAGATAGCGTATATATCAACATACGATCTCATGACGATTAATGCCAATCATATTCTTGGTCCAAAAACATAGGGAGGAGAAGGAAACGTTAAATGTAATGCAAATTTTAACCAAATATTTCATAGGTTCGTGGCAAAGATAATGGGATTCTAGGACTATATATATGCTCTCTTGTTCTTCAATTTGCTTTTACTATATTTCTTTTGATCTTGTCTTACTAAAAACTTTGGATGTGTGAAATAGGATTTATTTGCTGCTGGCACTGATACAACTTCATCCACACTGGAATGGTCCATGGCTGAGCTTCTAAAAGCCCCAGAGGTGATGTCAAAAGGCCAAGCAGAGCTAGAGCAAGTTATTGGCAAAGGAAATCAAATGAAGGAATCAGACATAGCTCGGCTTCCTTATTTGCAAGCCATTGTCAAAGAAACCTTTCGCTTGCACCCTGCAGCTCCATTATTGGTTCCTCGCAAAGCTGAAAGCGACGTCGAAGTCTGCGGGTACACCATCCCAAAGGATTCTCAAGTGCTAGTCAATGTATGGGCCATGGGTAGAGACCCAAACATTTGGGAAAATCCCAACAAGTTTATGCCGGAGAGGTTTTTAGAACTAGATATAGATGTTGGAGGCCAAGATTTTGAGTTGATTCCCTTTGGTGCTGGGCGGAGAATATGTCCGGGGTTGCCACTGGCAACGCGAATGTTGCACTTGATGTTGGGTTCTTTGCTTCACTCCTTTGATTGGAAGTTGGAGGACGGTGTTAGACCAGAATCTATAAACATGGACGACAAGTTTGGGATTACCTTACAAATGGCTCAGCCTTTGAGAGCGCTCCCTATGGTGCCGTGACCAAATATTAGTATTACTTCCAAGTGAAACCTTTCGTAATATAAGTGTTAAATCATGTATTTCATTGTGTATACCATCTTGCTACTGATAAAAATAGATAATGATGGTGCTAATAATTATAGTATTACAAGATTAATTAATGTCGATCACCAAAAGCAGAGGCAATTCTTTGGCTTTCTTTGCATCAAAAGAAGCAAATTACATCAAAATTTAGTCAATTAGTTGGGTTATAACTGAACCATGTGGCTAAAAAACCAAAAAAAAAAATAAAAGATAGATAAATAATTTGAAGACCATGTGGCAGCAAGACAAAAGGAAAAAAGAAAGAAAGAAAAGAAAGACAAAATGGCTGATTAACTACTCTAAAAAAACACGTAGTAGCAAAAGAAAGGGAGGACAAGAAAACAAAAAAACAAAGTAGCTAGAGGCAATAAATTAGATGAAGCGCCAAAAAAAAAAGATATGTAAAAAAGAAGAACAAGAGGAAGAAAAGTCATCAAAGTACGCAGCTAGATTACATCACAAAAAAAGTAGGCCGGTACCAATAAATAATAAAGATTATTCTTCTATTTTAACGTGCATTATACAGATTATATTTCTTTCTTCATCGTGCACTGTGCATCAAACACACACATAGATATATACACACACACATAACATTTGTTGTAACCATCAGTATGTCATAATATGGAGTTTTTTTTTTACAATGATTTTTTTGATTAATCCTTTTCAATTTAATAAAAGCCTTGTCATCTGATGAGTTATTGACAGAGGAATTTATCTATCGTAATCGTAAAACACAAAAGTCTTAACGTGAATCGTATTGTCTATTTATTTATTTGATGCGCACCGTACACACACACGCACACATATATATATATATATTTACATTGCTTGTAAGTAACCTTAAAATATAAAAATCGCAAGAACAATTATTGCTCATGAATAGGCGGTAAAGCTGAAGCCCTTTTTGTTTGTTTTTTTTTTTTTTTTGTTGGTTTCTGAATTTGTTTTTTTTGTTTTTCACACGAGTCACAACTCAACCTTATTACGGTGATCTCCACTGTCGGCAATGTAGAAGAGACGAAAATACGATAGTGGAGAAATTAAATTTAGGTGGATATTTTCACCCATTTTTTGTGCTTTTTTCTCATCCTTTGTATTTCAATTCAATATTGCATATCCTAGAAGCAAAAAGCAACTTCCACGTGGTCCAAAACCTCTTCACACGGGTACAAACATATATAGGATGTTTGGCAAAGGAGTTCAAAGTCATGAGTTCAATTTCAAACACTGCAATACGTGAGAGTTTTACATTGTTGATGGCTTATTTGCCAAATGCACTAGTAGAGTACTAAATTTTAATGTCCCTTGACAACTAGTGAGGAAACATAACAAAAATATCCCAGACTTTTTGTTCTAATTTCGGACACTCACTTCTCATCACAAGTTTCCCATTATTTTTCGTAAATATTCCTGTTTGTCTCAAACAATTTATAGCCAAAAAGAGAGCTGCAGGTAATGGAAACCGGGCATTGAAATTGTTCCTCATGACCTTAGATGGGTGCTCTTCCACTCTCTGCAACACAGAAAAGACCGGAGAGAAATAACGAGAGAGGAGTAATTTAAGAGATGATATTTTCACCGGTTTGTTATGATTTGTTTTCATCCTGTGTATCTCAATTCAAGCCTTCAATTCATTTGCAAATCCCAGAAGCAAAAAGCAACTTCCACCTGGTCCAAATCCTCTTCCCATCATAGGAAACCTTTTGGAGCTTGGCGACAAACCCCACAAATCCTTGGCCAAGCTTTCACAGTCTTACAGTCCGATTATGAGTCTTAAACTCGGCCGACTAACAACAATTGTCGTTTCCTCACCAGCCATGGATAAGGAAGTCTTGCAAACATAGGGCAAGTTCTTCTCCAGCCGAACAATCCCAGACTCTGCCAATGCCTCCGAACATAGCTTGTTTAGCATGATTTGGTTACCAATCTCAACTTTGTGGAGAGACCTTCGAAAAATAAGCAACGTCCACTTGCTTGCCGCTAGAGTTCTTGATGCAAACCTGAATCTGAGGCACAACAAGTTACAAGAGCTCCTATGTGATGTCTGTAAAAGCACTGAGGCAGGTGAGGCAATAGAGATAGGGAACTCTGCTTTCAAAACTTCTTTTAATCTCTTGTCCACCACTTTTTTCTCTATAATACAGCGATCAATATAACATCTAGGTTTTTGGTACATTTGTCATCTAAACTTTTTGTATTTTTGTATTTTTGTAATGTATTCTTTAAACTTTTTTTTTTTTTTTTGGACAATTGAGTCCTATATTTAACAAATTATGCGACTTAATATTACAAACTTTCTTTAAAATTTGGACGGAAGATAAATAGGTGAGATGTACGCGACCCATTTAGAACACCGCTGATCATTTGCTTTTAATGAGTGTTAAATTGTTCAATTTCACGCCAAAAAAAGAAAAAGAAAAAATAAATAAATTTTATTTTTGTTAATGATTTTTTAACAATTTTATTGGCATATATGTATATTTTAATTATTATAGTGCGTAAAATTCCATTTTTTTCTTCTAAAAAGATCATGTATATCTTACGTGATCGTTTTTTATCTTAATTTTGACAAAAATTTGTGATTGGGGACTTAATTGTCACACTTAAATTAGTTTAAATATCCAATTGCTACAAAAAAAGAGTTTAAGGATTATATTGTAAAAAAACCTAAAGTTTAGAGAGTAAATGTACTAAAAACCCTAGAATTTAGCTGTTCTTATAGGCGAAGATAGTACTGATTTGTGAATTGCCTTTGTTTCTATATGCCATACATACCATGGACTTATCCTCTTAGTTTGCTGTCCGCCGGATAATTTATAGCCATTCAAATTACCACAAAGAATATCTATAAGTTACTTTAATGTTGCATTCCTCGATATTATACTGTCAATTAATGCTTTTTATCAAGCAATGAAATACTGTAAGCTATGATTCATGAACCCGTATCTTAAGGGGAAAAGTAAAACTAAAAAATATGAAGAATTTTAATGGTGTCTTGAACCTAAAGGTGGACCCTATAAAAAAAATACCGATTTGATATTGTGTTCAAATTTTTTTGAAAATGTTTTTTGCAACTTTCTACACAAATTTTAAAAACATTCGTAGCACAATTTTTAAAATATTCTTATTTTTTAAAATAAAACTATTTTGAAAACATTACTAAACTTTAAAAAAGTATTTTAAGTTACATCACATTTATATTTTTAAATTTATGTTCGATTCATACATTTTCTTTGTCAATGTCTTTTTAATTACATTAGAAGGCTAAAAAACCAATAAAAAATAATATATATATATATATAAAGCATATTTAAGTCTTTTTATAATCAAACTCAGTCTTATCTTATGGATTTAAAATGTGAAGGTAGAGATTTGTTATAGTTCAACTCATTTTCATGTCCTCCAATTTTATCATGTCATACTAATTAAATTATTTTAACTTACATGATTTCTACATCATTTTATAATTAATATGACAATTTTAATTAACATAACATTGATATTATTAATCAAAAACAAAGGGCACATAAACAAAAGACATAAAAATAGAATCAACACGTTGTAGAATATAAGATATTGTTTTAACTTAGAAAATGAAAACTACTTAGACAAATAACCCAATTATGTTGGTAGAATTAAAAAATAGATTTAGTTTGTGAATATTTTATATATAATTTAAAAAATATTATTAAAATAAATATTATATAGGACTTTTAAAAACTTAATTAAAACCACAAGTTAAAACCAAAAATATTATAAAAGTATTTGAGAACTATTTTAACACTAAAGTTTTAGCTACTATAGTGTGAACACAATATAAACTCATATATTATAATGTTGACTCTTATCACCCCCTATAATATGCAAGGAAAAACTATATAAAAAAGTTGAAATCATAACCATAGGACAGTTTGATATTGTTTTTAAAATAAATAAAAATATTTTTATTTTAAAAAATAAAAAAATTTTAAAAATTATACTGATAATACTTTTAAAATTTTTATCCCAAAAATATTTTTAAAAATTTTAATAACTAAATCAAACTGGTCGCATAAGACACAAGAGCAATTAAAACTATAAATATTTGTTTATAAAGTAAAAATTACACGCTTGACTACAGGACGCGAAAATGTTTCGCTTTTTACAAGCTTGACTCTTTTTGTCAGAAGTTATCGTACGGGGAAAGTTAGACGGTAATTGCCAGATACTACTTTCCTTATTGAGGAAAATTAATCGGCTGCCCCTGTCTATCTAGGATTTGATAATTTCAGACATAATATAACGATACAATATAAAAATAACACAAAATAAATAAATTTAAATAGTATATTTATTAATTGTGTTGTAAATAAGTTGGTACTGAATAATATAAAAATAAACGAGTTGAATTTGTATTAATACATTAAACACACCTTAACACGTTTAATTTAACAGGCTGTAAACATATTAATACAGCACGACACAACCAACCTATTTATAACACATTTAAACTTTAAAATAAAAATTTTAAAATATTTATAGTAGGTTAGTATTAATTAGATATTAGGTTTTTGTTAAATTTTTTAATGACTTTTTTAAAATTTTTTAATTTTTAGTTGACTGAGTCATAAACTTATCGTATGCTTGTTGTTATCCTGTTAACTTGTCACGACATATTTAATAATCGTGTTAATCGTGTTATGTTGTGTTATACATACTATAGACATATCATGTTTGTATTTATATTTCTAACACATTTATTAATGTGTTGTATTTATATTCGGTCTAAATATATCATCTAATAAACGTGCTGACCAGAACACGAACACGATTATTGTCTCCTCTGCCCCTATAACGACTATACTCTGGCGTCTCCTCCGCTCCATTTCTCTCACATTCTCTGCTAGGTTTGACCTCCTACTTCAATTGAAGCGCCGGCGGCGGGCCGAGAGCCCCGATGACTCTCTCTATCTCTTCCGATCTCCGACGGTGATTTCTAGCTAGCTGGCTAACTAGGTCAGCTCTCTCTCTCTTACTTTATATTGAGCTTTATTTTCTTGGGTATTGCCTTTCCAGAAATCGCATTTGCTTCGTCTTTCCCTTGCATTGTGCTTACGTTTCTGTTTTGATCCTATTCTATCTGCTGATTCTCCGATTCTTATGCTTGAAATTGTTACAATTTTTTTTTAGATTTTTGGCTACTGATTTCTTATTGGTACAGTTCTGAAATTGGTCTTCTGGGTTTATTTTGAAATTGCAATATTTGTTGATTCAGCGATGGTTTAGGCTCTTCATCGGTTGTTTCTTGTTTAGGGCTGAAGAATGAAAAAGAGATCTTGGTGGTCAATAATCCCTGCGCTTTTGCTTGACCGATTATTATTATTATCATTATTCATGTTGAATTTGCAATTTGATTTTGTCTTTTCTGCTCCTCTGAATAGTTGTTATCATAATTTATTGATTTTTTTTTTCTTGTTATCATAATTTATTGATTTTTTTTTTCTTCTGTTGAATCGTAAGTGTACTGTTGATCTCACTAATTTGTGGTTCGCTTGAGTGTTTGCTAAATTGTTCATTACCAGGAGATCAGAAGAAAAGTATTAATAGGATGGAAATAAAATTTACTGTTTCTTTTGCGAGTTTTGTCACGTATAATTTATATCTTTGCTCTAAGTTCCAAACACAACCTGTTCTTTTTATTTTATTTTTTTTCTTTGCAATTTCTTTTCTTTCTTGGGGTTTCGCCTAAGAGAAGATCGTGATTCGCAGTTGCTTCTGGAACTTTATTTTACTTCATTTGATTTGCAGGTAAAATCAAACCTTACCACGTGCGATCTTTTTTTCTTCTTGAAACTTGAATCAGACTGGGAATTTGAACGCTTCTTTGGCTTTTTACAGTGAACTTGCAAGGATTATTTACTCATATCTTTTGTGGAACTGGAACAAGTGTGGGTCTGCGTTCTTATGTGAAATGAGTATGCTTAGGCTTTTTTGCTTGCTCACTTTTAGTAGTTTTTAGGGATTGGGGAATTCCACAATAGGGGATACTAAGAAATGGATATGCTTCATCGATTTTCATCTGCTCTGTTGTGGTCAATCAAGTTTAAACTATAGGTGCTGTCACAAGTGAGAAAGTAATGCAGTTTAGTGGTTTTTATGGCATAATGAATAGGTAAGTTCTCATCCCTAGTGTATTTTAGATTATTTAAAAAAAGAAAAGAAAAGATGGAAGGACATTTGTCTCAAGGAGGTATGATTCCTGGTGGGACTTCTTCTTCCTACGGAATGGGAGGTATTGATTTGCAAGGATCAATGAGGTCCCATCATCACCATCAAGGACAACAACCACATTCCATACACCAACAACACCACCCACACCAGGGCCAATCTTGCCCAGTCCACAAGATTGGAACATTGCATAATTGTGACCACACCATATCTATGGTTGATTTCAATAAGGGAGCAGAGAGGAGCAAGAACTCAGCGACTGCAAGTGAGGAGGACGAGCCGAGCTTCACCGAAGAGGGTATAGATAGTCACAATGACATCAACAGAGGGAAGCCATGGCAACGCGTCAAGTGGACTGACAAGATGGTGAAGCTTTTGATTACTGCAGTGTCTTATATAGGTGAGGACGGAGGCCCAGATTGTGGTGGTGGTGGAGGGAGGAGGAAATTCGCAGTTTTGCAGAAAAAGGGAAAGTGGAAATCTGTTTCCAAGGTCATGGCTGAAAGGGGTTACCATGTTTCACCTCAGCAGTGTGAGGATAAATTTAATGACCTTAACAAAAGGTATAAGAAACTTAATGATATGCTCGGGAGGGGCACTTCTTGTCAAGTCGTTGAGAACCCGGCTCTTTTGGATGTGATAGATTATCTAACTGAGAAAGAAAAGGATGATGTTAGGAAAATATTAAGCTCAAAGCACCTGTTTTATGAAGAGATGTGTTCGTATCATAACGGAAATCGCTTGCATTTGCCTCATGATCCGGCATTGCAGCGTTCTCTACAATTGGCTCTTAGAAGCAGGGATGATCATGATAACGGGGATTTGAGAAAATTACACCAAGATGATGAACTTGATGAAGATGATCAGGATGCAGAAATTGATGATCAGGACCGCGACGACTTAGAGGAAAATAATATTAACGCTTCACATGGGGACAGGGGAATGTATGGTCTATTAGTGGAACCTGGAAAGAGGTTCAGACAGAGTCAGGGTTGCGAAGATGTTAGTTTTGGGGACTCATTGAGCGTTCAGAATTGTAACAAAACCTCTTATTCCCAGCCAAAAGTACAACTTGGTCATGCTGATATGAACCAAGCCCTGCCTGATGGCACAAGGGCAGCGTGGTTACAGAAGCAGCAGATTGAAGTTCGCTTGCTACAATTAGAAGAAAGGAAGCTACAAATTCAAGTTGAGATGTTGGAATTAGAGAGACACCGTTTGAAATGGCAAAGATTTTCTAAGAAAAGAGACCATGAATTGGAAAAGCTAAGGATGGAAAATGAGAGAATGAAGCTCAAAAATGAGCGCATGGCTTTGGAATTAAAGCGGAAGGAAATGGGTGCCAACTTCAGCTAAAGTGGCTTTGCCTGTCTAAATTTCATCTGGGTTGCAAGGTCACGTGCTTTTTTGTTTTTGTTTTTTGTCTTTTTCGTATTCTGGATTTTGTAAACATTTTTTTTTTTAGTTCAATAGGCCTCACTCGTTTGAACAAAGCATCAGAACGTAGGTGGGAGAACCTTTTAAAATCCAACTCGGCCAGGTTATATTAAACCATAGTAAAAGTTAGGACTTTTGTATT
This sequence comes from Artocarpus heterophyllus, assembly GCA_025403435.1. Taxonomy (NCBI): domain Eukaryota; kingdom Viridiplantae; phylum Streptophyta; class Magnoliopsida; order Rosales; family Moraceae; genus Artocarpus; species Artocarpus heterophyllus. Next base: position 27,157,437 of record CM046339.1, read on the forward strand.
TTTCAGCGGCAATATAAGCGCTCATTCATTCAATCTTTTTTACCGAGTCCTTTATATGATCATGCGGCCATCCTTTTTTAAAATCCTGGTTATTGTCTTCGATAACTAGAAAAGGAGGGATGACATCAAGCAGGTTTGGTAGAGGTGGACACCATCTTTGTTTTCCCATCCTACAATACGTCTATGAACTTGAAAGATGATCTGTGCAATTTGTTCTGTTATTTAGAACATTTATTTGATCGAATCTAGAGTTCTCAAGTCTGTACATGCATTTTGCTACCCTTTAAGTTGTTACGTCTCATTTGGATTGCAAGTTGTTGGCTGAATTGATAGTTTGGAGGGTTCTTTCTCTGCTTGTCTGTCTTCTCGGCACCGTGGTTTGCCTCTCACATTTCGTGCTTATCCTGCATCACTTAAGTGTTATCCTGCATCATTTTTTTTTTTTTTAAGTGTTATACTGCATCACTTTTTGTAGAAAAGCTCAGGTGCAAAGCTGAAGCGTCCTGACAACGAAACTCTCCTATTACTACCTTATTTTACTTTATTTATTTCTATAGCTTGATTTCTTTCCCGTTTACAATACATATAAGAATGGCTATCTAGATTATGTTATGCTATTAACCAGACAGGCGCTTGGTCAAGGTTATATGAACACCAGAATCGAAACCACGAACTCTCAAACCCAAGCTCCACCACACGCTACTCTTTCTCATTTGATCTTGCATTCATTGGCCTTTCTTGATTTCTTTTTTGCTCAAAAGCCCTCCTTGATTTCTATCTTCCCTACTTTGCTGAATAAAATGCTGCTGGTTATTCTCTCATAATATAGCATCCTCTTTGCTATATTCTCATGTAAAGCTTTATTAGTTCTGGCAACCATGAAAATTAAAGCGATGTTGAATTCTATGATTCACTCAATTGATTGGAAGTTGGAAGTCTCACTTGGAGACAAGGACCATGGACAAAAGTTTGTCCGCACTTTACAAATGGCTCAGCCTGCCTAAGCTCTTCCTAGACCACTCACACTTGATATGAAGTCTGAATATGATGAAAACGTTGTAGTAGAGGTCTTGTGGGCCTTGGTTTGGTATTACAGGGGCTCAATATTTTCAATTTCCATGAGTGAGAGCTTGTTCGTGATGCACAAATGATCTCACATCAGAAGAATAGAGACGCAATGATTTGGAAGGTATATAAAATCAAAAGTTCATCCACTTGCAAACAAGCGGAAGTCATAATTTGTGGATGTGGTTGCCTGTGTACTGAGGGCTCTATCTCAACTACTAGTCATAAGCTTTTTGTGTGAATAACCAGTATTGTAATTCAAAATAAAACTTAAAAAAAAAATGTTGAACATGCTGCATAAAAAACAACGGACGTATCTAAGAATATAGCCAGGTGTATATCGATTGTTTCTATATGGTGTTATCCTATATGACTATGCCAAAGGACAAATCTTTTTGAATCATACGCTTTGACATTTTAAAAGTGGTAGCATTTGTCATTGTGGTACTCTCTAATTTGGTGAAATGCTGAGCTAGAAACATAGAAATAGTCTATACAAATACAAAGTAGCTGTCATCTATATTTTCTAGAAAAAGTTTGACTTAATTCTCAGTCTATACATTTGTATGATATAATTTTAAACTACTGGTCTTCTTGTTCTAATTTCTCAGGCTACATGCGTGTCTAATTTACTCCCTCACTTTTATATTTTATACAATTACTTCTAATTATTCAGAAGTGTAAGAAATCCACTCCAAAAAGAAGGCACTGCAAGGAATAGCGAAAGGTAAGACCATGACTTGTTCGATGAACTCCATGCCAATAGGCAATATAATATAATGGCTATAGAACCACATTTAAACTATAGCTTGCTGACGCCAATTACTAAATTTATTTAGTAGAAGTTTACATCGATAAGGCACAGATGCAACTTGGAGACTGACATATATGTGGTCCATGCAATGTGAATTCAACGTGGGTTACGCCAATCATATTCAACTACGTTGAATAAAGAAGAAGAGATAAGAGTTACAACATTGCTAATGGACGTGGCCAAAATTTAAGACTGACTAACAAAGAGCCATTAATATATTCCATAGGAAAAAAAAACTATTACGCATTTCAACGGAGTGAATCAACCGCTTTGTTAGCCATTAATGTATTCCATAGGAAAACAAAAAAAAAAACTATTACGCATTTCAACGGAGTGAATCAACCGCTATCCATCACCATTGCTTTATTTAATTTGTAAAAAAATAATAATAATAATCAATACATATGTACCGTAGAAAGTCAAGTTTTTGTTTTGTTTTTTTTCCTTCGCTATATCTTATAAATATGCATACTACTAATACTATATATAATATTTATCAATGCTGAAAAGTTGAGAAAACGAAATATTTAGCGCATAATAGATTCAAGTCGTCATAGAAACGTTAATCAAATATTTCATACAAATATTTCTAATTATTCCGAAGTGTAAAAAAAGAAAAGGAAAAAAAACAATTTCCATTCCAAAAGGACGGCGATCTGCAAATAACGACGAAAAGGAAACGTTATAATCTGATTAAAAAATTTTATAACGTCAAAATGTACTATTTTTATCTTTTCCATCGAAATGTAAGGTCAAACACTCTACACATATGGAAATTGATTTACAAGAAGAACCAATCCTTAATATAGTTTTTACCGAGCATTCAGATGGAGAGTGGGGCCCACAAGGTGTAAGGGGATAAAAAACGTTCTTCCGAGCCTTATAAAAAGGAGTGCTCTTCTACCGTCTGCAACACATAAGTGACCAAAGAGATAGAGAACAAGAAAGGAGTAATTTAAGACATGGATATTTCCACTTGTTTAATATGTCTTGCTTCAATCCTCTGGATCGCAATTCAAGTCTTTCATTTATTTGCAAATCCTAAAGGCAAAAAGCAACTTCCACCTGGTCCAAAACCTCTTCCCATAATAGGAAACCTTTTGGAGCTTGGTGACAACCCCACCAGTCCTTGGCCAAGCTTTCCAAGTCTTATGGTCCAATTATGAGTCTTAAACTCGGCCAACAAACATCAATCGTCATTTCCTCACCAACCATAGCTAAGGAAGTCTTACAAACACGCGGCCAGTTCTTCTCCAGCCGACCAGTCTCGGACGCCACCAGCGCGACCGAACACAGCGAGGTCAGCGTGGTTTGGTCATCTGTCTCAAATTTGTGGAGAAACCTTCGAAAAATAAGCAACTCCCACTTGTTTGCAGCTAGGGTTCTTGATGCCAACATGAATCTTAGGCAGAGAAAGGTACAAGAGCTCCTAAATGATGTTCGTAAAAGCGCTGAGGTCGGTGAGGCAGTGGAGATTGCGACGGCTGCTTTTAAAGCGACTCTTAATCTCTTGTCCACCACTTTTTTCTCTATGGACTTGGCTGATTCAAATTCCAACTACGTAAGAGAGCTCAAGGAGTGCGTTCATTGTATCGGCGAAGAGTTGGGAAAACCGAATGTGGTGGACTATTTCCCGATTCTTAGGAAGATTGACCCCCAAGGCATTAGGAGGCAACTCGATATTCACTTTCGAAAAATGTTGGATTTGTTCGACCGCATCATCGACCAAAGGTTGAAACTCAGGGAGTTGAATGGTCATGTGAAAGATGGTGATATATTGGACACTCTTATCGACATGATGGGTGTAGGTGAAGAGAAGAGCGAACATGATCACCTTGACAAAAACATAATTTTACATTTGTTACTGGTAAGCGAGCTCTTCTAGAACTACTCCTCCTATAATGTTTAAAGTTATAATTTCAAACAAGCTTTTGACCAACTTTCAGTTTAAATGTTTTAGTACTACGACGTTTTAAAATGTCATTTTGTCAAATGTTAAATCGCTTAGTTATCAATTAGATACTGCACATATACAATTGCATTAATTTGGTTGGATCATCGGGGTTCTATCCCAAACTTATTAACTTATTAGAACCGCTCCCCTCAAACAATGATCTATTTGTTATATTCTTCAAACTGACAAATTGGAAGATCACAAGTCTATTGAAATCGCCTGAAAACTTAATGTTATCGTGGAATTTCCATCTAATTGAAGGTTCACATTTTCTTATGGATTTTCTATCCATGTTGGTCTAACTCCAAGGGCCCATCAACCTTCGACTGATTTTCCTCTCGGTTTTATGTAGCGTGTACACACTACTACATCTTGGACAAAGGTTGATAGCCCCCATACTTTAGATCATGATGGATGGAAAATTGTAGAAAAAACGTGCTCTCAAGATAGAAACTCCATGGTAACACAGGGATAACACAGTGGAGATCTTGATGGACTTGTGATCTTCATAGTTTGCTAAGTCAAGGAAGATGGATGGATTACCAAAAAAAAGTTAAGGAAGATGGATGGATAAATTATCATCCAAAATGGGGATTCTCCTGACTATGTGTGTATTCTCATATCGCCTAGACATGAAAAAATGATGGATTTAAAGCTTGGGCTACTCTCCCTAGCAAGTTAACCTTTTGGGATTGAACATCCCACAAATTCCAACCGGATTCTTAGTGCAAAAAACTCATGGCAAAGAATTAGGAGATTTTGTTTGGTATAATGCAATTTGCAACCAAATAAATAGGAAAAATAAAGGGATACTAGTATTATATATGCTCTCTTGTTCTATAATTTGCTTTTATAATGCTTCTTTTAGTTGTTTGATGATAATTCAAAATGTGTGAAAAAAGGATTTATTTGGCGCGGGCACTGACACAAGTGTAGCCACATTTGAGTGGTCGATGGCTGAGCTAATAAGAGCCCCAAAGATCATGTCAAAAGCCAAAGCAGAGCTCGAGCAAGTTATTGGCAAAGGAAACCAAGTGAATGAATCAGACATAGCTCGGCTCCCTTACTTGCAAGCCATTGTCAAAGAAACCTTCCGCTTGCACCCTCCAGCGCCATTACTAGTTCCTCGCAAAGCTGAAAGTGACGTTGAAGTCTGTGGCTATACCATTCCAAAGGATTCTAATGTACTAGTCAATGTATGGGCCACCGGTAGAGACTCAAACATTTGGGAAAATCCTGACAAGTTTATGCCAGAAAGGTTTTTGAATTCAAAGATAGATGTTGCAGGCCGGGACTTTGAGTTGATTCCCTTTGGTGCAGGGCGAAGAATATGTCCCGGGTTGCCATTGGCAACTCGAATGTTGCCCTTGATGTTGGGTTCTTTGCTCCACTCCTTTGATTGGAGGTTGGAAGATGGGGTTGGACCAGATGCTATGAACATGGAAGAAAAGTTTGGTATAATCTTACGAATGGCTCAACCTTTGCGAGCTCTCCCTATTGCGACCACATGTTAGTTTTGTTTCCACCCGAAACCTTTTTGTGGGATAGTTGGTGCATCATGTATTCACAGTATACCGTATAGCAATTAATAGCAATGAATGTGGTTTGTGCTCAATAATATTAGTAAAAAACAAATATAATGAGTGGATTGCCTTTGTGGTTTCTATTTACCATAATTTCTCACTACTTTATTTTCTTAATTTGTCTTGCCATCAGTAAATTTCTAGCCACTCAAAATGCTAGAAAGAATGTAGCTAATAGGGTGTTTAAGAACACCGTTCCAACCAATTTAAAGTGTTTTCTCTGATATGTTACACATATATTTTTTTTATTCTGAAGTTCACAGTTCAAATGGCATTCCTAATCGCTCTATAGGTTTAATGTCGGATTCCTTGCTTTTATGTTCTTAATTGCTTCTTTTCCATATCTCTTAGGCTTTACCAAGAAGTATATAGTATTTGTAGCCTAATATCAAGTAATGAAAAACTGCGAGAAGTTCCTACATAATATAAGCCCCTCTTTGCCGAAAGTACAGAAGTTCCTACATACTATAAGCCCCTCTTTGCCAAAATTACATGTATTGGGAGTCCAACCCGGAGGCTTTAATTTCCCTTATTAATTGTTCTTGACTGTCTATAAATAAAGACATAGATAATGGATTTCCTAAGCTATTTCCTATGTTTTTCTCTCATCATTTGGAGAATCAATTCAGGACTTCAATTTATTTTCAAGAAGCAAAGCTCTTCCACCTGGTCCAAAACCTTTTCCCATTGTAGGAAACCTCTAGGAATAGACGACGAACCCCACAAGTCCTTCACTAAGCTTTGAAATTTATGGTCCTGTTCCGAGTGTGAAACTCGTGCAGCCCCAACATTTGTTGCCAACAAGGCAAGTTCAGTTTGCCTTGGATAACAGTTTCATCTAGACGTAGAAATAGCTCAGTCCTTGCTAGCTCTTCTTAGGCCGCTTGCATAGTAGCGTCCTTTCCTTATCAATTTATGTTAAATCTTAATTTGATGAAATTGTTGTAATAGGTAGTGGTATTTTACTATTTCCCCTGTTTTTTTTTTTATTGAAGCTAACTAATAAGAGCTTGCTTGTGATGCATATATATAGTCCCACATTGAAAGCTTACAAGAAAAATGAGGGAATGGTCTATAAAAGCAAAAGGCCTTGCACATGAAAGCATACTTACCTGAACGGGATCAATGGCCGATCAAGAAGGCCCATGGCCTAGGTCAAGCTAAGCTAAGGTCCACTCAAGGGGGAAACCAGCACCTTGGACTAACCAAAATCTGCTAGTAAGCATTTATGATGACAACCAGTGAAGATGCAATTGCGGTGAGATAAACACCACGGTTGGTCAGACATAGCTCAGCTTCCTCGAAAAGGCCACCATTTTGAACTCATTCCCTTTGGCAGGGAGACAAGCTTGGATTCACCTTACATTAACATTCCACAGTAGTATATAATAAATAATGATATAAGGTACTATTCTTGGGCCTCCTGCATAATACATTAACATTACACAGTCCTTTAAGTGATTAATTAGTATAATAAATAATGATATAAGGTACAGGTCTTAGCTTTTCTTTTTTCCCCTGTTTTGCTTTCGTTGAATCTCAATAAATAATGGATGTAAATAATGATAATAGTATTTTCAAAGTGTCAACTATGTTTATGATGTATATAAATGAATTTCAACTAATTTTGGTTAGAATAGAAATTTTTATATAGATCTTTTTATACAAGAGAAAATGGCATTTACAACATGAAGGCAGACTGCAATACAGGATTGATATCCAAACCACTATCTCTATCTGTTATTTATGTAGGAAACTGCACCAAGTGTATGAATGTATAGACACACAGCAAATGTGTTCACAAGACAAAACAATTCCTTATTGCATTGATGCTGTCTTCACACACAAGAGTCGGGGCAAGAAATTGAGCTTCATTTTCTTTCACTTCCTCGCTTCGTAAGCCATCCTGGCTCGAACAATTTCATTATTGGATCATCCTTGGGGCTCTCATTTTTTCCTTCTGCTACTTTCTCCCTAGTTTCTTCCTGCTTGACAATCTGATCTGTTCTATTGTCATCCTTTCCCTTCTCCAGGATTTCCTTGTAAGTGCTCTTCATTCCATCTCGTTTAACATCCACAGAAGCCGTGTCAGTTTCAGCTTGTCGGGTTTCAGATACAGGAGGAAAGTCTCCCTTGGTATTCCCATTCTTTACATGACGTGGGGATTTTGTTGGTTGGTCTAGTTTACATTTAGATTCACCTCTATCGCAATGATTGCAGTATATATCGACCGTAATCTCCTTCTCCGTTGCACTTCCTGATCCCCAATAAGTCAATCTAGTGATCAGAAGTTCCAACAATGAGATGACATGTCCCAAAGCCCAATCTAGAAAGGGCACTTGGTGGATTATGGTGGGGAATCTTTTTACCGCATAGTCAAATTTTGTGGGAAGGTTTTCCACTACCCGAACAAGGTCATCAATCTTGTTGAAAACATGCTTTGAAGGAGGGAAAATTTTCTCTATAATGCCTTCAGCTGCTAGGATATGATCGTCAGCTAAAGAGAGAAGTACTAGCCATAGATATAGCAAGGCTTGGATAAATGGGATGGCAAATGAGGTTATTTTAGCAACCCTTTTTGCCATTAATCCTAATGGTCCACCGAGATCTTGGACTGCAGCAGAAGTTTTATGAGCTATTTTTATTATCGAAACACCACACGCGTGTAATGGCCGCTGTCTAGAACTCATTGTAGATGTGATGTTGATTCCTAAGAAATTTGAAGCCAAATGTTCAAAAAAAACAAAATCAACAATAACAATCAAACAAAAATTAAAAACAAAGGTATTTCATTGAAATGAAAGAAATTGTATCAAAGACTAATCATTTACATGTCATTCAGAATCCCACATCCTAGACAATATCCACATTTTTTCTAATCATTAAAAGATATATTAAAAAAAAAAAGAAAAAAGATTTGTATTTGCTTCTACAGACCTAAACCCAAAGCAGTTTAACTTTAAAAATAATCTTCCTATTTAGCCCAAATTTACAAATTTATTGTAAAATCAGAAGCAAATTGAATTCCAAATTTAATAATAAAAATAAACAAGTAGAAAAAAGAAAAAGTTAACAACTTCTTGATTCTTAAATGAAGCAAAAAAAAATATTCTTAATTTCTTCTCTTTAAAAAAAATAAAAAATTACCTCAAGTACAAATAAAAGATGCCTTGACTAGAGAATCCAAGATGGAAAATGTACCTGCAAATCAAAAGAACCAAACAAAAGGATTTTCTCTCAGAAAACAATGCAAAAATCCCTTTGAGTTAATCTAAATGACTAGAGCTAAATGTGGAGAATCTCATCGTAGGAGGGAAAAAAAAAAAAGAAGATCGCCGGTTTGAACGGGGTCGCTAACGGCTGGTATAGATTTTGGCGGGACCATTGATTGGCCATTTAGATGTACACGTGTTCAATTCCTATTGCATCTCAATCTTTGGACATCTTTTTTTAGCTTTGGTTTCTTTTTTGCCCATGGCTTCTGATCACCTACTTGACTCCACAAAATAGCCCGTTTGGTTCGAGTATTTGAATAGAGTATTTGAATGAAGATTTAAATTTTTGTGAAAAAAAATACTATAGTAAAATGATTCGAATCACGAAACAAACAGGCCCATAAAATACATCACCAATAACAAGGTCGAACCACAGTTGATTGACTGCCATCGTCTTAAACTTCTTTTTAATTTAAGAAATAAAATTTTATAAAATGATATTCTATCACCATAAAATTACATTTCATACTTTTTAAAATATTACATCTTTTTATTTATCGCATCTTATTATTTTAATCACACTAGTCTGATTTTGTTGTTCTCTTTTATTTATTCTCATACTGTTTATTTAACACATCATTTAAACTAAACATTAAGAACTTAAATTCTTAAAATTTAATTAAAAGTGCAGTTAAGGAAAAAAAAAATAGGGAACAAATCTTGATTATAACCATAATCACACCGACCCCTGTTGTTAATTTTTCTGGCTCCGTCTGTGACCCATAAATTCTTGACACGTGTAGAGACAGGAGAGAGTATTCTCTCCGTGCAACCAATGGCCGCTCGCGGTGCAGAAAGTGGAAAAAGCCATGGAATCGGATTCGACTAAAAAAAAAAAAGTTGTCGTCTTGGCACTTGCGGGGCTTCATCTTTGAAGGCGTCGTTTTATTTTCATGGCAATCTCTCGTTTGCTTTTCAGAATCCTTAATTTGATGAACCGATAAGGAAAAGAAATCTCTTTTACAGCATGTATATTTTTTGCTTATGAGGCTCCTTTAAATTTCATCAATGTCCACGTTTTTTCTCTTCTCTTTCCAATCTTCCGACGATGGCGAAACCTGAAACTACGCTTGGTAAATTTTCCAAGATTTGTATGTCGTGTTTGTACTCTTCCAATTCCTCCATTGTTGACGAAGAAGGGAAAAAAAAAAAGCAAGAGAAAGTTTCAAACTTTTTCATCGTTTTGTGAATTTGTTAATTTATTTACTTGTTTTTGGTTTTACTATTACTATATTGAGAAATTAATCCAAATTCTTATTCCGTTATTGCAATTTATATGCTTTCTTCGTCGTCTTAAATTTGGTTTTCAGTTGATTCTTTCCTTGCACCTTGTGCTTTGCTTGCGCACCATTTTTTTGTTCTCTCATCATTGCTTTTGAACGCCGTGGATAGACTCAATTTGTAACTACTTTTCGTTCATCAATATGGATTATGGCTTTGGTCCGTTTGTTAACTCTCATCAATCATTTTCGTATCGCTTCTGTTAAGCTTCCATTTTAATTTTAAAGCTTTGAGACCTTTTACAAAGTTGTAATTTGTATCCTATTTTTTTTTTCAATTTAGTTGCAAAGAGAGAGTCAAGTTCTTTATGCTGGGGGTTAATTTGTGAATTTTATTGTTAACAAAAACAATGAAATTAAATAATAAAAGTCTGGTTTTTTTTGGTATAGGGATTCAAGGTGATGGAAGATGTTTGTTCTGGTCTGTGGTTTATGGTGCTTGCATAAGAGCAGGGAAGCCACCGCCAAGTGAAAGCCGTCAGAGAGAACTTGCAGATGAGCTCAGAGATAAAGTACAGAATTTTAACTGTTTTTTTCTTTTTTTTTTCCTTTCTTTTTTTGTTTTTTGTTGGCCTTATTCTTAAGGAGACACGGACGAAGCCGCCTACGGATGAGAGTAGATGGCTGACTTCTTCCAAATTTTTTTTCCTTTTAATTATGCATATGAAATTGGTTTTTTCCCCTTAAAATTGTATTTCACCTCTTTAAAATTCTACGTCTCTTTATTTGTCCTATCTCAATAGTTCAATCACGTCCTCACTCCTGACTCATTTTATGGCTCCGCCCCTGCAAGGAGAACAGGAAAAGGATGAAGATTGATCATAGACATTAGTGAATGTCTGAATGATCAAGCATAGTGGAATGTGCTTCTCTAAATAATTTTCTTTGCCGTGAATGTCTTTCTGTTTTTATGACTTTCTTCTGGTGTTATTTTTCCAACTTATTTGCTTTCATCTTGTTCTAAAGCCCTTACAAAAACTTACTATGGACAGGTTGCAGATGAATTTATTAAGAGAAGGGCAGACACTGAATGGTTAGTTCTCTTGAGAATCCTTTAGTCATTTTATACTTTTGATCCATTTTATTTGAAATAAAAAAAAAAATTAATATTAAGGGCATTGCTATAGTCAATAACATGCCTTCCTAATATTTATTTCTATATTATTTTATTTTTTTGGATAAAGATAAATACTTATTCTACTCATGAGCAGGTTTCTTGAAGATGATTTTGAGACTTACGTTGTACAGATGAGACAACCTCATATTTGGGGAGGCGAGCCTGAGTTGCTTATGTCCTCACATGTTCTGCAGTAAGTCCTTTGTCTTATCTCTTAATCCTTGCGTTTTCAGGTATCATTTGGTCGGTCGAATTTTCTTGCTTAATTATTACATACTTAATTTGTGGCTAATAGCTTTTTAAACCCGTGATTGGCGTAGATTTGCAGTCACTTGGTTACCTATTATCTTGATTCTGTCTTTACCTTTTATCCCATGGGTTGAAGATCTGCTTTCCGTATGGTTAGGAAACAGTAAAATGTGTTTTAACTAATATGTTTTTATTTTGTTTTTACTCCAAAGCTTCAAGCTTTACCAAATGAGCAATGTCATTCATTTCTAGGATGCCAATCACAGTTTACATGCGAGACAAGAATTCTGGTAGGCGATCATAGCTGAATATGGTCAGGAATATGGTAAAGACAACCCCGTACGCGTCCTTTATAACGGTCATGGACACTACGACTCATTGCGGAGTCCAACAAACGGTGCACAATCGAAGCTGTAAGATTCCTTGATTCCCAGTTGCTCTAATTTTCCTACAAAAAAGTGCTCGTCTTCTCTTTTGATTCGGTTTCAGAAGCATAACATCTCTCAAATTGGCAGGTACAAGTTTTGGTGAATGTATAGTTGTCACAGGACCTGGTCATATTCAGGTCATTGGAATGTGTCCCAATGTAACTTTCAAAAGGGTATAATCTACAGGATTCTGTGATGCTCTTTGTGTATTGTTCAGATATTTTAAACTACGTGCATAACTGGGAATCTCGGATTAAACTCACACTCTTGGCTTCGGCTTCTCCATTAATCTTTATTTATAACTGCATTCTGTTCAACGGATTGTAGACCACTCTTTTTAATCGCTTTAGGCCCTCGAAAAATTGGAACGAAAATTTAATGACTCATTCTTCATGTCAAACGCCTGATATCATAGGGAGACCAGCATGGATACTTGAAAATCAAACTTCTATATACGCAAAATATTCGACCACTCAGCCAAAATAAACCACAACTTAAACCCGGATATTTACAGCTCTCGATTAATGTGTCTGAAAAGCCTATAGTTCTATAAATATAGTTTTTGGAAAAAGAAAAATACAACAGGTAAACCCAACCAAGCCCAAGTGCTGAAATACATTAAAAAAAAAAAAAAAAAAAAAACCTGTACAAAATGGACTGAGAAACTTGGTGCGTGATCATTCACTGTCCTTCCATACTTCACGAAGAAGTTGATATCTGACTACTTGTCGATCACCCTTTCGTTTTTCCTGGAAATTGTCTTTGACGATTGAAGTAATGGGTGAATCCAACTCATTGAGCTCATCGTCACTGGTGTATGATTTTCTAAGCACGGATGATCCACTCCTCAGGAAAGTTTGACTTCCCACTTCTCCTATAATGCGCTTTAGTGAAGCCGCTGAAGGAGGTGTATAGACTGTAGGATTTGCAGTGCATGGGAAACTTGTAACAGATTCTTCGTCAACCTCAAAATCATCCTAAATTGAGGGGGAAATAAGGAACAACAGAGCTTAGTGCAAATGAATTTAGAGATCGTGTTATGATTTTTATCTTTCAAAGGTTCCATTAGAATAATAAAATGACTACCATGCCAAACAATTCCAACATCTTTCAACAGATATGCAGGAGTAAGCAAGCCAAAGAATTGTACCTCAGAATCCAAGGCCTCAAAAACTGCCTCGGGAATGGGGATAGGGCAAAACTCATCCGGAACAAAATTGTTAAGAACCATCCTGATCAATGGTGGACCAAGTGCAGGGCATACCTACAAAGAGTTAATAAAACAGTGATGAGATTACAGGGGAACAAAATAGATAAGTTAATAAAACTAACTTGGAAGATATATACAAAGTGTTCTTAGGTTTCTACCTCTTTCCGAGTGGATTTATCTGCAAGCATTTCAAATGGAATCATCATAAGGTCACTCAGAGCGTTTAGTAGACGGAAAGCTTTGAAGGATTGTTGAGGCTCTGGCTTCTCTTCATCATTGACTTCATTCTTATCTTCAGGAGCGTCATCAATGTCGAATATATCAGCAAGGCACCTGGACCAACTCCCAATCTGTAGATATGAAGAGAGTAAAAAAGGTGCTTCCATGAGAACAAAACGAGAATACAGCAATGACTTTGATTTTCTTCGAAAGTACCATACTAAAGAAGACGACATACATTGTCAAATAAATCTCTGTAACTAGTAGGGAATTCAAACAGGGATTAGTATAGTTGAAATTTCATGAATAAAATTGGTCTATCCTGATACCAAAATAACCTAGCACAACAAGGCATCCATAACACTCACTGCATTTTTTAACTTTGCACCAGCCCCAAAGCTTGATCTCCCAGCAGGAATGGGAAGAACCTTAGAATCACTTATGGGGTCAGATACAGGATCTGTTGGCATCTCTTCGCCATTTTCACGAAGAATAGCATTGAACATTGCCACATCTAATCTATCCACCAACTGCTCCATAACCTGAAACATGATGGATGATATATTTTTCAAAGCACATTGTCAATAGCCAAATGGCAAATCAAGGGAAATTGTCAAAGAAAAATCTAGACATCACTTCATGCTTATGTGGAATTTAAAGATTCCATTGCTCTAGAAGTTAGCGTGTTAATTAAGAAGCTCAGTGCTATACACGGAACAAGAAGATTTTGATCCAACAATCATACCAAGCGAGCTAGCACAGGCAAGCAGCCACAATCATGACCACCAGCTCGAGAAGGACAGAGCCTTTGACAGGCATCTCTGAAAGCCTTCTTCCAGAGCTCGATAGAGAAATTTCCCTGTTCATGGTCACCAAAACCATGCTTTCTACCAGAGGCTTTCCTCGAGCTGGAGCCCTTTGCAGCTCCAGGCTGCATATGTGGAGTCATAGTCTGGAGAGAGAGAGAGCGAGAAACGATATCAGGATTGATAATTAGACCTTTAGATTTGGGCTAGATATTCATAGAAAAAAATTTAAAAGAAAAATGTAAAGAATGAAAAGAAAATGATAAAGAAAGATAAAAACAATATGGACTAACCTGCCACCAGACAGATTCAACAATTCGGGAGAAGATCCAAGATTCAAACTTTTCCAATGCAGTCAAAAATGTTTGGTGGTCATTCCAATCATCAAAATTTTCTTTCTTGTCAATTTTCTCTCCTTTGTGAGGGGAGAACCCATTTTGTTCCAATCCACCACTATGGTCAATGCCTAATCCACCGGAGAATTCCCCATCAGTCTGGCTGATAATAGCTCTTAACATGATAGAATTTGATAACCAGAAAGTCAACCTGTTTGTGGATAAAAACATTTGACAAAAATGTCAGATAAAAAAGAGGCGAAATTTTATATCACTGGGAAAATTTACAACTCAATGCATGCATTATTCATAAGCTCATGATACTAAAAAACCCTTAATAGCAAAGGTCCATGGATATCATTTCAAAACATTTGTTGTGATTATTTTCTTTTGTTTCAAGATATCATATGTAAGGATCTTGGCATACCTTGGAACATCATTCCCACATGCTTTAGAAACCAAAATAAATCCAGAAACAGCAGCTCTGGCTGCATTTGCCTTCTTTGACGGGGAGCTTTCTTTGCAAGCATGAAAATAGAATCTAGAAATTCGTCGAGCAGGAGCATGTATTTTATTTGTGGAGCTCCCATGCTCAGCAACAACAGTATATAGACCAACCTCAACAGCTGCAGCTTCTTTCAACTCTTCCTTCAGCGTTTCGATTTCGGCCTTAAGTTCACATTTGCTATCAGAAAAGCTGTTTTTAATGTCCTTTTCTACGCCTAAAGCATTAGTCATACCACCATCATCAGTATCTTTGATTAGTTCAGCTCTCTTTGGCTTTTCAATGAACTCCGTATTGTCCAACACTAATGGTGTGTTCTTCTTAGCTGTCTCAGAAGGTAACTGCACAGAATTGACATGCTTTAATTTGTTATTTTTGACAATACTACGAGGGACAGAAATATCTCTACTGCTGTATGTAGAAGAGTGGTTATTTGTGCTAGCCTCCTGTCCATCTTCAGTCTGTCTCCAAACATCTCTATCATCCTCTTGAGTGACTTGTGAATCCTTATGGTTTCTCTTCTCACCCTCCTGACTGTACATGCTTGATGATGCAAGTTTATTTGTAAGGTTAGCAACAATATTGTCTTTACAGGATTCCTGAGAATATTTTGGCATTTGGTGACTGCTGTCGACGACTCTTTTATTAATGGCCTTGTTTGGATCATCTTGGTAGCCTAGGGATGAAGAAGAAGACCTAACAGCATAGGTTACAGATTTTTTAAGGATTGGCACAGACCTATCCTGAGGATTGTAGGGAAAAGCAACATTATCATTTGGAGAATTCCCGTGATTGGAGTAGCTGCCTATTGATGACAAAAAAGTTGAACTTTCATTTCGGGGGTGAGGACTTGACCCTGTTTTTGCAGGTTCAGCTCTTGAAGTTATACTTGGCTCCCCAACATTCCTTTCAACTTCATCCTTTGTTTTTTCATGTTCAATCTGCAATTCAATGAAACAGAGTTTTGGAACAAGTATATAAACTCAACCTTCTCCATCATAACTAAGGAACCAATCAGATTTAACGTAATTAAGGTCAAACATTCTCTGTACGTGATTTCTATCCACCATTTTTAATGGGTAAAGAAGTTTTCTACTACATATATGTAAAATGAGTGGATTATTGACACTGCATTGTCACATTGTTCTGCAAACACATTTGATGGGTTGTGCTCAACAAACAGAAATATCAAAGCCAAATTCAACTTCACACCTGTGGACTAATTTCATAAACCAGAACAGAATCTGCATTCGGTATGATAAGTGGAAAAGCCACATAATCCATCCCATACCTTTACACTAGTTGGTGTTGAACTGACTGCTGTCTCGAAAGCAGAAGAGTTAATGGTACGTGAAGAGTGTGAAGAGGCACCATCATCAATATCATCGTCAGTAAAAGAGGTGATCTCGGCTTCTTCATCATTCCCATTAAGCATAGCTTCCGAGACAGCCTCACTTCCATCGTTATCTAGAGAAGCTTCCTTTGACAAGCTTCCTTGTAGCGATGAGCCAGAGCTACCATTACTGAATGGCTGAATATTGATGTAGAGAACAGGCTGTCCCGCATTCTTAGAACTCTTCTTGCAGTTCATAGGAGCAGTCACACTGATGGTTTCCCTGATAATTCCATAATCTGCAAGGTTTATCACAGCAGAGCCCAAGAGTTGACCTTTCATTGCCTGGTCTTTTCGAGGTTCATACAAGTAAAACTCCAAGTTATTCTTCTGGTAACTTTCACGGGCTTGGCCTTTCCTTGATGCTTCCTTACACAACATGACCGGTAGCCTAAAAGACTCGGTGAACTCGATCTTCCCATCTCCAACACCAGACGTCAAGGATCCATAAGCTTGATCACCATTTTCCCATTGAAGAAACACAGATTGAGCTGATTTCTGAGACTGGGAAAAGGGCCAAGGCTTGATCTCTTGGACATGAATGAGGTAATCAACCTCGACCGTAACACTTTTTCGACTTTTTGATCTTATGCCAAGAACCATGATTTTGGTTTTTGCTCTTTTTGGGAAAATACTTGGTATTGCTCTTAATGCAGAATATGACCAATTACATGCCTCTATCCATGGATCTAAATATAAAGAAAAAAGCTTTTAGAAAATCAGATAACGCTCTATAAAGACAAATGGGCATTGCAAAAAAGGATCAAACAAAATGGAAAGGCCATTTCTTTTCCTAGCATATGAATTAACATACTACACCAAAGAAAAATAAAAGGCCAAACTTGGTTATATTTTTTAACAATTAAATAAGAACAAAGAAGAACGTGAGGAGGTATCACAATTATTCTTTTTCTTTTTTTCTTTTTGGCTTTTTTGGGTCTGACCCACGCCACTCATTTGTGGCAATAGAAAATTCAGACCAACTGCTAATTAACCAAACATAATTAATAATTCAGTCAATTACCTCTCACAACTCATTATTAAAATTAAACAAAGCTGAAGAGAGAGAACTGAAAGAGCCAGTCAAACTCAGTTGCACATAGGCGACCAGTAAAAAATAAACGAGATTTAGATCTTTAATAAAGCTCAGCCATGATTAAACAATTCAAAATGAAAAGAAGAAACGGGAAAACGACAACAAGAATTTGCAGATATGAATCCAAGAAAAATGAAAAACAATGTCGTAAGACTCGTCATCATTCATTCCACCATGAAAAATGGAGATCCGAGAAAAAGCAATTATGAACAGCATAATTCGTCAAAAAGATTGGAACTTTGAAAACCAAAAATTCTGAAAAAAAAAAAGAAAAGCAATGATGATTTTTGCTCAACCCAAAAATGTACTTACAAAAACAATCGAGAGAGAGAGAGTTGAATCGCAGAAGAGAACGAAGAAGCAGAAGAAGAAGTATTTTTTTTTGTTGTTGTTGATGTTTGTACCTGTCTTTGTCAGAATTTCTGACAACAAATATAATACATGTGTGTGTCGAATTTAAGAAATTTCCTTATGATGTCATAAATGTGGCTGGTGAAGAAGTGAAAGCTGAAAGCTGAAGAAAAAGGTCGCTGAAAAGCGCGTTTCACGGGGGGAGAGGAAAGGAAAAGTATCCAAAGCCGAATACATGAATCAACAACCACGTCCCGTCTCGAGGCCCAGTTTGTGGCCCAATTTGGCCCGCAATCGAAGCTGTTGGGCTTCTATCATCCATACACACACTTTGGCCCAAACGACAATACATACAAAAGAGGGTTTTCGTAAATGCCAGTTTTAAGAATTACTTTTTATAAAATTATAAAATAACACAATCACTTATAGTAAAATTTAACGTATAATATAAATAATAGTATAAAATTTTTTTAAGTATGACATAATCATATATCATTTCTTATTTAAGTAAATTAGATTAGAGAAATTATAAAAAATAGTAGTTTTGTATCCATTAATGAGTAAATATGTCAGGTCTTTTCAAAAAGTAAAAAAAAACAAAAAAAGTAGATTCAATGAAATAAGTATTTTTGTCCATCTAAAAACCTACACATACTCCTAAATTCAAAAAAACGACTTTGATTTTTTTTTTCTTTTTCCTTTTCCTTTCTCTTTTCTTCTTCATTTTGTTCTCCTCCCTCTTTCTTCTCTCTCTTCGGATCTGCTCCCTGTATCATCGATGGAGCTATCGATGTCAAATCAAAGCTCGCAACGAGGAGTTTCTCTCTCTCTTTCTCTCTTCCCCCTCTCTCTTTCTTTCGGTTTCCATTCTCTCCGTGAGATTCTAGCACCAAAGCCAGATCGCAGAAGTTTAGATTACGACTGCCTTAGTCAGATTTCCGTTAGGTCGCACCGATGAAGAAAGATCGAACTCACACGACACAAGTCACATCATCGATTTGGCCGTCAGTCCGTCACGATCTCTTTTTCTCTCGTTCTCCCTCCCATCTGATCCATCACGATCTGATTTTCTTGATCTGCCTCGTCGGTCCTATCGTTTGTCAGAGCTCTCGACGAGATCTGCAGAGGTTCGTGGCTAGGTGATGATACAGCGTTGCGATTAAAACGTCGCTCACTGTCAAAGTTGATCTCCATGAGATCAGAGGTCAGCAACGATGTCCAATCGAAGGTCCGCGACAATGTCTGCCTCTATGATGAACCTCGACATCCTTCCAACGAAGTACTGGCGGCCAAAGCAATAGTTCAACGGTGTACTCATCTTTAGATCACGATGTAAGCATCTAGAAAAACACTAAGAGAAGTTGATCTTTTTAGTAGACACCTGAGAAGAGTTGGTGTAATATTTTTTTTGGGTAAAAAATGACATATTTATAGAGAAATTTGTATTTGCCGATGATGTTGCCAGTACCATGATGCCCGACGCGACGTTGTTGGTAAATTTTTTTATTTTATGTAAATATAATATTTATACAATAATACAATATTAACCTGTCATTAGCTATCCAGTGGAGTCATCGATCAAATTTTGTATTTACACAGTAATGTAATATTACTAGGGCAATATTGTATTTTCTGACACCCGACGGTCTAACAAAGCCATTGATGAATTTTTATGCTTACACAGTAATGCTATATTTCTAGTAAAATACTGTATTTTCTTACTGTTGGAGGTCCAATGAAGCCGTTAGTGAAATTTTGTAAACACAGTAATACAATATTTCAGGTGAAAATATTGTATTTTTTCGTCACTGATGATCTGGTGAAATTGTTGATAAATTTTTATATTTACACAATAATATAATATTTTAAGTGAAATATTATATTTGTCGACCGTCGACAGTCCTACAAAGTTAAATTTTTGTATTCACATAATAATACATTATTTAAAATTAAAATACTATTTTTTTTTACTATCAATGGTCCGATGAAATCTTCGATGATTTTTTGTATTACACGATATATACGGTATTTCTTGATAAATATTGTACTTCTCATACAATAGCGGTCTAGCAAAATCACCCGTGAATTTTTGAATTTATAAGTAATCTTAGGGTCTGTTTGGTAAAAAGATTTGAATTATGGTGATTTGAATCCTTTGACTTGAGTATTATGATTTGAATTGTAATTAGAGTTAGTGTTTGATTGTAAGAGTATTTAAAATTAGATTTGGATAGAAGATGCAAATATGTTTTTGGTAAGTTTTTGAAATCCTGATTTGAGTTATGAATATATGTTTGATACATTTGATATTTGAATTAGTATTTTTTATGGCCTTTTTGTCAAGATTAAAAAAAATTATTTGAAAAATAGCACATTTTTTCAAAAGTTCATAAGTTTAATTTATCAAATAAATTATTTCCATTTCATTGAATGCAATGAAAAATCCAGGCTTAGTGCACATGAACACAATATTAAAATAACCAAAAAAATGCTCTTCTAACTGTATTAAGTCGTTTGTTTTTTGCCTATTGATTCTTTTGGCCATTTTCATCATATTCTTTTTTTTTTTCCCTAAGAATCCATTCTCCCTGAAATCCATAAAATAGCTAAAAAAAGCACAAAGAGAACAACGAACGGGCTCCTTTTTACAAAAGCAATCTATATATGACATTAAATTTGTACAGACAATGAGTGTTGAAAAAAAACCTAACGTAGCAATGTTCCCCCAATTTATCCTAAAAAAATTTTTACCAAGGAAATACTAATGCCTAAAGGTGTACCAAGGGCGTTGTGCATAAGCTTCTCACATTTCATTTACCATCGCATACCTTTGAGCGTTTATGGTGCCATTGTCCCTCTATTTTGAATTAATGGGTTCACATCAACCCCATCATTCCTTCAAGCCCTCTCATTTTGTCTGCTCCAATTCACGGTTGCCTCATCATCGTTCCTTTTCTTCCCCATCTTTTCCATATCCACCATTAATTCACCAAGCCCGTAACAACAAATGCATATGCAATAAAAAATGCAAGCGTAAACAAAAGTTAATAAGTATTGAGACATAAATCTAGCTCAGAACTATTATTACTTCTTCCATTTCACATTAGGAGCATAAGCATTGTGGCTTGGCACTTAAGACGTCCAAAGCAAGTCTATGGCCGGTTGGCACGCACAAGGACAGGTGAAAACCAAACAATAAAACATCACAATCCTGTGCATAGTCAGCTGAGAACACTGGCATAATAAGCACGACAATCCACAAAAATAACACTGCAACCAACATGAGGAAGCAATATTTCCATTTCATCACAGCCAGCCCTTTCTCTAAGATCATAATGTAGTACCAAAAACTTATCAAGTTTAATTTCTATTAACCAAAAAAAAAAAAGAAAAAAGAAAAAATAGATCGGACAAATATGGAAATCGTTATGCCTACAAGTGTAAACAAAATGCCAACACTGACAGCTCACATTTCACAGATCACAAATAACAATAAAACATCGCTTTTAGGTGGAAATTCAAGGATAAAAAAGAAATCCATATTTGAAATAAAGAAATTCAAGTAAATAAGCATTTTTTTTTTCTTTATTCCCCAAACGGCTAAAGAAATTCTAATTGTATTTTAGCCAAGCACGTTTCTAGTTTGGCGTGGTATGATGGGATACCTATGGTTCAAAATGCAACCTTGGCTATAAGCTTGTATTCAAAAATGCAAACTAATTTAAATAATTACAAAACTAGACTAAAGAATGGGAATTCTAGCTATTCATCCTTCGGTGTACCTTACACTTCTATAGTAACGACTAATGGTGAAAAAAATTGTCATGAGGTGAATTAATTTAATGCTAATTATCATGGAAGTGGAGATGGGGACATGTTTAATGGCCGACAATCATGTTTATAGTACAGCCAAAAGAAGCTTTTCTAAGATTATTTTCCTTTTAGAGGAAACGAATCCTGAACAAACATGTCGTTTAACGTCCTACATGCTTTGAAAGGATATGAACTTTATTGCAAGTGTTCAGAAATGCTATGCTTGACGCCTAAAAGAAAAGGATATCAAGAAACCTCTTTTGGGTTTAATGTAAATGTGAGAATATACCCTATATTTTCTATTAAAACAAAACTCAGGCTTATTTTTAATCATACAAAATCCACCTTTCATAATAGGTTTGGTAAAAATTGTAACATTTTCATAGACTTTTTTGCCAATCATAATGAAATTGTGTGTTTAATTTAAGTTGACCACTTTATGTAGTATTAGGAAGAAATAAAACAAAACTTTCCAACACAGACACACACACAGAGAGCCAGCCCAAACACACACACACACACACACACATAAACTGGAAACTTTAGGAGGGGGTGAGAGAAATTACATCTTATTGAATAGCTAACGATTTAGGGAGGTGACAAAAATATATCTTAACATGCCAGTGATCCACATTGCAAATTTTAAGGAAGTGGTGCACAGAGAAGCAATTGGACAATGACTAGGAAATGAACAACTCCTTAGTAAAGGGGAGAAAAAACATAACTCAGGGCAGGAGTAAGTAATTTCAGGGAAGCACTAACATGCATAAACTGCCAAGAATCCTACAACAATATAAGGAATTGTAAATTCAGACATAATGCTAAATGGAAGAATAGCAAAGCAACAGCAGACACATTTGCAGTTTCTAGACCGAATAGGATGGGATTTATCCACGATGGTGGATAGATATCAATGTTATGTCCAAAATATTTCCGCTAGGATCTCACTTGTGTCTGTACAGCAACGTATGAGGTTGAAAAATTGCAACCAAAAGTCAACACATTTGTGCTCAAAAGCATCAAAGTAAACATTCGGAGTTCATTTTCACCTACATATATATATGCAGTCAATTATACATGCAAACTAATGACACATTGTAGCTAATTATTAGGGTAACGAGATTATTAAAGATGTTGATGAGAAATGAATATGATTCAAAGCAAGAAAAAACCACCATCTAGGACATGCTTCTCTGTAACAAAGGATTTCAGCCGGAATAACTTACCGTGTTTGAGGCCACGGACGATTGGGTAGAGTGAGGCCGAACCCAAGCAAGTTGCGAGGACACCGATCGCCTACTCCGACGTCGACAACGGTAACACCTCAACAATGGCCGGTGGGCTAGATAGATTCTATGGTGGGCCGATTTACATTGGGCGAATAGACGAGCGAGTTGAGGGCACAAGCTGTCACCAGCGGGAACGATGGTCGCCGTTTTGCCACAGAGAGAGCGAGGGAGAGAGAAAAGAGAGATATTGCAGAGGGATTAATGTTGGGTTTCCAGCAGAAGAGAGAAATTATCAACTATAGCCGGTTCACGGTCAGGGGCTTATTACACAGCAATAACTCTCAACAGTAAATTCTTGGGCAAAGAGATTGCCTAGAGAATGCAATCTGGGAATCACGCGAAGTAAGGGTGAATCTTTACTGTAGAACTGACATTGAAGTCACAAGAAGACAACCCCCTCGTGAACTCTGGTTTTTGGGCTGACAGCACTCAAATCAAGATTCAGAGGATTTGAAATTTAAAGACACCAAACACAAATTAAAGAGATTTTAGGTACTCAAATCAGAACTTGAGTCAAATGAGTCATAATAGTTCTTTAATCAAACAGAGCCTTGTATTTCTCAACTGTTAGAGATCCAACAAATTAATCGATGAATATTTATATTTACATGATAAATATGATATTTATAGGTAAATATTATATTTTTTGGCCAGCAATGATCCTGCGAAGTTGTCGATGAATTTTTATATTTACATAGTAAATATTGTATTTATACGGCCGATAATGATGCCAATAAGAGAGGAGGGTGAGAGATATAGAGGATAAAAAGATGATGGTATTTTGAGGTTTTTGTTTTCAATGTCTCATGAGATATTATTATTATGATATGATATATATTGCACATTTTGAAACCATATGATATTATTTATTACGGTTTAGCCTAAATATGTTATTTTGCTCTTTCTCCTAATAAATTACAATGACACCCTTAGATAAAAACTAATCACATTAACACCTTCTGACTAGTCAAAAAAAATTACAGAGAGATCCCCTTTATTAGTTGATTGTTAGTGTTACTTAAAAGTCAAAATTTCACCCTCCATCCATCAGAAAATGTTTTAAGTTATTTCTGCACTTACAAATTACATTTTAACCTTCTTTGACATTAAAAAATGAGTATAAATAATTTAAACACATTTGTAACTATAAATTTCACTCTAACAGATGATTAAATATTTTTTCTTTTTTCAAAAGATTACAATTATATCTAAAATAATATAAAATGCAAATATTATAATTATAGAGTAAAAAATAGTCCATAATTGACCAAACATATAACATATTGATCCACATTTTTTATTTACAAATAAATCACATAAAATACTCACAACAACACAAACTAATCAAAATCACACATCAATCTCAACAAAGCTAAGTAAAAATTATACCAAAACCAAGTAATTCTAACAAACCATAATTCAATTATAAAGAATATTTTTCAATTAAAACTTTAAAAATTATAAACAAAAATATAAAAAAATAGTTTTTTAAATAAAAATATATATAATTTAAAAAATCATTAAGAAAACAAAAACCAAGGAAATCTTTATTAAAAAAAATTAAAGAGATCTTATTTAAAAAAACCCAAAAAAAAAATCTGATTTCCAAAAAAACCAAAGAAATATTTCTTTTTCTTTCTTTGTAGGTGCGACAGTGGAGGGGGCGCTCTGGTGGTCTAGGGTGGGCTAGGCAAAGGGGGTATGGTCTCATCGTGGTCAGGATCGCAGGTGGGAGGGATGGGCTGGGCTGGGAGAGAAGGGCTGACAGAGTGTGGGGGCACGACAAGATATGACGAGGTTAGGGGGAGGGAGGTTCCGGTGGTCTAGGGCATGCTGGGCTGGGTGACAAGCGAGGAAGATCGTGAGGTGCAACGATGGGAGCTGGCTTCAACAGCTGGATGTGTGGGGCTCAACAACTACGACAGGCTGCTACGACTCGAGGAAGGGACGACTAAGTGCATGTTGCGATGGGCTGCGATAGCTTGGGGACTCAACAGGTCAACTGCTGGAAAGGGGCAACTAGGCGAAGTAGAGGGAGGGAGAGAGGAAGGATGAAGGGAGGTCGGGTTGGGTTAGGGTGGGTTTGGGACTTTTAGTTTTTAGTTTTTTTTTTTTAATGAATGGTTAATATCTAATTTATAAAAAATAATGTTTGAGATTAAATTGGGCATTCTAGTCATTTCAAACAAAAATTTAACAGAGTTAACTCTAGAGGGTGTCAATGTGATTAGTTTTTGTTTAAAGGTGTCACTATAATTTGGGTAAAATACAAAGGATCTTAGTGCAATTTACTGTTCTTTTTTGTGCATAAGCAATTTATAAAGCACAAACTAAAACAAGTGAAATCAAAGAACTTTACTTGAATGCCATTGCCAATACATGTGCAGAAATGTTCAAAACAATTATCCACCCCTACGAGGGGTCCAAAAAGATAAATTACTGGGGAAATCAATATATCCATGCAAATATTAAAATTCAAAGGAAATTTATATGTTAAAATTTGAGGGAAATTTATCTTTTTATACCATTTGTTTTAAGTTAATTCAAACTCTACACCTTTATTTTTTGGTCTCATTAAATGTATACCTTTAGATTAGATTTAATACACCAAATTTATACCTTATTTAGTTAATAGTAGATTTTTACTTTTTAAAATGATCAAATTGTCCTTATTTAAAAGAGAAAAAAAATTAACTTTCAAAAAATAAGAAGAAAACAAAAAACCACAAAAACACCTATTTTTTAGGGTATTTTATACATTTTGAACCTTAGTATAAAGTTTTTAAAGTTAGTTTATTTTTCAATTTGAGGGTATTTTGAGCAATTTTTAAATTAAAATTGGAGAGTAATAAAGGAAATGTATAAATTTATTTATTAAATCTAGTATGAATATATAAATATTACGAGATAAAAAACCAAACGTGTATTGTTTGAATAAATCTAAAATATATAGTATAAAAAGGAAAATAACAAAAAATTCTAGGAAAAGGATAGTTAGCTAAATAAATAAGTTAAGGGGGTACGATTCCCAATCTCCTCCCTTGATAAAAAGACAGGAGAGAATCACAAACTCAATTTAGTATTTCCGTCGTTTGGAATGCTAACTTGTCGTTTATCTACAAACATGCATTGGCAACAAAAGTTTTGTCATTTTCATTGAAAAAACAAAACTAAAAAACCAATTTTTGCGTCGTGATTATCTTTTGGACAGCTCTTGGCCAGTACCAGGTTAAGCTGGTGCTTAAAGCTCCAATTTTAAGAGGCCTCAAATTTTCTTATTTTTAGCCTATATTATAACTAACTTGAGTGTACTATTTTATTTTTTATTATTTTCTTTTATAGATTCATAAGTAACGTGGTGTTTGACAGTGGTGGAAACCACTCAGTTCCCACCACAATCTTAGTTATGAACAGTGTAAAGCTCTCACATGTTACAGTAATAATAAAAAAAATATGCTATAGTGTAAAACTCTCACATGCTACAGTAAAAGTGGTTCCTACCACCTTTTCAAACACTCTATTAGTTTTGTATAGGCACCCATAACTTAATCCCCCCTTAAATATAAGGATTTCAAATACCACCCATTAACAAAGAGATTTTTATTTTTTGAAAAAAAAAAGATCTACTGGCACGGCCGCTCTAAATTATTCATTAATGAATTCCTAAGTAAAAAAGTACGTGCTACTCATTTTTTTCGTTCAAAATTCTTATTGTTTTAACGTACAATTTTTTTTTTAATCATCCCAAAAAAAGAATTGTTGACTTTTTTTTTATTTTTTTCTACGATTCGTATGACAATCTTATAATCATGTATCAATCTTTTATATACTAAGCAGTTAGCTCTGTACCCAATTGCTAACTTTTTTTTTTTAACACATTTTTTCACGATTCTGAACTCTTAATACCAATTGTTTATATGCTATTTTTTTAATTAAGATTCTTATTACACTTGTTAATAGAACTTGTGATATACAAATATATAGTTGCTTCAATTCTTTCTCTCTCTTTTCTTTTTCAGAAAATCAACGTATAAAGTATTCACAAGAGCATAAGTATGTTATGTTTTAAGAAAAAGTACGTTCGTTTGTCGGTGGCAGGAAAAAAAAAAGAAAAGAAACAATACATTTTAGTTGTAAGGATTTTTTGGAATAATTACATGACGACAAAAAAAAAGAAGTTTAAACGACATAAAATTTAAAAACGAATTGCATCTTGAAAATTTAAATTAAAAAGGAATGCAATCTTGAAATCAAAATATTGTTCAATAGGAAATGACAAACGACAGGTAATTTTAGAGGATGAACTATAAAGCACGTCATTTAATTTTATAAACGAGAGCCAGCTTTTAACGACAAGTAATATTAGAGGATAAAGCACGCCATTTTAGTTACAAACGACAGCCAACTCAAAAACGATGAGCAATGGTAAATTCATAACAACGAGTTGTCGCTTTCTAATTAAACGATTAGGATTTTTCGCACCCTCGCCCTAAATTTTCTGTACTTAGGAAAATTGCGTCGAAATTTCTAATTTCTGTAATTAAACTACTAATCGTGTAAAACTTTTGAAATTTCCCCAAATTAATAACACTGTTTAAGTTTTTGAATTAGCGTCTATTTAGGAGAGCAGTTAGAACAAAAAAAATGAATTTGAATGTAGTTTATAGTTTAAATTTATGCTTGATAAGTTTGTTAAAATATTGGTTTAAGTTGGTTTAAATAATGAGTTGGAACTACAATTGACAGTTTGAACCGTAAATCAACGAAAAATGCAATTTATAGTTTGAACTATGAATTAACCAAAAAGTGATTTTGGTTTGAATTGAGAAAACCGTTGAAACTTGCTCTCCCAAATAGGCGCTCAATATTTATGTATGCCTCACGCTTTTTGACTCTTACTTTATGTTTGGTAGGATAGATAGGAAAAAAAAAAGAGAAATAAAATACCTGAGTGAAGGAAGCAAAATGGTAAACTAAGGATTTTCTCTCATTTTGTTTGGTAGAAGAAAATGAAAAGTGAAAAGAAAATGTTAAATCTAGTACATTTTATAATAATATCCAAATACGGATAAAAATATGATGAATGGTTGAAGTTAAAATAGTTATTTTACACTTGTCAAACTTTTTCCCTCCTCTTTTCTACCGTCCTGATACAGTGATGGGTCGGGTCGATATGACCTATCACTGTTCAAGGCACGGCCCGACCCATAAATAATATTGGCTGGGCTAGGCCAAGCCAACATATATCGGCCCATGGGCCGGGCTGGGCTATCATAGGCTGGCCCATCCCAGCCCATATAAGGCCCATATAAGCCACAAATGGGCCAACCCACCGAAGGCCTATTGTGGTTCAATTTTATTTATAATTTTTTTTGGTTTTTAGTAATTTTGTAAACATCTTACGTAAAATTATCCTGATTATATTATTTTTTTCTTACCAAGGTTTTGTCCCACTAGGTTTTCCTTGGAAAGATTTTTAACGAGGCAATCGTAAATAAAATATCATTTTTCATATTTACATTGACCATTCAAACTTTTATATATGTTAGCTTGTTTAAAAATTTAAAAATTAAAAATTATATGCTTAGATAGGCTGGCCCATCTAAATCCACGATAGGCCAAAATAAGCCTAGCCATCTTAACTGATAGATAGGCTCAAATAGGTCGGTCTATTCAAGGCTTACGGCACGGCTTGGGCTGACCCACATAAAATTAGCTTATGGTGTGGGCTGGACTAAGATAATTTTAATATAGGCTACCTCGACCCAGCTAAAAAATTTTTTTGGGCTAGACAAGCCTGACCCACAGCTCGCATAGGCATAAGGAGAACGGCCAGGCCTGACTAGGTTGGATCTCTACTATTTTCTTAACGATTAAAAACCAATGGGCCCCAAAAATTGAAAATTCCGCCGTTCTTGCATCTCTATTCTTTTCTTTCCAAAGCTCGAACGATTAAAAACCGGTGGGCCCCATAAATTGAAAATTCAATCTGATAACGTACTTGAAATTCACTCTCTCGAGCTTCAGCCATGGCGAACCTGCCAATCGTCCAATTCGAAGAGAAAATAATCGAAACAGTGGAACAGAATTCTGTGGTTGTAATCATCGGTGAGACAGGTTCGGGAAAAAGCACGCAGCTTTCTCAGATGCTTCACCGGAGTGGCTACACCAAATCTGGAACCGTTGGTGTCACCCAGCCTCGCCGTGTCGCCGCCGCCTCCGTCGCTAGGTATAGCCTCAAAGACAACACATTTTCTCTTTTTCACGCATTGTTTCTTCTTCTTCTTCTACTTCTTCCTCCTCCTCTTCTTCTTCTTCACGCGATTTTACTGTTCACAGACGTGTTGCGCAGGAGCTTGGTCTTCGTCTCGGGGAAGAATTTGGATATGCCATAAGATTTGAAGATAGAACTTTGGAGAAAACCTGCATCAAGTAAATTTATCAAAGTTCTATTGAAATTTGATTTCAACTTTGTAGTTATTTCCATGTTATGTTAGTTTTCTTACTTCATGCTTTGGAATTGCTCAGATACCTAACGGATGGAGTTCTTCTTCGCGAAAGTTTGGCTAATCCTGAGCTTAATCAGTATTCAGTTATAATACTTGACGAAGCTCATGAGAGGAGTCTCAATACGTTAGTAAGCTTTTCTACAGTAAAATCTTAGCTCATTCTTCTTTTGAAATATTTGAAAATCTAACCCTTTTTTTTCTTCCTCAAATTTGCTGATTTAGGGACATATTGTTGGGACTGGTGAAGCGTTTGATTGGAATGAGAAAATTAAATTTAAAAGTTCTTGTAACTTCGGCAACGCTTGATGGTGAAAAAGTTTCGAAGTTCTTTTCGAATTGCCCGGTACTTAATGTGCCCGGGAAGCTGTACCCGGTGGAAATATTGTACAGCAATGAGCATCTGAAAAGCTCTTACCATGACGCAGCTTTGAAGACAGCTCTGGGTATGATCAAATTTTAGTTTACTCCTTCACCATATCACTTAATATTCTAGCTTGTTATGATATACTCTATATTCACCATTATTTAGTTGTCTGTTATAAAAATAAAGAAATACTGGGCATTTTGTCTATTGAGATTGTACTAAGCGCTAACCATCGATGTCTTAATAGATATCCATGTTCGGGAGCGAGAAGGGGATGTCTTCATATTTATTACTGGGCAGGTGTGTTCACTCTTTCTCTTTCTATATCTCTCCATATATCTACTTTTGCATTTTGACTTGTTTTATTGATTTTTGCTTTACAATTCTTCTTATAACTAGAAGTTGCGCTTGGACACAGGATGATATAGAGAAGTTGGTATCAAAATTAGAAGATAGAATAAGAAGCCTAGAGGAAGGATCGTGTATGGATGCAATAATCCTTCCCCTTCATGGTTCTTTGCCACCTGAAATGCAGGCAAGTGCCTTGGTATTTATTGGTTTAGATTTCTTCTTGGACATGCCCATGTGTTCATTATGTAGATGACTTTTTTGCTTAATATTATCTGTATTTTATCCTACAGGTGTGTGTATTTAGTCCACCACCCCCAAACTGTAGGAGAATAATTGTTGCCATGAACACTGCTGAGACTTCCTTGACCGTTGATAGTGTTGTGTAAGAGTCGCTTATTTGCAAAAGAACTATTAGATTAGAAGTTGAATTTCTTCGGTCAATTTCTGATTTATATTTGGTTTATTGTTTATTTCTTTTGACAGTTTATGATATTGACTAACTATTATGTAAAAATGATAGGTATGTTATTGATTCGGGCTACGTGAAGCAACGACAGTACAATCCATCAACAGGGATGTACTCCCTTGACATTGTTCAAATTAGCAAGTAAGGAGTTCATCTTTTCATGGTGTAATATATCTTTGTTATTGCTTATTATGCATCGGAGATTGATAATTGATTCTTGTGTTTGTTTGATTCTCAAAATGCTAGTGATTTCCGCACACACGAAAATAGTGTGCATATGTGTGTGTGCATTGCAATGCTTTGTTAAAATTTGGTTGATGAAATTAATGAGAAGGTAAAAGGAAGCCTGAAAATTGAGTTGTTAGTCCTGAAGTGCTTCTGTGCTACTATTCTTTTTGTTGGATCGAATTTTTTTATCAGTGGCTTGTTGATAATCAATTCCCTTTAAAGCCATCTATATATTTTTATTTAGTTAGATTTACATTTAGTTTTATTGCAGAGTACAAGCTAATCAACGTGTGGAACAAGCTGGAAGAACACGTCCTGGGAAGTGCTATCGCCTATACCCTGCCAAGGTTTACAATGATGAATTCTTAGATGTTACGGTTCCTGAAATACAGAGATCTTCCCTTGCTGGAAGCGTTCTTTATTTGAAATCTTTGGACCTTTCAGATATCGATATTCTGAAATTTGATTTTCTTGATCAACCTTCCTGTAAGTATGCACTAGTGTTATTTTTTATTTTCGTACTTTTTATTGCTTAGGAATAGAATTCTAAGCTCATGGGCCTGTTGTTTAAATCTTATCGTCTTTGTGGCAGCTGAGTCCTTAGAAGATGCTTAAGGCAATTATATCTCGTTGACGCTATTGATGAAAATGGACAGATCACATCAACTGGACGAACAATGGCAGGTAAGATTCTTATCCAATTTTGAAAAATTTTGACCATAGTAACTGCACGCTGCTATCGTTAGAAGTATGCATAAAGTCTTTGCCATTTTGGTTTCTTCTGAAATGATCAGATTTTGCATGCAAGATCCCTACCTAATCAGATCTCTGGACCCTTGTTTTCCACACTGTCTTTTATGTTTTCAAAACTCAGGTATACGACTTATTTTTTTATAATTCAATCTATGCTTTGCTTCCATATGGACATTAGATGGTGTAATCCTACAATGCATTTGACTGAGTCCTCTCTTAAATCCAATCTTTGGATTTTGTAGGGGGAAAAATGGTTCCAAGCTTGGAGTATAATGCTACAAAATCTGTACTTTATGTTGGAAACTATTAGATTCAAATGTCAGTAACTTTTAATTTCACTGCGTGCTTTTTGTTGGTTTTTTGTAGAGCTTCCTTTAGAACCCTTGCTTTCAAGAATCTTGATGGAGGCAAATGAATATGGTTGCTTATCCCAGGCTTTGACTGTTGCGGCTATGTTATCTGCAGAAACCACATTGTTTGTTGGTCGAAGGTTAGAACATGAACATTTCTGATTGTGGAGTTCTGTAAGGGTGCCACTAAATCATTGCATTTTCTTTTTCTTGATTGTGAATCCTAAATGGTTTTGAAGAGTTCTATTATACTTATAAACTTTCTGGTTATCTTTTTTAAATACAAATTACAAAACTCCCTTTTCATACGAAACTCCTGAATTTTATGGTACTTAGGAACATACGTTTTTTAATTATTTGTTATTCAGTCTGGCATCTCTCTCCTTTTCTTTTCTTTGCCCTGCTTCCTGAACCAGACCAAGAACACTGACAACATAATCCAGTCTTGTACACTAACTAGCAGTTCTATATTCCAATGACCATGAAGAGGGACTTGTACACCTGTGAAATATTGTGTATTCTCAAGAATTTTTTTTCTGATAGCTTTACCTCCACGTGCAGCAAGGATACTGAGAAGAAGAGGAAACAGAATCATTTGGGCTTTCCTGATGGTTCTGGCTGGGAGATCACATCCAGTTGCTACAAATCTATGAGTGCTGGCATCAAACTGACTATGATATTGATTGGTGCAAAGACAACGGCTTGCTGGTATCTTTATACATTGGCAAATGATGACGTGTTCCAATAGAATCAATCTTAGATGACTCGTATAATTTATTTTCAGATGAACTATTCAAGGCTAAATACTTAAGTGGAGTCACACTGATAATCTAACAGCTATAATATGGTCTATACTTATTGGGTCCCTATCAACATGCAATTTGTTTTCCATCATTTACATTGGATTTGTTTCATGAAAAGAAAATTCCTTTATATTTGATAGATGAATTATGACAAGCATGTGTACATTTTTGTTCTGATTGCAATTTTCTCCAACAAAATCAAAAAAGGACGAAGAGAAAGTAACATTTTTTAATGTTCCTCATTGTAGGTAAGAGGGATGACTTTTGTCAAGGACGTCCGGAAACAGTTGTGTCAGATAATGGAGAAAATTGCAAAGGGTTAGTAAGCTGTATTATTGCGAGCAATAGACAGTCGAGTATATTTTAAATTAGCTGTATAGGTTTTGGTAAAATTTTTCCGTGCACATCCCTCACACGTGGTTGTTGGAAAAGTGCACCTACAAAGGGGGAGATTACATTATATACTTAACCTTGGTTTGTCTTTAGTCTAGTAGTTTTTTTCATTCCAACTGCAGGTACCATTTTGACATTCTTGTTATGTTGTTTCTGAAACAGGACCACTAGACGTACAGACAAGCAGAAGAAGGAAAGAGAGCCAACGGGATTATTACCATTTGAGGAAAGCTTTGTGTGTAGGTTATGCGAACCAGCTTGCTGAGAGAATGATACATTACAATGATCTTCATCTTATTGTCTAGCTTTTCTGATGTTGAATGATAAAGGGGTGTGTTTGATACGGCCATTTTGTATTAATAGAGGATAAAAAGTTCCTTGCTTTTCAGTATGGAATCTAGACTCATAAAATTGAATAGTTTTTGGGTCTATGGTTGAAGTTTCTACTATGCCTGAAAATTATGCATCCAATTTCGCCACTTAAAAAACTGATATTTACAGAAAGGCATTGTGTGCTAAACTTTACATGGGAAAAATTGGTTTTGAGTCCAATGTAAATTTTATGAGATATTTAGATGAATGGCAGGCCCACCTGGATCTGGAAAAGGTACAGAGTCTCCCATAATCAAGGGGAAGTACTGCTTGTGCCATTTGGCTACTGGTGATATGCTGAGAGCTGCTGTTGCCGCTAAAACTCCTCATGACATTAAGGCCAAAGAAGCCAAGGATAAAGTACTTTGCCTCCTTGTTTTGTTGTTTTGTTTTCCCAAATAATTATTTCTTGGTTGATGCTTAATTGTAAATGCTATTAAATTGGTTTGGCAGGGAGAACTTGCATCTGATTACTTGGTTGTTGGTATAATTGATGAAGCCATGAAGAAACCATCATGTCAAAAAGGTTTTATCCTGGATGGTTTTCCAAGGACAGTTGTCCAAGCTCAAAATGTCTCTTTGTGCTTTCATCGCTTTGTTTCCTCCATTGCCTCATTCTTTTTCAACTTTACCCTCCGCAAAGTTGACTAGTTATACCTTTTTTTTAACTGAATAACAGCTAGATGGGATGCTTGAAAAACAAGGAGCCAAAATTGACAAGGTTCTCGATTTTGCAATTGATGATTCCGCTAGAATATAGTGTCTTGAATTCAGTTTGGTTCGATTCCAAAAATTCACGGTGCGACAATTATGATGAAAAATAAAAGTGGGATTTTCATGAGATCTGTAGTGGTAGCGGAGAGACCGATCTTGTATGTCACAACCCATCTTTTAGGGCTATGATAAAACTCTTTCTTACTTACTTTAGGGCAAAAATTTAGGAAATTTTTTTTCCTTTTTAATAAATACTGTACATATATTGGTTTAACAACTTTGAAATACAAACATATACTTGTGTTTAACTAATCATCATTCTTTTACAATATAGCTTATCAAACATTACTTTCAAAATATCTTAAAACACCATACAGCGGAAAACATACTGTGGCGGAAACCATACCCAGTCTGCACACATCATCCGTCCGCCAGCTCATTATTACGATTCATTCTGACCTTTTCGTCGGAATACCTGCAGCATGAAAAACTTAATGAGCTAACGCCCAATAAGTCCTATATAAACCCACATGCACATTCAATAAAATACATGATCTCATTATGCTTTCTTATAATCCTTCTTTATTATTATCATTTCTTATCTTTAACTAGGGCTCAAGTGTTCGTACCATTGCGCACTTAGGTCTACGTAACACCGTGACCATCCTGTAATCCTTAAACTCCCATTGAGTCAGGAGTCGGTACGACACTTTTCTTAACTTTTGGTGATTCGTTTATTAATTCACTTATTATGGTTATCATACCATCCATGAAGTGATGATCATATGTTATACATAACATAAATGCTCTTGTACGACATAGTACACACAGATACATACTTTATATACACACTGGTACACATTAATATATGCACTGGTATGTAACATAATGTACTCACAGGTATTTAACATAAAATATACACACTGGTACATATTAATATACGCATAGGTATATAACATAATGTACTCATACGTACTTAACATAAAATATACACACTGGTACACATTAATATGCGCACAGGTATATATAGCATAATGTACTCACAGGTACACATTAATATACACACATGTATATAGCATAATGTACTCACAGGTACTTAACATAAAATATACACACTTGTGCGCATTAATATACGCACAGGCATATAGCATAATGTACTCACAGGTACTTAACATAAAATTGTGACACCCGTTATTCTCCTAAGGGTATTAAGGTAATTAGATTAATTACCTAGTATATATATAAAAAAATTAAAAAATCTCTCATAATTCGAAACTCTCTCTCTCTAAAAAAAATTCTCTCTCTCTCCTCAAAGATCGTTTGAGATTTCGGCATCCGTTTTCGACACCTCCCGCACCAATGGAAAGCTCTCGACGAGCTGAGTCCAACGAGGTGCCGCGCCGCCCAAAACGCCGCCGGAGGAGACCACACGCGCCGCCCAAAGTGGCGGCAAAACCCATTTCTTTCCGACGAGATATCTTCGCCGTCCGACGTCCGATCGACGTGATTCTTGTTCCTACACGACCACCGTGATGAGAGGAACAAAACCCACCCTTGGTGGCAGCTCAACAACCGCCGGATTGCTCCGCCCGTCTATTGCCGCCGTGCACCGCCGCCCCCATGGTGGAACTCCGCCTTGCCGGAGGAGGTGACTGACACCACCCCTCCCAATGAGTTCAGAGGATCAAGGGGAGTAAAACCCCTCGATCAATTGCACGGAAGGAGCCGGTTTCGCCGGAGAACGGCCAACGCCGCCGTCAACCGCCACGGGAGTCTCCGTTTTGGCTCTTCCCAGCCACGTTTCTTCAAATTGGATGAGGGGAAATGCTCATAGGAGGATGGGTAGCAAAAGCCCTCAGCCAATTTCAGGTTTCCATCGTCGGAGAATCAAGATCGGAGCTCATCCATTTCTACCGACGTTGTACTTCACGACCCGCTATGTTAGAGGCAGAATTGGGTGAAATTGACCCCGCCATTGGACTCAGAAGGGTCGATTTAGGGGGGGTAGGCCCGAGCCCAGCTGCCAACGGACCCCGATTGACGCCGGTCAACGACGGTCAAAGTTGGTCAACGCCGGTCAACGGTGGTCAACGCCGGTCAACGGCCAGTCAAAGGCCAAAATGGGATTTTGTGATCCGGACCTCCGATCGAAGATCCGAGACCGCCTCCTGACTCGTTTCGATGCTCTGGATGCAATGGTGACCTCCGTTTGAGCAAATTCCACTCCGATGAAAATCATCCGGTACCGACTGCACGCGAATCGAGGCGATTCAAACAGCAGTATCGGAGTCCAGAATGACATTTTCAAGAATGTATGATCTCCAGGAAGCATTCCTAGCCATTCATAGTCGCTCGAGGAGCACTACAGAGGATGCTTCGTAGATACAACGAGATACAACTGGATCTGTTTTGCTTGGAGTTCAAGATCAAGGGAGTATGGAGCTAACGTTAATTGATTCCAGGATTAAGAGACTGTTGATAAGCTTGAAAGGTAGGGATTCTATTACTCATCTTTTGTGAGGTTTTTATAGAATTAAAATTGATTGTTTTGCTGCAATATATATATATCTATGTTGAACTGATATTATATGTGTATCACATATGAAACTATGACATGGACTCGTCTTGTATTGTACGGCGAGGAACATAATGAATTGACACATGTTATAAATTGAGAAGCATGGTTAGGAAAATTAACTCTATTAATAATGATTTAATATAGAGAAATTGTGAGACATGAAAAGGGCGACGGTTACGTCCTTGGGCATGAATACCCTAAAAGGTAAAATAGGGGGAAGGTGATGACGCTTCCTTGGGTTGAAAGTCCCAGAACACACTGTACAGGAATTGATTTGGTGAGGACTCGGGGCTTGATGTCCCCTCACCGGAACACCCTTGGAATGTTTATAGGGTGATCAAGTGCGTCCATTTGGGTTTCGATGAGTTGAGTGATACTCAATTTAACATGGATACCTAGGAACAATGATGATTGGTAATATTTGTATAAATGTGTAATTATGACA
Source organism: Artocarpus heterophyllus (assembly GCA_025403435.1). Lineage (NCBI taxonomy): Eukaryota > Viridiplantae > Streptophyta > Magnoliopsida > Rosales > Moraceae > Artocarpus > Artocarpus heterophyllus. Next base: position 27,194,545 of record CM046339.1, read on the forward strand.
CTTGGTAATGATTAACTACGGTATCCATAAGATGTGATCATAATAAACCTCATAATCTGGAATATGATGTGACTTACTGACCATGCAGATTTTAATGTGGTAATGATAAAAACCTAAAGGTGAGTAATGGCTTTCTCTACTGAGCATAGTGTTGCTCATACCCTTATGTTTATATCTTTTCAGGACTCACTAAGTGTGAGGTGGCTACGAGAAATATAGTTGAGGAAGTGATGTAGCTATATTACATTGGGACTGCTTCAATTGTTGAGAATGTTCTTCATGATAATGTAAGCATCAATTGTTACTTTCTGTGACTGTATTACAATGTGTTGAGGGTTAAATTGATGATGACAACAGTTTATATTATTAAATTTAAGGTGCTACATTAAAACTGTGGTTTATTTGTCGTTTATATTTTTATTTTTGAGTTGAGAGTTTTCATTTAAGTCCCGGGCAAATTTTATTTTTAAGGTTTTACTTTTATTATTTATTTTTATTTTATCTCATTAAAAACTGTTAACCCCCACATAGGGGCGTTACAAAAATATACACACTAGTACAAATCATCATATACACTCAGGTATATGTCATTATATACTCTCAGGTATATATATATTCCATAACCCTTTCATTTTTATAAATACTTATATCATTGCATACATACAAGTATACACCTTGATATACACACAGGTATACATATACACATTTTACACTCTAAGCCTACAATTTCATACTGTAGGTGGGATGGGTACTTACTTGATGCGAATATCGGGCAACTTAACCTCGATTTCCCTTCTCTTAGACTCCTAGGATCCTGTTGTCCAATTACAAAGCCATTAGCCAAATTTTACTATGTTTCAATACGAAACATCCGTTAGTTAATAAATTGAGTTGCATTACTATGTACAACTCTAAAAACCACTGGTTTTTTCTTATTTTTATCTAACTCTACCCTATCGTTTCTAACGAAGGGCGGGAACCTTTCTAGTCGTTTTCTTATCCCATTGGAAACATTTTAAAGCGGTTTGGGTTATTTGGGCAAAAATGACGATTTTGCCCTTCGTGGGTCCACTAATCTACATGAACTCGATTTCGTTATTCTTAGGAAAATAACCACATACTAATTTCAAAATAACATCCTAGTGGGTCAAATCTCTTTATTTCTCAATTATGCCCCATTTTCATAAAACTTTGCGGTTTAGTCCCTGAACTAAAAATTTTGACGATTTTGCCCCCATGACTAAAATTTACTTCTTTGCATCAAAATTTCCTATTTTTCTCAAGGATCATTTTTTCTCAAAGTACCATATTCAAAATCCTTTGGAAAATAACGTTTTTTCCCTTTTTAAAATTTTTCATAATTTTTGCAAATTCTTTAAAAAATCAAAATCTCACAAACGATTCAGTTTTTTGATGAACCATTCATTATGCCTAACAGTTTCATCGAGATCTACAACTTTCATGTTTTAAATTTTTCCAAAATCTAACTATACAGGGGTTTTTTGGCCATTTTTCAATTCTACCGAGAGAAATATTTTCCTTTCAATTTAGTCCCTACGGCATTTTTACAAGAATTCATTTCAAAATTGCAATTCTACCCCTGCAGAAACCATTTCATATCTTAATCGAAATATTCCCATACTCAAACATCACTTTTGCAAAGTCTATCATCAAAATTACAAAAATAAGACTTTTTGCAAAAATTGTAATTTTGCACTATAAACTAAAGTTTCACAACTTAAACTTGCCATTCATCACATATACATGAAATTCCATTAAATACATGCTCAAGAACCCACATGGGTTTGAAAGGATAGAAATCAAAATAAAATCTATAAAATTTCAAAACTTTAAAACTTAAAACTTACCCAAATGGCACTTTTTTTGATTTCTAGCCTTCAAAGTTCCTTTGAACTCCCTCCTAGGCTTCCTTTCCATGCAAAAATATCATGGATTAATTTTTGCCCTTTACCGATGAAAAATCCCTTGAAAACTCATTAAAAAGTTTAGGATTTTACCTTAAAACTTGTGGGAAATCCTTGTACTTGCTTGTAAAACTTGTTTGGGGATATTTTTGCAAAGTTTGGGGGCTGAGAAATTTTTTTAGAAGTCTTGGTTATGGCTGTCGGAGCTTGGAGCAAAAGAAAGGAAATGAAATTTTGTGATAACCATGCATTAAATGCTTCCTTATCACATTTGATGACTCGTGGTCATCAATTAGACTACCCTAGGTGTCCTCATCTTATTTGGCCACATTGCATGGCTTGTTGGCCCAATAGAATTCAAGCAAATGTCCACTTTATGGAATTAAAACTTTATACTGTGTAATTTTTCACCATACAGTATTTTTCCTATAATGTCATGGTCAATTCAGTGTACTTTCTATCTTTAGACTATATAAAAATATTTAACTTACTTTTCGTTCACTTTTAGAGGCCAATCGTGACATTTTTTGTATCTGCGTTTTTATTTAGCAGTATTCTTATACTGCTCTGACCTCATTTCTACCCCGGTTAGGGTTTGGACAACCTCTATGTCCTATTTACATTCTAATCATCCCTTCGTTTATATCATAATTTCACAATTAATTGTGATATGAAATTCATTTTATGGATATTATGCACAAATCTCTAAGTCATCAAACTCATAAAATCTCATAAAATTTGTATTTTACAATATCCACCATTGCATTACATATGCCATAAAATTTGCAATCAATGCCGCTCATTTATATTTTATTGTAATTTTCACCAAAATTACTATTTTTACAAAATTTTACATTTTTAAGAATAAATTCATTAATTAAATCTAATTAAATATTAGGTTTCATTGATGACATTTCCTGGGTCATTATACTGTAGCTCACCACTGATCTCACCAGGGGTGTAAGGGCTCCGCCCCCACGGTACGGACCGTTGTTTTTGGATCATTTAGTTTATATTTTAGACACATATGGTTTTGTCTATACCTATATACATGATATATTGGGTTATGGTTTTATCATCAGCGAATTTTTAGCCTCCCTAACGCCTCAATTGTAATCTTCACGAGTTTAGTAATTTTCTTCTCCTTTGCCCGTAGTTTTTTCCTGTCTTGAGTTTTCACGTAAATTCTCTGTGTGTTTTGTTCTTTGTTTCTATCGCATTATTTTCATAACAGATTCCATATTAGAGGAGAGGATCACTGGTCGATGGATACACCCTTTTAGTGGTCGTTCTTACCACACAAAATTTGCACCTCCAAAAGTTGCTGGTGTTGACGATGTAAGTTAGTCTTTTCTTTTGGGCGTCAAACACAACCATTGTAGATTCTCTGGATTTGCAGTTTTTTAGTCTCAAAAATGTTTGAGTTGAAGCTTGATGTGATAAACTAAACTAAAGGTCATCTAAATGATCTAGTTTTTAAGCAAAGTAACAGTACCAAGAAAGATATCCTGAATTCAATCTGTCTGAAATTCGTTTGTAACACGATTTAGTGATCCATAAATCTGTAAAGAAGGCAGGTTACAATGTCAAAATTCAACTGCTTGAAGCTATGACGAATGAATAAAATAGTGGCATCAAAATTGTTGGCCCGTTTTCTGTTCAAGAGTCTTATCCCTTTCTCTGTTATTGTCTTAAGGTCACAGGAGAGCCCCTGATTCAGCGAAAAGATGACCGCAGAAGTTCTCAAGTCCAGGCTGGAAGCATTTCACAGACAAACCGAACCGGTATGCTTCGTTCTTCAAGCAATTAATTATAAACATCGTATGACAGTGATAATAGCCATACAAAGAGGGCTCAAACCTAGAAGGCATTCTCAGCTAGCTGCTGCAAACTCTTTCACTTGTTTATGAAACATCTTTTTAAGATTTGACAGTTGCAAATCCTAGCACCAAACAATAGGCATCAGTTTGTAACTGGGGAATGAATATCAATTTTGCTAATAATTTGGCTTTGAAGCATGGAATTTATTAACTCACAAACAAAATTGAACTAGAAAAAGAAATCCAGTTAATCGGGGTGGTGCCATGATTTGTAATCTACTAACCCCGTTTGATATATTAGTTCAACATTTTACATTTCTCTGTTTCATCTTTATTTATTTTTGGAAGCGTTCTAATTTTTTTGTATGACTCTTTGACCTGCCGGTCATCAATTACTACGCCAAGAAGGTGTACTTGCGCTACTGCATGCAGAGAAACCTCCAAAAGAAGTCACCGCTGAGGTTTTTAAAGTCCTCTCATGAAGAAAATGCCTATGGAACGAATCCTATCACTACCACCTCTTTTGCAACAACTTCAATTTTTTTTGTGCAAGACATTGAGCTTTAGTTGGTTGCCACCTTCCATACTTTTTACTGTGTAACAGAATAAAAGTTGACAACAATGTCTCCGAGAAATCAGACTTTTGCATCATTTGATTGCTTTTCATCCTTTTCCCATGGTAGAACATCCTTGAATTGAAATATGAAAACAAGATTAAGCAAACTAATTTTGGATATCATTTTCATCCAATTATGCTCTGTGTCTGTGAGACGAATAGGCATCTTAAAGGAAGGAAATCGAACGTAATTGAAAAAATCAACCATGATCACTATCTAGTTTCTGAGAAAGCACTTTAATGGAATGAATGTAATAGATTTAAAAAATGATACTTATCATGGAAAGAAAAACAAATAAACCTAACAATTAAGTTGGATCAAAACTTCTAAGAAGCAAAATTAGAACTCACCGCTTAGCGACGAAAACAAACACAACAAAGCAACAGAAAGGAGAAACTGAATATCAAAACTTTGGACTGCATTTGAGTGGACTTTCCACCACCAGGGGGAAGTTCTAAAAAAATTGGCATATGCCCTGCGGCAAGCACCATATCACCAACAATGAAATGAGCCTTTGCATTTCGTATGGCAACATGGGCGCCGGCAAAGCAGCTATGGTTTAGGCAGATTTTCACATGAAAAAATTAACTTGAAATCCACGTTCAAGCTATAGGAGGGCCTATTTCATATTTTTACGGGATCTACCCCTCAAGTCTTCAACTTGCCCCCGTTGAAATGAAGGCAAGCCTTGAAATTGATCCACCTACAAGCTCAACAATGTGTTATCCCAAAAGTTTGTACAGCTCGAAAACAAAAATGAAAAAAACAACATAGAACCAGATCAACAAAAGCACTACTCGCGGCAGACGATTGATGAAATAAACATTCAAGTACAAATTATTAATGCCGCTAATTCTCAATAATTCCATTTAAAGGGGAAAAAAAAAAAGGCACGATCAAACTCTACTTTCTGCGCCTGAGAGGTCCAGTTTTGTATCCAGACTTAGTTGGCTTGCCCCAAGGTGTTAGAGAAGTGCGTCCGAAAGTCCCACCACCCTTGCTCTTACCCTCACCTCCACCATGAGGATGATCAATAGGATTCATTGCCACTCCTCGAACAGTTGGCCTTCGTCCCAACCACCGGCTTTGACCTGCTTTCCTGAGCTTCTTAGCCCTGTGGCTGGGATTAGACACCACACCGATTGTGGCCCTGCAGCTAGAATCAATCCACTTTTCGGCACCCGAAGGCAGTCTCACAAGACATTTGGTCGACGAGGGCTCTTTCAAGATCTTCGCTCCGGTTCCTGCTGCTCGAACAAGCTTGCCACCTTGACCCGGGTTCACCTCAATGTTGTGAATAATAGTTCCAATGCGCATTGCAGAAAGAGGCATGCAACTCCCAATCATGGAATTTATATCCATGTGAAGCAACTGGTTCATCATACTATTGCGCAACGAACTAGTGCCTTTTTCAGTCACATCTGCAAAAACAACCAAACAAGAATTATAAGGCCTACAATTCAGAGGTAAAACTCAAGAACAATAAAAATCGTCTGAATTAAAACATTATTGCATATACCGTTGCTCTCTCTCTCTCTCTCTCTCTCTCTCTATATATATATATATATATATGAGAAAAAACATCGTCTTCTTATAAAAGTCTCCTAGTAGCCTAAACTAACTCAACGACTAGATCAAACCTCTCGTAATGTATCAAATTACAAATTTACTTCTCGGCGGCAGCAAGACATTCTTTTTTTAAGCCTTTAGACCGATTTCTCAGCGAACTCAAGTTTTTCGCCCAAAAATCAAAATAAAAAAGAAGGGCTTTTAGGTGAATAATATGAAATATAACACTTTTCAAGCGTTCTTTACCCTAAAGGTCTTTCCTTTTCTTTTCTTTTTTTCTTTGGACGCAATTTCCATTTCTTTTCCACATAATTTTTGGCGCAAACTACAATTCACAATCAAGATAAAGTTACAACGCAACAAATTGGAGTCGCCCCTATATCCTTTGGAAATTCGAACTCAACCAAACTGCAATTCTACTCGTTTCACATCTAAATAAAAAAAAATTGTAATTAAATTGGAAGCACAAGGAAACGTCAGAGAGAAAATACCGGGAGTGATAGTACGGCCTTTGGTCAAACCAGAGGGGCAGATGACGTAGCTGACGATGGCCTTCGAAGCCGCGCGAGCTTTCTGCAGAGCCGCCATTTTGATTCCAAAAGCCGATCTCCAATCCTAGGGCTTTTATTTCTCTCTCTAGATTCTCCTCGTCTTCTTCTCTAAACGATGTTGGACAACATAAACAAGTCTAGAAACGTATTGGCAGGCTCATTTCCATACACCACTTTATCCTTAGATCATCTGAAACCAAAAAAGACATTGCTTTTCACGATTTTCGATTTCAAAAGGACAACATTTCCGCATCGTCAATGCAAAGTATAGCAAAAAACCAATATTTTAAATCTTTTTCTATGAAAAATCAAGATGGAGAACAATCGGAATAAAGGCCTAACCCTAGGAAAGCGACTGATAAGTCTGGTAAGCGAGAAGCGTAAGGAAAGATGGAGGCTGATTTGCGTACCATGGCAAGATGTTGCAGAGGAAGTCGCTGAATCCGGCTATCGAGAGAGAGAGGGATTATGGGATTATGCAGTGTTTTGAAAGATCGACGTTGAGGATTCAATGCTTGGAATTGCAGTCGTTCATCTAACGGTTGAGATTACCCATAGTTTAGTGATGATGACACTGGGCTTGGGCACCTTACATTGGACCTTTGGCCCACTGAACACAGTTATGATTTCAAGGAGTTTTTGAGAAAATTGACCCAATTACATTTATTGAATTAAAATATAACTTTAATTTATAAAAATTTTATAAATATCTCATAATGATATCATTAAAATTTTTTATATGTAATTAATAGTATAATATATAATATCATTAAGATAATTACTATATCATTAAGAATATTTTTAAGATATTTTAAATATTGTGTTAGATTTTAATTTCATAACAATAATTGGGACACGTATTGTAATTTTTTCTCTTTGTAACTGTTATGGTAAAACCCTGGGTAGCTACGGAGCTCTCACATGCTACGTTTCTAAATCAATATTTTCAATTTATTTTGTGTTAATAGGATGTGTACTAAAGACTCAAACTTTACACATATCACTGTAAAATTAAGCTTGATTTTTCAAACAAATAAACATTTTTTTAATTAGGATGTTTGAAATTGGATTGTGAAGAAATTACATTCCTCTAATTCACATGAGAATGTGCACGTGAACCTCCCTATCATGAATTTAAGCCATGAAGTAAGGTCTTGGAATAATTTACACAAATAAAAAAAAATCTCACATAAAGTGTCTTATATCAACATGGCAATGCCACATGTATTTTATATCCTATTCAACATGCCCTTCAAATTTTGAAAAGAGTTTCACATGTTGGCTCTTTACATGGGCCAGTTGAGCTGAGCATCAAACCGAAGAGGAGACTGTCTTGTTCAATCTATTTTAATAGCTCTAATAGTGGTTTAAATTGAAATGAAGCTTGTGTTTTCTTTAAAAGTGATATACTTAAATTTCAACAGTCTAGAATTGGATTCCTTTAAATCCACTAGAGTGTATTAACCAGGGATGTTTACGAAATCCACCAATTCGTATAATTCGTTCAATCCAATTTAGTGGATTAATTATGAAAAATACAGTTTAGTTTTAGTTGAGATTTTTTTACTCCGATGTATATGGATTAGATTATAGATTTAACATCTCCCAATCTAAGAAATTCGTAAATCTAATATACATATATATAAAATATAATTTTTATATATTGTATATAATATATAAAACTTGTTAATGTAACTACAGGTCAGCAAAATTTGTGAAAGACTAGTTTTATACTTTATTAAGTTAAGAAAACCTAGCCTAAATGAAGCCCAAAATCCTATTTCACTATTCATTTTGGGATATATACAATAAAAAAAAAATTCTAGCTGCAACGAAGCCAACAGCTCGCCTTTGATTCATCAATGATTCAACACTCATTCATCAATGATTCATCAAATATTTGTAATATAATTTGTTGGATTTTAATTAATTTTTTATTTGTAGTTTTTTAATTAATTTAAATGCTTAATCCGTAAATTTGAATTCTAATTCGTAAAATTCGTCATTCACGGATAGGATTAAATTGAATTGGATTAAAAGTCTTACGAATTAGTGTACTCCAATCCAATATATATGGATTAACTTCTAATCTATACAATTCCATCCGTAAACCTCCGTCTTGGTATCAATTAACTTAGATGAGTAAGGTTTAATACTCCGCTATACCAATTTTACGTTTCCTCTTTTAGGTGATCAAAAGATAAAAACGCACCTTTTAATGAATTCCTATTTCTCTGGTGTCCATTGAAAGGCAAAATCTGACTTCATGCAACTTTTCCTCTCATCGCTTCGGTGAGCCTTTCGATGCTTCTTTGACGTGGTAGAATACCAACAAAATGCACTAATTAAGTGGCACAAAAAACAATAAAAGAATGAAAAAACAAAAGAGAGTGAAACACTTGAAAAGGAATACAACTAGGGCAGTTGAGCTTTGCACAATATGTAAGTGTTTCATTTCACGATCAAACTTGTATAGAGAGAAGAACAATCTTTTTTCTTTTTTTTTTCCTTTTTCGTTATAAAACTTGCTTAGAAAAATTTTGAAAATGTAATTTTTTTATTTCCAAAATTTGAAAAAAAAATAAAAAAAATTTAAAATATAAAAAACAAAAATAGAAATACCAAACAAGTTTTTCAATTTTATTTTCTTCTTTTTTTAAAAAAAAAAGAAAAAATTGTTTAAAAAAATCCTACCGAACAGGCCATAGTTTAATGAAAAATTCCTTTTTGTTTGTCGTAACCAAAAGCAAACAATAAGAGGCAAACAAAAGGTATTACATAATAAAAACCTTTTTGAGAAAGAGATAGACTGGACACTACAACATAATTCGAAGTCCAGAACCAGCCCAAAGCAGTGACTTCCGGTTTCAGCGGACGACACCAGTTTCAACGATCTCAAAGCGACATCAAAGAGGTGATAACGAAATGCCTATGACTATTATTATCGTTATTATTTAAAAAATTTCAAGGCGTTCGGATTACCATTCTTGTAGTATTTATTTGCAATCCGAATTATCGTCACTTTTTAAGTTTTCGGTTACGTAGCTGACAGAAACTTTGTTCTATTCTTTTTTTTTTTCAATCAGAAAAGGCTTTTGACAATGAAATTGACGCCAAGAGAAGCCGAAAAATTAGATCTTCACAATGCCGGATTTCTGGCTCAAAAGCGTCTTGCTCGTGGCCTAAGGCTCAATTATACTGAAGCCGTAGCACTCATAGCCACACAGGTTTTTTTTTTCTTTTTTCTTTCATCCAATGAATATGCTTGAGATTTTGGAATGGGATTTTTTTTTTCTTTTTAAATGTGGATTTGGTTGGAGTGGAAAACAAACGAGGTTTGACAGATAGTTGACTAATTTTGCCTGCAGATTTTGGAGTTTGTTCGAGATGGTGATAAAACTGTGGCGGATTTGATGGACTTAGGGAAGCAACTTCTCGGAAGGTAATAATCAATAATTGCAAAATTTTGTATCAATTTTCTGTTCTATTTAGAATGCCATTTTTTTTATAATTTACAGGAGACAAGTTCTTCCCTCTGTACCACATCTCTTGGATACAGTACAGGTATGTAAATATGCATATATATATGCTCATTAAGAATGTGATCATTTAGAACCTTTCTTTCAATTGAGATGAACTCTTTGGTCGCTCTGTAGATATCATTCAAGCCATTGTTGGTAAAATTGATATAAATGCTTGTGCATTGGAGATGGAGAGAAAATATAATGTTCTTGTTGTAGGTTGAGGGGACCTTTCCTGATGGGACTAAGTTAATCACCATCCACGACGCAATTTGTAGTGAAGATGGAAATTTGGAGCTAGCGTTACGCGGTTCTTTTCTTCCAGGTAAAAGTTTAATTTGGATTGAAAAGATTAAAATTGCAGTGATTTTAAACTGATTGAATCTTGTCCGTAGTGGTTGCGAGCTTAGTTGGTGATAACTTTACACCTACCTCGTGTTGCAGTCTATAAGTTAAATCCCTTCATCCCCAAAAATTTTTTTTTTTTTTTTTTTCAAAAGAGAAAGCTCTAAGTCGAGGTTTGGTGCCAATATTTTCAAGTAGTCCACACAACTTAAGGAGATGTTAAAATTTGCAATCTGCGAATACCTTGAAGTGCTTTTGGTAGAGTTTTTGGAGTAGAAGTTGGCAAAAAATTTGGCTATGTTTGATAATGTATTGATATTAACAAAAGGAAATTGTTCTGCAGTCCCTTCATCAGAAAAGTTTACCAGGACGGAAGACGATGTTCATCCTGGTGAAATAATCTTTGGAAGTGGAGAGATTAGGCTTAATCCTTACAAGAGAGCAGTAGTACTCAAAGTTATTAATACAGGAGACAGGCCGGTTCAGGTCTTTCTTATTGTATTCCTTATCCCTAGAGAATGCTTAAAAAGAAGTCTTTTTTTTGTTGACATAGGCTTGCTTCATTGTATTTTTTATGTTTCTGCGTGTTAAGGAATCAACCATATGTATCTTGTGTTCTTCCTCATTGGACTAAGGAACATCTCATTTGCTGTTTTCCCTCAAAGAGCTTCCTGACAGTAGAAAGTTGAAATGATTATTGGGATTTTTGAAACATTTAGCATTAATGCAGATTGGCAGCCACTACCACTTCATTGAGGTCAATCCCTCGTTGGTTTTCGATCGAATTAAAGCATATGGCATGCGCCTCAATATATTGGCTGGAACCGCCACAAGATTCGAGGTTAGTTTGCAACTTCATAACAATTCAAATCTCTATCTGTTTGATTAATGTTCAGTCATGCAACTACAGATATTCGGTTCATCCCAATTGTGTTAATAATTGCAATCCATTATAGATTCATACGCCATAAAGTATGTCACTACTCACTGCTCTCTCTCTCTCTTCTTTCTTTCTTTCTTTCCAGCCTGGGGAATGCAAAAGTGTCAAACTTGTAAGCATTGGTGGTAAGAGAGTAATCAGAGGAGGTAATGCCATTGTAGATGGTCCAGTTGATGATGCTAAGTGGGAAGAAGTCTTAGAAGCTTTAACTGCAAGAGGATTTGGAAATAAGGAAGAAGAAAATGCAAGGTTCAGATTGTCCGCTTTACAATTCAGTAGCGCTTATTTTGCTTTTCTTTTTGTTGAAGCAGTAGTTGTCTGCTTAAATTAGCCAGTGTATTTAAGATACATGAGATGTCTTACCAAAAAACTGACTTTTAGTGAAGGTATCACTGGAGAAAACTCGGATTTCACTGCAGTAGTTTCTCGAGAGGCATATGCCAGCATATATGGCCCTACTACTGGAGACAAAATTCAGCTTGGCGATACTAACTTGTATGCCGAAATAGAAAGGGATTTTGCTGTTTATGGTGATGAATGTGTTTTTGGAGGTGGGAAAGTTATAAGAGATGGGATGGGACAGGCATGTGGGCGTCCACCAGCTGTCACCCTCGACACTGTTATAACTAATGCTGTGATCATTGATTATTGTGGAATCTTTAAGGCGGATATTGGTATCAAAGATGGTCTTATAGTTTCCCTTGGGAAAGCTGGGAATCCAGATATTATGGATGGCGTATTTCCGAACATGATTGTTGGGGTAAATTCCGTCTCATTTTGCAGCTATGTATATCTTCTTACCATGACAATGGCACCTTCTTATCCCCTCTTTATAATTAGGTTAACACCGAGGTCATTGCGGGAGAAGGAAAGATCGTAACTGCAGGGGCCATAGACTGTCATGTGCACTTTATATGCCCTCAATTGGCTTATGAAGCTATAGCAAGTGGTTAGCCGCATAATTGGATATATTGTAGTATAGACGTTCATTGTATACTCAGCATCAATCTAGATACATGTATTCCAGGAAAAATATAGATATAAATACATATAGACGAAACGCAACATGCGCATTTATTTGTTTATTACTTTGATTAGGTAATGCAACACGTGTTTGACTTCTACTTCATGTGTAGGGATCACAACGTTGGTGGGAGGTGGAACTGGACCTGCTGAAGGGACTCGTGCAACAACGTGCACCCCGGCACCATTGCATATGAAACTCATGCTGCAATCAACAGACGATTTGCCTCTAAATTTTGGTTTTACAGGAAAGGTCTGTTAGCCCTCTCTTCTTTAAATTTCCTCATTTAATATTTATTTCGTCTTTTTGCACTGAAACGAACCTATTGGTATCATGTTGCTGAAAACTGAAAAGAATGACTTAAGCAAATATTTAGTCTTGAAGCCTACCTTCCCTCTTTGTGTTTCTGTCTTGTTCTCACCCTCTTTTTTGTTAACTTTAGGGAAACAGTTCTACACCTGATGAGCTACACGAAATAATCAAGGCTGGGGCAATGGGACTGAAGCTGCACGAGGACTGGGGAACTACCCCTGCAGCCATTGACAATTGTTTGGCTGTTGCAGAACTATACGATGTCCAGGTACTGCATTGGACATGCTATTCTAGTTGTTCAGAAACACTCTATCAATCCAATAGCTGTCTATATCATGATTATATTCAGCTTTCTTTGATCATCGCCATTTGGACAGGTTAACATACACACAGATACCTTGAATGAATCTGGATTTGTGGAAAACACAATTGCCGCTTTTAAAGGAAGAACTATTCATGCTTACCATAGGTAAAATATTTAAGTAGCACATTTTATCTTCCTGGTTAGTTGTTACACTAGCAGGGATTGAAGAATAGAAAAATGCTTGAGCCTCTCTCTGTCTTCTTCTTCTTTTTTGCTGCAAGAGTTAATATCACATGAAAAGTATTTTGCATGTACATGTATTGTTCTTAGTGGAGAAACCCCGCTCGCAGACTATGGGATAAAACTTTGTTTTTGTATTACATCAGCTATATTTGGTCATTTTTACCCTTTTGTCACAAGTACCACAACCTCCTGTTTTTCGGATTGCGTTTTAGCTATTTCAGGTTTTGTCTTTGTCTTTGCCATGTCTTTTGACAGTGAAGGCGCAGGTGGAGGTCATGCTCCTGATATTATTAAAGTATGTGGTGTGAAAAACGTATTGCCGTCATCAACAAACCCCACACGGCCCTTCACATACAATACCATAGATGAACATCTTGACATGCTGGTACTAGAAGATATAGGAAACATTTGTACAGTATATGCATTATAAATGCTCAATATGCTCATTTTTGTTCGCCGGATACATGCAGATGGTTTGTCATCACCTTGACAAGAACATTGTAGAAGATGTAAAATTTGCCGATTCACGAATAAGGGCAGAAACAATCGCTGCAGAAGATATTTTGCACGATATGGGTGCTATTAGCATTATATCTTCTGATTCGCAGGCTATGGGACGCATTGGAGAGGTTTACCTTAAAGATTTTGTTTGAAACATCAACTTTACCTTTCCTCATTGTTTATGTCTTTGCTAATTTTTCGCTTCACTTGCTGTGTTTGAAACACCGCTTTTTATAATTAAAATAAGCTAATGGAATGTTAGCATTGGTTTGAGTGCATACAAATCAGAGATTATTATGTGAATTTGCTTTCTAAAATTTAACTAGAGTACTGGTTGCCCTGCTTTTTTTTGTATGATGAACAATGCTGATAAGTATATCATCATTTTCCACCAGGTGATATCTAGAACTTGGCAAACTGCTCACAAGATGAAGTCGCAAAGAGGGTCAATTGATCCTAGCGGAGCGAACAATGACAACCTTCGAATCAAACGATATGTCGCAAAGTACACTATAAATCCAGCAATAGCCAACGGGATTTCTCAATATGTTGGTTCAGTTGAGGTACGTTTCTACCTCTAGTTCCAAAGGGCTTACTTCGTTTTGCTTATAGCTGATGGGGTTTCTTTAACTTTTCACTTGTTTCAACCTCCCTCAGATGGGCAAATTGGCTGATCTTGTACTGTGGAAGCCGTCCTTTTTTGGGGCAAAACCAGAAATGGTCATCAAAGGTGGTGTAATTGCATGGGCTAATATGGGTGATCCTAATGCAAGCATCCCCACACCTGAACCGGTTAAGTGTCTATCTCTTTTTCACCTCCTTATATATATGCATATACATGTAATATATATTGACAGGCCTCAATTAAAGTCAAAACACACAGTATTTGATTGACCGGAAGTGGAAAAGGATTCCGAATTACTTAAGTCTTATATGGTTGATTACTATATAACATATTAGTCTTCTATTCTCTGAGAATATGTATTATGTATAACTACATATGTTGACAGGCCTTAATGAAAGTCAAAACACATAGTATTTGATTGACTGGAAGTGGAAAATGATTCTGAATTACTTAAGTCTTATATGGTTGGTTTCTATGTACAATATATCAGATATTGGTCTTCTATTCTCCGAGAATATGTATTATATATAACTAATTTCAAGTGTTGAATAAGGTTTTAATTCCTGCTGATACAGTGAAAAGAGATTCTATTATAACTAATTTCAAGTGTTGAATAAGGCTTTAATTCCTGCTGATACAGTGAAAAGAGATTCTATTATCTTTGTATTAGTTTTCCTTATGCAGTTTTAGATTCTTTTTACTTTGTTTACTAATTTTAAGATATGTATAATTCTATGAAGTCAAATATTTGATTATTTTTTATTTATTTCTTTGTTCAGTCTGTTGCTTGCTTAGAATGTTGTCGTTTTCATTACTGTTTTCGTTTTCAAGAGATTCTATCTTCGAATTAATGTTTTTCGTCTGTTAAGTCCTCAAATAATCATCATTAATAGGACATATTATCATTTCGTAAAGTTGCTGTTATTGTGATGTACATATTTTGTTTTTATGAGGTTTCTTTTCTTTGCGGCGTTCCGTTCACAAGTACTGCCGTTTTGTGCATAGCTGTCGTTTCTACAATTACTGTCGTCGTTTTCCAAATATGTTGTCGTTTTTATTTTTTGTTGTTCGTAAGATAGTCGTTTTTGGATTAATGTCGTTTGTGTAATTGTCGTTTCCATATGATGCTATCAAATTTCATGTTTAGTAGTTTTTGTCGGTTCTTTGATATTTTCATTTTAAAGATTTATCATCTTTCTTGCTTCAATATGCTTTGTGCACACAATACCCGTTTTTATAAGATGATGTCGTTTGCGTAATTGTCGTTTCCTCTCAGTTTTGTCGTTTCTATGATATTGTGGTTTTAAATTTTTTTTGGTCGTTTATAGGTGATCGTAATTAATCCAATCTCTCTTTCAGTTGGTCAAATGGATTGACATTTGCACATAGACTAATTTTCCAAAAGGGTTCAAATCTCCCTATCTTGCTTCGAGCATATACGCTTTCTGGATTACTGTCGTTTGTGCGCAGTTATCGTTTTTCCTATAATGTTGTCGTTTATTTGGATTGTTCTCGTTGGGATGTAATAGTCGTTTTTCATGGCTGTCGTCTAGTATCGTTAGACCTTTCTAGTTTCATGATAGTGTCCCTGCTTCATAGTCACTGTCTTTTTATATTTACTGCCGTTTGTAGTAATTGCTAGATTTGTCGGTTTTAAGATTCATTACTATGATGTTACTATCGTTGTGGGATTGTCGTTCTCTAGTTTGTTGTCTCTTTTTGTCGGTTTTCTTTTAAGTTGTGCATAATTTCCGTTTCCCTAATATTTTGTTGTTTTTTAGCTTTTATTCGTGGTTCATATGATGTCTTTTTTGGACTTGCAGGTCACTGTTGTTTGTGTGTAATCGTCGTTTCTCTATGTTGTTTCCTTGTTCCGATTTTATTTGATGCTGTCCATTTAAAGATTTATCGTTGTTTTTTAACTAATGTCGTTTTCAGTATATGTTTCGTTTTTGGATTGCTGCTATTGGGGTTTGATAGTCCGTTTTTCTATAATGTTGTCGCTAGCATGATATTGTCATTTATAGGAGATCGTGTCGTTTGTAGGACCTGAATTTACACTGGAGAAACAATCCCCATCGTTTTTTTTTTTTTTTTTGAAATCTCTTCCACTCTGCTCCCGCACCCACGCAAAAACCTTATAATAATAGATAAATAAATCTAGGCCCGTAAAAAACAACCCAGAATGTTCGATGTGTTTTCATTAATCATGCTACATCCAGAAGTCCAAATGGTAAGATTAAGTCTTTGTTTAGCACCGATAGGTTGGAACCACGGTTTTAATCGTCTACTATAAAAAGCTCTCTGTAACTATAGTATTAAGTGAAAGGCAGTTATACTGTAAAGCTCTTTGTATTTATAACGTTTTCAACCAATATTGGTTCTAACCAACGATCCCAACCGCTCTCCTGAACATGAACTAAGCGCTTATTTAGGAGAGCGGTTGAAACCCTTTTTTATGGTTTGAATTGTTTTTTTGTTTAAATTTTATGAGAAAAAATACTATAATAAAAGTGGTTAGAACTATAAAAAAATGATTGAAATCGTTTTTACCAAACATGCTATAAGAACGGTAAATTTGTCTCAGAATTCAGAAATACTTGGTTGAACAGTTTCGCTGGTTGGACATCAAATCCAGGCACTTGGTGAGATAGTCCATTTTACTAAGATTGATAAAATTGACTTTTGGTTTTTAATCATGTTTCCTTGCAGGTGCTTATGAGACCCATGTTTGGAGCATTTGGCAAGGCTGGTAGTGCCAACTCTATTGCTTTCGTCAGCAAGGCATCTCTCTCTCTCTCTCTCTCTCTCTCTCTCATACATGAATATACACATGCATGGGGTAAAAATGAATTTTTCTTTTTCCCCTCTTCTTACGAACAGGTTGCTGCAGACAATGGGATTAAAAGCTTATATGGATTAAATAAGAGTATGAAAGCGGTAAACAATGTGAGGAATCTCACAAAACTCGACATGAAGCTCAATGATACCCTCCCAAACATCACGGTTGACCCTGAGACATACACGGTTTCAGCAAATGGTGAGGTTCTCACCTGTGCTCCTGCCACTACCGTTCCCCTATCCAACAATTACTTCCTCTTTTAGGCTTCAATTTCTCTTTACCTCGGTCATTGTAGTTTGATAAAGCAACGATTTGATTCACTGGTTCAAACTCGAAAATTTCAGTTTCAATTAGTTTGGTTATAGTATTTTATCTCATAAAATTTAAATTGTTTCAGTATTTTTTAATTCGAGGTGACAACTCAAAACACCATCCATACACCCTATTAGTCTCTAATGGATTTAAATAAATTTATGATTGTTTGTAGGGAAATGATATTTCATTGCCAAAAAACAAAAAAAAGAATAAAGATTCTGTTTTTTATATGTGTGAAAAAATGCCATATACTACCATTGGTGATCATGATTACATTATTTCAATTAATCACATATTCACAAGAGCATCTTATAACTCTAAATTGACGTGTGCATGATAAATTTAACATTTAAGTGTAAAAAATATTCTTCAATGCAATGTCATTTTTAATGTTAATTGTGACAAAATTTTCATAAAGTCTAAAGTATAATATATTTAACATTTGATTTTTATTGGTTAATAGATTGACTTTTTTACTTTAATAATTACAACATTCTTATTTTATAATTATTTTAATATTAAAGGTTTTTTTTACAAGTTTCAAAGATTAATAATTATGACAAAAAATAAATATGATATTTTAAATAACATTATACATTGAAGTATAAAATAAAATAACACATCAAACATGTTATTTTTACACTTTTTAATGACAAATATAATATCGATATTAATATTGGCATCATTAAAAGTCTCAAAGTCAAGAACACACTTGAAGACACGAAATGTCACATGTTAGTTTCTGATTTAAAAAATCTTGTAACTAATATTTTTTCTTATTTTTAACGCTAATAAGGTGTGATAAAAAAAGGGGTAATAGTGGTCCTCTCAACCCGCATATTGTCATCACATATGGAGCACGGGTGAATTATTTTAGACTCAATCATTATTGGTAACAGAAGAAAATAATAAAAAAAAAAATAATGGATCTGATCAGGGTCATAAATCATCTGTGAGTGGAAATTTTGTCGGAAAGTTTTATTTGTGGGCACGTTTTGAGCATTGTAGTCTATGTTTGCTTAGGATACCCCCATTATTTGTTCCAATGAATCTCATTTTCATCACGTGAGATAAGACTAAGAGCGAGGTGCACACTAGTGGTAGTTGTAGAAAAAGCCCTCCTACTTGTGTTTGAAAGAGTAGGTCAAACCAACAGTGTGCACCGATAATGGTGGTAGTTGTAGAAATAGCCCTTCTAATATTCAAACCAATAGGCTTCAATTTCATACGTTGTAGTTTTTAAATTTCAACTAATAGTTTAAACTATTTTCTTAAATACCTTATTAATTATTATTTCGTATCACTGGTAACGGTGGCAGAGTGCAAACGATGACCTATCATAGCTTTCTCATCTAATATTTGAGGGTCGATTCCCATTATTTGTTGAGTTTATGTCTTTCATCGGCACGTAGAATATAACCAAGTTCGTTTCTTGATCCATTTTCTTTCCGCAAAAAAAGAAGGCCACATTTCATGCGTTGGCATTAAAAACAAGAAAGGCATGTTGATTGTTGGAGAAGCATTATTGGACGTGGTCCCGTGGAAGTAGAAACAGAGTTGCTTCTCTTTTTTTTCTTCGAGGAATTTTTATAAATATTATTTTTAATGTTTATTTTTTTATAAATAACATATTTAAAGACAACTTAATATGTAATATAAATGATAATATAACATAATTTTTTTAAATATGACATGATTAAACACAGCTTTTAAAATGTGACGTTACATGTAATTTTTTCTTTTTCTCTCTTTTTTCTTTTTTAATTGTGGTAATTAAAAAATTGGTTCACCTTAATTGTTAATTAGTCTAATGTTAGTTGTATTTTGTGCGAGTATCCAACAACTTGCACGAATATCGAATATTAGATTTTGTGAGATATGCTATGTCATACATGTGAAACAAGAGATTATTATCTCACTAGTAAACAAGACTTCCTCGGATTAAAATAATCTCTTTATGAACTTCAATGGTGGTATATTTTTAAATTACCTGGAAACTGGAAATGAATAAATCCAAAAGTTCATTGCTAGCACTCCATTCCAAACAATAGATATAATATAAAAATGAAGTTGCTGGATTGGGGACTTGCAAACTAACGATTTTACTACATTTTATATTTTAAAAGGGATGAGAAAATGGTGTGCATGGTTTAGTTTGGACATGAAGTTGCTTCCATAGTCCATTATACAGTCCTAGGTAATTTTGTTTGTCAAAAGCGGAACAGAAATTTATTAATAGAATGTTTGACAAGTATGGTTAAAACTAACTTTTTAGTAGTATGTGAGAGCTTTATATTATAGTAATTTTTTGTATTTTACTGTAACATATGAAAGTTTTACACTATTTTCTAATCAAAAAGTTAATTCTAACTATACTTGTTAAACATTCTATAAAAAAGACGTCATTGAATCTTTCTAGTTCCATTAAATTCATAGTTTTCTCCATGCAAAAACTTTATTTGTTTCATATCATCATAAGGGTCTTTCTACAGTAAGGCTCCCACCAATAATGCATACTTTTAACAGTTATATTTAATCAAAATCATATTAAAATAAAAAAAAATACAAAATAAATAGTTGATACAAATTTTACGGTTAAAAATTTGATACAAATCTTACGGCTGAAAATCTAAGTCCTATCCCTTACAAGCTGTTTGAAAGAACAGTTGGAACCAATAATTTTGATTTGAAAACTGTAGTAATATGAAAGTTTTACTTTATTTACAATTATAACTAATAATTTCAACCATTTTTACAAACAGCTTATTAATCAAGAAGAATTTTATGTTATGGTGCCCAGAGGATGGTTTTTAATTGTCCCATCTCCAAATTTTGTTAAATTGTTCTTTTCTTTAAAAAATACGGTTTTGATGTAAATTGATGGGAAAAAAATTGTCAGTTCTCTGCAGAATTCTTCCACTAAAAAAACTCACAAAGATCAAAGAGGAAATTAATAATGCATTTACATATGGGTCAAATTTCAAAAGCTTTAAAATACTCCTATTCTCGTAACGAAAGTATAAACTACAGATGATAAACTTTCCTTCATTTTTTTAAGGCTCTTGTTTGTTTTCAATGAAATCCTCCAGAGATTTTAAATAATAATCTAGTCCAACATGCCAAACGCATGCAGATATTTTTCTTTGTTCGCCGTCAAGGGTTAGACTTGGAACAGGCTGGAATAATTAGGTAGCTTTATCTTAAAAAAATTTAAAAAAATAGTAGTTACTACAATGGTGAAAAAGCGGCTTGAACTACACGTTATTGTTCAAATTAAGTTTGTTATGATATTTTTTCTTACAAAATTTAAAAATGAATTAAGTTTAAATTACAGTTCATAGTTCAAACCCCATTTCCAAATCCTATTACCGAACGGTCTAGAAATCATTAATCAACATGCTTAATGTTGTAGGTGTCTTTCTTATTTTTCTTGAGCGTTTAGCATTTTTAATTTTAACCAAAATTTTTTATTGCTACAGTGTAAAACTCTTGCATGCTACAATATAAAAAATAAAAAATAAATTATAATATAAAACTCTCACATGCTAAAGGGCTTAATTTTCTCGAGCGTTTAGCATTTTTAATTTTAACCAAAATTTTTTATTGTTACAGTGTAAAACTCTTGCATGCTACAATATAAAAAATAAAAAATAAATTATAATATAAAACTCTCACATGCTGTAAGGGCTTAAATTGGTTTGAACTAATACTCCCAAAACTTATTCGTAATGAACTACTTTTTTCAAAATAGGAAATGTTAGCCAGCAGCAATTTGGCTGGCCTTTCTCAAATAGCTCGTCAATGTCAATAATCAACGCTATAAAGTCTATAACTACATGCTGAATAGAACAGATCTAGAAAAATAAAATAAAAGAACATATTGTAAGAATATGGTGATCCAAATTAAGGATGCAAGGGCTCCACCATACGGTACGGACCTTTGTATTTTGAGCCGTTTAGTTTATATTTTAAGTCCATTAGGTTATATCACATATTATGGTTTATTTATGCTTATATATACAATGCATTATATTAGAGTTTGGTATTATTATCGACTTTTAGCCATCTTAATCGTCATTACTTTGTAATCTATTTCGAGTTTAGTAATTTTCTTCTCCTTTGTTAATGATTTTTCCTACTTAAATTTTTATGTAAATTTATGTGTGTTCTTATTCTCTGTTTTTATTGTTATTTTTGTAACACATGTAATGATTTGTTTATACAATTTGCCGAATGATGCATAAAGTGAATTATTTAAACTCATAATGGATTGGAAAGTTTTGATGTGTAATAATGACATCACCAATGGTGATATAAAAAAGCAAGAAATCATGTCACATGACTCATGCTTCATACTTGTTCTACTTCTTTTGTGAAATATTGATACAACACACGACTTTTTCTACTCCCAAACCAAAGTCATAACGTGCGCGCTTGGTATCGCTTTTTAAAAACTGCTTTTTGTTGCAAAACGACATTCATCTTGAGATCAACATAAACAAAAAGACTTAAAAAGGAACAATAAGTCAGCTAACTACAATAAATGAGAAAGGGGGCAACCGAAATGTCAGCTAACTACAATAAATGAGAAAGGGGGCAACTGAAATGTGGCGGACACAATGTAGTGAAGCCCACTAACATCAATGTGATGAACGCATTGCCATCTTCGTTATAACATTTTTATTATTTATAAATAAAATTTAAAACAATTTTGACCATTTAACATGGTTTGGGTGGTCTCAGGCCAGGTACATGCAGCCATTAATTTTGGGTAGAAACCTTTTGGAGGGCATGTGCCAAAACTCATTCCTCAACAAAAGGGAGCCTCATTATGATTTATGAAAAGTTAACCTAATTTGGTCCACAACATATGGTTTCCTTTCTTCTAGCCCACTTAACTTCAAGCCACCAAGAGTCAAGAGTGGCGCTGTTTTAGATTAGACTTTTTAGCTCACTCTCCACGTGAAGTGTACTCTGGACAGGTTGGTATATTAATAATTAATGATTTGGTTCAAATCATTATTATTTAGAAGAATAAATATCACCCTTGGTGACAATTATCATTGATATGTTTTTCAGCAGATGATACAAACAATTATATTTTATACTATTAACATCCACACTATTTGTCATGTTTCTCATTACAAAAAAATTGCATTATGTAAAGCATCATTTGAAAGTTTGCAAAAGAGGTTTTTTTTTTATTTTTATTTTTTGGCTTGAAAGAGTACTTGGTTGATGGAAAAGCAGATTGGTCCTTCACATTCTTGGCGTAGTGTTTTATCTGCTCCCCATGTTTCAGATCACGTTGTTGATGTCTTTCTGGACTACTCTCTCATGTCCTTCTTTTTGAGACGGTTTACATGTTATAAGATATTTTCTATAATAAAAAAAATCCCCTAACTTAATACATCTTAAATTAAAAAAAAGAAAAAAAGAGCTTCTAGATTTGAGATAGATCAGCATGTTAGAATAAAATTGTGATAAAAACCATCATTACCTAGGATCGTTCATGTCAAATTATCAAGAATATTAATAAGATGCGGAAACTAACCTGAATCCATAGATTGAATGTGATTCTTGAGTCCCTTTAGTTGAGGATCTTTCAAGTCTGGTATGTAAATCCTCCTTATCAGAATGCTCTGTAATCTCTCTGTAGATGGGTAACAGAAAAATAATGTACGTACTGACTTGGGGACCACAACCCCTTTATATAATTGCTAACCCCTAGCAATTATCCTTAATTACCAATTTAGCCCATCATAAAATTAGTAATTTCTCTTTTGGTCTCTACACATAGGAGGCCCACACTTAATGATGCATTAAAAGCCCAAAACCCAAATTGATCACTTTTAATTGGGCAACCTTATTGATAGCCTTTAATTCACATTTATTTAATATATTGGCCCATAATTGGATTTTGATCTAACAATCTCTCACTTGGGCTATATATATGAAACTTTATAAATGTGAATTATACCTTATGAGCTCATGAATTTCGCTATCAAAACCTTATGCACCTCAACAATCTTGTCCATTAACCATATCAATATAGGACCAAAGCGACCTTCGTTACATATGTCGTAACTAGACCCATTAGTGATCACATATACCAATACAACTAATGACAAAGATCAAGCATGGATGTGTAGCATGAAAATTTCATGCAATGTGATTTTAACATACATATTACCAACTAGTCCGTCTTAAAGCCTTAGTGAGATCAAACCATACCAAAATCAAAGTGTGAATAAACTGAAAACTTTATTTCTACAGAGAATAACCTCAAAATATCCATAAACTGAAATAACTAAAAATATGTCTATATTATAAAAGCATCTAAAATTACAAACTCCCACTAAAACTAAATATCCTGAAATGATATGACACCCATACGAGCAGTGTGCTCATGAAACATTTTGGGTGGCAATCCTTTAGTAAGCGGATCCGCAATCATGGAGTTTGTGCCGACGTGCTCTATAGACAACTGTCCACTCTGAACTCTTTCTTTCACAACTAGGAACTTGATCTCTATATGCTTTGACTTCGTCGAGCTCCTGTTGTTGTTGGAATACAAAACTGCTGACTTATTGTCACAAAATATCTTGAGTGGTCTTTGAATACTGTCCACTATACGTGCCCCGTGACAAAATTCCGCAGTCATATTCCATGATTCGACGCCTCATAACATGCTATGAACTCTGCCGCCATTGTAGAAGATGCTATAAGAGACTGTTTAGCACTCTTCCAAGAGACAGCACCTCCAGCCAGAAGGTAGACATAGCCCGATGTAGATTTCATACTATCTTGGCATCTAGCAAAATCGGAGTCAGTATACCCAATGATCTCAAGCTGTTCTGACCTCCGATACGTGAGCATGTAATCCTTTGTTCTCTGAAAATACCTCAAGACTCGTTTGGCTGCTACCCAATGATCCTTTCCAGGATTGCTTAAGTACCTGCCCAACATCCCTGTAACGTACGCAATATCCGGACGCGTTCAAACCTGAGCATACATTAGACTCCCTACTACTGACGCATAAGGAATCTTCTGCATTTCCTTAACCTCGAAATCATTCTTAGGGCACTGATTGAGACTAAACTTGTCTCCCTTAGCCACAGGGGTATCACCTGGTTTACAATCCTGCATGTCATATCTCTTAAGAATCTTTTCGATATAGCCCTTTTGTGATAATCCTAAAGTACCCCGAGAGCGATCCCGGTGTATCTGTATACCCAACACAAAAGAGGCGTCACCAAGATCCTTCATCTCAAATTTCTTTGATAGAAATCTCTTGGTTTCATGCAACAAGCCTATATCGTTGCTAGCAAGCAAAATGTCATCGACATATAAAACCAGGAAAATATACTTACTCCCACTGAACTTATGGTATATACAATCATCGACCAAATTCATCTCAAAACCGAACGAGATGATAACCTGATGATATTTGTAATACCATTGACGAGAAGCTTGCTTGAGCCCATAGATAGATTTCTTTAATTTGTAAACCATCTTCTTTGCATCTCCTGATACAAAGTTTTCCGGTTGCACCATATAGATTGTTTCGTCAATGTCATCATTGAGAAATGCAGTCTTAACATCCATCTGATGAAGCTCAAGATCAAAATGTGCCACTAATGCCATTATAATCCTAAAAGAGTCTTTCGAAGAAACCAGAGAGAAAGTCTTTTTAAAATCAATGCCTTCTTTCTGTGTAAAGCTTTTAGCGACAAGATGAGCCTTATACCTCTCCACATTGCCTTTCGAATTCCTCTTGGTCTTAAATATCCATTTGCAGCCAATAGGTTTCGTACCTTCAGGTAATGAGACAAGATCCTAAACGTCATTGTCTTTCATAGACTTTATCTCTTCATTCATGGCATCAATCCACTCTTGAGATCTAGAACTTTCCATGGCTTGACGGAAGTTGATTGGATCATCTTCCACCATACCAATGTCATACTCATGTTCTTGGAGAAATACAATATAATCATCTGGCACCGCACTTCTCCTTTCTCTAGTGGATCTCCTTAATGGCATAGGTTCTTGAGGTGGTTGAGTTTGTTCTTCTGGAACAATTTCTGGAATGGGAGGTTCTCCGACATTGTCTTGATTTGGGTATGCTTCTTGAACAATGTCAGGAGTAGAAACCTGATCAATGTCAATAACAGCTGTGGGAATATCAATATATTCCTCTTCAAAGACAAAGTCCCTAACCATATCTCCCCCTGCAAACTCGACATCCTCAAAGAACCTGGCATTTCCCGTCTCAAATATCGATTTGGTCGTGGGATCATAAAACTTGTACCCCCTGGATCTTTCAGAGTATCCAATAAAATAACAACTAACCGTCCTTGAGTCCAGTTTCTTTTCATTAGGCCTATAAGGCCTTGCCTTAGTTGGACATCCCCAAACATGCAAATGCTTTAGACTGGGCTTCTTGCCATTCCAAAGTTCGTAAGGGGTTTTGGTAGTTGCTTTAGTTGGAACCCTGTTAAGGATATACGCTGCAGTCTTAAGTGCTTCTCCCCAGAGTGATTCTGGTAAGGTAGAATGAGAAATCATACTCCTCACCATGTCCTTAAGCGTTCTGTTTCGTCTTTCAGCAACACCATTCATAGTGGGCGAACCCGGCATAGTGTACTGTGGGACGATACCGCTTTCCTCTAGGAACTTAGCAAACGGTCCCGGACGTTGTTCACTTGAACCATCATATCTACCATAGTATTCACCACCACGGTCAGATCTGACGCTTTTAATCCTTTTGCTGAGTTGATTTTTAACTTCAGCCTTATAATTTTTGAACACATCCAGCGACTGTGACTTTTCATGAATGAGATATATGTAGCCATATCTGGAAAAATCGTCTATGAACGTTATAAAATATTGTTGACCATTCCAAGAAGCCGTAGGGAATGGCCCACAAATGTCTGTATGTATAAGTTCTAAGACGTCCAAAGTCCTGTTGGCCTCAAATCTCCTTTTATTGGTTTGTTTCCCCTTAATACAGTTAACACAAATATCAAAATCTGTAAAGTCTAAGGGGTCGAGAATTTCGTCTGACACAAGTCTCTCTATTCTCCTTTTGGAGATATGACCCAATCTCTTATGCCATAACACAGCTGAATTCTCATTGGTTAATTTTCTCTTTATACCTCGTGTACTTAATTGCAAGGATTCATTAAATGAAGCAATTGTATCAAGCAAATAAAGATTATCGTAACCTGATAAAGAACCGGAACCAACTAATTTTGAATCATGAAACAAACTAAATTTTCCATTTTCAAATGAACAAGAATAACCAGATTTGTCCAAAGCTGAAATAGAAATCAAATTCCGTCTAAAAGACGGTACAAAAAATGTTTCATCAAGATCCAAATAAAATCCAGTCTTTAACAATAATCTAAATTTTCCTATTGCTTCAACTTCAACTTTCTTGCCATCGCCTACGTAGATGTATCTTTCACCATCAGTTGGCTTTCGGCATCTCAGGCATCCCTGCATAGACACACTAATGTGAGTGGTTGCACTAGAATCCATCCACCATGTGTGTTCAGGTACCGAAGTTAAATTAACCTCAGAACAAACCAAATTAAGAAGCATACCTTTTATAGCACGCCAAGCGTGATAATTGGTGCAATGCTTCTTTTTATGCCCTACAGCTCCACAGAAGAAGCAACATGTACCTTCCGGATCAACCGGTCTCTTTTGTTGCTTCTTTTGAGGTGCTGTAACTGCAGCGTCCTTATCCTTCTTCCTTTTCTTCCCTTTGTCCTTGGAAGTATGAGCCAAGTGAGCACTTTCTGTCTTTTCTTGCTTCAACATTTCCTCTTCTTGCACACAATGTGAGATGAGCTCATTAAGAGACAAAGTCTCCTTTTGGCAGTTGTAGCTCACCTTAAACTGACTGAAGTGTGCAGGAAGATATATAAGAACTAAATGCACTAGCAAGTCCTCAGAAAGGTCAAGCTTAAGTGCTCTTAATTTTGAAGCAAGATGAGACATCTCCATGATGTACTCCCTGATGTTCCCCTTACTTTTGTATCTCATTGAGATGAGGTTTGCCAAAAGTGTACTTGTTTCAGCCTTTTCATTTTTGGCAAATCTCTTCTCAATGTCCTCAAGGAACTCTTTGGCTGTCTTTATCGTTTCCGATATAGTGCCCCTGAATGCTTCTGGAATGGCCTTTTTCATGATCATCATACACATGCGATTTAACTTCTCCCACCTTTCCATGTCCTTCTTTTGATCAGAGGAACTTTTATCTGTAATAGGTGCGGGAGAAGGAACCCTTAACGCAAGGTCGAGATCCATGACTCCGAGAACTATTAGGAGGTTCTCTTGCCATGATTTGAAGTTGCTACCATTCAGCATAGGAATTGAATTGATGTTGGCAGTAATATTATATGCAGAACTAGTAGCTGAAACAGAGAACAAAATAAACAAAACCAAAACAAGCTCACATAAGAATCCATAATTAACAATAATAAATCCAAATAAAGGTAAACCCATCTCAAGATATCGGGCACTCCATTAATATTTAGTCTTTGGACAGAAATATTAACTTGTAAGTGATATCTTGGTGTAGTAATCAAACACTGACAATAAGAACATGTCAAACAATAAATCTTCCTTTGGGCCGATTTATTGTTTACATGTAAAACCGAATAATCATCACGTGTTTATCACCACAGGTGTACATGCAATTCTGTCAAATATTGCCTTCCTTTGGGCCGGTCAATATTCACATAAGTTACATAAACATAACCTTTTATATTTCAAAACAAATTAATTTCCACAAGAGAGGCCACTTTGGTGACATGTTGCTTCAATCAATTCATCTCAAAATATATATAAAATACCAATGTTTGAATTTAAAATTGTGATGAAAACCATCATCACCTAGGATCGTTCATGTCAAATCATCAAGAATATTAATAAGATGCGGAAGCTAACCTGAATCCATAGATTGAATGTGATTCTTGAGTCCCTTTAGTTGAGGATCTTTCAAGTCTGGTATGTAAATCCTCCTTATCAGAATGCTCTGTAATCTCTCTGTAGATGGGTAACAGAAAAATAATGTACGTACTGACTTGGGGACCACAACCCCTTTATATAATTGCTAACCCCTAGCAATTATCCTTAATTACCAATTTAGCCCATCATAAAATTAGTAATTTCTCTTTTGGTCTCTACACATAGGAGGCCCACACTTAATGATGCATTAAAAGCTCAAAACCTAAATTGATCACTTTTAATTGGGCAACCTTATTGATAGTCTTTAATTTACATTTATTTACTATATTGACCCATAATTGAATTTTGATCCAACACGGCAAAGTATATAAGTTGGCATTATTGTAAAAGGATGTGGGTTGAGGAAAAGGCGTGCTGACTATATTATATAACAATACATTTTATATTATATTATATTATATTATATGAAAGTTTATCTCTATTTGGTACAAAATCAGGATGAAACACGTATGTCCAAAGTCAAAAAGCAAAAGAACAAATTATATAAAATATAAAATTTTTTGGTGATGGAAAGAGGAAGAAAGTTGAACATCTTTGTTAACATTATTTGTTTGGAGTTGGATTTGCAAAAGCTAAGCATTATTACACCATTGGGTCCATTTGATTCTTTTTTATTTCTAGTTACAATCACAAAATGCAGTCCTTTTAGGCACTATAGAAAAGAAAATGAAAGATCTTTCTTTTGGGAAAAAGCTAAGAATTATTGTACGTTCTCTTGTCTCTTGGAAGAGGCTCTTTACTTTCATATGCAACACAAGAAGTCGTATAGAGAAGAGATGCAAAAGTAGTTTTTTTTTTTTTTTTTTCTTCTATGTACACAATAATATAGAAGATGGACAGGACTCAGATGGCAACCATAAAGATGATTAGTGCATTCAGGCAGAGGGACAAATCTGAAAGAATTAGTCAGGAGGGGGGGGAGGCGTGACAAAGCTAATAAAGGAAGAGTAAATAAAGAGGTTTAAAATTTTAAAAGGTAAAATACAACTTTAGAGAAAAAAAAAAACAAATTTTAAAAAATTTCACATATAAAATTAGATGAAAAAATTCAGTCACATGATCTTTTTTTTATAATTTTATAAATTTGAAAAAAAAGAACATTGATTCAATGCAGGAAATGATGTTTTGCACTAATTAATGGTGCAATTTAATATGATTTCCTGAGTGATCGGACTTTGTTGGAGTGTTGCACCATTCTGTCATGATCACATTCCTTCACAATTGACTTTTTTTTTATTTTTTATTTTATTATTTTTACAGCTCACACATTTATCTTGTGACACAACAAACTTATTGTGAGTCCATTTACCATTACTAAGTCCAGCTTAAGAATACACAGAAGTTAGATTTTTTTTTCCCTCTTTAACTGCCACGCTTGACTTCTTTTGCTTGCTAGCTGTAGGGTAGAAAAGTAGTTAACTACGTCGTTGTCTTGTTTTTAATTGTTTTTATAACAATGGTGGTCACAAATCACAATCACATTAGGTGGGTGGCAGTGATTATTCACTAGAAGCTCTATACTTTAATGCAAGAACCATGGATATTTTTTCCCGGTTTAAATGTAAAATGGATATGGATCACTACTGTCCACATAAAAAATTAATTGAAGCCTGATATTTAATATAAATATATATAAAATACTTATCCGATTTTTCTAATGGAAAAAAGGTACTAGGCTTATCCCAAAAAATCTCTTCTACCAACCGAATATATATATATATATGAATATATGTGTATGTATATATATATATATATATCCATGTGATCTTCTTAGGAAGCTGCTGATCATCAGTCGTTGCCCACATGATCTGTTAACGTGTCAGCAGGCCATTAGTTATCAAACAATTAAAAGAAATTGTAGTTCTCTAATTTCCTTGTCTTTTCTTCTCTTTAAAATTTCTCCCATATTTTTATCTTTTATGTCTTCTAGAATATCTTTCATCATTTAAACTGCACATTTTACACACTCTTTCAATTTGTCCAAGTCACTTGCTCCTTTTTTTTTTTTCACTTTTATGTGGAAATGGAAATAAAAAAATGACAGTTGTGGAATAATCTTTTTCCCTAATAATAATAAAAAAAATCAATGACACCCTTACATTCCGCTCGTGTTTAAAAGAAATAAGGTTGGAGAAAACTTTGTTTATGTTTTCATCTATTTACAACCAAAAAGCCTAAGTCACAATAGTAAAGTTATGATAAGTGAGAATAATTTAATTAATCATAAATCTTTTCACCGTAATTATAAATTAAAAGTTTGAATTAGACTAATTTTTAGTTAAAAATGATGCGCTCTCTCTTTTTTTGTATAAGATAAGGGAAAGCCGTTCTCATTTTGTAGAAGAATACTACAAGCATGTTTAGTTTTTGTATTTAAATAAAATATTTAAATAAAAATTTAAATTTTTATAAAAAAAAATATTATAACAAAATAATTTAAGCTCTAATTTAAATTACAAAATAAACAAACCTTGCTACACCTTCTGCATCGTATTACACTCCTTTGTTCGCATGTTGACCAAGGGACAACGACCAAAAAAAGCGCGTACTCACACGCGCTCCCCTCAAAATAATCACAAAATAAAAAATTTAAAATGATGTAAAAAATCATCGTCTTCTTTAAGCCGTGCGCTAATAGAAAAACATTATTAAACATTACAGAGTGATCCCACAACATTTCATCATTTCATTTCTTTTCTCGTCCATAGTTTTTTGATTCTCTCTGTCCATTGTTTCTCTAAACCAACCATTTTTCTTCCAAAAAAAGCTTCATAATAGTAAAGGTCGTTGTTTCTTTGGCTCCAGTTTCTTCTGGGTGTTTCAACGAAAGAACTTCCCGGAAGATATGTTCGCGGTCAATCCCACCACTCCTCTAAAGTCAAACATCGCCGGCGAGAGGCGGCTCCGGTCGATCTCCGGCGCCGGAGATAATGTCACCCTGAGAATTAGAGGTCGAGGATTGGTCAGAGCTGCGATCAGTAGAGAAGACAAGACGGTTAAGAGCTCTGTTCCGGTGCAGAGAAAAGACGTAAATGGGTCTCTGATATCCTCTTCTTCGTCGTCTTCTTCATCTTCTTCTTCGTCGTCGTCGTCTGGTGAGATCGAAGTGAGAGCCGTGGTGACGATCAGGAAGAAGATGAAGGAGAAGCTCATTGAGAAGATCGAAGATCAGTGGGAGTTTTTCGTTAATGGGATTGGCCAAGGGATTCAGATTCGCCTCATCAGCGAAGAACTTGACCCTGGTAAAGTAATCATACATAACTTATATCTTTTTTCAGAATATTCTTATGTCTCAGCCAAAAAACAAAAAGCACACAACTTTACACCATCATATTCTAATTTAAAAGTCATGATTTTTTTTTTTTGGGTTTTGTTTTTTGCTTTTTGAAGTTACTAAATTGGGAAAGAGCGTGGAATCATATGTGAGAGGGTGGTTGCCAAGGCCATCAAACCATTTGCACATTGTTGAATATGGAGCAAACTTCACTGTCCCAAGAGATTTTGGATGTCCTGGTGCTTGTCTTGTCACAAATCTTCATGGTAAAGAGTTTAACTTGTTAGAGATTGTCGTTCATGGCTTTGACAAAGGACCAATCTTTTTCCTTGCCGATACTTGGATCCATTCTCGCAAGGACAATCCCGACTGTAGAATCATTTTCAGAAATCAAGTAAGAAAAACATATGTAAATTTATAATCTTCACTCTTTTTTTAATTCCAAAGTTGTATTTGTATGTAATATTATATGTTGTGTTATGTTGGTGACCAGGCATATTTACCTTCACAAACACCACCAGGACTTAAGGACCTTAGACAGGAAGACTTGCGGAGCATCCGAGGAAGTGGAGAAGGAGAGAGAAAGCCACATGAGAGGGTTTATGACTATGATGTTTATAACGATTTGGGAAAACCCGAAAAGCATGATCTCGCTAGGCCGGTCATTGGTGGTATGAAGAGGCCTTATCCTAGGCGCTGTAGAACCGGCCGACCTCCGAACAAATTAGGTATAGTTGCTCAACTTTCTTCTTTCTATTTTGGTACAGTATTGAGTTTCTGATGTTGATCACCTGTGAGTTTAATGCTTGGATTTGAATAGATCCTCGTTCGGAGAGCAGAATTGAAAAGCCTCATCCAGTTTATGTACCCCGAGATGAGACCTTTGAAGAGATAAAGCAAAATACTTTCTCTGCTGGAAGGTTGAAGGCTCTGCTTCACAATCTTATACCATCTCTTGCTGCTTCTCTGTCGAATTCGGATATCCCTTTCTCGTGCTTTACCGACATTGACAAGCTGTACAATGACGGTTTCTACTTGAAAGATGATGAGCAAAATGATGGTAGAAGCTTTGCTATTGCAGGCAAATTCATGAAACAGGTCCTGAGCGTCAAGGAAAGATTGTTCAAATATGAAATCCCCGCTGTCATAAGAAGTAAATAAACAAACTATTTTATAAGCTTGCTCTCTTACTGTTTCTTCTTTGTGTTGTTACAAACTTAACTGAATTCTTGTCTTCTTGAGCTTAGTTTGATGATGTGTGTTTTATCTCTTTCTAGGAGATAGATTTTCTTGGCTGCGAGACAACGAGTTTGCAAGGCAGTGTTTAGCGGGAGTTAATCCGGTGAACATTGAGATTTTAAAGGTAAATAAATATTGCCAATTATTATTGTACTCGATGATGAAAGTGAAATATCTTTTTAAGAATGCTCAAGTTAGGTTCAATTTCGCAGGAGTTTCCAATTCTCAGCAAATTGGACCCTGAAGTTTATGGTCCGCCTGAATCCGCTATCACAAAAGAACTGATAGAACAAGAAATCAATGGAATGAGTATAGAAAAGGTACTTATATCCACTTCTACTGAGAAGCTGAGGGAAAGAATCTTTTATGAAACCAATTCTTTTGTATTCGAAATAAGCAAATATCTGACTCTGAATTTGACGTTTGGTGGATATAGGCTATTGAGGAGAAGAGACTCTTCATACTTGATTTCCATGACATGCTTTTGCCATTTACGGAGAAGATAAACTCCTTGCCTGGGAGGATGACTTATGCTTCTAGGACAGTTTTTTTCCGTGCCAATACTGGTGTTCTGAAGCCAATAGCCATTGAGCTCTCACTTTCCCCATCACGTTCCTCCCTTCGAAACAAGCGTGTTTATACTCATGGGCATGACGCCACAACTCATTGGATTTGGAAGCTAGCCAAAGCTCATGTTTGCTCCAACGACGCAGGAGTCCATCAATTAGTGAATCACTGGTAAAAAAGCAAACAAGTTACACTATTCTCCGTCCAATTATTCCTTTTTCTTGTACCGTATGAATATGTCATTTATTTTTCCCATGTCAAAACCAGATTAATTCAGGTCAAAAGTTCGGAAGTTCAGCAAAAACACTTGCTCATCTTTAGCTTGAAGCTTTGTGAAAAAATTTTTAAATGTGTGCATTTCTAATCTGTTTTCTATGTGAAGGCTGAGGACTCACGCTTGCATGGAGCCTTATATTATTGCCACTCATAGGCAGCTCAGCTCAATGCACCCCATATACAAGCTCCTTCATCCTCACATGCGATACACTTTGGAAATTAACGCTCTTGCGCGGCAAGCCTTAATCAATGGAGGAGGAATAATTGAGGCAAGTTTCAGTCCAGGAAAATACGCCATGGAGCTAAGCTCTGCAGCTTACAAGAGCTGGCGATTCGACATGGAAGCACTTCCAGCAGATCTTCTCCACAGGTAAGGCTCTTTGCGTTTGAATGCCTTGAGAATCACATAGTGGCTTGGCATGTACTTATATGTTAAAACCTTTCAGGGGCATGTACTTATAGTGTCTTGGTATGTACTCATGTTAAAACCTTTCAGGGGCATGGCTGTGGAGGATCCGTCCATGCCTAGTGGTGTCAAACTTGTGATTGAAGATTACCCTTACGCCGCGGATGGTCTTCTCATATGGTCCGCCATTAAAGAATGGGTAGAGTCTTATGTTGAGCGTTACTATTCCGAGCCAAACTCTGTAACAACTGATGATGAGCTTCAAGCATGGTGGGATGAGATCAAGAACAAGGGTCACCCTGACAAGAGAAACGAGCCGTGGTGGCCGAAACTTAACACCAAAGAGGACTTATCTGGAATACTCACCTCCATGATTTGGGTGGCTTCAGGTCAGCATGCAGCCATCAACTTTGGGCAGTACCCTTTTGGAGGGTACGTGCCTAATCGCCCTACGCTTATGAGGAAACTCATTCCACAAGAAAATGAACATGATTACGAGAAGTTCATATTAAACCCACAGCATTTTTTCCTGTCTTCTTTGCCGACCCAACTTCAAGCCACCAAAATAATGGCCGTTCAAGACACTCTCTCAACTCATTCTGCAGATGAAGAGTACTTGGGTCAGGAAAATCCACTTGATGCCAATTGGACTAACGATCATGAAATCCTCGAGTCGTTCAACAAATTCTCTGCTAGATTACAGGACATAGAGGAGATCATTAACAGAAGGAACAAAGATATCCGCCTTAAAAACAGAAGTGGTGCAGGCATTCCGCCTTACGAGTTGCTGCTTCCTTCGTCAGGCCCAGGGGTAACTGGTCGTGGAATCCCAAATAGCATTTCCATCTGATGGTTCTTGTTAGTTCAGGTAATTTAAAAGGTTTTGAATCTACCGTTTTTAGCGCCTTGTAGCAATACTAGTATTACCCCATCTCCCACATATTTTAGTGAATTGAGTCATGTATATAGAAGATCTTATGAACCGCACAGATTTTTTTTTTTTTTTTCCTTTTGGTGTCAGAATAATTATAAGGATCTTACGTCTATGAAATAAGGTGAAAATATTAAATATCCAGGCAAGATGTCAAGGATAATCACCATGATCAATCTAGAAAAAATTTTCCATCAGCAGTATAGAAGTGGAATAGCTTCCCAGAAGAATAAAATGAGCTTTTTTGCTTTGCTGATATTATCACGTTTGGGTTATAGTTCGGTAGATTGTCCCAATTGCAGTCAAAAGCTAAAATAAAACCCTATTAACTTTGAAACAGGATTTGAAAATGCAATTTGATTAACCCCTTCTCAACACTTTACCCTGTTCATTCTTTGGTATTGCATCAATGAACTTAACTTTCTTATCTTCTTTTATGGCGCAACCTACAAGCAGTATTTTATCAAAGAAAAAAAAGAGAGATCAAGGTTAGTTCAGCTGGAATGGACGTTTGAAGTTGGCATAATCATGTATCTAGTTAGCTAGTCCTGGTTCGTCAAGTAAAGCTCGACATTAAAATAGATTAAAAAAAAAAACCTAAAAATCCTGTACAGTTATGAGAGTAGTAGATGAATGCCTGTTTAGAAATGAAATCCATTATCTGTGATTCATGAACAACGCTTACAGGGCGTTTCACCAGGAAGGCCATAGGCACTTGACCCGCTTCCTCATCGGGACATCTGTTAATTATATGAAAAGTTTAGTCTTCAGCGACAAAACCAAATAACTAATCCTAATTAACCACATCAATCACATTTGAAATAACAAATTGGCCAAATTGATATAAAAAAAAAAAATTACGTACGGAACCACAGCTGCATGAGTTATATCTGGACGCGATTGAAGCAGATGTTCCAGTTCTGCAGGGGCAACCTGACGTATATATGAACCACAAATGATGATCATTTAGGGGAGAAAAAAAATTATAGTAAGTATTCAGAAAACATATCAATATAAGATGGCGTAAGTAAGTTAAACAGAAACCTGATAAACCTTGTATTTGATTAATTCCTTTAACCGATCCACAATAAACGAATAACCTTCATTGTCGATGTAACAAAGATCACCAGTTTTAGCCATCCCTCCGAATCTAGAATCTCAGTAGTTGCTTCTTTGTCACCAACATAACCTATACTACAATAACAAGATCAATATTGGAAGTTTGGGGTGAACTACAACAAACAAAAGCTCATTTAATCATTTTAATTTATGAAGATAGCATGAAAAACATCCAACATGAGCTAAAACTGGGCTTAGTTTAGTAATATTACGTATCCATTACACAGACAACTGTTATCACGACTAATTTAACAGTTCTACGTACCCTTCATTACGCATGGTCCTTTAAGGTAAAGCTCGCCAGGCATTGGAGGCGGCAAATTAGTGCCAGTTTGAGGGTGTCGACAATCTTGGCTTGAAAATTTGGCATTATTTTTCCCGTGGCAGCTTCTACTAGACTTTCTTTCAGGCCGACAGTTGCAAACACTCGCCCTGTTGTCTCCGTTAGCCCATATGCCTACAATCCCACAAGGCACAAAGCATAAAAAAGTAGATAAAGTTCAAGCTCTTTCCTTCTTTTTTGTACAAAAAACTCCTAAGAAGAAAAGAACAATGCTACATGAACAAATTTTATTACAAGTGTCAAAAATACATATGGTGGAACTTTACGAGCTTCGTGATATGCTAAAAACATCTGAGCTTTCGTTTGAAGAATCAGTTGGAGTATACGTTTTAAGTTTAATAATTATAGTGTATGAGAGCTTTACACTTTAGTAATTTTTTTTTTTCTTATAGCTGTTGAGGCTTTTACACTATTAATAATTGTAACGAATGAGTTAAAACTGATTTTACATACACCCTATAAATAAAAGACTTATCATGAAAATAAAAATATTATGTAATAGAATCAATTTTGAAATTTCTATTAGATTATGTTTATAACCACGTAAAAAGTACGAGTTGAGCCTTATGGTTTAATGTGACATCTTAATAAGTTGCTCCGTTGTTATGATAGAATCACCATCCAAAAAAACAAGAAAAAGAAAAGAATTATTTATAAGAATAAGTAATATTGTTACAATAAAGATGGATATGAATATTTCCGACACTACAATTTAAATACAGTGAGTCCTAAAAAATCTTGTGTTACTGATATTTTGTATATTTGAGTTTATTTTTATAAGTGACTTAGTTTTCGTATAAAAAATACTTTATAGATGGCACTATTTTTTATTATTTCTTTATATCATTGTTAAATATTAAGGGTGCGTTTGGTACGAGTATTTGAGTAGAGTATTTGAACGAAGATTTAAATTTTTATGAGAGAAATTACTGTAACAAAATGATTCGAACCGTGATTTGAAAACCCAAACAAACACACCCTAAATATATTGGTTGCATTCTTTTGATACTTGTCAATAATCACTATAATTAGTAAAAGAACATGACACGAAAGTCAAAACTAAAAAAAAAAATAAAAAATCAAAACTAATGGACCATGGTGTTATTGAATAGATAGGGCCTTGCCTCTGCCAGTTGGACGTTGGGCAGCCGCTTTCTCGACTGCTCAATGACACTGCTCCTCAGCGGAGCACCGCCGCAAGCAACGACCTCAAAAGAACTCAAATCACAACCGTCCATCACGCCCGTATCCTTGGCCATCGCCACGATCACCGGCGGGGCACCGCCACGTGGCTTACCCTAAGCTCCTCGAACGTCCTCAGCATACGCCTCAGGTCAAACCTAGTCCCCATCCTCACCAGGGTCTCACCCAGCGCCAACGCCCTCGTGCAGTACCCGAATCCGTACACGTGAAAGAACGGAACCGCACACAACGCCACCGCAGGGGATATCGGCGCCGCCTTAGCCTGGCCGCGAACCGCGTAAGGTGTGGCCAAAACGGACACCCAGTTCCGGTGTGTCAACTCGACGCCTTTGACCCTCCCGGTCGTACCCGAAGAGTACAGGATCGTCGCCGTATCTGATTGGCTCACCTTTGTTGCAGATATGGAGCCAAATCAAGTAGACAACCCAGCAAAAGGAAGGAAAAGGGAGAAAATCGCGTCCTCGAAGGCAGGGAGCAAGCGCCGCGGCTCTGGCAGAAGAGCGCCGCGGCGCTGGGGCGAAGGCGCCTAGGCGCCAGGTGAAGAGCGCCTAGGCGCCAGGACAAGAGCGCCTAGGCGCTATGTGGCAAGCGCCTAGGCGCCAAGGGCTTTACGCCTAGGCTCAAAGAGGATGGCGCCTAGGCGCCGCAGGGGAGCGCCGCAGCGCTCGTTTCGAGAGCCGCGGCGCTGACGCGCTGTGCTGCGCGATGTGTTTTGAATCAAAGTCGAATTCAAAGGTCCCAAAAACGGGAAACCACTAGGGTTTCCCATTAGTTGCTATTTTCTCCTCCTTTGGTTATAAATAGACACAAGGTGGCTAGGGTTGGGTGTGTGAAAACTGTGTGTGAAAATTGTGAGAGGCATAATTTTGTGAGAGGCAAAATTCTTGAGAGCTTCATCCTTGAGAGAAGAAAAATTCCCATTGGGTGTTAGATAGAAGAGAGTTTTGGTAAGCACAATTTGTGAGTGTGTGAGAAACTGCTCTTGTAATCTGTAATCTCCTTCATCATAGTGGAATCTGCAAGCGGCAGAAACAGGACGTAGTCTCAATTTGGACGAACCTGTATAAAAATTTGGTGTCTCTTTTCTTCTTTTCTCCTATTTATTTTTCTGCAATTGTTCGTTCTTGCGATCCTTGGAATTAGGAGTCGCCTAATTCCCCAACAACTGGTATCAGAGCAGAGGTTTTTGATCAAGAACGATGACTGGAGAAGAAGGTATGGCAGCCGGTATCACCAAATTCGATGGTTCAGATTTTTCCTATTGGAGGATGCAAGTAGAAGACTACCTGTACAGCAGAAAACTGCACTTGCCCTTGGGTAGTAAGCCCGAAGGCATGAAGGATGAGGAGTGGAGTCTCCTTGATAGACAGGTACTCGGTGTGATCCGTTTGACTTTGTCAAAGAACGTTGCCCATAACGTTGCGAAGGAGACCACTACAGTAGGGATGATGAAGGCTCTGTCAGAGATGTATGAGAAGCCCTCAGCCAATAACAAGGTACATCTCATGAAGAAGCTCTTTAATTTAAAGATGTCTGAAGGTGCCTCGGTGGTAGAGCACCTGAACAGTTTCAACACCGTCCTAAACCAATTGGTCTCGGTAGAGATTAAATTCGATGATGAGATCAATGCTCTAATCCTCTTGGCCTCGTTACCGAATAGCTGGGAACCCATGAGGGTGGCCATTACGAATTCTCTTGGGAGTGCAAAATTAAAGTTTGTTGATGTCAGAAATTCTATTCTGGCGGAAGAAGTTCGCAGGAAGGTGTGACACCCGTTATTCTCCTAAGGGTATTAAGGTAATTAGATTAATTACCTAGTATATATATAAAAAAAAAATCAGAAAATCTCTCATAATTCGAAACTCTCTCTCTCTCCTCTTTCTCTCTCTAGAATTCTCTCTCTCCCCTCAAAGATCGTTTGAGATTTCGGCATCCGTTTTCGACACCTCCCGCACCAATGGAAAGCTCTCGACGAGCTGAGTCCAACGAGGTGCCGCGCCGCCCAAAACGCCGCCGGAGGAGACCACACGCGCCGCCCAAAGTGGCGGCAAAACCCATTTCTTTCCGACGAGATATCTTCGCCGTCCGACGTCCGATCGACGTGATTCTTGTTCCTACACGACCACCGTGATGAGAGGAACAAAACCCACCCTTGGTGGCAGCTCAACAACCGCCGGATTGCTCCGCCCGTCTATTGCCGCCGTGCACCGCCGCCCCCATGGTGGAACTCCGCCTTGCCGGAGGAGGTGACTGACACCACCCCTCCCAATGAGTTCAGAGGATCAAGGGGAGTAAAACCCCTCGATCAATTGCACGGAAGGAGCCGGTTTCGCCGGAGAACGGCCAACGCCGCCGTCAACCGCCGCGGGAGTCTCCGTTTTGGCTCTTCCCAGCCACGTTTCTTCAAATTGGATGAGGGGAAATGCTCATAGGAGGATGGGTAGCAAAAGCCCTCAGCCAATTTCAGGTTTCCATCGTCGGAGAATCAAGATCGGAGCTCATCCATTTCTACCGACGTTGTACTTCACGACCCGCTATGTTAGAGGCAGAATTGGGTGAAATTGACCCCGCCATTGGACTCAGAAGGGTCGATTTAGGGGGGGTAGGCCCGAGCCCAGCTGCCAACGGACCCCGATTGACGCCGGTCAACGACGGTCAAAGTCGGTCAACGCTGGTCAACGGTGGTCAACGCCGGTCAACGGCCAGTCAAATGCCAAAATGGGATTTTGTGATCCGGACCTCCGATCGAAGATCCGAGACCGCCTCCTGACTCGTTTCGATGCTCTGGATGCAATGGTGACCTCCGTTCGAGCAAATTCCACTCCGATGAAAATCATCCGGTACCGACTGCACGCAAATCGAGGCGATTCAAACAGCAGTATCGGAGTCCAGAATGACGTTTTCAAGAATGTATGATCTTCAGGAAGCATTCCTAGCCATTCATAGTCGCTCGAGGAGCACTACAGAGGATGCTTCGTAGATACAGCGAGATACAACTGGATCTGTTTTGCTTGGAGTTCAAGATCAAGGGAGTATGGAGCTAACGTTAATTGATTCCAGGATTAAGAGACTGTTGATAAGCTTGAAAGGTAGGGATTCTATTACTCATCTTTTGTGAGGTTTTTATAGAATTAAAATTGATTGTTTTGCCGCAATATATATATATCTATGTTGAACTGATATTATATGATTATCACATATGAAACTATGACATGGACTCGTCTTGTATTGTACGGCGAGGAACATAATGAATTGACACATGTTATAAATTGAGAAGCATGGTTAGGAAAATTAACTCTATTAATAATGATTTAATATAGAGAAATTGTGAGACATGAAAAGGGCGACGGTTACGTCCTTGGGCATGAATACCCTAAAAGGTAAAATAGGGGGAAGGTGATGACGCTTCATTGGGTTGAAAGTCCCAGAACACACTGTACAGGAATCGATTTGGTGAGGACTCGGGGCTTGATGTCCCCTCACCGGAACACCCTTGGAATGTTTATAGGGTGATCAAGTGCGCCCACTTGGGTTTCGATGAGTTGAGTGATACTCAATTTAACATGGATACCTAGGAACAATGATGATTGGTAATATTTGTATAAATGTGTAATTATGACACTTGGTAATGATTAACTAAGGTATCCATAAGATGTGATCATAATAAACCTCATAATCTGGAATATGATGTGACTTACTAACCATGCAGATTTTAATGTGGTAATGATAAAAACCTAAAGGTGAGTAATGGCTTTCTCTACTGAGCATAGTGTTGCTCATTCCCTTTTGTTTATATCTTTTCAGGACTCACTAAGTGTGAGGTGGCTACGAGAAATATAGTTGAGGAAATGATGTAGCTATATTACATTGGGACTGCTTCAATCGTTGAGAATGTTCTTCATGATAATGTAAGCATCAATTGTTACTTTCTGTGACTGTATTACAATGTGTTGAGGGTTAAAATGATGATGACAACAGTTTATATTATTAAATTTAAGGTGCTACATTAAAACTGTGGTTTATTTGTCGTTTATATTTTTATTTTTGAGTTG
Organism: Artocarpus heterophyllus; assembly: GCA_025403435.1. Classification (NCBI taxonomy): domain Eukaryota; kingdom Viridiplantae; phylum Streptophyta; class Magnoliopsida; order Rosales; family Moraceae; genus Artocarpus; species Artocarpus heterophyllus. The sequence continues at coordinate 27,236,449 of CM046339.1, forward strand.
AGAGTTTTCATTTAAGTCCCGGGCAAATTTTATTTTTAAGGTTTTACTTTTATTATTTATTTTTATTTTATCTCATTAAAAACTGTTAACCCCCATATAGGGGCGTTACAGAAGGACTCAGGAGAAGCCTCTTCGTCGAACTCGGCCCTTAATGTTGATAATAGAGGCAGGAAACTTGATAGGCAATCCAACAGGGATAATGGCAGGAGAGGCAAGTCGAGGAATGGGAGAAGCAATTCAAGGAATGGAAGGACCATGGAGTGTTGGAATTGTGGGAAGACGGGCCACTTGAAAAAGAACTGCAGGGCTCCAAGGAAGAATGAAGACAAGACTAATGACGCAGCCAACGCCGCCACTGAAGAGCAACATGATGCTTTAATCTTGTCTGTCGACAGTTCTTTTGATTCGTGGGTGATAGACTCAGGAGCATCATTCCACACCACAGCACACCGTCATGTCCTGGAGAACTACGTTGCTGGAAATCATGGTAAGGTTTATCTCGCTGATGGAGAACCTTTGGATATAGTTGGCATTGGAGATGTCAGTTTAAAAATGCCTAATGGGTCGGTATGGAAGATTCATAAGGTGAGACATGTTCCTAAATTAATGCGCAACTTGATTTTGGTGGGGCAACTGGATGATGATGGACATAAAGTAACCTTCAATTGTGGAGGTTGGAAAGTCACGAAAGGAGCGATGGTTATTGCTTGGGGACGCAAGGCTGGAACTCTCTACATGAACTCTAGTTGCAGAGATACCCTAGCAGTTGCTGATTCTGCTGCCAATACTGAGCTATGGCATTATAGGCTCGGTCACATGAGTGAGAAGGGTATGAAGGTGCTTCACTGCAAAAGAAAACTGCCGGGTTTGAAAACTGTTGATCACAGTTTGTGTGAAGCCTGCATCTTTGGTAAACAGAAGAGAGTGAGTTTCTCAAAGATGGGTAGAGAGCCTAAGTCCAGGAGATTGGAGCTTGTTCACACAGATGTGTGGGGGCCTGCGCCGGTGACTTCCCTTGGTGGCGCAAACTACTATGTGACGTTCATTGATGACTCAAGCAGGAAGGTATGGGTTTACTTTCTGAAAAACAAATCTGATGTGTTCGATGCTTTCAAGAGATGGAAAGCCATGGTGGAGAACGAGACAGATTTGAAGGTGAAGTGCTTGCAGTCTGACAATGGGGGAGAGTACCTAGGTGAAGATTTCAGGCGGTACTGTGCTGAGAATGGGATAAAGATGAGGAAGACCATTCCAGGGAAACCACAACAGAATGGGGTAGCTGAGAGGATGAACAGGACTTTAAATGAGCGTGCTAGGAGCATGAGGTTGCATGCAGGGCTGCCAAAGATGTTTTGGGCTGAGGCAATTAACACAGCCGCTCATCTGATCAACAGAAGTCCATCCACACCGCTGAAGTTCAAGCTACCAGAAGAAGTCTGGAGCCATAAACAGGTGGATCTCTCTTACTTGAGAGTGTTTGGTTGTGTTTCCTATACACACATTGATTCTACTGCTAGAAGTAAAATGGATGCCAAGTCAAAGAAGTGCTTTCTAGTTGGCTATGGCGGACTTGAGTTTGGTTATCGTCTCTGGGATGACCAAAGCCGGAAGATTATCAGGAGCAAGGATGTGATCTTCAACGAAGGTGTTCTGTACAAGGACAGAGACAGCACGGACTCCAGGGGTTCAGGTTCTGAAGATAAGAAGCCTGAGGTGATTCCATTGAAGGATCTGCCTGAAGTGGAGGTGCAAAATCCAGAGGTTGAAGACCAGGAAAACATAGCTCCAGAAGAAAACCAGAGGACTCCTGCCACACCAGTCAGGAGGTCTAGCAGGACCATTAGACCGCCGCAGAGATACTCCCCTACTCTGCATTACATCTTGTTGACCGACAAAGGTAAGCCAGAGAGCTTAGATGAAGCCGTGGAGGCTGGAGATTCGGTCAAGTGGGAGTTAGCCATGAGGGACGAGTTGGATCGGACATGGCAACTGGCAAAGTTACCACAGAGTAAAAAATCCTTGCACAACAAGAGGGTATACCGGGCAAAAGATAAAAGTGCTGGCAGCAAGCGGTATAAGGCAAGGTGGGTGGTAAAAGGATCCAGAGATATGCTCACCAAGATGGATCCGATTGAGAAACTGAAGTTGTGCGCAACTTCAGTTGGACTTCTCCAAGAGGCGTGAGAAGTCGTTGCCGCTGCAGTGGGAGACATGGTGATTGATTAGTCTCCAAGTGGGAGATTGTTGCAGATATGGAGCCAAATCAAGTAGACAACCCAGCAAAAGGAAGGAAAATGGAGAAAATCGCGTCCTCGAAGGCAGGGAGCAAGCGCCGCGGCTCTGGCAGAAGAGCGCCGCGGCGCTGGGGCGAAGGCGCCAGGTGAAGAGCGCCTAGGCGCCAGGACAAGAGCGCCTAGGCGCTATGTGGCAAGCGCCTAGGCGCCAAGGGCTTTACGCCTAGGCTCAAAGAGGATAGCGCCTAGGCGCCAGGTGAATTGCGCCTAGGCGCCGCAGGGGAGCGCCGCAGCGCTCGAAACTCGTTTCGAGCGCCGCGGCGCTGACGCGCTGTGCTGCGCGATGTGTTTTGAATCAAAGTCGAATTCAAAGGTCCCAAAAACGGGAAACCACTAGGGTTTCCCATTAGTTGCTATTTTCTCCTCCTTTGGTTATAAATAGACACAAGGTGGCTAGGGTTGGGTGTGTGAAAACTGTGTGTGAAAATTATGAGTGGCATAATTTTGTGAGAGGCAAAATTCTTGAGAGCTTCATCCTTGAGAGAAGAAAAATTCCCATTGGGTGTTAGATAGAAGAGAGTTTTGGTAAGCACAATTTGTGAGTGTGTGAGAAACTGCTCTTGTAATCTGTAATCTCCTTCATCATAGTGGAATCTGCAAGCGGCAGAAACAGGACGTAGTCTCAATTTGGACGAACCTATATAAAAATTTGGTGTCTCTTTTCTTCTTTTCTCCTATTTATTTTTCTGCAATTGTTTGTTCTTGCGATCCTTGGAATTAGGAGTCGCCTAATTCCCCAACAACCTCGACTTGGCGAAACTCCCCAATCCGGTGGTCCGTCGTCATCATGGACTCGAACTCCGGCGGGTAGAGCAAAACAACGCCGTGTCGAAGGGAGGGGATTTTCGGCGCGCTTTCGGAGGTGGCGAACGCGATTACCGGCTTGCATAGCTGGAATTGGCGGGAAATCTCGGACTCCGAGCTGGCGGGATTGGAAGGCGAAATTACGGCGCCGAGGGAGAGCAAGACGTAGTAGAGGATCGGAATGTGGATCGAATTCGGGGAGAGGACGAAGGCGGAGTCGCCGGCGGAGATTCCGATGGAGGTCTGGAGAGACATCGGTAGGGTTTCGACGCTGCGGATGAAGTCCGTGTAGAGGATTCGGCGGCCGGTGGCAGCTTCGATTAGGGCGGCGGTGGAGGAGTGACGAGGGGAGGCGCGGAGGTGAGAGAGGACGTAGTCGGCGATGGAAAGCGGCGTCGTTTCGGGAGGGAGAGCGGCATGAGGTCTGAGGCTATGGAAGGTTCCGGTGTCGGAGCAGAATCCGCTAGTCGGATCTATGGCGGCCATTGAAGAAGGAGGAACGAGGGCGGGCTTGGTGAGGTTGTGACTTTGTTAAATGGCGGCACATACAATTATAAAAATTACTGTTGTGGGCTCGGCTGAGAATGCGAGGAACAGACTACGCCACGTGGATATTAATGTAAATTGCTGAAGTGTGTTACACCGGCACGGCTCTTCGGAAGTCGAAGCAAATTATCATGTAAACATGTTTTTGGCTACTGAAATATCTGACAATTGTACATTAAAAACAGTACTCTTTTCGAAGAGAGAGAGGGGGAGAACGAGAGAGAAAACAGCAGAGAAAGAGAGCGTCAAGGCCGGCGGGTCGACGCATCGTCGATCTGTTGGCCACCATGTTGCGTTCGGAGGGCCGTCATCGGATGATCTTCGCGATGATGGGGTTCTTGCCGCGAGAGGAGGAGGCTTTGTCTCGAGTAGGAGTTCGGGCTCGCCGCTGGGAGAGATAGAACTGCCGTTGTCAGTCGCAATCTGGGACTAAGGAGGAAGGAGCTACGGTCGTTCGCGGAGGCTGATGGACGCTCGGAATTCCTTTGGGATCGGGCTGGGTTGGAGGGGGTGGGAAGTTTTGGCTCAGCCATGGGAGATGGCCTCGGGTGGGGCGGATTTGGCCATCCTTTGGCTGCCGGTGGCGTTGAGGGGCTTGCCCGTGGTTGGGGGGGTTGGTTTGTGCCGTTGAAGGAGGGCGAGCTAAGGTGGATTTTGTCCATTCAGAGGGATGGATGGCCAAGGAGGGGCCGTGGGAACTTTCCGGTGGGCAGGGGGCTGGAGTTAGATAGCTAGCGCTAAGAGACCTCGGATTCTACTAGATCGTAGTAGAGCCTGCTTTCTAAAGTTTTGTTTTGTGTTTTGTGTTTGGTGTATTAAGGGCGGCGATTTCCCTACTGGCCTTTGTGTTATGGTTGTGTTTCGAGGTTGTGTCTGTGAGTTGGGTTTGATCCAGATTTCTCCGTGCCTCTTGGTTGGTTGGTTTGGTGGTGTAATGGGTTAGGATTGAGTCAATGTGTGGTTCTTTTCTATGGTCGTTGGGATCACAGTTTGAAGGAGGTTAGCTCCATATAGGGTTAAGGTTTCGTCTAGCTCCGTCAATCAGTGCACAGATTATCAGATAGGTTCTTTAAATCTACTTATATACCTAGTCCTTGGTCTTCAAACCGTTGGTTATATCTTGGCCCTTTTTGGCTGGTTTTAATAAATTCTTTTCCTCTGATTTGAGGCCTTATTCATTTTTCAAAAAAAAAAAAAGTTTTTGGCCACTGTTTTGGTATGATTGATGATGATGATTTGATAGAAAGCTAAAGGTCGTTTCATGGGATTCCAATAAATGTGTTGTTGGAACCAAAATATTATAGTATGTAAGAGCTTTACATTGTAATATATTTTTACTATATATTATAGTATGTGAGAGCTTTACACTGTAACAGTTACTAAAGAAGTTTAACGACGTTGTCAAACAAAGCCAAAAAGTTATATAACTTATTGACAATTAATAGTATGTTTGTTTAGTTCAATTCAAAACCCAAGTCTTAGTTTCTATAATGTAAAGTTTTTATATGTTACATTTTTAAAAATAAATAAATTACAATATAAAGCTCATATGATACATTATGTGAACCAAAAATTTTGGTTCAAATAACACTTTTCAAACATTACAAATCAAATTAAGTTTTATTATGAAACAATGTTAGAGACACCAATTACGTTACACCATTAAAAAGATAAGGCCGTAACACAATTTGTAAATAGAGCTTTTTTTGTTACTGTGGTACTTGATAACGATGATGTCTCGAGCATTTTGCGCTAGCTGGCATGAACTATGCGACAATTGACTTTTATTTGGAAGCCTGCTTGCTATTACTAGTCATACTTCTTTTAACTTTAGACGCTTTGTTATGAAAACGATGAAAGGATTTATATTCTCTTTGCCTCCAAACCAAGGCTCAGGTCGTGGGAAGCAACAAGTACGGCCATAATTGGAGACATGCATCCTACACGAGGTTGAGGACGCATGAAATTGCTCATTTCGATAAGCTGATTTTCATATAACTTGTATATTTAATTCAATGTCAAAGTAAGTCTAGTCGCCATTAGTGACTACTACTGAGATCTTATTTGTAAAACAATACTGAATATATCTTTGATATTGAACATAACATATAATAGAGACTAGTCTTATATTTGCTCTTTATTAGCTGTTAGTAGTAGAGTGTGTTTGGAAGCGTTGATTCGAACAAGTTAAATCATGCTCTCAAATATTATCGTAGTTTTGACGTTATAGAGTGTGTTTCTTGTTTTTGTTGAAGTTATATGACATTTCTTGTGGGATACATTTGACTGGGGAATATCTGTGGGATTTAGCTTGTACGTCTATTTTTTCTTGTCTTCTTTTATGTCTCTTTAATAGTATCATATCATGTCTCTTTTATGTCTCTTTAATTGTATGTCAATTAAAATATTTTATGTCTCTTTAATAGTATTATATCATGTCAATTAAAATATTTTAATTGATATAATTAAAGATATAATATTTTAATTAACGTGGTATAATACTATTAGAGGGATTTTGAGGAACATGTATCATGGGACACAAAGAGTCGGATTCGTGCATGGAGAGAACACCACCACATGGTAAGGCCAAGTCATCATACGTAAGTGTTCAAGCCGTGATTGTCAACTCTAAAGTTTGACTTAATTTGACCCAATGATTGACACTAGATGTAAGATTTTTGGTGTACTTTTTAGGTCGAGACTCGTTATTTTATTAGTAACTGTATGGGTTAAATAGGATTGTTTCAAATCCTTCGGCCCAACAACGAGGATGATGAACTCAAGCATCAACATGGACCTTTGATCCAAGGATCTCATCTCCAGAAGCTTCAATCTCTCCTACGTGGCAAGCATCGCACGGGGTTAGTGAACTCTAGCCACCGTCACCAATGTCACATTGCATCAACCAAATCACTTCTCATTGAATCCTGAATCCACTTGAATTTATTAAAACTTTGTAAAATTAATTTATTGACGCGACCAAATTTCATAAAATAAAACGACCAAAATGCACGCTCGGTTTGCGCATGGATTGTCGTGAAGTCCCTGCAAATCGTGCGAGAAGTATTGTTGGAATCATGCATTGATTGACTCGTCTTTGTCCCTCTCTTGGCGGAAAACTCCATAGCACTACTTCGATTTCAAGTCAAGCCCTGATTAATTAGAAAAAAAGAAATAATAATTAAAAGTGTCCTATTTGCATTAGAATCAGAATGATCTCAGATCTGTGATCAGGTACGATGTAGGAGATTTAAAATCTGGTGGGGTCCAAAATTGTCTGTTAGTTTGTGATTATAAGAGATTGAACAATACGGCTAACAACCAAAAAGATGAACTGTGGAAGAGAAACTAAAGAAAGAATGAGACCAAGAAGTCTTCGTCTCCACATTGTTTATAATAGTGTGTTGTGAATTATATATTGTTTTCTGTATCTATAACTACAGCCTTTAATTAGAGTATACTGAAGAACTAGAGTAAACCAATTGACTACAGTGGTTAACTAACAGTTGTTAACTAACTAATTGTGTAACTAATTAACTGTGTAAGAAATCTACAACAATATTAAGTCCTAACACCCCCTCACCCCTTCCCTCCCTCCCTCCCTCAAACTCAGTGTATGAAGATCTTCAACGCTAAGTTTGCTACGTATAACACTAAACTTGGAACTGGAACAAGTTTTAGAAAACACATAAGCAATTTGATCAATGGAAGGAACATGACGCACTTCTAGCTTTTTCTGCAAGACTTTTTCTCTAACAAAATAGAGATCAATCTCTATGTGTTTGGTTCTAGCATATAAGACAGGATTAGCTGCAATCATTACAGTGCTGAAGTTGTCAAACCACACAATCGGTACAATTTTAATAGGAATTTTTTAGTTCTGCAAGGAGTGATTGAATCCATGTTATTTATGCAACTATGGCTGCTAAGCTTCGGTATTCCGCTTCTGTTGAGGATCTTTAAACAATATGTTGCTTTTTGGATGCCCAAGTCCCTATGTTCTTTCCAAGGAATACACAAAACCCAGTTATGGATCTCCTATCTTCAAGATCTGATACCCAGTCAGCATCACAAAATCCCACTATATTAAGTTCTGTTTCAGGAGTTCTTGTGAGGTGCAAGCCATGAGATATAATGCCAACTAAGTATCTCAAAATATGTTTTACTACACGCCAATGAGCTTCTAGGGGTGCCTACATATATTGGCAAACTTTGTTGACAAAAATGCTAGCTCTGGCCTTGTGACTGTTACGTATTGTAGTGCACCAACTACACTTCTATACAATGAGACATTTTCAACAAGATCACTGCCATAGGAGAGAAGTTTCTCACCAGTAGTCATTGGTGTAGTAACTGCTTTGGCACATTGCATTTTTACTTGACATAAGAGATCTGTGACATACTTTGTCTGAGTAAGGAGAAGACCATTACTAGTATAATGCACCTGACTACCTAAAGTGAGCCTAAGTCTTTGAGGGCAAAGGCATAATGCAGCTCAGTAATTAGATTCTATACTATGCTAGGATCATTCCCTGTAACTAAAATGACATCGACATAGACAAGTATGAACGTTGTAGCATCAGCATCTTCACGAATGAATAATGACTAGTTAGTTTTAGCAGTTGTAAAACCAAGTGTAACAAGAGCCTTACACAGCTTATCAAACCAGGCACGTGGTGCCTGCTTCAATCCATATAATGATTTTTGCAGTTTATAAACCAGATGACTAGATGTGGAATCCACAAAGCTTGCAGGTTGTTTCATTTAAACTTCTTCTTGCAATTCCCCATTCAAGAAGGCATTGTTTACATCCAGTTGCCTTACTATCCAGTTTCTACTTAGGGCCACTGTAAGAACAATCCTGATTGTTGTAGGTTTAACAACCAGACTAAAGGTTTTAGTAAAACCAAAACAAGCTACTTGGTGAAATCCTTCCCACCAATCTAGCTTTGTATTTGTTAATGGAACAATCTAGATTCTCTTTAAGTTTAAAGACCCACTTATAGCCAATTACCTTTCTATCTAGTGGTAACTCAAACAAAGTCCAAGTGTTGTTGTGTTGTAAGGTAGAGAACTCCTCATTCATGGCTTTCTTCCAATTGTCATCTTGTAAGGCTTCTTGAACTGTCAGAGGCTCCTTGATAGCTACATAGAGTTTAGGTTTTTGAATGCCTTTCTTCAACCTGGTTATCATGGGATGAGTATTAGTAGTACTAGACTATTCTGCAGTAGAAGTAGAGTTAGGCTGAGATAAAGTACAAGGACTTTGAATGGAGTCAGCAGCGTCAGTATTGATATCAAGGTGAGAACATGAAGGATCTTGAGTCTGTGTATTAGATGAAGAAGATGAGATGATTGAATTGGGATGAACAAAGAGGGGATGAGAGATATTTGAGGGAGGAGCCAAGGTAGGAGTTTTGACTGTTTTTGAAGCAGCAAATGGGAAAACTGTTTCATCAAATACAACATCACGAGCAATGAGAATTCGACCAATAGAGTTAGACATTTGTATCCTTTATGATTGAGACTATATCCCAAAAATGTACAAGGGGTGGAGTGAAAGTCGAATTTGTGTTTGTTGTAATGTCTTGTATTGGGAAAACATTGACAGCCAAAGACTTTGAGTTGTGAATATGTAGGTTTGGTGTGGAAAAGCTCCTCGAGAGGAGAGATATTTTGAAGGACTTTGGTGGGAAGTCTATTGATAATAAACACAAAAGTCCCAAAGGCCTCATCCCGATATTTAAAAGGCATTGAGGCATGTGCTAGCAATGTGAGTCCATTCTCAACAATGTGGCGATGTTTCCTCTCAGCAAGTCCATTTTGCTCATAAACATATGGATAGGAGTTTCTATGAACAATCCCTTTAGGGGCCAAATAGGTGGTAAAGGACCTATATTCACCTCCCCAATCTATCTGTAAAGTTTTAATTTTATATCCCAACAAAAGCTCAACAAGTGCTAGAAAATTTTGAAAAGCCTGAAACCCATAAGACTTATTTCTAAGTAGATAGAGCCATGTAAAATGTGAATAGGCATCTATGAAATACACATAATAGAAATATTCATTAGAGGAGCAAATAGGAGCTGGACCCCATACATCCAAATGAATAAGTTTTAAGCGTTCATTGTACTTAGTGTCATAAGAGAAAAATGGAAATTTATGAAGTTTTCCAAGGTAGCAAGAAGAGCATAAGGAATGAAGATTTTTATTGATATGAGAAAGTTTACACTCAGTTAAAACTATCTTTACAATATGCTCAGATGGATGAGCAAGTCTTTTATGCTAGATATTAAACAAAATATAATTTGAGTTAGCTGTTTGTGTACATGATTGAGAAGAATTTGAGTCAGCTAGTTGTGTACAGGATTGAGAGGAAGATTTATTTTTATCAGTAAGAATAGTATTGCATGACATAGAGGTCTGTGTACATGATGGAAGAACATAACAATGCTAAGTCTTTGTAGAAAGTGTGGTTTGTTGAAGCAGATTGATTTGAGTGGGATCAAACACATATAGGCCCCCTTTAAGTTTGCCTTCCAATAGAATCTCCTTGGTAGCCTGATCCTTGACACAACAAGTATAAGGATGAAACTCAAAAAACACAGAATCATCCTTTGCAAACTTAGAGACAGCTAGCAAAGTTTTGGTGATTTCAAGAACATGAAGTAAATGATTTAAAATTAATGATTTAGTGGAGTGATAAGGGGATGGGAACACAGACTTGCCAATATGCTTTATATTCAAGCCCTTACCGTTACCCATGTGAACTTGATCAGGTACATAGAATTCATTCTTCATCATCAAATTACTTAAGTCAGCTATGTCATGATTGGTGGCATCTGAATTTGGATACTAGTTGGCATCGTAAACACATTCAGGAGTGGCAAGCATTGCTTCCAAGGTTGGAGTGAAGTCTAGGGAAGATCCAGCATCTTCAGTAGTGTCTTCAAAATGAAGTTGGTAAAGGTGTGCTTACAGTTGAGTAGGTCCTATGAATGACTTATCGAACCTGTAGTAGCAGTGCATAACCAGATGGCCAACTCGTCCACAAGGCTTGCATTGGGGTCGCGTGGAAGAAGAGAAGTTTCTGCCTCTACCTTGAGACCTACCAGGAAAGGATGAGCCTCCAGACGAAAAATGTTGAGGAATGGCCTGAGGATGATTGAAATTTCGAGTACGCTAGGAACAGCCAGGAACAAAACCAAATTTTTCAAATGGAAAGTCTCGTGCAAATGAATTGATAGGTGAGAAATTGTAAGAGTAAGTGCCTTTCGTATTCGAGAATCGAGAAGTAAAGCTAGCATTTGCAAGATTAGCATTTGTGGAATCCAAGTTTTTCAAAATTTTCTCAATCCAAGCTTCTTGAGCCTGCAGAAGAGATTCAATTTCATCAATTGAGAATTCACCCCGTGGTGTATTCATAGAGATCAACATAACATCACATTCCTCAGGAAGACCTTTAAAGATTGCATCTATATGATCCTTGGAAGGCAAATTGTGACCAACTAATGCCAAAGTATCAATCAGACTTCTGACCTTTAATAGATATTCATTCATAGTCAAAGAATTTTTACAAGTTGCTTTCAACTGATCCTTATATTGAGTGACTTTAGCACGGACCTAAGTGGCAAAGTAGGTTTCTAGTGTTTGCCAGATTTGAAAGGAAGTCTCGTAATTGATCATTTTGGTGAGAAGAGCATCAGACATGGAGGAAAGTAACTAAGAAAAGATTAATTGGTCTTGTTGTTCCCAGTCTTGAAATTCTGGATTCACACGATCAATTGCTTGATCTGCTTGAGTTTTATACTTCAATAGTGGATCTTGGTCATGGAAAAGAAAGCTCTGCAGTTGATGACCACGAATTGTAGCAGAACCTGTTTGCGCCAAATCATGAAATTGTTTTGCTCCAATTTTGAAGAGATTGGATGATTGAAGACAAATAGAACAAATTTTGAAGAGGAGGAAGAAGCTGCATCTCCATTTGTCATTGTGGACCGATTCTGATCTTAAATCGCCATTGATGGTGATGAGTGAGCTGAAGAAGACGACAAACGAGCTGAGGGATGTCTCGCAACTTCCAGAAACGTCTGCTTTGATACCATATAAGAGATTGAACAATACGGCTAACATTCAAAGAAGATGAATTGTGGAAGAGAAACTAAAGAAAGAATGAGACCAAGAAGTCTCCGTCTCAACCATGTTTATTATTCAGTGTGTTGTGAATTGTATATTGTTTTCTGTATTTATAACTATAGCCTTAAACTAGAGTATACTGAAGAACTAACTAGAGTAAACCAATTGACTACAGTGGTTAACTAACAGTTGTTAACTAACTAAATGTGTAACTAACCGTGTAACAAATTGTCACGCCCCGGAGTACGGGAGGTGACGTGGCAGAATATTTAGATTAATTAAAAGAGAATTTAATTAAAAACCAATGGTTTAAGACTCAAATTAAGTAAGAAATAAGAAGATTTCCACCACATTTTATAAAAGAATTTATAAATATTAAACAAATAATAATATTAAATAAAAATCGCGAGTAGGGGTTCCACAACCCACAACTTGTGCACACACATAGATCTGACAATATCATAAATACAATTACAGTCCAAGTACAAATAAAGTTAAGTCTTACATGCCTTAATTAATAATACAGAATATAAATAAACTCTCCTATTGCTCCTGAGTTCGGTCCGAAGAATCTTCTCCAAACCTAAATGGGAAACCACCTAGAAGGGGGGAATTTAAAACAATAAAACGTGAGCGAAGGCTCAGTAGGACTATGTTTTATAAATAATTTAACTTGAAGAAACAGTTCATTGTTAGGAGTACTCAAAAGAAAACTTAAATAAATAAATACATAATTTGAGTAGAGCCGTTCTGACACAGAACAGTCTACTCGTACAATCAAAAACACCATTTTTCTTTTACCTAGGCAAACCATGATATCACCACCGTAGTGGCCCAGCTGGGTTTCGGGACCTGCCCCCAAGGTCGATCGCTACACGACCCGATCTCTGATATGGCATCATGCCCATGTGTTTATTATCATTATCATTCAAAACCCAATTACCGAGTGTTGTCAATTACGTTTATTATGAAATTCATTTCATAATCACGGTATATTAAAATATAACCGATAAAACCATTTTCAAACAACCGTTGAAAACATTTTGATAGAAATCCTTTTCAAAGCCAAATCATTTCAAAACTAGGCTACCAAAGAAATAGGATAAAAGTCCTACCTCAATACTCGTGCCGGTACCCCACACCGCAATCCCGGTCCGCTATACGTTAGCTCCACGGAACCACGAACAATCCTAGATACCAACTAAGTCAATCAATATCTAGTTTGAGACATTCTATGTTACTAAATCATTTCATGATGTCCTAGTGTGCCATTTGTACCTTTAAAATCATCCTATAAGGTTGGGATTTAAATCAGGGTTCAAAACAGTGAAAAATCACAAAATTTTCCATGCCTCGGTCGGCCTGCCGGACGCCCTGCTTCGGCCTGCCAAACTGCACAGTTCGACCTGCCGAACATTTACCCAGATTCGGCCTGCCGGTCGGAAGAACACCGGCCTGCCGATCATCACTCCGGCCTGCCGAACATGAACTTCGGCCTGTCGAACTGGGAAAACCCAGAAATCCCAGCCACGGGTTTCTCGATCCCCAAAATCTAAATCTTGTTTCTAACCTGTTTTTCTCAAATCCCAGGCATGAAAAACAACTATAGTTGATAGAAAAACATTCTAGAACATGTTTGGAATCATTTAAACAACATTTAAACTCAAAATCCTCAAAAATCCGAAAATGAGAAAAAGATGAGAAAAATGAAAAATCTTGAATTCAATCCGTTTTTCTTCAATCTAGGCTTAGATTCTAGTTGTTCTAAGTTCATTTAACACAAATCCACGGTTTTCTAAGCTTAGACAACCCTAGATTTCAAAAATACACAAAATTAAAAATTTTGTAAAAAGTTTAGAAATTTCGAATCGAAGCTTCAATCTGCGTTCTCGGTTGCCGAATCACGTCCTCGAGCTTCCTCCTTGCTAACCCGAAGCTTGGATTCGAAATGGAGTTCAAAATTTGAGAGACAATTGAGAGAGAGAGAGAGGCTGCCGAGAGATCAAGAAAGAGAAGAGAGAGAGTGAAACCGGGAGAGAATGAGAGGAGAGAGAGAGGAAGGAAATAAATAGAGAAAATCGGTGGGCGGTTTTACTGTGCGAAAACCATGTGCCGCCCACGGTTTTGCAAAACGGAGTATTTTTAACATTTTACAAATTGTTGTGTTTTAAAACTCAAAGCATTATTTTAAAACAATAAGAAATCCTTCGAATTCATTAATTTAACAAAACAACCAAAAATTCAAAAATCCAACCAAATAGTCTAATAAATGTTAAAGCGTTAATTATGGCACACTAATTCATCATTTACATTACATTAACATTAAATAAATTTCGGGGCGTTACACAAATCTACAACAATATCAAGTCCTAACAGTGATCATGTGTGAATGTCGCAGTTTCCTCTTTCGGCCAAAAGAAAAAAGAGTATATTAGAAAAAAAAAAATGGTAACGATTCCAATTTCCAAGTCCCAAGTTTTAGCAGAATATAATTCCAGGGAAAAGGGTGGTCAGGGGAAAAAAAATCTCAATTAATGGCAAAAAGAAAAGTCAGATGATACTAATCGTCTTATATATTGATGCTTCTGATAAATCCTACGGCAAGGTAAAATAAACTTTAAAGTTCCAAAACATGCCCCTTGAAGTTTAAAAAAGTTTGAATTAGTAATCACATAAATTATTGATGTTGTATCAACTTGTTTTCTGATCTTTAAAACAATCAAAAATAAATTAATACAAAATCAATAATTTAAAAAATACATAAATATTTCAAGAATCAAAGTATTATTGTGTCAACAATTGATCTAGTATAAATAATCAGTACTAGTAAATAGGATAGAATGAAAGACCTTTGGATAATTCAAATTGAAGCAATTGGATGTACAACTTGGGTCTATATGACATTACCAATCAATAGAACTACTCTGACACTCCACCCTTGTCAAATATTCCATACATCATGCTGAATAGACATCATATTCATGAAATACATTTTATTTTTAAGATGCTTGGTGGTGAAATGGTAGACACCTGAAACTCAAAATCTCGTGCTAAAAAGTAGTTAGTGTTGCATATAAATGAGGTATAATACATAATACAAAGGCGAAGTAAATAATTTTTCAAAATTCGAAAACATATTTAAATAAGGTGCATAATTTAGATTATGAATTTAATTCTAAATCCTACTGGCCATGAAATAAATAATTTTTCAAAATTCGAAAACATATTTAAATAAGGTGCGTAATTTAGATTATGAATTAAATACTAAATCCTACTTGCCAAAGGTTAAAATTTTTAAAGCTTCAAACATTCTCATATTCAAATTGATTATTTTTAATCAGAGATAATTAGTGAACAACATTTGGGGTTGATCTGATATTATTACTCTGTTTAATTACCTTTATTACCTAGGCTTAAATCTCAAGTAAGAAGCTATTTAAGATCTCAAAGCTCATCTGGGTCTTCACTCAATTTATCCATTTCTGCTCCAAAACAAACAAACACTTTTTTTCTTCATGTTTTCAGAATCAGATTTTCTTTGTTAAACTAAACAAAACAAATCCCAATTAAGCTCTCTGTCAAAAAAAACTCATGGCCGATCCTCATGCACCAAAAACAGACCCACCACCACCACCACCACCGCCGCCGCCACCACCAACAACTCGAAACGACCAAACCCCACTTCTCAATTCAGCTGAAAACCACCGGCAAGAAAACGACGAATTGAGCAAAACCCTTGACAGGCTAGACAAGTTTCTGACTTTACTAGGCTTCAACCAGTCACGTTTCTTGAGCCTTGTCTTGTCTTGGACTGTTTTTTTGCTCATCGGAGTTTTGATCCCGGTTCTTGTCCTCGAAATCTCCTCCGGATTTCCCGGGACCGAGAAGTACCAGATTAAGGAATTCGAGCTCGACATTGTTGCCTCTCAGGCCTCTCTCGCCGCCGTCTCTCTGCTCTGCGTCTCGCACAACCTCCGCAAGTACGGTATCCGGAGGTTCCTTTTTGTTGACCGCCAAACCGGTTATATGTTGCGATTGAAAGACGATTATTTAAAGCAAATATCGGTGGGTACTGTTTATTTATTGTGTTGGTTGTTTGTAAATTGTGAATTCGTTTTTGTAGTTTGTTTTATAAGGTTTTAGATATATTTGTGTGTTTTTTAACATGATTAAGGGTGAAAAAGAAATGAAATTGGGCATTAAGAATTTAGGAATGCTATTGTTAACTAATCATATTTTGAGTTTTCAAGAATTCTTTTTTTTATTTTGCTGGTTCTGTGATTAATTATCACCTTTTTAATGCTTCTGAAGATGTGTTTTTTGAGTTTTGAACAGTGATTTTATTACTTATTCTAGGATTAGTATTTAGCTTGATGTTATGAGGAATCGGTACTTGTTATAAGGTTTCTGGAATTCCAAATTTATGTGGTCTGGTAATGTAATTGGATATGGTTTTGAAAACTTTCTAATTTTGTTTAATAATTGGTCCAAAATAAGACAGCAAATCATCAAGACCCTTTTACGAGGCCAATGGGATACAGTCACACAGCATAAGCTTAAGAGATCTATGTTCTCGAGCATGAGAGTTTGGTTTTATGCTTCACTTGATGTTTTGTTGGTATTCCCAGCTTTTCTGTGCTCAGATGACTTGCTTGGATGATACTTCCACAGGGTTCTTTTCGCTTGCTTGTTTTGTGGGCACTCCCATGCTTCCTTCTCAAGACTGTGCGCGAGATTGTACGCAGTTTATATGTAGAACGCGAGTCAGGGTGGCAGTCTATCGCCATCTTAACGGCGTTGTTGATATCCTGGACTTACGTGAGTACAATCTCTCTAACAGCCAGCATTATGTTTCATTTGGTCTGCAATTTGCAAGTTATCCACTTTGATGATTATGGGAAGCTCTTGGAAAGAGAATCTGATGTTTTGGTCTTTATAGAGGAGCACATCCGACTGCGGTGCCATCTCTCTAAGATTAGCCACCGGTTCCGAATCTTTCTGCTCCTACAGTTCCTAGTTGTCACAGCAAGCCAATTTGTGACTCTATTCCAAACCACGGGATATAGTGGATACATTACTCTTGTTAATGGTGGCGATTTTGCTGTAAGTTCAAGCAAAGCACTATACTTGTGGCACTTCTCTAATTGAGAAAAAGCATGATTCAATAAACACTAATTTGTTCCCTACATTTCAGGCCTCCTCAATTGTTCAGGTTGTTGGGATTATTCTCTGCCTTCACGCGGCTACGAGAATTTCACATAGAGCACAAAGCATAGCATCACTTGCAAGTCGGTGGCATGCATTAGTAACTTGCGGTTCCACTGATCCATCCAACCACAGAGGTTCAAATAATAATATGCAAAATATGGAGGCTGCCCGCGCATTGAATTCTCTAGTTTTATCTTACTCAGAGAGTGATTTGGAGTCGATGGATTATGTTGCGATCCCTACGCATACTGAACTTGCGTCTTACATGTCATCTTACCACAGAAGGCATGCATTTGGTAAGGATTCCTTTCTTCCATATACAACACTTTTAAATTGTGCAGGGTATATGCTGATTTGGGGACTTCTCTTGCGTATAACTAGATTTGCTTTAGAAAAAGAAAGATGACCAGTGATTTACATGGTATTTCAAAAGCAAGCTTCACAAGGAATTTGTGCGTCAATAATAAGAACAATGTCTTGCTAGCATCTTACTTTAGTTCTTCTGGTTTGTTGAACTTTTTGACTGAACATGTATTTTGTTGAACTTTTTGACCGAACATGTATTCTTTGGTTTCTATTTGGCATGCTATATTTGGCAATGCAGTGTTGTATTTGGAAACAAATCCAGGGGGTATCACAATATTCGGGTGGACTGTTGATCGGGCTCTCATCAACACCATCTTCTTCATTGAACTCACTCTAGTTACCTTCTTGCTTGGGAAGACTATAGTTTTTACGTCAGAGTAAAGAAGTTCAATTATAGGGTTGCTCAACAATCAACAACACGTCTCTCTTTCGCCTCTCCGTCAAAGTTGGAAAGTTGTAGAGACTTTTCCAGGCCTGCGTTTGAATCCTGTTCTAGAGAGTTCTCAATCACCATGTTTGGTCCGGTAGGCGACACGTCCACTCATACCTGAAAAAACTCCTGGGTAGTTGTCAACGCTTCTGTTCGGGGACGTGCGCAGAAGCTTCTCCTCCTAATTCATGCTGCATATACCATGAATCACGAGTTTTTTATTTTTTGAATCTTTGCATTCCTTTTATCTTTCTTCTCTTTGGACCTTCATCGGACGTACAATAAAACACGTATGGTTGAGTAATAGTTGTCTATACTTGTTTCCTCATTAACTAATCGTGGGGGTATGTGGTATGATGAATTCTTAACGAGCAACGAATTTTCCTGCAGAGAGACAGGAAGGGAAAAATTGTCGAACCTATCAGTCGTTAATGGAGCTCCATAAAAGAGGGGACAGAAGCTGAGGCACAACATCCCAACGATCGTTCAGGCATAAGTTCTTGCAACCAATTTTGAGGACAGAATTGGATTTTAAACTAGTTTTAAACTCAGGTATTAATCAGAAAACGACGGAATTCAAATAGATACGTTAAGGGAATACATGTAATTTAGCCGTTAACGATTCGCAACGACAAATTTCCCCTTTATTACCATTGCTTTCAGTACGGGCCACAGACAACAATGACAGCTGAACGAGCTAGGACAGCAAGATTTCATCATGTGTTTTTACACAAGGTTAAATGTGCTGCCCAACACTACTTGTTACGTGAGCATGAAACAAAACAACTCATCCGCTACTTAGCAATGCTATGTTCCTGTGAGATTCTCATCAGCAACCACCAACACCAAATACGGACAATAATCTTCATATGAGAGTGTAGGTTATATGCGACCTAAGCACAAGAATAAGCCTTTGCATTTTTTTGCTAACACATGCAATAAGAGAATGGGAAGTGAACACTTGCTATTCCATCTCCAAGCTACCCATTACTCCAGCCATCCGCCTATAATAAAAATTGTACAAAAAAAAGCAAACATGACGAAACATGGAAACAACAAGGATTCCACATCGACATCATTAAAGGGAAGATGAAACTTCCTGCTCGGCACCTGTACGGTCAGAAATTTCCATCTGAGAATAATGGATCGTAAGAGAAGCAAAAGAATGTTATGCCCAAACAATCCCATGTCTTTCTTGGTTGGACCAAACCAACCCGCGATTTCCGTCTTCCTAAATTGGGAGAGCAAGAAACAAAATCAAATTCTTCTTTTTTACCCTTTTCAATAAATAAGCCCCGCCCCCTAAGGGGCCCCCCTCTGATAAGGAAGCAAATGAAAGAATCTCCATTTTATGACTGTCTTTTTAGAGTCTGCTGTAAAATTTATCAAGCGAATAACGTGATGTTATGACCCTCCCAAAAGGAAATGTTTGACTAGAAATTTGTGAATCTCACAAGGTAAAAGCCAATATGTATGTAGGCATGCATGTAACCGTATCAAAATCTATCATCAGATGATTTAAGTGGAATGAGATGAAAAAGTGAGACCCGGGACATAGTCAATGGAATATAGAAACTACACGTTCCATCTTTCTAGTAAACTCCTAATGCAGAGATACAATGAATTAATTATTCACCGACCATATATGTCTTAACAAACACTAAACCATCAGAGTGTTGTTTCTACTTGCATCTAATAATCAGA
Source organism: Artocarpus heterophyllus (assembly GCA_025403435.1). Classification (NCBI taxonomy): domain Eukaryota; kingdom Viridiplantae; phylum Streptophyta; class Magnoliopsida; order Rosales; family Moraceae; genus Artocarpus; species Artocarpus heterophyllus. Next base: position 27,255,937 of record CM046339.1, read on the forward strand.
TCATGGTAAAAGCACTCTCCAAACCAGATTCTTAACAAACCTTAAACTACATTCAAGTAACGCAACTATTGACTGACCATGTACTTCTTTTCAAACCCCGAATTATCAAAGCATTGTTTAGATTACAGTAATGCAACACTCAAAACCAGATTCCTGCCATCTTTGAATAGGTTAGTACGTTTTTGACTGCTTAATAACGAAAAATGAAAAACAAAAGATAAAAGACAGGAAAATATCTCGATGCTAGTTGACTCTCACTTCAACAGGAAAATCTCTAGATGCTAGTTGACTCTCATTTCAACAATGCTCCTTTAGCTCTGACAGTTTTCAACGTGACTAGAGGTTGCGCTCTTTTGTTCGGTCACATTAAATATATTTAAGGTTATCTATCTCAGGGCCCTGTCAATGTCAAGCTATAAACGTCAGAACAGTATAAATAGTATTCATCCTTTTGTCTTTCATAACATGCTTACAGCCATTCTCCTTTACCAGATAGCAAACTAAATCAACCTTGACAACCATATCATGTTATAACTTGAATGGAGACGAGCTAAAAAAAAAAAGAAAAAAGGACATGTTTAATTAATTTAGAGTATTGTAACAAACCAAAGTTTGTAAAGTACCTCTAGCAAGTCATGAAGGAACTACTAGTTGAAGTTTTATACACCCCAGATGATGGAGGTAACCTCCGCAACCTGCTTGCTTTTACACTGCAGTGACATTTGCAGACAAATGTCATAAAAATACTGGGGCTAGTGAAATTTAACTTCACAACCACCAACTAAATGGATGGAAAAATGAGGGGGAAAACGGAGAGCCAATCAATTTTTTCATTCCAGTGTTATAATATAAGGAGGTCGCATTTTCGATCCACAAATTACTTTTAAGGAACACCGAATGAAATAAGTACGGATGTCATAGCAGCATAACACACATATATAGCCAAAAAGATTAAGCAAGTTAGCATTGACTCTCAGAAACTTACAAACAAACAAACAAAAATCACAAGAATAATTCACAAGAAAAAGTTCGATCATTTGCACAAGAAAAAGAAAATCAAAAAGAGATAGCAGCACAGTTATCAACGAACAAACACATAAAATGTACGCTAGAAAATATTGTTTATATTACCGATAACCTATAATTCAAGGTCAAATTAGCTAAGAAGATTAAGAGAGGGAAAAAAACTCAGTCTATCACAACACTAACACCACATTGATTTCCTAAATAGACTTTTCGTCCTTCACACCTTCTAAAAGGCAAACACAAATAGGATCGCCACATATAAAACTTGGTCTGCGCTTTCATAATTCATATTAATAATAGTGATTCGGGCAACAAATAAGCCATTACCAAAGCAATTGAACTAAAACCAATACTTTACTGTATGCTACTAAACCCTGATTCAACGCATCATATCCTCTTCATGGATCAGAAGCATACAAGTGTTCCCTGAAAAACATTCCAGATATCAAATAAATTACCTTAAAGGGTAAATGGTTACTGTCAAAATTGTCATCAATCAAAAGCAAAGAACGTCTTCTCCATTTCCTCAGTTCACACCAACCGACTCTTGCAAACACAATGTGAATATTAAATATGATCTAATGTCACTGATAGGCTAATATTCAAAACGACATGTGGAAAATTGTTTACAATGTACCAATGAAATTATGTTACATACACAAGTTTCAGCTGAAACACATTTTCACTCTTTAAAAAGACAATTATGCCCGATCTTTCAGCAAAGTAGTGCCACGGATGCCTTTTCTTTTGATGACAAAAACTGAAAAACAAAGTTAACCTGCCACAAACTGGTTGAGAGTAGGCAAAAGAGAGCATTAACTCCCATCCAAATCATTGCCAAGTGCCTACTAAAAAACAGCACGAATGACGTCTAAGATACAATCATTGCAACTTCCGCTCAAGGCATGTCTCTCACCTCAACCGTGAACAGTCAGTGTTGTAAATAATTGAAGTGCAGGGATCAAAATCACAGTCACCAGTTTATTTCTCTTAGCCAAATACACCGCCAGTCCCCAATTCACCCTGCTGCAACTCTTTTCTACGTTGCTCTTCTAAAGGATCTGGACTCTTCATTATTCTCCGCATACGCCTGGTTACATCATTGATGTAAAAAATTAATTATATATCTTACGAATTGACAAGAATCAATAGCCTTTTCACAGAAAAGATCAAAATACCTGTCTTGTGCATGTTGAGCCGGAAAGGTAGGCATAAACTCTTTAGATTTGGGTAGAGGAACTTCACGGAACCACTCGTGATTCAGAGCTTCCTCTGCTGTAATTCTCTGCAAAGAGAACAAAGGCCCCTATAAGTCACCGTGTGATAACATTATTAAACAAAAGTAACTAGGATAAGCAGATTACCCTCTCAGGGTCATAAGTCAGAAGCCTATTCAACAAATCAAAGCCGGAATCAGAAAGAACTGGAGATCCAGTAAATGATGTTGCCGGGAACTTCTTACGCAAAAGGTTGTACCTGAAAGAAACAGATGAGCTGTTAATGCACACAAAAAAAAAGAGTGAGAAACAGACATTCCACCAACGGAGGCCAGATAGCCAGGTCAGAATCACCCAAAGCTGGTAGCCTGGGAAAACAGCAGCAACAATAAGAACTTAGCATCACATTCAAAGAAAAAAGTGCTTCCGGAAAGTAATCAATACTTACTGATGCTTCACAAAGTTGACCTTGACGCCAGGTAAGTTGGAATATCCAGGCCAAATTGTCTCATTTGGCGTCCCAAGGATTCTGAAAATCTGCAGCTAGTTAAAAAGAAAAGGTCAAGAGACGTGAAAAGGTAAGGAACCGAAGAAATGATCAAGCATACCAACAATTACAATACACCTTGTCAAGTTGATCAAATTCAGTTTTCCCATTAAATAGTGGCTCCTTTGACAATAGTTCAGCCATGATACAACCCAAAGACCACATATCAATTGCTGTTGAATACTGTTTTAATCCAAGTAGAAGTTCTGGTGCCCTGAAAAATATATAATTAACTTCTCAATGTTTCCTTTCCTGACATCAGATGTATGCGACAAGAAGTGAAATACAAAAATTATAGGATTCCAAGAGAAGAATAGGGGAAGTAAACTTTCTATAAAAACCCACCTCCTTGTAAACAAAAACGGCTGAACATACTGACTTTGGCAAACATGAAGAGATCAGTGGGCGAGAGACAGAGATAAAGAGGGATAGAGGGCGAGAGTGAAGAGAAACTAAAAGGGAAGCAACAAAACCAAATTGGAAAAGGGGGTGATGACTTAACAATAAATTGACAAAAATCATATGCACAAAACAATGATAAAAAGACATGCAATTCAGCTCACCTGTACCAAAGAGTTACGACCAAGTGAGTATAAGGCTTCAACGGGCTCCCATATTGACGAGCCAACCCAAAATCACAAATCTTCAACTCACCCCGATTATTCAGAAGCAAATTAGATGTCTTCAAATCCCGATGAAGCACCCAATTATCATGAAGATATTTTATGCCTTCCAACAGTTGAAGCATAAGGCACTTAACTTCACTCTGACTGAATGGCTGTTTCATCGTCTCCATGAGTGCCTTCAGATCATGTTCCATGTACTCCATCACCATAAAGATGCTATCCAGGCTACTACCCACCACCACTTCTTTAACATCGACAATTGATGGGTGATGAAAAGAAAGAAGAATGTTAATTTCCCTAAGTGAAGTCAAAGGAAAACCTTCCCTTTCCTTCTCCATCTTTACCTTCTTCAAGGCTACTATTTCTCCTGTTTTCTTATCCCTAGCTCTATATACGACACCATAAGTCCCTTCATCTATCTTGTTTAGTCTCTCAAACTCATCAACACTTCTACATCCCTGAAGCATGTTTACACTTCTTTGTGGAGGAGCCGCAGGCTCTGGCGGATGAGGAGAATCACTTTCATCTTCAGAATCAGTGTCAGATCGACTACGATTAGTATCATTTTGGTTGTCCTCATCGTCAAGCTCCATGTAGTCATCTTTCTCTGAATCATTATCGGTGTAGTCTTCCCTACTTGAAGACTGAATACGAGCACCTCGTTCATCAGACTCCGATGATCTTCCTCTAGACCGTTCAGAGCCATCTCTGTTAAACTCCCCAAGCTCAGGAGTCAATGACTTTTTGCGTATGCCCAATGGCTCTAGAACGGGCACTTTCCTCCTTTTGGGCACTTCCTCATCGTCCAAAATTTCACCTTCATCACCTGGAGAGTTATTGCCAGCTGCCCATCTGGAAGATGATATATTCCGGGTTGGGAAGTAGTCTTCATCTTCTGGTTGCTCTGCTTCTCGATCGTTTTCCAATTGCTGCACAGCTTCTACTGGGGAATCAGTCACATCAAACTCACCTGACCCAGCTTCTGCCAAACGCTCAACTGGAGTAGAAGATTGCTGATCCTCATTCTGATTATTGTTGATTGGGGAAATCTGTACACTACCATCGGGAATAACAGACTGACGAAATACCTTAGGCAGGGGCGGCGGTGGAGGAAGTGCCGTATTTGCTGCTGTAGTTGAAATCCTACCGCTTTTTGTTGAATTAGTCACTCCATTGTCATCCCTGTCCCATATTATAGGAGAAAACTTCCTTTTCCGCTCTGCAGGAGACTTGGTCCCATTTTCTACCACCTTCAAAACCTCGGTATCTTTTGCAAGCGATTCGGACTCGATGACCTCATCCGACCCGCTTTCACTTGACAACTCACCCGGCTCTCTATCCGTGGCCTTGACAGAGAATCCACATCGCTTAGGCCCAGGTCGACCATCCCCACCGCTGCCGCTGCCACTACTGCCCGAATCACTCCTACTTGAAGGCAAGCTATGCTCACCATTTACCGCTTCCCTCTCTCTTACATCCTTCTGCCTAACCCTAATCTTATCCCTCGTATCCCGAACCCTATCCCTTTCGCTTTCACGGCTTCCACTCCTAATCCGCCCGTAGACCTCCTTGGCAGTTGCGAAATCCCGCTCGGACAATTCAAAATTAGACTTCCTGTCCCTAAATTCATTGTCGCGAAAACCTCCATGCCTTCCAGCCGCCATGGATTTCGCTACTCAAGCTCTACGTAATACGTACCAAAAAAGACAGAAAAACCTAATTCGTAGAATTACAGCAAAGAAGACCCAAACCTAACCCAAACATAGTTACCAACACGAAATTTCCCCAATTTCAAACCGACAGAATCACAAAACCTCACGAAATTGAAAACTAAACGCCAATACAGAAACTTCAGATCAAAAAATATCGAAAAAATAAAAATAGACCCCAAAAAGTATAGCTATTCAGCCTTGCGACGTTGTTAATCAGACGAAGGGCGGAAACCTAGAAATTGGGGAAAGAAACAAAGAGAAACCCTAGAAATCGCAGAAATAGAAGCACAATTCTTGGCCGGCCATTCGAGATAAGGTTTGTGAATGGGAGAGAGAGAGGGCTTACCGGCGAGAGAGAAGGCGGCGAGCGCCGCTTCGGCAGTGAGAAAGGCGAAACCACTCAATCGCAGTCAACGAGAGAGAGGGGTTTGTTTTCGATGGGTTGGGTCGCCAATTCATGATGGGACTCGACGTTTACTCTTTTATTATTTTGATTCAATAATTTGATTAATTGGTTATGTAAAAAAAAAAAAGTGTAATTTTCCTCTCAAAAAAATGATTAATTCTGTTAAAAAATGATTAATTCTGTTCATTAATGGATTTTTATTTTGAAGGCGGAGGCTGAAGGTTCTCACCATTTTCTATTATTATCGTTATTAACACCCATAATGTCTAAATTTTGGGTTACTCAACTTTAATCTCTGAAATTAAAAAAATTATCATTTTATCTTTTAAATTTTTCAAACTTTTTATTTTGCTCCATAAACTTTTAAAACTACTATTGTCCTCCTAAATTTTTAAAGCTTCACATGCTGCCTTTGAACCTTTGATTTTCTATTCAAATTGACGAAATTAACCTTATATGATTCACACACATGTCATTAAGGGCAAAAATAAGATATTATCACTCTCATATGCGAATCATGTAAGCTCAATTCTGTCTATTTAAACATAAATTAGAGGTTAAGGGGGGGCAAATGAGAAGCTTTAAAAGTTTAAAGAAAAAATGGTGATTTTTAAAGTTCAAGGGATAAAATGAAGAGTTTTAAAAGTTTTGAGATAAAATGATGGTTTTTAAAGTTCATGAAATAAAGTAAAAAGGACGTAAAGTTTGGAGGTCATTGATGTTAATAACATTTTTTCATTTGTTTTTTTTCATTAAAGGGTTAAATATCACATTAATAACATGTTGTTTTAAAAAGAATCAAAACGACACCCTATAGTTTTCAACAATATTGTTTGGGGTACCATGAGATCATGTTTTTTAACTTGAAATATCCTTTTTGCCCTCTCATCAATAAGCTCCAGATTAATTTTGTTAGACCACAATAGAAAATCCAAAGAAAAGATTAAATAAAACTTGTTAAATAAAACTCTTCCCAACCCTCTCTTGGCGTGTCTGTGTCGCAAGGTTGGCATGGCCTCGGAGAACCCCGCCACGATGCCGCAAGGTGGGAATCGCAAACACCAGCTTGTTATAAGGGATGATCCTCCATTGTCATCGCGAATCTGTGGGCATCATCAGAGTCTATCCTCGTCGAGTTTCAACAATCCATTGGTGAGGCTTTGCAGATTGCGGGTTTCCGAGCACAGTGGAGTGGGCGATGTTAGATGATGTGCAGCGACGAGCGACAGTGGTAGGCGACGTGTGATTTTGTTGGAAGGACACAGAAAAGTTTTCAAATGAATCAGGTCCAATAAGAGAAAAGAATAAAAACAATAATTTTGAAGGGGAATAATCATACATAAAAGTTCTAATAATTTATGGGATATGTTATTTTTTTCGTTGCTTAAAGTTATGCTATTGATCTGTAATAGTATTAGAAAATAAGCTATTTCATTCAACTTTTCAAAGTTATTTAACGAATTGATGTATTTGGCAATAAGTAATTGGTTTTAAATGCTTTGTTTTCATTAAAGAATTGGCCAACTCAGTTTTGCCCCTAACTTTATTTTATTTTAATTTTTATTAATATTATTATAAGTTGGAAAATTATAGTAATAGGCCAAATATTAAAACCTTTATATGTAAAATAATCAAAGTGTAACATGTTTGGTTTTCCAACTTTTATTTTTATTTTCTACAGGAATTCTTATGATAAAGAAGGTTATTTTATCCCAGTGATAGAGTATGGTGTTCTAGCAACTGGATTTATTTTTTAATAGTTTAATTTATGACTATCTATGTTGAAAATTTATGACACGTAATACAAAACGAGAATTAGTCATAAATCAGACTGGTAAAAAGTTAATCCAACAACCACCGATAGGATAAAACAGCTTTCTCACCTAACATTGCCTATTTTCTATTTTACTTTAGTATTTATTTGTCTTTTTTTATCCTCATATTGTGAAACGTTTTTAATTTGTTTCTTAGTTTGATATTAACTTGGAGTATTTTGACATTTTGAGTGTAGTGTAAATTCAGAATTGCACGTAAAATGGCTGATTTCTTAACTTTTTTTTAAATTTGGCCTATTAATTTTTATTCATCGATTAGCGTGACTTATTTCCCTGTTCGTCCCATTTTAATATTCGTGATTCTATGAAAGAAAAAAAAAATGTTGAAGCACAAAAATTTGTAAAAACAGCATGCCATTTGTTCTAATGATACACTACACGTCGTATGCTATGTTTATGAGAAAATAAATTCGGCCATTGACATAGGTTTAGTAGATTTTAGGGATTTTTTAACCCATCTAATTAAAGATGGGATTGGTTGATTTTAAACTTAATCCACCAATGAACCTAATGTTTAAAATCATCCCACTTAATTAAAGTTTGAATGTATTTGGTGAATTGATCCGATTGAGCGTTACAAATAAGAAAAAAATTTCAAACCAACAATTTACCAAAATAATAAATATATAAAGAAAAAAGTAAAATTATCACATATTAGATTTCTAATAAAGCTCAAATATTTAAGTCATACACAACAAACAAAACTTAATAAAAATTATGAAAACAAATATCTTTTTAGTCGATAAGCATCAAACTAACCAATATGTTGCACAATTGTTAATCTCCAATTCCAAGCATCTTCACTCAAACATTTTCTATATCCGTAATGCAAGATGTATCACCTAGCATAAAACATTTCAAATAATTAATATGAAATATATCTTATAAAAAAATAGTAAGATATAATAAATGCATTACCTGGTGCAACTTCTTCAGATTCCTCCAAGGCTTGCATCTTATCCATACATTCTGTGAGTTCTATTGGCTCCTCCTTAGACATCAATCAATTCTGTGAATAAATCAAAGCCTCAACCACAAAGTCTTTTTATTTTTTTTAAGGGATTATGCAATGTAGTGCATAGTATGTCTTGGCAAGTAGAAAATAAAAAATAGAAGTCTGGAACCAAAAAGAATAAGTCTGTAAAACATATAAAATCAATTCAAGCATGCTATAAACTGTATGCATATCAAGAATTGAAAAAACGAAAACGGAAGCGTGGAAAAAATGTGTACCTCTAGCCATTGCCTCCTCTGTATAACTGTAATTGTGGTTGCCTTCTTGGTGCTTCTAAGCCCTCTCAAAAACTCAATTGATGGTGTTGGTTTCTGAAAAGAGTTTTCTGGACTTGGGGACCAAGTTTTCTTTTTACAGAAAATAACAACGTGATTTTTCTGTTCTGATAAAAATATATATATATCTATTCCTTCCATCAAGGAAACCATATATATATAGTAACAAAAAATTTCAGTTACCAAAATTGGTTTAATGGGAATAAATATGAGGCCATTTATGAATAACCGTTACACAATTAAATTGGTTTCAATTTTTGAAACCGTTACAATTAAATTAAAAGAAATAACGGTTACATTCTCCCACTTGGTCTCCATATTTATCCTTATATTGATTAAACCTAAACTTTAAGGAAACAAATACATGAATCATGGCGATACTTCCTCTAAATTGTGAGTATTATCTTCCATGTATTACAATGTATTATTTCTCAGACTTTATTCCTTATATGGTAACTTAACTTTATGAATAAACCCAATGTTTATTCTTGGTCCTACTATATGTGAATTTTCTCCAATAACTTAATGCGCTAAACAAATATGAGAAAACATCACAACTGAATAAGAGTTTCATTAAAACTGTAAATTGTATGTACAAACAAATTTACATTATGGAACCAAGTCCCATCTGTACAACATGATCCTTAAATGACTTCGGTGGCATTCCTTTTGTCAAAGGATCTACGATCATCAATTCAGTGCTTATATGCTCAATGACCACTTTATTTTCCTTAATGCGTTCCCTTATGGCTAAGTACTTAATGTCGATATGTTTACTTCGACTGCCACTCTTATTATTCTTAGCCATAAAGACAGCAGCTGAATTGTCACAATATATCCTTAATGGCCTAGACACAGAATCTACAATTCTAAGGCCTGACATGAAACTCTTCAACCATACACCATGCGAAGTAGCCTCAAAACAAGAAACGAACTATGCCTCCATCGTGGAAGTAGCAACCAACGTTTGCTTTCCACTCCTCCAAGATACAGCTCCTCCGGCTAGCATGAAAATATAACCTGAAGTTGATTTTCTCGAATCAACACAGCCAGCAAAGTCTGAATCGGAGTAGCCAATCACCTCTAGAATGTCAGTTCATCTATACATAAGCATGTAATCCTTTGTACCTTGAAGGTACCTCATCACTTTCTTTGCAGCCCTTCAGTGGTCAATGCATGGGTTACTCTGATATCTTCCCAACATTCCCACAGCAAATGCAATATCAGGTCTTGTGCAGACCTGAGCATACATAAGACTTCCGACAGCTGAAGCATAAGGAATGTTGCTCATTTGAACTTTCTCAAAATCATTCTTTAGACATTGGTTCAAACTGAACTTTTCACCCTTCACAATGGGTGCTACACTTTGTGAACAATCTTTCATCCGAAATCTGTCTAAGACTTTATTGATATAGGTTTCCTGCGATAGTCCCAAAATGCATCGAGATCTATCCCTATGGATCTTTATGCCAATGACATAAGATGCCTCACCCATATCCTTCATATCAAAGTTCTTAAAAAGGAATTGTTTCACCTCATATAGAAACCCCTTATCATTGGTTGCAAGAAGGATATCATCCACATACAAAACAAGGAAACAAATCTTGCTCCCACTAACCTTCTGGTATATACATTGATCCATGATGTTCTCTTCAAAACCAAATGAAGTGATGACATCGTGGAATTTTAAATACCATTGACGGGAAGCCTGTTTCAAACCATATATGGATTTCTTGAGTTTGCACACCAATTGCTCACCATCACTAGAGGAGAATCCTTCAGGTTGTTTCATATAAACTTCTTCCTCTAGATCACCATTGAGGAATGCCGTTTTCACATCCATCTGATGTAACTCAAAATCAAAATGAGCTACTAATGCCATGATCACACGAAGGGAGTCCTTTTTAGATACAGGAGAAAAAGTCTCAGTGTAATCTATACCTTCCCTTTGAGTGAATCCTTTAGCAACGAGTCTTGCCTTATGTCTCTCAATGTTGCCTAATGAGTCTTTCTTTGTCTTGAAGACCCATTTGCATCCAATGGCTTTTACACCATCAGGCAACTTGACAAGATCCCAGACTCCATTAGATGACATAGAGTTCATCTCTTCTTTCATGGCATCATACCACAAGTTAGATTCCTTACAACTCATGGCTTGTGAAAACGTTTCTGGATCATTTTCGGCTCCTATATTATAGTAAGACTCTTGTAGATACACAATATAGTCACTAGGAATGGCTGATCACCTTACTCTAGTAGATCTCCTTAATGCTGGTTCAACATTCTCTTGAGGAGCATGTTGATCAGCTAACTGTTCAACTGGATCTACTACTTCTTGATCAGCAATCTGTGGAACTTGAATGACTGGCTGTTGTTCAACACGCGTTTGAACTGTAGGCGTGTCACGTATAACAATCACTCTATCATATGAAGTGGAAGCTTGAGCATCTGTATGATCTTTCTCTGAAACGGTGTTCCAGGATCGATCGCTCCCACTGATCAAGTCATTCTCAAGAAATTTCGCATTCCTTGATTCCACAAACCTAGTGGTATGTGATGGATAATAAAATCTGTATCCCTTAGACCGTTCAGTATATCTAACGAAATACCCACTAATGGTCATTGGGTCTAGCTTCTTTTCTTGTGGATTATAGACTCTTACTTCAGACGGGCATCCCCAAACGCGTATATGTCGCAAACTCGGTTTCCAACCTTTCCATAACTCGAACGGTGTCTTTGAGACAGCCTTGGTTGGAACTCGGTTTAATATATACACAGCCGTCTTAAGAGCTTCAGTCCACAAAGACCTAGGAAGCTTGGAGCTGCTAAGCATGCTCCGCACCATATCCAACAATGTTTGGTTTCTTCTTTCTGCCACACCATTTTGATCTGGAGAACCAGGCATAGTATATTGGGCAACTATCCCATGTTCTTGAAGAAACTTCGCAAATGGACCAGGCGCTTGTCCATCTTCGGTGTATCTACCATAGTATTCACCACCTCTATCAGATCTCACTATCTTTATTTGCTTACCACATTGTTTCTCTACTTCTGCCTTAAACACCTTAAAGGCATCTATAGCTTCATGTTTGTTATGAAGTAAGTAGAGATACATATATCGTGAGTAATCATCAATAAAAGTAATGAAATACTTTTGACCATACGCGTCTATGTCTGGACTACAAATATCTGTATGTATGATCTCTAATATGTCTGAACTCCTCTTGGCACCTTTCTTTGACATATTGGTCTGCTTTCCCTTTATGCAGTCCACACAAGTGTCAAAGTCAATGAAATCTAGAGTACTAAGTACCCCATCATTCACTAGTCTCTTTATTCTCTCAATAGAGATATGACATAATCTACGGTGCCACAACATAGAGGAATCTTCATTCATAACACATCTCTTAATGCCAGCATTATCTTGAACATGCATAGAAGTATAAGAAGTTTTGTCTTGTAAATTAATTTTGAAAAGACCATTTGACAATATAGCATTTCCAATAAGTTCAGATCTATAAAACAAACTAAATATAGTGCCTAAAAAATTAAAGGAAAATCCCAATGGTACAAGCCTTGAAACTGAAATTAAATTCCTAGAAAAACTAGGAATATAAAATGTCTTTTCTAATTTTAAAACAAAACCACTAGATAAAACTAAATTGCATGTTCTGACAACCTCTACATGTGAGCGCATCGTGTTGCCTGTATAGATGCACTGCTCACTTCCCACTGGCTTCCTTAGGCCTTGCAATCCCTGCAAGGAATTAGTGACATGGATTGAAGAACCAGAATCAATCCACCATGTGTTATGTTCAACGTCAACCATATTAGATTCATAACAGACAAGTGAGAATTGAGTACCTTTTTTGTCAAGCCATCTCTGATATTTAGGACAATCCTTCTTTATGTGCCCCTTCTTTTTACAAAAGAAGCACCTGGATTCCTTCTTAATATCAGCCTGAGCAGACAGTTTGCCTTTTCCCTTATTATTGGCTTGGCCCTTGTTCTTCCTTTGAGTTGCCAGATGCACACTCTCTCCCGCTTCCATAGCAAGCCTTCCTTCTTCCTGGACACACATGGTCATCAATTCATTGATGGACCACTTATCCTTATGTGTGTTGTAGGATATCTTAAAAGGTCCATATTGATATGGAAGAGTGTTGAGGATGTAGTGCACAAGAAAGGTTTCAGACATCTCAACCTTAAGTGTCTTCAGCTGAGCCGCTATATCCCTCATTTGCATGATGTGCTCACGCACACCATGAATTCCAGTGAGCTTCATGGATGATAATTTCATTATAAGAGTGCTAGCCAAGGCTTTGTCGGATGTAGCAAACTGCTCATCAATTGCCTTCATCAGAGCTCGCACGTTGTCATATTGCTCCAATGAACCACGTTTGCCAGCCGAGATTTTTGTCTTAATGAACATTATGCAGAGACGATTAGATCGCTCCCACTTTTCATAACGGTCCACGTCATCTGGCTGGCTGGTCTCCGTAATGGCAGGTGGTTCATCCTTACGGATAGCCAGGTCAATGTTCATGTTTACCAATGTAAATCATGCATTAAAATATGAATCAAATGACATAAAAATTGCTGTGGGCTAAATTTTTAACTCAAACAGATTCATATATCCTTATGATGACGCTATTAAAATTATATGCCCTTTTCTTAATTCCTGTGGGTAAATTAAGAAAGATAATTTGATACATCATCATAACCAATCATATTAAATATAATAAAAATTCCTGTGGGATAAAATTTATCATATTACATATGATTAATCACAATTTAATGTCTTTTTACCATATGTGATTTAAACATCTTTCATAACTTTTGCATAATTAAAGATGTTGTGGCTACTCTTTAATTATTCAAAAATTAAGTACATATATCACAAGACATTTATTCTTAAATTTTTGCTCATAAAATAAATTGCGATTACCTTAAGCAATAAATAAATATGAACAAAGAACCATAATTTATGTACTAATTTCATTATGTATATATTAAAATTATACATTCAAAAATATAATTTAGCACATTATTGCACAAAATTAAATGTACTAAATTATTTAACTTAATATTGGATGCATAATTTTAAATCACAAATTATACATAATGAATACTATATGCACATAAATTTACAAAATTATATCCACACAATTACTGTATAATATTCATAACAAATACCAAAAAATTATGAATATTCAAAATTATGAATTTTTCATAAATCATTCCATAATATGAAAAATTTCATAAAAATATTAAAATTGTGGATATTATGAAAATTTCATAAAAATTATAAAAACTGAAAATTTTATGAAATTTACCCCAAAACCATCATTTTATTAAATCTGGAAAAAATCAAAATTTTTTTTTTTTAATTTTCGGGTTTTTTTTTTTTTAATTTCCTGCTCAGCCAAAACGGCGTCGTTTGGAGAGCCCCCGGCGTAAACGACACGTCGTTTACAAGAGAGGCAGCCTGTCAACATACAAAACGACATGTCGTTTTGGTCATTAATGTCCAAAACGACTTGTCGTTTTTTAACCGTGAAACGAGCTCTGAGTGCCCAAAACGACATGTCGTTTTTATCGTCTGCAACCACGAATCCGGGTCTTCTTCACCCGAACGACCCGGTTTCAACCCGGTTTTGACCCGTTTCAGACCCGGCTGTAATTCTACCATCCGGACACCAATTTTGACGTTTCAAATTGCAGAATTCATAGAAATCTAATGTCTAAATGATTTCTAATCTTAGTTTCAATTAAGAAACGCTAAAAATCAAAACCCAAAAATCAAAAAAAATTTCCACCCGTGCGTCCAAAACACAGGAAATTTTCCAGTTTTTCATGCAAGGCAGAGGTCGTTTTACGGCTCTGATGTCAAATGTAAAACATATAAAATCAATTCAAGCATGCTATAAACTGTATGCATATCAAGAATTGAAAAAACGAAAACGGAAGCGTGGAAAAAATGTGTACCTCCAGCCATTGCCTCCTCTGTATAACTGTAATTGTGGTTGCCTTCTTGGTGCTTCCAAGCCCTCTCAAAAACTCAATTGATGGTGTTGGTTTCTGAAAAGAGTTTTTTGGACTTGGGGACCAAGTTTTCTTTTTACAGAAAATAAGAACGTGATTTTTCTGTTCTGATAAAAATATATATCTATCTATTCCTTCCATCAAGGAAACCATATATATATATTAACAAAAAATTTCAGTTACCAAAATTGGTTTAATGGGAATAAATATGAGGCCATTTATGAATAACCGTTACACAATTAAATTGGTTTCAATTTTTGAAACCGTTACAATTAAATTAAAAGAAATAACGGTTACAAAGTCTACATAAACTATGTTACTATAAATAAAGATTTTTTTAAGTATAAGATCATATTAGAATTACAAAATATATATGCATTGGGTGGATTCAGATTATCTCAAATTATAAAAACTCCCACCTAATGAAAAATTAGATTAAGTAGTGTAATAGAAATTCTTATTTAGACTCGTCAGACTCAAATTATCTCAGATTTTATTGAGTAGGATAAATCAGATTCATCGAATTATTAGATTGTCGGATTTTTTATTCACCCTTAGTTGACGTACCCTTCATTCAAGAGACAATACTGAATGTAAACTATATAATGTCGTTCTATAGAAAACGATATGGTTCACATGGACATGCAATTTGTTCCAGAAGATACACTATATGTCATTTTTTGCTCACTAATAAATGATGTGCATTTTATTAATAAGGGAATTCTACAATAAGACCCTCTATTTTTTCTTATTGATGAGAACCTTTTTGTGCCATTAGATCTAAATCTAATGGTAAAAAATAAGCAAGCTCATCTTTAGTTAAATGAGCCCATCCACAACAGATCTATCACAAAACACAAAAAAACTTAAAGCTAAAAATTCTTAAAAAAAACCAAAGGGCAGATCTGCTCATTTCTTCTTCGGTGACGGTGTGGTATCGACAGAGACCAGGTTGCCGGTGAACAGGTTGGGGACGTCTACTGCTCCTCCACCGTGTCTCTATCGCGGTTCCGTTAAACTCCTCAAATATGTTGCTTTTCCACTATTTCTCTGTCGCAATTTTGTCCTCCGTCGATGGGTCACAAATCCGACGCTAACGTCTCGAAGGTTCCTTGCCAAGGTCGTGACCATGACTAAGGAACATGGCGAGGCAAAAAGGTTCGCCGTTGCAATCTAAGGTCACCGTGGGTCAAGCTCGCGAGAGAGGCTGCGAGATTTCATGGGTCATAATCTCATCATGATTGCGTCGCGATTTCATGGGTCATCGTATACTTGTTGAATAAAGTGCACAGCAACAGAGAAGCCTGTTGCAATGGAGATCTCATTCGCACTTCCTTTGTCCCCACTCCTTAGCCTCCATGGGTCGCCGTTGATCGGCTGTGTCATACTGTCGACACCACCTCTAGAAGCCTCCAGGGACAGGCTGAAAGTTTTGTTTTTCTGTTGATTATTAGTTTTTTAAATTTTAATTTTATTTTTGTTCACGTATGGGAAATCCTATTTTATTTAAAGAAGTTGAGTGTTTTAAACTATTAGATTAAATTTAACAGGTAAAAAAAGATCTTATAAAGAAGACTTTTTAGAGGATCTTATCATAATACTCTGCTATTAACAAGGGAGAAACTGTAATAAGACCTAGTATTTTTCGCTCATTAATAAGATGGATATGAATCTAATGGTGAAGAATTAACAAGCTCACCACAAGTAAATAAGTTGAAACACAGCCAATACCTTAACAACCTAAGCATACAAGAAGAGCAGAAAAGCAGCAATGCTTATCCTCCATCAGCGACGGTGTCCACATCCACGATTTTCATCTGGACCAAGTTGATGTTTGGTCTCGAAGCCATTGACGTGGAGATCACGACGAAATGATGAAGCTCTCTGAGATCTCCTTGGAGGAGATCCAAGCTGGAGGTCATGGATCACGCTCCACCCCCTTCGTAAGTCACGATCCGCTTCCCTCCCCGCCTCCCTCCCCCCCGGCCGTCTACCCACTCCGCCCCCTAGCCCTCCGACTATCGAGACAAGATGGGTTGAATCGGAGATCGTGAAAAAACGAAGCGCAAACTGAGATCCTCCTCCGCTTTTTACCATCGATCGGGCTCGCCTGAGTTGCCTCCACGTCGTCTGATCGGCCATCGAAGTCACTACTCTGGCCTCCATCGGTCACAATTGTGGCTATCGGAGTTTTTTTTTATTTTTTCTTTTATTTTGATTTTTTTCTTTGTTAAGCTTTTACGCTTTTTAATTCTAATTTTTGTCTTGATTGTGTAAGAACACATAATAATTAATTAGAATTAAACTTTTTAAGCCATTGGATTAAATCCAGTGGCTTATAAAAAAATCTATAAATCATAGCATTACTCAATTAATAAAATATTTTATTTCGTTTATGTTATAGATGGGACATCTCTTTTTTAGCATCTAAAGTCAATTACTTAGAAAGCGACGTGTCGTCTCCTCTGAAGATTGTTTTTTTGGTTTTCGAGAATAGAATCTTGACTTGGTGTTTATTGAGGTTGGTGTAGATTACAAACTTAATTATAAATAATATAAAATTTTTATATATTATAGTAAAAAAAATTACAATAATATAAAGCTTTCATATATTATAATAAAAATAGTTTCCATCAATAGCTTTTATCATTAGCCAAATACCCTAATATATAACGTTGTTCTCAGTTATTTAACAACACTAGGAGGCATTTCAAAATGTAGCAATCGAAAGTGACAAGTGATTTCCTCAAAAAAAAAAAAAAAGTGATAAGTGACAATTGATTGAATTGGTTAAACTTATATATTAGATTGTTGCAAAATTTAATACAATTGTTAAAAAGAATTTTCACCCTTGGGAGTGAATATCCTAAACATAAAAGGCTTTAGCAGAAATAAAATAATTGCAAGTGTGTACAATTTCGTAGAGCATAAATACTTGCAATGTTTTTATTTATATAGTTACAATATATTTAATTGCATTCAACCTTTTCATCATTTCAATTGTGGGGATATTTAGTAGCAAACACTGCACAAAATTAACTCCATTTCAATGAGTTCATATATGTTAGTTCCTATTTTTTAGTCTCATCGACTGTCCCAGTCAGGGTAACAGGTTAAGGGACAATGATTAAATGATACTCTTATGCTTGTTCATGTTCTTGTTGACAAATGTTTATATGTTTCAAATTGAGAAATTTCATCAAATAGCTTTAATTTCAAAGAATAAAGGGAAGATAAGACAAGAAGAAAGTTGAGTACCAATAAAGCAAGGAAAAAAGAGAATTAACTATTAAATGAGTAACCTTAAGTTGTTTCAATGCTTAGAATAAAGGAAATCACCACAAAAGCACATATTACAAAATCACTTCACATATATATATATTTGAAATAGAAAAACATAAATTAGCACATGGAGATCAGCTACCAGCAAAGGGAAGGTAACTTGAAGGAGAAAGAGGAGGGCAAGTGACCAGTTCTTCTGATATAATCTGCTCTTTCTGAAGTTCTAACAGCTTTCTCATTAAGCTTGGCCTCTGCATTTGCACGCTTTTCTTCAGCTATTCTCCGAGTCGCTGCGAGCTTGTTTGCCAACCTCTCTTCGGCCCGAGCTTTGATTCTCTCAGCCTTCACCTGAAAACGCACCAAACTTTTAGTTGAAAAGATAAAAAATGGCTATGAAAGAACTACACAAGCCATGTAGTACATAGGTTGATTGTTATGGTAATTATATGTCACGAAGGAAAAACTTTTACTGGGGATAATAAAGGAATCTATGTTAATAATTCTGGTTGCTCCCTAGATGATTGGTAAAAGTTTATCAATCCATTCCAAAGATTTGAGCTGTTAGGAGTGTGCCAGCAATAATATTATGTTCTCACACTTTTCCATTCACATGTGGGATTAGACCAAACAAAGTACTTAAACAAGGAGATGCCTAACATGGGCTTGTCAAAGGGGACAACAGGTCCACACATGATTGTTGCGAAATTCTAATCGTTGAGATTCAAATTCAAAATCGTGTGTTCTAATACCATGTTAATTTACCAATTCCAATCGTTAAGTCATTGGACCAATAATAGTATTACAGTAACAATATATTAACACGAATAGCTAGATAATTTGTAAAGGTCTTGGCACTTTAAGTTGTGACAAAAGGCCAAAACGGAAGCAGGGAAAAGTATGTAATGGATTAGACTCTAGACAGTGAACGAAAACAATGGATGACCATAATTTTAGAGGCAAATTCATATTTGAAAATATTTCAAACCATAAGAAAATGGACACAAAAGCAAGTATAAACATAGAGAAAATAAACCTCCATTTTCCTCATTTCCATCTCAGCTTTCCTCTTCTCATGGTTTTCCCATGCTTGGATCTTCACCTCTTCCCTCTTATACCTACCAAAGCAAAAACATCAACACAAACCTGTTCATTCCAATACTTTTCATTAACACATTTTGTAAACAAAAAAGAAAAAAAGAAAAAAAAATGCTTTTAACAACTCTGGCTTATAATTAATCACCTTGCCATGTACTTGGCTTGCTCAGCCTCATCCCAAGCCACTGCTCGGGTCTCCAACGGATTCAGCTTATCATTATTCCCAACCTGATCCGAACTCTGGCCCTTGCAATCTGCTGATATTTCTTCCACATTATACCTTCTTGTTGAACCATTACAATTGTTAGTATTACTACTACTACTATTTCCACACCCCTGCTGTCCTTCAGCATTATTCCGGTACTGCTGTTGACCCCGCACCGGAGTCGAAGATCCCGAGGAAACCGGGCTCCTGGCCGCAGGCGTCGTGGCCCTCAGCGGAGTGGCGGTCCTAGAAGGCTCTTGGCTTGCAATAGGGGTCATATCCGTGCCCATGTCCCTAACACATATTGATCTGACAACTGTAGTTTTTGAGGCACCATTTTTGCTGGTGTTGGTGTTATTGTTCTCCATATTGACTACTACTGGCTTGTTGATTCGCCAAATTGACTCTTGCCCATCAACCTTTTTCGTCTCGACATGATTAAAATCGCTCCCATTTTCTGCTTCTTCATCATCATCGTCGTCTTCATCTTCCTCAGTTGAGTAGCAATCTTGTTCTTTTTGAGGCACAGAAGCAATAAGTCCAAGATCATCAGCATTTGAGTTTCTGGGCTTGCTAGTACTACTCTTGGACTGACCACTTCTCACAATTTTGTCCCTTGACAAACCCACAAGCCATTTCTGCGCATCATCCCATTTTGATGGTGTTGATTTTCCCAATGCTGCTCTGGGGTGGTGTTGAGAAGAAGAAGAAGAATTGCCACGATTAACTCCATCAACATTGTTCTTGTTGTTGTTCCCAGCTTTGTGAAACGCAAAGGTAATCAAACCACTTCCAGTACTACATGAGATATTCTGGTCCTGACCTATGGATCTCATGCTTTCAGATCAAAAACCAAAAACAAAAAAACAAAAAAAGAGCTCTCTCTAATGTTAATTTATAATAGAGTTACACTACAAAAGTCATGAAAATTCTATAATATTTCCCCACTAGTACTATATGTACACTTAAAAATAGTACCCCCAAAATGCTATATTGAAAATGGGAAATACTAATTGGATCTCTCTAGCTGGCTTTGACTGGATAAGCAGAAAAACAAATAGGAAATGACTTTGACGCTCTAATTATTGTTTCTGCATAAAAAATACGCTGTTCCTTGAAAAAAGGAATCAAAATGGTATGACCAAATATGTTATATCAAACAAAAAGGCAATAATAATAATAATATTATTATTATTTCTACTCTACAGAAACCCACAAATATCTGAAACCTCCGGCTATGGCACTGCACCAAAAGGGACCCATATCAGGGATTTTCTCACACCCTTCATTCTTTGTAAGACTACAAACAAGAAAGGAAGGGAAAACGAAAAAAAAAACAAAGGATATATATATATATATATTATGTGTGCCCACTGTTGGGAAAATTGCCAGGTGGTAGCGCAGAGAGCTTGACTAGTGGACTGAGAAGAAACACCTTAAGGCCACATGGAAGTTTGAGACTTAAAACAGGAGTCAAAAGATGAAGGTCAGATCCACTGTACTGAGCGTTAAAAATAATAAAAAATAGAAAGAGTGGGTTGAAACTCTTTTGCATGGTTGAAACTAGAAGGCAACACATGGCAGTAATAGTTAAAACAAAAAAAAAAGTGCGTAAAAAACCACGCTACGTAGGGATTGATGGAACATATTACTGAAACTGGTAATATTATATGATATGATAATAGAAAAATATGTAATTATAGGGAACATATTTTCTGCTCTATAGATAATGTGTAGTTTTAAAGTGTCCAATTTTCAGCAAATTTCTTTAAACTGTCAAAGTTTTTTACAGACTTGGTCAATACAAATTTGATATTTGTTCTTATCAAAACACAGATTAAAAAAATATTATAACAAAAGTTGCAGAATAACAAGCAATACTAATACTAATATATAATAATCAGTGGTGGGGGTGCACGTTCTATCCTCACAAACGGAACCGTGGAAAGAGTTCCCTGTGACGCAGATAGAGAAACAAGAAATGATAGCAAAATAATAATAATAATAATAATAATTTACATTAATAATGGGATTTACTTCAATAAATATTGTACCCTTCTTCTGCTGCAGAGTCCCCAGAAAGAGAGGGGGTTTTCAAATCGGTTTGTCCTTTTAACGGCTACTATGTGTTATCTGTATCACCGAATGACACGTGGACGGTGAAGATACAGAGCAGTCCTGTCGGTTTGATCAGAGAGAGTTTGTCTGGTTTTGATGAAATGCAGAGGGTGGGTCTCTGGCGCTCTCACGTGGCCAGAGTGGGCTGAGCCTGTGAATTCATGTTGTGTGGTATAATTTGCTTAATAAATGATTGTTGAGTGTCTTGTATGTATTGACTAGATTCTCCTATTTCTCTTCTTCTTTCTTTTTTTTGGAAAACAAATAGTAATATGATAAATAGTGTTCAATTTTTTGTCAATCTCATTTTAATCTTTGACTTTGAAACAAGGAAAGAGAGTATTTGAGAGTAGTTTCTACCATTTAATTTCTATCATAAACTTAATTATAAACAGTGTAAAGTTTTCACATGTTACAATAACAATAAAAAAATATATTATAATATAAAACTCTCATATACTATAATAAAAGCGGTTCCCACCATCCTTTCAAACACCCTATTAACCTTGATCTATAAGTTTACCACCTTGTTGAAGATCTAGCGGTGTTACTTGAAGACACAAATAAGTAACCATCGTTGTTATGAACAAGAGATCCAATGAAAATTTGGACGTAGCTTTTATTATGTGGCATCAAAAGAGGTTATAATAAGGCAATGGATATATAAGAATGTTGTCGTCGCTAATGGAACAAGAAAGACATTATCTATATTCAACACGCAATTAAATGATTTCTCCTACTTTATTTTCTCTCCACTCGTCCGTGACACTCCTTCTTCACGGTTTGAATTTGACTCTTGATCTATGAGTTTATAGTTTATAAAAAAAAAATATATACATATGATATTGATAGAAAATAACATTCTGCTGCTAGAAATAAAAATATAAAGTATACATGTGATTCTAACCCAGTATGTGAAGTAATATCGTACAAATTGAATATAATCCATATATTGTTGTTTTTAACGTGTGACTGATAAAAATAACTAAAACTAAAATAAATTGATAGATAAGAGTCAAATTTAAAGAGGCTTAACCGTCAATGATTAAAGTGAGATTCACATTACAATTTAGCTTAGGATTAACCATTTTTTTTTTAAATGGAAAGTGAAACTGCTCTCGTTATCACATGACTCATATAGTTGATGGCTCGGCAGAAAGTTTGTAGGAATTCAGTTTGGCAGGGGCTATAAATCACATAACGCCAAACTTGCATGTCCTCTGTCTTAGCAAGGCTCTCCTTTATCGATTATTATATGAATGTCGGGTTTGATCCAAGTCTATGGATCAAGTTGCTTTAAAAGTTCTTTTACCCAACAAAAAGAAATTCTTTAAAAGAATTTAAAACGACAACCACTTCGTTAAGAATGTTGACAATGTCCTCAATAATAGGTACTAAAATACTATTTGAACATTTATTAACCTTTAAAAATTAAACAAAACGTGGTTGTGGCATAGCCTAATGATAAATTCACACTTAATTTTATCATAAAATAAAGAATTCAAATTTCCCACCCTTAACGTTGTCTCATAATTCTACCTTTTTGAATTCATATATGGAAAAAATATAATCCTACTACACTTGAAATCTAGTTATTTACTTTCCCTTTGATGTGAAATTTAAACTTAATTTTTGGTTAAAATTGTACACTTGAATTACAACTAATTAAAAGTGGTATTTCCCTAATTCACCCATCCCTAGTCTTGTAAAAATTGCACTACATATGTTAAAATTTATATTTAGCAAAAATTTCGGAACAATATTAAAATAACAATAATTACATACTAGCTATCACAATAATGCCGCATATTATGCTATATAATTATACCCTATTTAAATAAGAGAAATTGCACAAAAAAGCTTTTAGGATTCAAATAAGGATAATGTTAGGCTTTTAAAAAGCTGGTAAATAATAGCATGCCAGGGCAGTTGGCGCCAATAAAATAATATTTAGACCAAAATACCCCAAATAAAATTGCCAGATCCGATTTTTCTCTCTCTTCTCTTTCTCTCACTGCCTTTCTTTCTCTGGTTTTCACTACTGCTTTCGTCTATTTCACCCACGCTTCTCTCTCCCTACGTCTCCTATCTCTCTCTTCCCTCCCTTCTCTCCCGATCTACCTTTCTCGTGCCCCTCCCTCTCCATCTTTCCTTTAGTTTCCCTTTCTGTCCTATCCTTCATTGACAGGGGCATCGCTGGTGCCATCAACAGAAGGTTCATCGAAGTAGATCCCGACCGTTGGCGTCACGACCACCGATGTTGCTCTATCGCCATGGATGAGAAAGAAACTGAAGCCGAAATCGTCGTTGTCGTTTTCATTACAGACCAGATTGAGACCAAAACGTCACCGACCAGAGGAAGATCGCCGTCGTTCGATCTTGTTCGTCCAAGTTTCAGCCACAGTAGATCTCGTTTGGCACTCGATCTCTAGATCTCAGCCGCATTTCGTCGACGGCTCTCCATCAAATAGCACCCGATCGCTTCCATGGTTATGAGCAAGCTTTCCGACGTCATCCTCTGTGCCGCCATGGCGCCTCCGGCAACCAAAATGGGAGATCTTGAATGCCTTCTCGCCTGTCGTCCGCTTTGCGAGGTCCGCACAGCGTCGAAGTTTCTCGCAACAACGGCCGGAATCACAGATCAAAGCAGCGAGTGAGGGAAGAAAAAAAATGAAAAATAGTGGATTTTATTTATTTGTTTCAAATTTAGGTTATTTTTATCTGTTTTTGTTCACAGATTTAGTTTTTTAAATATATTTTTTTGTTAAGAAATTACGCTTATTTTTATTTTATTTTTTCAATTTGGCTTTCCGAGTGCTTTTCTAGGATTGTTCTATGCAAATGTTAGTTGATCCTTTTTCTCCACCCATTTTATCATAATGATCTTCCAATGGATAGGGAGGATCTTGCAGAGAATATAGATATACAGGAAAAGAGATATTCGTTAGAGAATAGAGATCGAAAAAAAAAGTCCTTTGGTGAACTTTTGATTTGTTTTTCTCTAATTAGATCATATTTTTCATGTTCTTTGCCTGGATTATTATATTTCGTTTTGGTTTTATTTAGTGTTGTAATGTGTGAAAATATATTATTAACCAAGAAATAGGGTATTTCTTGGCCGAGGTGTCCAGCAACGTCGCTGAAAAATGTTTAACTAGTACGCCTATTTATTGGTAAATATTGAATCGACAGAGAAATATAGTATTTTTTAGCCGTTGCAACATCACGGGTGCTGGTTTGAATTTGGCAATATTCTTTATAATTTTTTTATTTAATGTAATATAGTATTTATACAGTAATATAATACTACTAGATTAATAATGTATTTTTTTTGCCTCCGGTGATCCAGTAAAATTGTTGGTGAATTTTTAAATTTATACAGTAATACAATATTATCAGGTTAATATTGTATTTCTCAGTTGATAGTGGTCTTGTGAAGTCGTAGGTTACTTTTTGTATTTATCTGATAATATAATATTATCAGGTTAATTCTGTATATTCTCAGACGTTGGTAGTGTCGTCGAGTGAGGAGAGTGAGAGATATAAAAGAAAAAGAAGTAGGGATATTATAGAGTTTTTGTTCTTAATTTGTCATGGGATATTACTCAATTTCTTATAAAATACTATTTACTACAAAATTTAAAATTATATGACATTATCAACTAAATTTTAACCCAATTATGCTATTTTGCTTTTTTTCCTTTTAAATGATTTTAAAATTTTATATTCCTTTAAGTCATTTTAGCGGTTAAAATATTGTAGTTAAATAACTTTAAAAAATTGCAAAGAATTTTCAAATTTAAAAGGAAATAAAAAAAAAAGTTTTCGACTAAAACGAATAGAGAGAGATTCGAACTCTCGGTACGGCTAAAATAATTTTAAAAATCACAAAAAATTTAAAAGGACATAAAAAAAAGTTATCGACAAAAACAAAAAAAGAGAGATTCGAACCCTCAGTACCAAAAACTAGTACAACAGATTAGCAATCCAATGTTTTAGTCCACTCAACCATCTCTTCCCAATTTAAGAAGGATAATTATTATGTTACATTGAGTCAAAATTAGGCTTGAAAAAGTCTTTTAACATATTTAAAAATTTTGCTCTATGTTAACTTCACTGCTGAGATTTTGGGGTTGAGTTAAAAGAAATATCCTTTTTATGGTGATTGAATCGAGATGCACCACATTTTTTCCCCTTAATCCTTAGAAACACAACTTTCTTAGTTTCTTTCAAAAGGAACATAAGCTTTTTAATCCCTCAAAAAAAAAAAAAGTACGCTCAAACCTCAAACAGACAAAGCTTCCGTAAATTCCTTTCATCTTTCCCAAAAAAAAAAAAAAAACTTCCTTTTGTCGTCTCTCCTATTCTTCTCTCTCTCCCTCCCTTCTCTTACTGCGCCGGCAACCACCTCCTGCCTGGCGCGACCCCGACGGCAGCCGGTTCTGCCCCCGCTAAGAAGCCGGCAGGTCGTTGATCTTCCACGATGGCCATAGATTTCCATGATCCTCACTAATTGCGGGCTAACAGTTTAAAAAGGGGTCCAAAAATGAAACTGGGCCTAGACCCGAGCCCAAGACACTAGGCCTGGAACTCAAGCCCACTCAACCATTGACAAGCGCACTAAACTCCAGCCCGGCTTCTCTCCTTCCTTCATTCCTCCATTCCATGGCCAAGCTCTGGACTTCTCACTTCTCGTTCCAGTTTCCGGGTCATGGGGGTCTTCAAGTTTTTCCAACTCTTCCATGGCCAACGCATGGAAAGTTCTAGAATAACAGCTTTACCATCCGGGTACATTCAGAGGAGAGCCTTGTCAAGAAGCTCCAAGTTCTTTAACAATGGCGACCTTTCGGTGCTTCCGGTTATTATTGTCGGTGCTGGGCCTGTGGGTCTCGTCCTTTCTATACTTTTAACCAAATTAGTTAATGCCCAATTTGCTCTTAGCTCCTTCATTGCCGAATGCATTTTTATTTATACTTCACAGCTATTATGTTAATGGCTTCATAATGATTAACATTTTCTATTTTGTATTTTCTACAAAAGTAGAATGTACGTGTAATTTTGTTTTTCAACGTATTTTAATTGTTTTTCAAATGATGAGTGTCTTTTTTTTTTTGGCGTGTATGCATCGCTGAATTAGGATTAAGGTGATTATTTATGGTGTTCTAGTAATTGGTTTAATGGGTATGCAAACTTTTCCATCAGCACTGTTGATGCCTGATTTCGGCACAACACCGCGTGCGGAGACGCAAGGTGGTCGGGTTCATTGTTCTGCTCGGCTCGGCCTAGTCTGGTCAGATCTGCAAGAGGAGAGAAGGCCTCGGAGTATGGGGACACCGGTTTGGTGTCTGCCAAGGGTGCTTCGACGCTCAAGTCAGTGTTCTGACCGGGAAGAGCTAAGGAAAGGCAGAGTAGGCGAGGGAAGAATGCCCGTACCTTTGTGGTGGAGTTGATGCTCCTATTTATAGAGTTTAGCTTGGATCCGGGTATGGACCGGTTTGGCCCGTAACCCATGTGTCCAGCGACAGGTGTCACGGTCTCCGGAGAATGAGGATTGCCCAACGGAGGGTTGAGATGGTGCCACGTGGTGGTCTTTGGGTAAGTCGGACAGATCCTGGTCGGACAGGTCCCTGGTTGGACAGGTCCCGGTCGGACAGGTCTCTAGTCGGACAGGTCCATGGTCGGGCAGATCCTGGTCGGACGGGTCCCTGGTCGGACAGGTCCCTGGTCGGGCAGATCCTGGTCGGACGGGTCCCTGGTCGGACAGGTCCCTGGTCGGGCAGGTCCCTGGTCGGGCAGATCCTTGGTTGGACAGGTCCCGGTCAGACAGGTCTCTGGTCGGGATAGGTCCCTGGTCGGGCAGATCCTGGTCTGACGGGTCCCTGGTCGGACAGGTCCCTGGTCGGACAGGTCCCTGGTCGGGCAGATCCTGGTCGGACAGGTCTCTGGTCGGACAGGTCCCTGGTCGAACAGGTCTCTGGTCAGACGGATCCTGTCCTGGTGGGACAGGTCTCTGGTCGGATGGATCCTGTCCTGGTCGGACAGGTCCCTGGTCGGACAGGTCTCTGGTCGGATGGATCCTGTCCTGGTCGGACAGGTCCCTGGTCGGACAAATACTGTCCTGGTCAGATTGGTCATTTCAGCCAACCTGTTCGGGTGCTCGGTTTTAAGAGGGTATGAGACTTTGGTGGTGGAGGTCATCAGCATCGAAGTCTTGATGTAGTTGGGAAATATTTTTTGTGAGCATATCCTGCCGGGACTCTTCGTCCTAGACCTAGTCGGCCTTAGCCTGGACCTGGCCTCTCTGGTCGGCGTAACCTTCTCGGACCTGGTCGGACTCTTCGTCCTGGACCTAGTAGGCCGTAGCTCGGACCTGGCCTCT
Source organism: Artocarpus heterophyllus (assembly GCA_025403435.1). Lineage (NCBI taxonomy): Eukaryota > Viridiplantae > Streptophyta > Magnoliopsida > Rosales > Moraceae > Artocarpus > Artocarpus heterophyllus. The sequence continues at coordinate 27,283,720 of CM046339.1, forward strand.
GTGGTTGGCGTAACCTTCTCGGACCTGGTCGGACTCTTCGTCCTGGACCTTGGGTCTCGGTCGTAGCCTGGTTGGACTCTTCGTCCTGGACCTGGTCGGCCATAGCTCGGACCTGGCCTCTCTGGTCGGCGTAACCTTCTCGGACCTGGTCGGACTCTTCGTCCTGGACCTTGGGTCTCGGTCGTAGCCTGGATGGACTCTTCGTCCTGGACCTGGTCGACCGTAGCTCGGACCTGGCCTCTGTGGTCGGTGTAACCTTCTCGGACCTGGTCGGACTCTTCGTCCTGGACCTTGGGTCTCGGTCGTAGCCTGGTTGGACTCTTCGTCCTGGACCTGGTCGGCCGTAGCTCGGACCTGGCCTCTGTGGTCGGCATAACCTTCTCGGACCTGGTCGGACTCTTCGTCCTGGACCTTGGGTCTCGGTCGTAGCCTGGATGGACTCTTCGTCCTGGACCTGGTCGGCCGTAGCTCGGACCTGGCCTCTCTGGTCGGCGTAACCTTCTCGGACCTGGTCGGCCGTAGCTCGGACCTGGCCTCTCTGGTCGGCGTAACCTTCTCGGACCTGGTCGGCCGTAGCTCGGACCTGGCCTCTGTGGTCGGCATAACCTTCTCGGACCTGGTCGGACTCTTCGTCCTGGACCTTGGGTCTCGGTCAGTCGTCCAGGGAATGTCTGGGGGGAAGAGCTGAGTCTGCTGGAAAGACGCGGGGCCCTTCTTCTAGCGCCAAAATGTTGATGCCTGATTTCGGCACAACACCGCGTGCGGGGACGCAAGGTGGTCGGGTTCCCTGTTCTGTCCGACTCGGCCTAGTCTGGTCAGATCTGCAAGAGGAGAGAAGGCCTCGGAGTATGGGGACACCGGTTTGGTGTCTGCCAAGGGCGCTCCGTGTTGGAAACAAAGTGCGCAGCGGAATTTTTTTAAATTTTTCATCAGAGTATTTTCCAAAACACAAGTTTGACATGTTATATGTATAAATTAAACAGATCTTACTAACCTCAGTATGCCGAAGAACCTCCGCGACCTGTGTAGAGAAGTAACGTTCCAGAAGAGCCTCAACCAACTGGTCTTCTTTGCTATTCTCTATCCACAACCGGAGTGAGTGTGGGCTCACACGTACAGCTCTTCCACCGGTGACTCTCCTTCCAACCAATAGAGAGAACCCAAAGCTAGTGTTCGTGATTTGTGAACAAAAGCTCTCAGGGAGTTTTTAGATGCTCACTAGAAGAGTATCACTCTTAATCTCTCAAATTGATCTGAGTAAATCATTAGACTCACTCCCTTTTTATACATATTGGTCCTTGCGGTCAGTCCATATCAGATTAGGTCTCAAAAATCGAAACAGAATCAAGTTCGGATCAATATCTGATAAGATACGCGTGAAAAACGCGTAATCTTAGCTGTCGCGGTCGGCATGCCGAACTGTGAGATAGGCAGGCCGAACTGGCCAGTTCGGCAGGCCGAACTTTCTGATCGGCAGGCCGAACTGCCGAGAAAAAATCTCCGTGAATCTTTTATTTTCCACCCGAGATTCTAAAGGATAAAGTCTCAGTTTTGATTCAAATACCCCAATAGAAAAGATATCTGATCAAAACAAACTTTATCAAGATAATCTCTAAGAAAATAAATCAATTCACAATAATTCTACAAGTTTATCTTGTTCTAATTGTCCAAAATTAAAACAACCGATAAACAGACAAGAATTATCCGAACGCCATAATTCAACAAGTTCATCTTGAACTAATTTCTTACATAATTAATTCAACCGATAAACAGACATGAATTATTTGATTCTTATAAATTTTAAACCAATCTGATAAATCCGACATAAGTCACCAATTATTGGAAAAGCACGCCGTGTCGTTACAGGATTTTGTGAGCTAGCAAAGGGGACCAAAATGGACCTATAAAGTTCAAGCTCATGATAATTATGAAACCCAATATCCCAGATATACATTTCACAATTATCAACTCCAACGCTACTCCACTAAAAGCTTGGAGCTGCACTCTCGAACTTTATAGAATTACGAAGCTCGTGTAGCTAAGTCTCCATGACATATCATAGTGTATCGCATCCCCATATGATCATCCATAATCGGCTTAAGGACAAGTTCTGTCTTACCTTCCCGATTATTTTTATCTTACGTTCCATTGTCTCACCATTAGAAAACTTACCATCTAAAGATAGTATACCATTCGGTTACACCTATGTATCCAAATGGTTGAGCGCTCCAGTTTTCCAATTACAGGACAACGCATATAAGAGGATATCATTACTCCTAAAGAGGAGCTATGGATTCCATATCTATGAATAACAAGTCTACGCTACCAAGAGTCATGCCTCCAACGTACCGGCATGCATGCCACTATAGAGATGTGGGAGTCACCCATTAGTACATCAAAAGACACAAGTCGAGACAACGGGCCCATTATTCATCTCAGGATTAAGATACAATACAAATGATTGTCTAAAGTGAATCGATTTGACAAGATAGAATTATTAATCCAAATCAATTCACTTTATGTCCCGATCCAACACATCGTCACCTATGACAATGCGCCAATGTTTCTATTCACGGAGTCCAACTCCGATGGCCAAGACAAACCATCTCCCAAAAGGGATATAGACAACATAACAATCTTTACATGAATAAAGCGCCCAACTTTATTCCCTCGATTGCGGATCATATATTTTAGACCATCACCTTAAGAGTCGTGTCTACCGCATAATCATCCCATCATATGCCCAACTCTTAAGGTTTAGACTGACAGTCTCAGACTACTGTTTGCTTATCATACATTCAACAAATATGAACGTAAAGAGGACAATATTTGGTATATATAAATGAATAAATTCTTTATTGATAAAAATGTCTCCAAAAACGTATTACATTTTTACTCCTTAGAGCATACATGTCTAACAATCTCCCACTTGCACTAAGTGAGTAAATACTGCAAATTTCGCATCCCCATAGCTTCCACATGCCTTTCGAAGACTCTCCCAGAAAGTGTCTTCGTAAATGGATCAGCTAAATTGTCCTCTGACGCGATCTTGCACACCGTGACATGCCCGCTCTCAACGAAGTCCTTTATCACATGATACTTCCGATCAATATGCTTACTCTTCTTGTGAAATCTTGGTTCCTTAGCATTAGCTACCGCCGCACTGTTATCACAGTACAGTGATACCGCTTTATCCATACCAGGAACTACCTCAAGATCCCCAAGGAACTTGCGGAGCCACATTGCTTCTTTCGAAGCATCACTAGCCGCCACATACTCGGCCTCCATCGTTGAATCCGAAGTGCAATCTTGCTTCGCACTTCTCCAACTGATGGCACCGCCACCTAGAGTAAACACAAACCCTGAAGTCGATTTCCTAGAATCCAGGCAGGATTGAAAATCCGAATCAGTGTATCCTAGAGGAGTTAAATCCTCACCCGAATACACAAGCATATACCCTCGAGTCCTTCTCAGGTACTTGAAAATATGCTTTACCGCAACCCAATGGTTTGGTCCTGGATCCGCCTGAAATCGACTCACAATCCCGACCGCATAGCTAATATCCGGTCGAGTGCAAAGCATGGCATACATGAGACTACCCACTGCCGAAGCATAAGGTACCTTCTTCATGTATTCTCTTTCTTCATTAGACTTTGGAGAGTCTTTCTTAGAAAGAGTAATTCCAGACCTAGATGGTTGCCCACCTTTCTTGGAATCCTGCATTGCAAACCTCCTGAGAATTTTATCTATGTAGCTGGCCTGTGACAAAGCTATCATTTTGTTCTTCCTATCCCGAAAGATCTGGATACCGAGAACAAAATTAGCCTCACCCAAGTCCTTCATGTCAAACTGCTTGGTCAACCATAATTTGACCGATGACAACGCCCCAACGTCATTGCCAATTAGCAGAATGTCATCTACATAGAGTAGTAGAAAAACCACCTTTCCATTCTTAATGTGTTTGTAAACACATGGTTCATCCACATTTTGTGAGAACCCATAAGTCTTGATCACTTGATCAAATCTTATGTTCCAAGAACGAGAAGCCTGCTTAAGTCCATAAATAGACTTTAGCAACTTACAAACCTTACCCTCTTGACCCGTGACCTTGAACCCGTCTGGTTGTTCCATATAAATGGACTCATCAAGATAGCCATTCAGAAAAGCCGTCTTGACATCCATCTGCCAAATCTCGTAGTCGAGAGCGGCAGCTATGGACAAGAGAATCCGGATGGACTTAAGCATGGCTACAGGCGAAAAGGTTTCCTCATAATCGATTCCTTCCTTTTGCGTATAACCCTTAGCTACCAGTCTAGCCTTAAAGGTTTCGACCTTTCCATCCACTCCTCTTTTCCTCTTGTAGATCCACTTACACCCTATGGGTTTTACCCCTTCGGGAAGATCCACAAGCTCCCAGACCCGATTAGTCTCCATAGACTTCATCTCAATGTTCATGGCCTCTGTCCAGAGTCTTGAATCAACATCCTCCATAGCTTCTGCGTAAGTATAAGGATCCCTGTCATGTTCATCCGGTTCAGCCAAAAAGACCTCCCCATTGAACATATACCTCTCAGGTTGACGCCCGATCCTCCCACTACGCCGAAGCCCCTGAGGTTGTTGTTCAGGTTTGTTTGGTTTTTCTACACCGATCGGAATGGTTTCGTTCGGAACCTCTGGAGTAAACGGATTACCCCTCAACTCCTCAAGCACCACTTTGCTTTGAGGTTTAAAGTCGTTCATGTAACTCTCCTCAAGGAAAGTTGCATTAGTTGAAACCACGACTTTATTTTCCTTTGGGTTATAAAAATAACCCCCTTTAGTCCCTTTTGGATATCCTACAAACACGCAAACTTCTGAACGTGCTTCCAACTTATTCGGATCCTTAAACAGGACATGAGCTGGACATCCCCATATGCGAATATGGTTTAAGGATGTCTTCCGTCTTGTCCACAACTCGTGAGGAGTTTTAGGGACCGATTTTGAAGGCACATTGTTCAAAAGATAACATGCGGTTTGTAGTGCATATCCCCAAAAGGATAAAGGCAATGATGAATAACTCATCATGGACCGAATCATGTCCAACAAAGTCCTATTCCTTCTCTCTGCTACGCCATTCTGCTGCGGAGTACCCGGCGCAGTCAAATGGGATAAAATCCCATTCTCTAACAAGTGTCCCAAGAACTCATCAGAAAGGTATTCCCCACCTCGATCAGATCGAAGTGCCTTTATGGGTCTACCCAATTGCTTTTCCACTTCAGCCCGAAACTCCCTGAATTTATCATAAGTTTCGCTTTTGTGGTGCATTAGGTACACATACCCATATCTAGAGTAATCGTCAATAAAAGTAACGAAGTACTCATACCCTCCTCGTGCCCGGATGTTCATCGGTCCGCAAACATCACTATGCACAAGTTCTAGAACCCCTTCGGCCCTATTGCCCTTAGACCCGTATGGTCTTTTGGTCATTTTACCCTCCAAACAAGACTCACATTGAGGTATAGATTCCACCTTTAAGTGACTTAAAGGTCCATCCCTTACCAACCTTTGAATCCTATTTAGGTTAATATGGCCAAGGCGCAAATGCCAAAGATAAGTCTTATTAGAGTGAGAAGTTTTAAGTCTTTTTGAGTTATTATCATTTATCTCAGCATTAAGCAACAAGTCCATCTTAGGTTTGATAAAATATAGATTATTTTGCATCCATCCAGAACAGATAAAAGATTTGTTTTTACGAATCACCACTTTTTCATTAAAAGATACCACGTAGGAGTCTTTAAATAAAGAAGATACAGAAATTAAATTCCTTTTAAATTTAGGAACATAAAAACAATCTCGCAAAATTAAACTCCTATAATTATCAAAATAAAGATGGACATCTCCCACTGCTTCCGCTGAGACCAAGGATCCATCGCCCATCCGAAGCGTTAAGTCTTCACGAAGTAGACTTCTCGTTTCTTTGAATCCCTGCAGAGAAACACAAACATGATTAGTTGCACCAGAATCTATGACCCAAATGTCACTGGATTCCTCAACCAAACAAGTTTCTAAATATAGAAGATCACACCTACCTCCCTTGGAAAGGAA